>CM034155.1:358207937-358952361 GCA_019776745.2 Taxus chinensis
CATCAGCTTTGCATTTGACTTTGTACAAGCATTTGCGTCCAATAGGTTGTGTACCATGAAGTAACTCCACCAAATCCATTAAATGAATCTTCAACAAGGCGTCATATTTGCTTGAATGGAAGTCTCCCACTCAAGTTTGCCTTTTGCTTCAAAATATCATTGTGGTTCAAGTACCATAAAAAAGTCAAAAGCGAGAGCAAAATGAACATGCTTTGTCGGATTAATAACCTTGTTTCCATTCCTCTAAGTGAATGCCTTTATTTGAGGCATTTGATTCTCCCACACATCATGGATAATGAGTCTCCCTCCACAACGAACTGTGCATTCAATTGAGACATTTCATCTCCTGCACATATGTATGGTGGATTAAGGCATTTCAACCTCCCGCACATCCAATATAGTGGAATCTCCCTCTGCAACTAGTGCATGTAAGTTAATGGTGGAAGGGTCAACAAGCCTATACGAACTACCAAACTACCTTTCTCAATGCCTAGCACAACTACCTTGTCTTATTTCACATAAAAAATAATACACTTTTGCCTAGAGAAATTCACAAAAATGTTGATTTTTTGTGTTAACAGACTCATAGATGAGATTTTTTATTCATGCCAGGAGCATATACCTTACATTCTTTACTACGATTTTTTTAGCATTATTCTACATTATGGGGTATCTCCTATCCCCTCTACTGCAAGTGACTCACCAACAACTATTAAAACTAAATTGGAATCATTTGTATTTGTAATAAATTTTACATACCAATCCCTACAACACAATGTTTGGATGTGCCAAAATCAATGAACCAACAACTCGTAGCACTGTTGTTCGAGTATGATGCCATGAGGGCTTACCCTTCCTCACAATCTCGTTCATCTTCAATTGTTGCCACATTTGCCTAGCCCCACATCCTTTTGTTGTGGGATTGATCATATTGTCGCTTCCGGAAATTCTTATTCACATGCCCAACCTTATGACAATAATAGGATGCCACTTGGTATTTGGAACATAATTCACCAAGAATATGTTTCCACTTCCACTTCAACTAAGCAACAAATGCTCTCTTTGTTTGTCCAAAATTAGACTCGCTAGTTAGTATTTTCATGCGATGCTTCTACAACAAATTGGAACTAACCTAATCAAATTATCGAGGTCTGGTTTTTCACCATCTAGGGTAAAACCTCCACAAATGTTTTATAGGAGGGCAATAAACTATTTAGAGCAAGAATAACCAAGTTATCATCATCCACCTTTTTGTTTATGGCAGCAAGATAGTCTTGCAGATCTATCAACAAAATAAGATGTTCTAGCAAAGACCCACCCTCATCTGTCTTTGCGGAAAGTAGCAAATCCTTCAAGTACAGAACCTGGCTTTTCTCCGAAGTTTGATACTTGTTTCGAAGATCAGACCAGAAATCACTTTCCAAAGTGGCATTCCAAGCCTCCGGGATTAAATCATCTGAAACAGACAATTTCAATAAAAAAAAAGCCTACTCATGATGTTTGTCATAGTCAAGAGGATTTGTATTAGGTCTCAATTCTTTTTTGAGAATGATTTGATCGCAGTCTCAATACTCTTCAACCATTAATATATTGTGAGTCTACAGAGGGGGTTATGCATGCCCATGCTCAAGGGCCTTTTGAAGGAAAGGGGACTGATTCCTGAAGTAAATGTGATCTTTGAAGAAGATGACTTTATTTCTAACGGACCAAGCCTCTCCTTGGCATTTGTGATCTATTTCCAGAGCTGGAGCATGACAGGGTCACTTGTGTAATATGGATGGAGCTCCTTTAGCCACATAGGGTGACATGTGAATATTGCATGAAAAAGTGGTGCCTCTTCTCAATGTGATAGACCATTGGGTCTGATTGATGGTGTTTTAGATATACTAAAATGCTTTGTAGGGCTATGAACATACTTACATACGTCTCATATTGTATATATAGTATATACACTACCATTCAGCATTTAATAATCATATAGTATCTATACACTACCATTTAGCTTTTATTAATGATATACTGATATTTATTTCAAATATATATCTATATAATTGTGTATGTATTTCTGCCTTTAATTTATACTTCCTTCACACCACTCCAAGTGGTATTAGAACACATCTGTCATCATAGGTTGCATCTATTTCAATCTCAAAAGGTAGCTGTATTCTGTGTACCTTAACACCACATATTTTTTTGATATAATGTAATCAGTTATTTTGATATAAACCTCATGTTTTGTAATAAGATCCTACTTTATATTTCTGAAAAGTATAATCATTGCATGTGTTTGGGACACTCCTCTAGTGGTTACATGGTTCAATGTATACAGGCATTGGAAATGGGTACATTACACCATAGTTTGCATACTCATATTCGGCAAACCCAAAAAAATTTGACTTGGCAAGACTCGGCGAATATTTAGGAATATTCGACAACTTAAAAAATACGCAAATTTCTTTAAAAAACATAAATTTATGCAAAATATAGCTGCTAAATGTATCAAATGAGTCTATAAAATGTTGGAGAAGTGTTTTCTATTAGATTTAAATACAAATACAATACAAAAGTGCATCATCATGTGAATACAATAGCCGGCTGATAAGTGCTATGAAGTTATAATAATTGTCAGTGAAAATTATCATCATAAATTTCATATCTATACAAGTTACAATATACAGTTTTTTACATTTTCCTCTTCCCCATTCTAGATAAATATTGGGGAGAGGGTCTATTGCCTCTACGAGTCCCCACACTCGATTGCATCTCCTCGCTCCTCCTAGAGGGTTGCGACTCTGACTCCAACCTGGTAGTAGATGGTGGTGGCTCCTCTGCTGCATGTTCGACATCACCTTCAAAGATGTCATCCAATCTTGCTAGTGCTTCTCCCTCCATAGCTTCCCTCTCGAAAGAAACAGTCTCATTCTTTGTGAATGTAGGTTTTTCCTCTTCTTGCCTAGTCCACTCGTTGTATGGATCTATCTCATCAAAATCAACATGCTACGCCCTTAATCCTATATTTTACATTGGATGTGTATAGCCGATTTGCGGCTATCATAATTTCTTATCATTATTTATCTCTTTCATATGTGTTATATTATCATTAGGGGGTTAGCCTTGATGGCCATAGCACAGGAATATTATATATAGAGGTTAGTAGGTAGTAGTTCATCATCATATTGAACATTTGAGTCTTATTGCACGGTTTGGAGGTTGCCCTCTCGAAGTGACTAAGCTATTTTACTTGCATATTGTGATCATTTATCGACAATATTGTGTTCTTTGGTGTTCTCTTGCTGATGATATTTTTATTTATCCAAGTAGTTTCCTTACACAATAGGCTCCTGCGATGTGGCCTCTACTTTTCTTGTGCGAAGACGGAGATTGTATTGCACAAAAACCAAGTCGTTGAGGCGTGTTTTGTGAGTCAACTTGTTGCGCTTCTTCGTGCGAATGGTCTCAAACAAACTCCAGTCGCGTTCACATCCAAAAGCGCTACAAGGTTGAGATAAAATTCTGAGGGCTAGCTTTTGAAGATGCGGGGTATTTTCCTCTCCACTCCTCCAACCAAGAACCTACAAACAAGATAATCAAAACTTTATAAGTAATTAATAAATTAAATTTTTAACTTGTAACACATAAGTAACTTAGTAAACATTCTAATTTTTATTACCTGGTGACTGTGTGGTTCCCCCTCAGATAGCTAACGTTGAAGAAAAGAGCCTCTCCCTAACATGCTTGTAATTTTCCAGCTCTAAAATAATGAGGTCCTTCGTCTCAACCTATGGTATCATCCTCTCAATACATGTTGAAAGACTTTCCATAACCTCCCTGTTCACATCTGTGAAGCCATCAGAGAAGAAAAACTTGGGGTTGAGGTAGTACCCTGCTGCATGAATAGGTTGGTGGAGTTGATTGTTCCACCTCCGATCAATTATTTCCCAAAAGGGACCATATTTGGTGATATCCCCCCTATAATAGTTTTGGATAACCTCTTTGGCGCTATCCATGGCCTCATAAATGTACCCTATAGGGTTTTGCTCCCCATCAACCAAACGCAAAAGCCTCACCAACGACTTTGACACCTACACACAAATTAACACTTAAGGTTACAAACTTACAAATAAAGCAAATAAGTAAATAACAATATATTTATATTTAACATATTAAAATAAAGGGACTTGAAATATAAATTGAAGTTTGAAATTACCTTGATCTCTATAGCTCTTTTTGTAAAGATATCATCAAAAACTATTTTTGTAGTCCTCCTTCCATCAGCGTTCTTTGAATATTGTGAGTCTAGCCATGCTTGACTCATAAACATTTGCTTCAATGATGACAATAAACTAGAAATATTTTGCAACGTCAAGCAATTAGTTGCAAACCTTGTGACACTGACTTGCATAAGCTCTTTCCCCTTTGTGTAATCTCTCATCAAGCTGAGAACCCAAGGGAGACTATATATGTACTTGGTTATGTTTCTTGCATCTTCTATAACTGGCCTCACCCATTCATTTTTGCCTATCCTCCAAAGAAGGTCAAGACAATGAGTCGCACAAGGAGTCCAAAAGAGTGATGAATGTCTCTCCTATAGTAGTTTTCTAGCCACCACATATTCTGCTGCATTGTCTGTGACAACTTGCACAATATTTTGTATACCCACCTATAATATAACCTTCTCTAACATAAGACTCAAATTCTCTACATTTTTAACTATGTTAGAGGCATCAATTGACTTCAAAAACACCATCTCACCATTTGAAGCCACTAAAAAATTAATGAGGGTGTGGTTCCTTCCATCCATCCACCCATCTAAAAGAACGGTGCATCCGTATTTCTGCTATTGTTTCTTTTGATTTTCTATAATTGTCGTTACATCTGCAACTGCACCTTAGAGCAATTTCCCACTCAAGTATTTTGGAGAGGGTGCCTTGTGCTCTCTCCTTGCAACTGTCAATGCTGTGACCAAGTACTCCTAGTACGAGCTCTTTGCAACATTGAAGGGAATGTTGTAGTACTAGAAATTCGCACATGCTTTATTTACTTCCTCGTGCACATCTTTGTTCCATCCTGTACCTTGCGACGAAAGTTATGCTCTAATTATGTTCCTTGGTACAAAAAAGCTATGTATTCCTTTGCTCGAACTCGATGAAGCAGATGTGCCTCTTCCGGTTCGTATGCGTGGACCGTGAGTAGAGCCCACAATTGTTGCCGCATCATCCTCTGAATCGTCTGTCATTCTAGCCCCAGGTCTAACAACTTCAACTATGGCTGCATGCACCCTTTCCCTCTCTAGTTTCTTCTCCTTCAACTCTGCCAACTCTGCTTTCATCTCTCGTTTTACCCCTTCCATAACATTGGGGCATACCACAACGTCCCGATAAACAATACATGTAAGATGATACTTCAGGCAATTGATGCATCCAAAAAATGTTTTGTCGCAGAAATTGCAAACCATGGTTCTGTGAACTGCTCCACGTACACCATACTTCCAAGCAATGGTACAAATGTTAGCGGGAACGGTTCCTACTAGTGATGTCGTCCTAGATGTCGAACTTGATGCTGAGCATGATGCCATTGGTAAGCTCTAATCTACAACACAATGTACATTAAAAAATTAAAAAAACATAAACTTTAACCAAAAGTTAAAAAATAAGAAAGTGTCTTTACATATTCGAATACAATACGAATATATAAAATTTAAATAATTTAGAACGAATTTGCAAAAAGAATAGAAAAAAACTTACCTCCAGTTCCAAATGACTATTAAAAATTTAAAATCATTTGCAATTAAATTAAATTTATTTAAAATTACAATATGAATATATAAAACTTAAATAATATAGACCGAATTTCCAAAAACTTAAAAGAATTAAAGAAAAAGCTTACCTCCAAATGCAATTCTTCAAATTTCCTCTTCGAACTCTAAAATCTGTTCAACTCATGCAATGCATGCTCAATGGTTGTGTGATTGAAAATGAAGTGCTTTGGTGTCTTAAAAAGAAAAAAACAGTGTATTTGCAGCGTTTTTTGCACGTTTTTGACGTGTTCCGCATATTGGCCGAGTCTGGTGAGTTTTTGACATATACTCGGTGAGTATTCACCGAACATTCTTGGTGAATATTTGCCAAAACTTGCCGAGTCTTCCATGCGAGTTAAACTTGCGAATATTTTGATGTGCTTTTTCTTGGCAAGTACTCGCGAACTTGGTGAGTACTCGCCGAGTTTGCTTACTATGTGTCACACACTCGGTATGGGTTGTACTGTTTTGCGTACCCTAGACGCATTTATTGCATACCAATACTAATAAGGTAGTAAAAATGTTTTTTTTTCTTTTTGGTCAAATAAGTCAAAACAATGTAAATTAGAAGTAGAAACTACAACCCTAAAAGACATCCCCAAAACTCTATCTAAACAACAACACATATACCTCATGTTGCAACTTGCCTCAATAGGCCATAAGTTCTTCAAACAAGCGGAATTGGGGTACATACACCTTCATCCACTTAGTTAATTACAACAAGTTGGGAGCAAGAAAGGCAGAGGATTTGGTCTTTATGTATTCAAACCTACATTTTCTAACACCCACAAGAAGTTGGGAGCAAAAAAGGTAGAGGATTTGATTTCGGTGTTTTCAAACTGCTTCTTTTAATACACACGCAAGATGGGTTTAAGCAAAGGGGAAATGAAGTGTTCGAATGTAAACCTAGAGTCTCTAAACTTGGAAGCATCAATTGCCTATCTTCTATTGGTAGACGTAGAGCTAAAGAGTACTTCGCATGATCGAGCTAACAGGAGTGGCTTTGTTGCTCTTTGTGGTTCTACTTTTAATGAACCACATGATGGTTCTAATGATGTTATTGCTCTTGAGAGCATTATGACTAGAATATAATGGATATGCTGATTTGTCTTGATTTATGTGTATATATTGTAACATTTGCACAATGTACTTGTTCTAAGTTCGACCAATGAATATCATGACATTTGGCATTGATTTATTAGTATGACGGGGCACTAAACATTGGACAATGCTAAAATAGGCACCCCATCCCCATAAGTAATGAAAATGAAATGAAAAGGGGGCGCGAAAGACGGTCGATTTTGAGGAGTGAGTCATTCACATAGATATTTAGCTTATTTTTGTTTACTCTATGCCATATTATATGGTTTATTTTGCTTATTTGGCTATATTTTTAAATACTTTTACTCAGAGAGGTGTTCCTACAGTGGCAGCCAGGGTTGTAATGGCGTGAGTGGTTCATTTTTTGGGCCGACATCAAAAAAGATTATGTTTTGGCCATAGTTGGGGCCACAACAACCATGGCCGCAACTCTCCCTTTCTTCCTACACTCGACCGACACACAAAGTTAAATTTGTAACCCTAAAATCTATGCATTAAAAAAAACAAAAAAAAAGATTATCGTGGGGCGGGTGACTGGGCTGACCCACGCCACTCTGCGTTATGGCCGCACCACACCCGACCATTCCTCTCCCACCTTCCTCCACCTTTCCTCTTGGCTGCCGCTTGCAACACAACAAAAAAAAGCAAAAAAAAAAATTACATGCAAAACAATGAATCCCTAAAAGAATATGTGGGAGGGTAGGAGTTTTAGGTTTAATTTAATTTCACCATAGAGTGGTCACCAAAGCATAGGTGTGTTGGGGTATGGTTATGGGTATTAAGTTAGGCTTAGGTTAGGATATTTCACATAAGTGTAGGTTTTAATATTTAGGGAGTAAATTTATCATATGTCATAGTGGAAAATCCTTACGTAGGAAAAAAAAAGCGGGTTAGATTTATAGGATATATATATATATATATATGATATGAAATTTTATAGCTAAAGTAATATAAAACAAGATATATAAAATATATAGGTATGATTTTATGTTATATAATGTATAATTTTATGTTATGTAATATATGCTATAACTAAAAAAGTAGAATATAATAGATAATTAAAGATTTATATATTTATACAAGATTGCATGGTATATAAATAAATATATAATATCTTGCATATTACAACAACAATTAAACCTAGAATCTCATTAATATAGGAAATATTTTTATATATATAAATAATATCGTTGTTTTTATGATTAGCAATGTTATTATAATTAGCATACTTATCTTAGAAAATCTATGTAAAAGACGCCGAGAGGTATCATTCTCGAGGCGCCTATTCCACTTAATTGTGGAATCAAATATAGGCGCCTCGAGAATGATACCTCTCGGCGTCTTTTACATAGATTTTCTAAGATAGGTATGCTAGTTAATATCTCATTTTTTTGTAGGTTGTACTTGAGCCCTGAAAGTACTGACATACCGGGTCCCTGCACTCATATCCATACTCATAAATGTATTGGTTACCCAGGTTTGTAGCTGTGGTCCAAGCAATCCCTTAGAATGTTCTAGTTAGTGGTAGTAAGTGGATACCACTCTTATTGTAATACCATGGGTGGAATATCACCATAGTTTTGGTTTAGGGTTTGTTTATATAAGGTATTTTTCCCTTTGCAATCAATCCATTTTCATCAATGCAAGCTTATGTCTGTATCACATCTTTTAGTAGTAGACTATGTTCTATTGCCAAGGGCTTATACGTTTGAGTGCAGCCCATGTTTTGGGTGTGCAAGTGCCCCATCTTTAGCCATCGTATGGGTGTGCAGGTGCCCCATCTTCATTCATTTTCTGTAGTTATGCTTGCTAAGGTTGCATGTATGCACCAATGAAAGTTAGGTAATGCCAAAACCAGAGCTCTTTTGATATAGTAGAATTCATTTATTTTGGAGAAATAAGCAATAAAAATTTGAAAATGCTGGACAACACCCATGGGGATCCTTACCTTGGTGCAGCGGAAGGTTTAAGCTACTTTAGAATAGCCTCAATCTTTGGTGGATCAAATCCTTAACTATCCTTCACTCACAACATAAATAAATGAATGGTTGTCTTGCAAATTCATTTTTCTCAAGTCTACATACTTAATGCAAATGATGTATTTGTTCCTGCATATATTGCTGATTACAAGAATTTAATCCAAGCACACTATCACAATAAAAAAGATGAATGGGCAAGTTGAGTCATTCATTAACCTAATTAATGTGGCGGGTACATTGCACAAGCTGAATGGTAGTACATATTGTAGATACAACCCTTACTTTATTTTGAAGACTATGTGTCCTATTTCACTCAAACTTGATGATAACCCTACTTAAAGTCCAACTTCGTGAAAGCCTGTTGCACTTGGTCAAGTATATCATCAATTCATGTTATTGCATACCTATTATTGATAGGGTTTTTGTGAGAGCTCTATCATGGATGCACATCCTCCACATACTATCCTTCATTTTCTCCAACATGCTAGGTGAAATGTATGTCAAGGTGCTTGAATGAATCACATCTTGGTCTAACAAGTCTCACAACTGCTGCTTCACTTTGGTAGATTCTAAAATTGTTTTAGTGCAAAGTTGGGAAATGTAGATTTGGGCAGCAATTGGATGTCATTGTTGTCTTTCCTCTCTTGTGCAACTTCTCTCTTTTGCTTGCACTGATACCTCTCTCTTTGGATCAGCCCATCAAATTGTTGCCTTGGTTCTTGAAACACCTCTTTGGATTGTTGGATCAGCCCATCAAATTGTTGTGTTTCCTCTCTTGTGCAACTTGCCTGTGAAGTCTCTACTTCAGCCCAACCTTCATCTTTTTGCTTGCACTGATAAATCTCTTTTCTTGTTTTGCAAGCATCAATGAAATATTGTTCTTGTTCTTATATGCTGTCCATTCTTGATGATGTGGTATCTGTTGAATTTCTCATGAAGATTTTATCTCAATCCCACATTTATGGGCTTCCAAACACCAATTCACATACATCAGGAGGCATCACATCACATTCTACTTCATCAATGGAATTGGAAGCTATAATGAATCAATCCCAAGAAGAAGAAGAAGAAATTTTAACGTCCACGAGGCTACCAAAGACAACCTATGGGACAATAGATCTTGCTAAAGATATTTTTGACATTTAGATCTCCTGTTGGTGAGTTTGATAATCAACTACCCCGTTTTTTCTACCATATTCTTGCTGAAAATATCTTGAAAGGATGCAGTAGCCACGGTGCTAGCAAACTGGGCCCCAATGTCCTTATAAGCATTACACTCCAACATGAAATGTTTCTCAGACTCCGCTGCACCAGACGCACAAAAGACACAGAGTCTCTCTTCCCATGTCTCTTTACGTTTTTTCCATCTCCCTGTTTCACACCGAAGACGATGTGAATTAGTTCTCAATTGGGCTATGAAGATCTTTGCTTTCCACGGAATATTAGCCCCTATAAAAGCCTTTTGTGTTTTCCAGCCCCAATGAATAGGGATGGGATTTTGTGCTTTCCAGCCCTCCTAGGTGATAGGATGCAGTTGGTGCCCTTTATACACTGGTACTTCACATATTAGAGCTGATATGTTAGTGAGGCGGCGCTTCTCTTAGTCCACTATTACTACTCGAATTATCAAATCCCCCAACTTGCTCTCCACTGACATTGTGGCTCTGCTTCTTGTTGGTGTGGCTCTGCCCCTTCTCGGTGACATGGATCTACTACATACTGGCTGCTCCCTAGGCCACAGGGGCAGACTACTATTACGAGTTTCTTTTCTACTACGGGAGCTACATTGACCTTGGATGTTTGGGGAGATTCTAGAGGGAGTGCGTTGCTTCATCCTAGGATTTCTTAGCATGGCTCCTAAGACTCTGGGTACTCCCCAACCAACATTTTCAGATCTTCCACAACAATTGATGATGGCTTAGATGACTCCACTTTACGCACAAACATAGTTAGTTGGTAAGATTTCCTTTTAGTCATCATTGACATATGCTTTTGAGGATTTTGTTCACCCTTTATCGCTATTTGTATTAATTTCATTACCGCCTGTGCTAGTGGCACTGCTTTATTTTGTCATATGTACTGTTTTATTTTTTTATTTTTTGCTTCCACAATTCTCTCTTCCTAGAACTTTCTGTTGCCAACTGTTGTATCCTCGAGTCTCATTGATCTAATTGTGGTCATTTGTGGACATAATATAATTTCCTTTGCACCAATGCTTTGGAAATTAGATTCCCTTGTGAATCAGAATCAAATAATTCATCAAACTTCATGATATTCAGTAGGATCTTTACCTTAAAGAGACTTCCCCGCTCTTCGTTGAGCATTACTTCATTGTCTTTCGTTGATGTTCCATCCAAATTGCACTCTTCTTTCCCCTCAATCTTGGTTGAAATTCTTTTTTTGCGGTGAAGTTCCCTATGAATCTTCTAGCATGTCTCCTTAAGTATGTTCATCAATGCTACAATGATCCTTGGGATCCTTTCCTTTTGGAATAATGGCAAAATCCTTTTTCCCTTCGCCTTGCCACATGCCTTTGTTTTTCTTCTTGGAGGTCTCTCTTTTTTTTTCAAATAGAGGGAGCTGCTTGCCCTCCTCCTTGTCCAGACCATTGTGGAGTGCCTACACACTTGCCTCACCAATACCCTTTGGTTTAAAGTGAATTACTTCCCTCCAATTGTGACTACCAAGATACTTTACTACCACCCTTGAATATATTGGAGATATTCTCGATACGATTGCTTTCTTCGTGATCTTGCACACTTTGACCTTTTTTTGCTTGAAGTATTGTGTATACTCCTATGTCCTATGGGATAGAATTGTAACTTGATCAGCTCCTTGAAAATTTTGCATTTGGTCATTGACATTGCCTTGTTGTATATTAGGGCATCCATGCAACATTCCCACCATATCGAGGCATGGCTGAACATCAAGTGGCCGGATGAGATCTTTTGACAATCATTGAAGCCATGCATGCTGGAGTAGACTTCTAGTCGCTTGAGCCAATTGTTGAGATTTTCTACATCAACTTGCTCCTCACAGGGTTTGAATCTTCATTTTCTCCTCCACCTACTTCACTTTTATCCACTGATTTGTTCCTTTGAAGGTCCTTTACTATCCACTTTTTCTTCCTTCTTTTACTGGTCTTGTTGTTGAAGAGCCATACCAAACTTCCTAGTAAGAGCTAAGACCTGTCACCAATCTATCAACAAAACTCACAGGATCCACTTTGGTTTTGGCTATGCTAGCAACCATAGGTGCTGATTTTGCAAATTGTGCATTTTGTGCATCTTCCATCTATGCTTCCAGGGCCGAAACTCGGTCTTTCCACCTCCTAGATTTGATGACAGGCTCAAAAGGCTCAAGCGCTTCTTTATCACTTACTTGCCCTTGCCAGCATAATGGCATACAACTTGTACAAATACCCATAAAACCAAGTGAATCCCGCTCTTATATCAAATTTGATCTGTAATTGGTCAGTTTGTGACTGACTGCAATTCATGAAAATAACTTCATCCTTTCTACAAGCTGATATTAATGCAGAGCTACTGAAATGCAATGTGTAAACTGAAAATGTATCTTAAAGTGCTCCATTGGTCAATACTTTCAAAGTGCAGAAATAGAAAGAAATGAATTATGCAAAACAATTACAAAAAAAACACGTTCACACCATGGATGCAATATTTTATGTAGAAAAAAAGTCTCTAGGAGAACAAAAATTCCACCACAAGGAAAGGCTATGCTTTGTTCTTGCATCAAAATGTTTCTACATTATGTAGACAATGATACTGCTTTCTCATGGAACTTGACATCCTTGTACTTTTACCCTGCTCAGGAAATTCCATTCTTCGCCATACTCAGACAATTCACATTTTGTTCCTTAAAATATAGCATTTCGTGTAGTTTTGGAGAATCTTTGGTTCTTGTGTCTGATTCAACCCTTTGTTCTCCTTGTTTTGCATGCCACATAGGCACCTCATAACCTCTGGTTTGTTCCACAAATGGTCCATGGAAAATTTGATTGTGCAGCAGACTGGGCTGCTTTTGGCCAATAGGTACTTATCACCTTTTATTACTTGATCAATCTTTGTGATATACTCCAAATTGAGTGGCATTCGTCCCGGTGATGTACACATGTGGATGATCCATTTTGAAATGATAATGTTGAGGCTCGACGAGACCTCTCCTTGTACTTAAAAGCGAGTCAAAGGGGATCAGCTTGTAAGTCCAACTGAGTCCCTGGGCGAGTCAACGAGTTTTCAAAATAGACTTTGACATCACTCGAATGAGATTTTGGATTTTAAATAATATATTGGTGAACCGAAGCCCAAATAAAATTTGCGAGTTAGTGTCAAGTCTAAGACTCAACACAATGACTTGAACAAGAAGGTGAACTGGCACGGCTATGAGAAAATGAATTGGAACATGCTCTATCAATATACAAATAACCATAGGTATAAAACTCACCCACAACCCACATGTTTTTTGAAACTCACGAGTCAAAATGCATGGCGCGTAACTCATCCGCGACTCTTGTAGCGAGTTTCCGGAGGGTACTTGTGAGTGCTTGCACAGGAAAAAAATCTCGAGTACTCGCAGAGAAAAGCTAATGAGTCTGTTCCTGAAACTTGCAAGTCAAGCACATTTATTTTTGGTGAATTTTTGTCGAACATGTTATTGGAATTTGTATTTTTTTTCACGGCTATGTTTGTAAAGGTTTTGAAAACAATTTTCTTTGCCATGTGTTCTCTAAATTCAACTCTTATGCTTCTTAACAACATTTTTTCTGTTTCTTAAATTCATTGTATGAATTTGTATAAATTCTTAATTTCCCCGGAGACCGAATCAAAATTTTGGGCTGTCGAGTTTTTGTAAAGTCCGAGTTGTAAAACCATGCAAATAACATTTGTATTTAGTACAAAAGATAAGAAAGAACTATCTTGAGAAGATATGAACTCTACCACATGTGTAGTAACCTGCAAGGACAGTATATGCGCCGCACTTAGCCAGTTTTTAGTCTTCCAAGAGTCATCACAACACCATTCAAACACATTCTCTATTCAAAGTAATAAAGTCCCATTTATAGTTGCTTTTTGCCTATCTTTGTCTTCTACGCGTGGAATGCACAGCAAAAAAATATTTTTTTCCTTAACTCCTTTTTACCCATTCACATGTCAGTAAATAACTTAGGGTTACTTTTTCCCTTTATTTACTGTTTGCATAACTTTCTGTTATTTTTTAAACAGAAAATTATGACTTGTTTTACAATTAACTAAGAAAGCATGGAAGACCATCAAGACCATAGAATTGAAAAGACTTTTCTCAAGGAATCCTAATAGATTGTTTTTAACAGTAAATTATCACTTGTTTGACTGTTAACTGAGAAAGCATAGACGACCATCAAGACTATAGAATTGAAAAGATATAAGAAGTCCTAATAGAAAAACAATTGGAAGCAGTGGATAATTATTAAATTTTGTAGCACATCTATGTGTTATATTCATTTTACACACCATGGCATAAAATGAATTTGAAACGAGGATTACATTAAGACTATATAATTAGGGCATTCATGTACAATAATCTGAATTTGTTTAAGCAAGTAGATGTTGTGATTACTTGATACAAGACAATAGAAAGTTGAGCCACTTAGCTGATTTTGGATGTTTGTCACTCACAGAATATTTGCCAGTAGGTGGAAATAATCTAGAAGTGCTTCGTCAGATTCCCAAGTCGCAAACAGAGGGCTGACTAGTGTCTAGACACTACTGATGCTATTTTTGAAAATGCTTTGCCTCTCTGCTATGCTCTTTTGGATATCTGGGAACTTTTTAATCTTGTGCGATGGTACTTGGTTTTGCTTTTGTTTGTCCATATCCTAATTGTACTTGAAAGAGCACAAGGGACTGTTAAAAAGGGGTTAGTGTTTTGGGTTGGACAGCCTCAGCCACATCCCCAGTGATGTGGTTAGTGTTGCCTACATACCAATAATCTGAAGAGGGATAAAGCCGCATTTAGTACTCCCTCCTAGGTGAGTGAGTGTAAAATCATGCGCTCAAACAATTGACCTTCCTTTAGTCTTCGACATTTGGCATCATGCAACTTTGACCTCTTTGATTTCAGATTTGGCTCCTTGGATTGCTCGTGCGCTGCTTCTTTAGAGATTACAGATTTGTTTCAGCTTTGGTAATAATCCTCAATTATAATTACCTAAGACCCTGGGATGGGGGGACGTCAGGATGTAGGGATGGGGTTTTTCGGGATGACAAAAAATTTCCCGGATTTTGGGGATGGCTATTAAAATAATATATAAATATTAAAAATATACAATGGGTCCCCTAACCTTGAAAAAAACATGAAAGATTATAATTTCAGCACCATATCCAACAATGTTACCAAAGGGCATGCAACATCTCTTTATCATGTCACTTATATGATTATATCCTCAAATTAAAAAAATAGTTTTTTGGAACAGTAAAAACTGTAAAAGGCCATGCAAACTACATGAATAGCCATCCATAGACAAAAACCAACTAAGGTAACCGAAAAATGCTAAAAACTTAAAGACAAAGCGGCCTCTTGAACATCCTAATATAATGGTAAAGCCTCCATTATCTTAAAAAAAGAGGCAGATAGACTTGCACAACAAAATTTTGAAACTAAAGAAATCCGTAAAAATATGTGTGTGAATTTATAGATGCTATTTATGTGTAAGAAAGGTTAAAAAAAGTAAAATATCAACAACCTCTCGTTAGAATTCTGCTTTTGGAGCTTACATAAAACAAATGTCCATTTCTTGGGAAGGTAACTTTGCATGGGAAAAGGATTTACATCTAGTATCACAACATAAAGTACTAGTATTCATTTTCCTCTTTTTAGAGTCATAATCTTTTATGTTTTTATATCTTTTTTAATATATATTATAATTTTTATGGGACTTCGGGGACTCTGGGGATGGGTAGCTGGCTTGATGACGTCATGGTATCCCCGTTAGAGTCCCCAAAGTATTGAAGCACTTGAGATGTCTCAGGTGGGTTCCCTAAACTCAGGGAATGTCCCTGGGATCTCCTTCATTTTTGCATTTGGGGGGTGTGCGAAGGGGACGTTTCGTCCCTGTCCCCAAGCACCTGAGACATCCCAAATGCTTAGGATGGTTTGGAGATGGGGGGTGTGTATCCCTGTAACATTTTCCTCAATGTAGTGAGATTGCTCCAAGAGAGTGTGAGGTATCTTAAGGCATGTAGAAGGTGAGTAATGACCTCATAGATGTTGTATATATAGGTGTCTCTTCTTTAATTTTCCGCCATAGCCAAACCATGAAACATGTCTAGGTCGGCCTAGTGGAGATTACCCAATTTGAGACCTATGTTGTAAATGGATCAGTCAACATTGATCTTTGCATTAGATCGTGCCACCAAATAATTAGTAGGTGTCCTTTTGTCATTAAGCTTGGTAGTGTTGTTTATCAATTAGATCTTGGATCTTGTGCTCTAAGGCAAAACCTAAGTCACAAAGTTCAAGTTTGAGTTCGACAAGAATAAAACTCAGTTCAAGTTCGTCAATGGATAAAGTTAAAAAAAATTCACCATTAAGATCGACCAATAAATAAAATAAAAACTTAAATAATTATATAAAATAAAATAAAATAAAAATAAAAATAAAATATAGAGTACAAATAAATAAAACTTTAAAACATAATAATTAAAAAAGATAAACTAATAATAAATAATAAATATTAATTTATAAGGTAAAATAAAACAAATTGAATAAAGACAAAACTTAAAATAAAAAGATTATAAATATTTTGTAAACTAAAACCAGAATACTAAATAAATAAAAGACAATAAAAAAACATAACAAAAAAAATAAAATAATTATGTTAACATTTAAATCTAAACAAAACAAACATTCTTAAGAAACACCCTACCTTGACTGACATACAACTCTTCGTGAACAATGAACAACCCCTCTTTGTGAACAATGACAAATGCAATTGCTAGCAAAAACTCCCTGATGCCACACAACTCTACGACCAACTACTCAACTCCACGGCTATGCCACTTAGCTCCACGACCACTAAGTTCTACAGCCATGCCACTTAGCTCAGATGCCACAACTGCATATGCCCAAACAAATCCTTCCTCTTGTCAATGCTTATTCCAACAAATTGCAATGATTTTTGACGTTTCTATTGGGTTGCCTCATTAAATTCAATTAATTTTGATTTTTCTTTTAAAAAATGCGGTGAACCTTATGACTTTAGGCAAAACATCTACTAGTTGAATACCCTATGCACCTATGCCAATCACGATATGTGCTACTGTCAATGTTCTTAGGTTGTGGCTTACTTGTGCCACTCTCCATAGGTGGAGGAAGAGATATGAGGTTGCACTCAATTAATATTCGTAAGACCTTATGAGGAGATTGGGATAGTCGTGTAAATTGACTCCTTTGAGAAGTGAATAGAACTAGTCTATTGGTGGTTTGCGAAACCATATTGGCTGTTGCCTTAACCTTGTTCTTATGATTGACAACCTTGGTTTTGAAAGGTATTTGCTTTGAAATATGGTACTAGAACATGTCAAAGCGTTGCTCACATACTTTAATTTGTTCATGATGATAAGTGCAACCATACGGGCCTTGATTGCATGTCCCACAAAAATACATTACCTAATTAAATTGCTCATGAAAGCCACCAGCTTAACATAAAATGTATTGCACATGTTGTCAAAAGATTGAAAGCGTTTGAATGCAATAGACTCAAAAAGTGTCGAAAGTAGGCTTTGTTTGAAAATATCTTGTAGTTACTTGTCGACCATAGGATTTGACATTTTGAAAGCTTGGTTTTGTAACGGAAAACATTGTTGCTAATGGACCCAACTCTCTGAAACAATCACTTGATAAGTGTGCCAAGATGCCCTCAATATGGGAATGCCCTTGATGTTAAAAAGGTTTGCCCATGGGTGTGAGCAGTGTCAAACATTTGTATGTCCATATCTCATGTATGGCTTGTATGTCCTACATCCATCTCATGTATATCATTGAAAGCATGTGTGTAGAGAATGGATATGTAAATTATTGTGTATCTAGTAATGACATCAAGCAATCCTGCATTCCAATCAAACCAAGTCACACGTGTCCTGGTTTGTATTTTTGTCATATTTGAATCATGTAGATTTGTATCTTTAGCTTGAAATATGTGACTAGGTTAGTGCATGAAACTCACACCAATCAGGTCAAGGTCAAGGGGCTAGGCTCCACTCCAATAGAAGAATAGTAGGGTTTCATGAAGCAACCAATAGTCAGATTGCGGAAGAATGATGTATGTGCCACATGTAGTAACAAAGCAGTCTTTGGTGAATGAGGGCAAGTAGGTTGCCCCCAATGTAGACTAGCATTATGTGAATGTCAAGGCCATAACCATGATAGGCAGCATACCCCCAATGGGCAATATGTTTTAATGCTAAACTGATCCATGAATTTTTAATAGTCCAGGCATGGAGCAAACCCAATGCGTAGACATGGCATAATGCAATAGTCTGATAATTTATAGTGGAGAGGTGGGCATAGCAACATGCTGCATTGAGGTGTAACATGCCTCAAGGTGTACACACTCCAATATCAAACTACTGATTGAAGATGTGTATTTTGCATGCACAAAAATCATATTAACAGATAGCCACACTGTATGGAATGATGCACGGAATGAAGAATTAATACAGGTAGGCAAGAGCTGCACTGTCAAAGTGACACACAATCAGGGTGTATTTACTGTAAGAGGCTAGTTAGGAATTGGTTGCAATAGTTAACAACCGTGTAACTGTATAATATGGCTATATAAGCATTGTCATTTGGACACCCCCTATGGAATGAGTAACATTGAGTCTATACTCAAGTTTATCCCGAAACTGGTCAAGCAAGAAAACACCATTAGAAGCTTTGAATGATAAACTACATCAGCAGACCTGCCATACTGAAGATAGGTTAGACAATGCCAACCTATGATTCCACCTGAGGGCAACGCAATTGATGAATGTAGGTCCTGTATCAATCTGGTGAAAATGTTCACATGCCGTGGCATGATAGATAGGAGTAGTGACCATATGTCAACACACCTTGAATTATGACAAACTGGTGAAGGAGGTGTAGCAGTGACCTGTGAAAGCTGAAAATCAACTATGGTCTGACGATAATCATATACGCTGATGCGCAAGGTCGAGTATTTGTAGGACAGCCTATGGACTTCTGCTTATGTGTTAGGAGAATAGCTATCAGTGGGCTGAAGCTTACTGTGCCAAGAAATGACTCCTGAACCAAGAGTGAAGATATATCCAGTGGTAGATCTCCGAGTCATCCACTGATACCTCCCCAATCAGAGACTGTGTAGCTATATCAACGTGAACTCTGCAGTAGGTCTGTGGATACATGATGTTCAATGTCAAGAGTTCCTAGGACATACCTGGACACACGTTTGTGGTTGCTCACCAGTGAATTAGTTTCGGCTGTTGGACAAAAAATCTGAGATTGATAACTCAGAGCAAAACACAAATCCGGTCGTGCAGTGGTGAGATAGCATCAAACTACCTAGCAAATGTCTGTGGAATGTTTCATCAGGACCAGTGGTGAATCATCCTGAGCTGAAAGTTTCAGCCCGGCATTCATAGGTGGAGACTGTTTGGATTTTTGACAAGGATACATCTAGATAAATTGCTGCAACAAGATTTGTGGCATATTTAATCTTTAGAAATGGAAATCAAGTGATCTTGTTGCCAGAAATACTAGACCTAAATAGTAATGAAGGAGGCCTAATCATGCAAGTAACATGTCAACAAGCAGTGCAATCACATATGAACTCACCTTAGGACATCGCAGCATATCCATTGCCCGTGATGAAAACCCTCATCGGAACATAAACAATAAGCAACACAATGTCAGTCATTTGTGCTTTTGACATAGAGATTCAGTAATTAGCAATGACTTCAAGGTTGAAGCCCGAATCTCTGAGATGAGTATCCATCTTAATGTACTAGGCTCGCAGGATCCCTTTCTTGCAAATCCCATAGAAGGACTGTAATCAACAAAAGTATACCAGATGCTCACGACCACATGCCTGAAAGCGCCTCAGGTTGAGTCATATAGACTTCTTCCTAACAACACTAGTTTCCAAAAATAGACTGTCTAGAATTAAACTTTTCACATCACAGTATGAATGATAAATTCCAACCAACAGTTTCAGCGGCAAAGGCATAGACAGTAACCGAAGAAGTAAACTTCTTCAGTACCTTAATTGCACGATCAAGTTTCCTCAAAATGGATCAGCTCTTATCTTGTGAAATACATAATGCCAGAAGTCGAGCGCTTGTATTTTTCCAAAGTTCACCATTTTATTCTCCCTCTATGCATGCTCTAAATACATAATATATGTCACAAAAAAATAGGGTGTTTACATGGAAGTAATGGAAGCAACTTGTAGGTAGCCATAATTAATATAGGCATCATACTCGATTTGCATGGCAAAATCCCAGTGCTAGGTATGCCTCGTGCATCAGAGTATGTATGTGACTCGCTAATACCCAGACAGATTTTAAGCAAGAGCACATTGTTGCTTGCTCAGGGTAAATTTCAATCCTCTTGCCAGGTAACTGCGAGACTGGCCATCTAACAGTGGAGACAAATCGTATCTATGTTCAGATCCTAGTAGCATAGTCGAATAATACCCACTGTTGGTCGTCGTTGAGAACCAAGTATGCGGAATACCTAGCAGTGTGCCTACCACAAGCGATAACCAATGCAAGTTGATTTCCAAGAGATGGTTTTGACTCAGTTTGCTAGAGAGCATAGACTTTACTGGATGTTCGTCGTATCGACTGAGTCTGTGTATATGACGAGACTCAGTCATCAGGCAAGTGTCATAGTGTACCAATGTCTTTGACCACCCCTTGCTCCGATCGTCTACCATAACACTGGTGTATGGGGTGCTGAGTCCATGCCAAAGCACATATGGACAAAGGCACTTTGACATCAATCATCACGTCTAATAATGATTTTCATTAGTGGAAGTATCAATCAATCTATAGGCTTTAGAATGATCACTATAACCAACAAAGAAATATTTAGAACGTCTTTGGAATCTAACTTACTCCTCTTACGAAGTGTAAAAAGCCAATGGAGGAACCAAAGTATAAGCAGCTTAAACCAAAAATACGAAAAGTTAATACCTCTGGTTTGATTTTGGACCATGCCTCAGTCAACGATGTGATCTCTTGCAAGGCTTTGCACCAAGACTCTGATTGAGGATATATAATATTGTATTAATAGCTTCTCCCCAGTACTGTATATGGCACTCCTTGACTATGCATCATGCACTGTGCCTTCTCCATGATGGTTTTATTCGGCCTCTCAAGTCACCTCATTCTGTTGGTGGGAGTATATGGGTTCTGTCAATTGACACTGAATCCCTTCTTTCGTCAAAAAATAGCGAACTACTTAGAAGTGAATTCACCCCCATTATCGGATCTCATAAATAAAATAAAAAATAAAATGGTCTGGTATCTCCACCAATGCCTTGAACTTGACAAAAGAAGCAAAGCAATCAAACTTCTAATTCAAAATAGATCCACATCCACCGAGAATGATCATCGACCAATAAGAGAAAATAATGTGCAACAAGGACCGTGGAAGTTTTCCACGATGGCTCACACAGATCAACATGCACAAGATCTAAGAGCCCCTTTGCACGCCAAACACCTTCATGAGGAAAAGGCTTCTGCTTTTGCTTTGCCTGCAAAACATCCAACACACATAATCTTGTTTTTTCCCATGGATAGGAGGCTAAACCAACAACCATGTTGGCTTTATGAAGACGGACCAGATACTGAAGATTGAGATGTCCATATCTCTGTCATGCCACAAAACGCTAGTAGTGTCTTCCACAAGTAAAGCATGCAATTGACCATGGCAAGATCAACAAGTCCCTGATACACAACCTACGACCATGCTACTCAATCCCCAAGGCAACCACCTTATTATGCTTGATATCAGACACAATACATTGTTTACTAGAAAAGTTTACAGAGATAGCTAAGGATTAGCAGTTAACTGACATGATGGATAACAAATTCTTATTCATGTTAGGCACATATGCTAACATTTTTCACAAGCCAATTTCATGATTATTGATTTAACATAATACGGACATCCCCAATCCCTTCACATTAGCATGTGATCTCCCATCCCCTAAAGTAACTGAATTAAAAGAACATAAATTAGCATGAAAAGCAACATACCAATCTCGTCTGACACGTTGAAGTGTCGTGATGCTCCGGAATAAAAAAACTAGCACCCTGTAGGGCTGCCACCATCCAAGCAAGATGCCATGAGGGCACACTCATCTTCTGCCACTCGTCCATAGGTGGAGGAATTGTTACCACATGTGTTGCCCCTTCACTTCTTTAGGGCACTTTGAGTCGCTTTCGACAATCTTCTTCACATGACCAAGTTTGTGAAGTGAATAGTAACACTTTATTGGAAATTTAGGAGAGGAATTGACTGATGCATCAACCTGTCGCTTCCACTTTCCTTTGGACTGAGCAGCAAAGCGCACTCTCAGCTTGTCCAAAACTGGACTCTTGAAGCTTGTGTTTGTCTTCGTTCCTTTCTGCAACAAGTAGGAACTCACCTTGTTCAAACGTGAGTAGAGTTTGACTCTCGGGCCATTAAATGGAGTGACTCCACAAATGACATCATATGAATTAAGGTAGAGCTGTTTAAAACCACCAGCCACCATATCATCGTCGTCCACCTTTTTGTTGATGGAAGATAACTGGTCTCGGAGGTCTTTCATCACGAAGTAGGTGCTCAGATAGCGATCCACCTTCTTGTAACTTTGCGGAAAAAACATATTCTTCAGTGTAAAACTCGACTCCTAGGATTTGACATTTTGATATTTATCACTCAAACTGGCTCATAACATTGCTTGCCCTAGTGGCATTCAAGGCCTTCAAGTATCAAATCAGTCTGACACTAATAATTTGAGAAGCGTAGGAGAGCCCTTATGACGTACTTGTCATAATCCTAGAAGTGCGTAGCTAAGGTCGATTGCCTTCGCTGCCTGTAGGATTATTTTATCGCAATCTCAAAACTCTGCAAGTGTTAGAATTTTATGACTCCCATACATTGCAAATTAGTACCCGATCAACTTTTGCTAGTCCGGAAAATATCTGGTTCGAAATATTTGCCATTTATTACTTGAAAATAATAACAATGGAATAAAGTATTTTGCCCACTGGAATAAACCAAAAATTACTTTATTCAAAAGGGTGTTTTATGCATATACGTGGCAGCAGAAAAATACGTGGCAGCAGAGTAATTTGAAACACCAAAATCAAATGGTTTTATAAGAATGAAAAAATATTTTGCCTTATAAAAACTTTTGCCTTGCTACAATTGGAATTGCCACGAACCACGATTTTTATTTTATTTTGCAGGTGCTTCGATTATTTTATCTCTGCCCAACGATTCCAGCAACTATGATTTACGACCAACGATGCCCACGTTTTTTGCAACTCCCAGCGATTCTAGCGACCATAATTTTTGCGACCCACGTTTTTGCAGGAGTTGTTTCTTTCTCCCCACGCAGGCTTCTGAGACCCACGTCTTGCCTTCTGCTGGCCCACGTTTTTCCCTTCACGTTTTCAATTTTCCTCTGGGGTTTTGCGACTGCCACAACTTTGCTGGTGGCTACACCTTGAAGAAATCACGATGCCCTCGAACTGTTTTGCCAAACTCGTGCCTTAATTTTACTAGGGCTTCCTTGAGTTTGCTGTTCGTGCCTCTTGAAGGCTTCCTCGAACTGCAACCTTTGGGGCTCTGATACCAATGTTGGAAGATGCACAAAGTTCCAGAAAGAATACATAAGGCATAAACTGCGCTGCCAAAATGACACACAGGCAGGGTGTATTTATTGTAAGAGGTAGTTACAATTGGCTGCACAGTTAACAACTGTATAATTGTTTACTATGCTATATAAGCATTGTCATTTTAACACACACAAATCAGACCTGGAATGTCTTCCATGCAACACAAATCAGCCAATTAGTGGATCGCTCCACCTTGGACAATTAACAAACTAACTGTTGCAATCTTCCTCACAAAACCCTGCCGCAAATCTGCTTATTCACTACTGAAGAAACTGAAATATCTTTGTAATCACTATGGATAACCCAGGGTAGGAAATCCTCAAATGCTCTAAGAGGGTTTTCGTCCTCTAGAGGTAAATACTAAGGGGTTTCGTCCTTAGAATATTTTTGACAAAAACTCAAAACTTCAGATTTAATTCAGAAATTATAAAATGATCAAGTGTGTCTCTGCCAAGCAATTCCCATTGCTTAAATAGAAGGATTGGGCCTTGTGGCCACCCTCAACAACCAATCACAATTTCCTTCCTTATTAAATGCTTCCACCAACCACTTTCCTTCTCTAGACCAAGTCACACTTTTCTAGAAATAAACTTTTTTTAGCTAAGTACTTTTATCATTTAGTTCTCTTTTCTATTTTATTAAGTCCATAATATTTTATTATAAGTGCTTGTATAATACTTTATTTATTTTTCTGCACTTTATAATAATATATTAGAAGTTAAGTCACCCTTGTGTTCACCCCTTTAGCCGTCGGGTAGACAAAATAGGCTAAGGGTCTTTGGTATATTTATTGTAGTTGGTTCATATTCAATAAATAAAATTGTTTTTACACATTATGGTTTGCTGTTTTTACATTAAAAAATCAGATTATCGCTGCTGTTATAAAAATCAGATTATCGCTGATGTTATAAAAATCAGATTTTTAATTTCGCTGCCTTAGGGTTTAACAAAAATATCCAATTTTGTTAGAAACTATTTTTAGGGATATTACACCTTAGCCTGGAGAGCCAAAATATGTTGTATGAGCACTTGGTTTCTAGTATCTGTGGTTGTAGATAGATTAAGAATAGATGGTGTTGCATGAGATGCAAGCCTAGGGGGCACCAAAAAAATTGTATGTTGTGTAGAGAGTTAAGTAGGTATATGATTAGCTTGTGGTGCTCCCACAATAGGTATACTAGGTTAATGCATCATTTGTGTAACCATTGGTGTAGACAAATGAATAGTGGAAACAATAAGATTAGTGGTCTGAACACTTAGTGTAGGATTTGAGCCTCTAGAAGGCATATTAGTATCATTGAAAGGTTCCTCACGTGGCTTTTCAGTTGTGGTTTCCCTGGAAAACTTTTCGGCTCTAGTTATATGCAACAATGCCTCTATCATATGAAGGTTAGCCTTAAGGTAGTAATACTTGAGGTAGGTATGATCTGCATCATCAAAACGTTTCTCTTGTGGATTCAGGGTATTATTGTTGTTAAAGTGTTGCATAGTATTATTCTCATGTATATTCACATTATTAGCATCTTTCTTAAGATCTAGGTGAGAGTCAACCATTTGTGAAGCAATGCATAATAAGCAATGGGTTCCATCACAAATATCGCGTTTTTTGAAAAATTGACCCGAAAGGACAACTAGCCAAATCAATAGAATGAGTGTAGTCATCACTAGTATGTTCCATTGGAAGGAGGCTATGCAGCAGGGGAAATAAGTAATTAGTCTGAAAGGCCAAACCCTAGGAAGGTCAAAAAAATCTGAAATCCCATAAGATTGGAAACCCTATAGTAAAGGAAACCTAGGGTTTTCATGTTCAAGTCAAAGATGGGTTTACCAAAATGTTTTAATTATTTTACACATAATGGCATAAAAGGTATGTAAATTGAGATTGAATTCAAACTATATAACTAGGCGTTCTACTTCAATAATTTGAATTTTGTTAAGCAAGTAGTTGTCACAATTAAAGTGACAAGCCAATAGAAAGATGAGTCAATTAGCTGATTTTGGATGTCCATGACTCACATAATGTGTGCCCGTAGTTGGAAATTATCTAGAATTTTCTTCGTAGAAGCTCATGCCGCAAACTGAGGGTTGATAGGAGTCCGGGCACTATTGGAAGATTAGAGCACTGCGGAAGACTGACAATGTTAGGCTTTATTGACAATGTTTGGGAGTTGTTTGGGGGTCTGCAACTTTTGGAGATGCTTCACCGCTGACTGCTCTTCTATTTTAGATATATGGTACTCTTCAATCCTGTGCGATGGTAACTCTAATTGTGCTTGCAAGACCACAAGGGACCCTTAAAAAGGTGTTAGCATTTTGGGTTGGACAATGTCAGTCACACCCCCAATGATGTGGTGAGCGATGCCTACATACCAATATTCCAAAGAGGGATCAATCCGCATGTAGTTCTTCGTTTTAGGTGAGCATGTATAAAATCATGTGCCTAAACAATTGACCTTTAGACTTTGATATTTGGCATCATGCAAATTTGACCTGATTTTAGCTTGGTTCTATGGGCTGCTCCTTTAGAGATTACAGATTTGCTTCAGCTTTTAATGATCCTTAGTGTAGTGAGGGTGCTTTGAGAGAGTGTCGTGTGTCTAAGGCATTTAGAAGGTGGGTAATGACTTCATAGGTGTTTTATTGTATATAGGCGACTCTTCTGTAATTTCCCGTAAAAAACGACCCAAGAAACGTGTCTAAGCTGACCTAATGGAGGTTTCCCACTTTGAAAACTAGCTGTTGAAGATTCCTGGACATTGCCAACAGAAGACGATCTCTGCGGTAGACCGGAACTGTCAAGCTTTACTAGTAATGTCTTGGGAGTGCAAAAGGTGGATACAGAGTATGGAGAATGTCTGTCTAGGATTTTGAAGTGTTCTTGTATAGACTGAACTGATCCTGTATAGATTTGACTAGTAGATAGAGGTGGTTAAGATAACAGGTGGGGCAGACTAATAGGGGGAAAAATGTGCTCAAGAATCAAATATATGAGTTTCGTCAATGTGTGTATGCCAAAGTGCCAAAGACTAAATTTAAGTGTCTACACAATGCTACCTCTATAAAGCAATTCCTTGCTATAAAATAGGTCGTGTTGATAGACACTAAAAACTTAATATTAAGGTATCAATGTGAATAGGAACTGGTCTTATTGCAACAAATTAATGACAATAAAAAGAAACTGTTTTTCAATGGATCCTTAGGAATCAATGTGTATAAAAACTGATCTTATTGCAACAAATTAATGATGATAGAAAAAAACTGTTTTTCACTGAAAACTTTAAAACGTGTACTTCAAAATTTAAATTTAAACACTTTATTGTATATGCTGGTTGTGGAGGAAATCCATGATTGTTGGCTATGGGCTCTCAATTTGCGTTGCGCGAACTCAACATGTTTTCAGCTCTATTGGATGCATGTTATAGTTGACAATAGTACATGTCTGTGCCAAAGTCAAATCTTTCTCAGCATTGTCTTCTTGGGCTTGTCTTAGTATTTCTATTCCAAAATTTTATATATGCATGTTATCATTTCCGGTACCTCGACCTTTATTATATAAAACAATAAACTAACTTGTACTTCTCATGGATATTCATCTCCCATTCCTTATGCATTGGTGACAGGCTACCATTGCAGACATAGCTTCTGTATCTGACAAGTCAGTAATCAAAGACTTTTTTATCACTGTAATGCAAAAGCTTCTCAAAG
The DNA here is from genome assembly GCA_019776745.2 of Taxus chinensis. NCBI lineage: Eukaryota > Viridiplantae > Streptophyta > Pinopsida > Cupressales > Taxaceae > Taxus > Taxus chinensis. Next base: position 358,235,435 of record CM034155.1, read on the forward strand.
TAACACGAGAAGCAGCTAGATCTGTGCAAGCAAGAACTTCATCTTCCATGCTGATAGATAGTCCAAATGATGTCGAGAATCCTGCCTTAACAAGGTAATCTTTGACTACATAGTGATTTCATGAGCTGTACATCCGGTGTCTTCCAAATATACATTGATTACCTCGTCTTCAATTTACATCCAGCAAAGGGTTCCCTAAACATCATCGAAGTAACTTGCTCACATATATGTAATTGATCCTGATCTTGAATGCAGGGCTCAACTTTTGGATCTTGCAGTATCTCTTCTCCAAGGTCTAGATGCCGAATCTGTTAGTATGTTATTTGTTGCTACAAAGCCAGCTTTACAGGTTTGACATCTGGAATTTCTTGATAAATTCTTTCTTCTTTGCACAATCCTCTACAATGGGGGCTCGTACTAGGTTGTGACACTCTATTTTTGAATCTAGGATGAGGAGGGAATGGTCCAGAAAAAAGCCTATAAGGTTCTTGCAAGCATTTTGAAGGTATGGTTGATTTTGTATTCTTGTACTAATTTTTCCTGTGAGAGTAGATGTTATCATTGAAATTAAGCCCATCATTTCAAAGGTATCTTGTTGATCACGATTCACATCTTAACATTTGATGAGTTTATCTGAGGTTCAGCCATTTCATATTTTTATGGAGTTATAACATTGAAAGTACTGATTTTTAACTCATTGTAATTGTATTGGGGCAGGAACACACAGATTTTCTTACAAGCAACTTTGATGAGATATTTAATCTTCTGGTCATGGCAATGCCATCCTGCCATTTTTCTGCCAAGCGGCACCGGCTTGATTGTTTGTATTACTTAATCATTCATATTTCAACGGTTGGTTGCTTTTGAACCTTCTTGTAAAGGTTATGATTCTTGTTAGTGGTTAAATGATATTTTCCATTGACAATTCGTTGGCTTGTGTTCTGGTTTATGATGTTGTTTGCCTATGATTTATTTTCTCAGCTGTATGTGGCCTGTTGCTATTTTTTCTGGCAACTTTATTAGTAAGATCCATGTGTTTTACGGGCAGTTTCTTTATTGGAGAAAATTTGACAACCAATTGTATAGTTCTTACACTGTTGATATTTACTGTATGCAACATGAATACAGACTGGCGAAGAGAAGAAAAATGAAGGCATTGCTTGTTTCCTTACTGAAATACTTCTTGCTGTAAAGGAGGTAAGCAATCCACCTTTAGGATTTGATGATTTCAAGCTTGAAAATGTCCAATTGGGTTAGCATAGGTCTTCCTTTTTATGTCAACTAGATTTTCAACCAACCTGTTGGGGTCAGAATTGTGTATTTTATCCAATTGGAAGATAATTATGGCATAGAACATTGGATTACATTTTTACCTCATGTTATACAATTTGGTTGGCAGTTTAAGCTAGTTCTGAAGTTTTCAGGTCTTCCATTATAATTATCACTTTGAACTGATTTCTAAACTTTATAATTATTGTTTACTTTTGTTTATTTTCTTGCTATAGAGGAGATAAGCAGTCCACTTTTAGGATTTGATGATTTCAAGCTTGAAAAAGTTCAATTGGGTCTGAATTGTGTGTTTTATCCAATTGGGTCTAGAAAATGTTTATGCTAGAAAATGTTTATGTTTATAGCATAAACATTTGACTGCATGTTTATCTCGTTATACAATTTGGTAGGCTTTTTAAGCTAATTCCAAAATTTTCAGATCTTTATATAATTATCAGTTTGAACTGATTTCTCAATTTTATTGTTTTCTCTTGTTTATTTTCATAGCTTACCATATTTTGTCTCTCTGTTGTTAGTTTTACTGTCAACTCTTGTTTCACAGCTAATTCTAACATATGTGTGGGACTGCCTCATGTTTGGTGCTGCCATATTTTTAACCACGTCAATGATGGAAGCTGACAAAGCTTTTATGTCTTTTTAATTTTGGTTGTAGTTATAGACTTATAGTCATTGATTTCAAATTTTAATATATGACAAGCCACATGAAATTTGTGTTTTAAATTCTAGATTATTTTTGTGACCAGACACATTCAATCGAGGGGCTGGATTTGGAAAAAGTGTGCCTTTTAATTTTAAGGTTCATATGCAAGGGTCTGGAACTACGTCCAACTATTCCACATGCTAATGTTTCAGTGTGATGCACTTATACAATATTAAATCTATGTTCGATGGAGTCTTGAGACGTGGGGATGGGTCTCAGGATGGAGGGACGAAGGGCCTAGGTTTGGGGACGACAATGATTAGATAAAAAAATGTGTAAGGAATATCAAATGAGACTTTGAAATACTAAGCACATTGCATTGAACAATGGAAATTCTGAATATCGATGTAGTAATATTCATATCATAATTTATATTCAAAATCATGATTACATCCAAATTTCAAATACAATTGGCCGATGGCCCCAATGCCTCTAATCATCTCCAAAGTCCACGCCAAACTTTTGTTTTTTGCTATCCCTCTTGCCAATGCTCTCAACCTCTCTCACTATTGCAGCCTTGCTTGCTCTCACTCTTGCACTTGCAGCCTTGCTCAATGTATTGTGATTTGAAGTGAGGGTGTGAGGTTCATTTATAATTTTTTTGAGTACTTAAAGTGTTGGTAAGCCCCCCCTAAACTATTAGGGTTAGGGCTAGGGGCACAAACATCTAAAAAAATGTTTTCAATTTAAAAAAAAGTTCTGGGCCATTTTTGTAGCAGGGGACAGCCGCAAGGTCCACAAGACAGTCGTGGGACTTCGACAAGTCTCCGTGTGGTCTCGGGAATGTCCCCAAGTCTCCCAAATGTCCCCTTTGGGACAGAAATGTCTCCATTTTATGGGGATGTCCCCTAATTGCTAGTGGTGGTGGTGGGATAGGTGGGTGACGTTTCCCATAAGTCCCCAAGTCTCCGGGATATCCCTGTCCTCGAAGTTGGCAATTTTTTGGGAGGGATGTGTCCTTGTGGAACACTGTCAATTAAACTTTAGTCACAAGAATAACGCACAAAATGATGTCCATTCCAGCTCCTAAGCCATCAGGTCCTAAATGCAAGCTACTTTTCAAGAATGAACCCTTGGGAACACTTTTGCATTTAGTTGCTTGACACAGTTCCAATTTTATATACAAGCTTTGTAAATGCAGTTCTGGTAAGATCTTCACATAATAATATAAATAATCCAAATAATCACCACATTATGCAAAATATAATGAAGATAAAAAGTGAGATGTTTGGCCTAAGCCATTATGTCCTAAATGCAATCTACTTTTCAAGAATGATCCGTTGGGGACACTTTTGAATCTAGGTGCTTGACATGGTTCCAATTGTATATATAATCTTTGTAAATGGAGTTTTGGTAAGATCTTCACATACTGCTATAAATAATTCAAATAATCACCACAATATGCATAATATAAAGAAGATCAAACACAAGATGTTTGTGGGCCAAGATGCTCTAATATGCAATATACAAAGAAATAGAATAATTACGCATAAGGTAACACCATACAATACTCCTCTAGGAATGTATAACTCCACAAGATGTCCCAATATGAGAATGCCACTTACCTCCAATATGCTTCTACCAAATAGAATATTCTCCATTGGACATCTTTCACAATGATATTCATATCCTTTAGATAACCTCTATTACTAATCATGAATGGGTAAACCCCTAATCCCAATGTAGGTTGAATCATCACCTAGTATGACTAATTCCACAAGTTACCTTTTTGATCTAGACCAAAGATAACTAAGGGGGACATGTGCCACATGTTGACATCTCTATCAACCCATATACATTATAATATCATATTCCTAGGTACATAACATGCCATTCCTCTTTGACATGTTTCGTCCCTAAAAAATATGAAGAAACCAAATAATAGGTGATCCTCAAATTGTTGCATTCTTGCCACCATTCTTGATCATCTAACCACTGATATGTGATCTTGGTGGGAGATGGCTCTCCAAACTTGGTTCCAAATTCTAATTCCATCTATGAGCATAGTTGTTCCTCCTTAGTTTCCATACATAGCTATAGTGATTTATCCTCTAATGTTCCATACGTTGTTGCACTGATTTGATTCTAGTCACGACCATGGTTGTTACTTCTTGGCTTCCATGCATAGCCATAGTGATTGTTCCCTTGATTCCCTATATAACTATAATGATTGCTGTTATGACACTCTTGGACATGCCTCCATGATTGTTTCCTCTCATTTTGATGTGGGTGTATACTGCTGCCAACCTTAGTTTCCTTTTCTGTTACATTGACATTGTCAATTTTTTTCTTCCACTATGAGTGCTTCCTCCATTTCTGTCACTAGTACCATTGTCTCTTGGGTAGATACAATGTTTTTTTCCCACTTGTTCCTTTCCATCAACTTTGTCTCATTCTTTTGCCAAATCTTCTTCATTCTCTTCTTCACAATCTTCACATTCATCCTCATGCTATACCTTGACATTACCTTATTCCTCACCGTTTGTGATATCCTGCAGGGTTACGTTCTTTTTCTTCAAGCAAATCGTCATGAATTTCTTTTGGACATTAATATTGACTGTTCCCACAGTTTCAAACGAAGGATATACAAGAACAACATCCAAACCATTCATATCCAAAGCATACAAAGCTGAATGCAAAACATATCTATCTGTAGCAAGCTTTAAATCTTCAAAAACTTCTTAACATTTTTACCATCTATTGGAGTTACCTTGATATTCTTTTTTTAAGCTTGTAGATGCCTAGCCAAGTCACTGTTGATGAAGCTAAACTTGCTGCTAGGGTTTATGCGATATGGACGCAATGACCTTCTTTTGAATGCATTTATGAAACTGAAATATTGAAGTTGTCTTCTTTGGATTTAAATTGCTTGAACCCTTATCCTCCATCTCTCCGTTTGCCTCATCCTTATCCTCCTCATCATTACCAAAAACCTTATTTTCTATTCTATCTTCCTCCTCTGCTTCCTCCACTTCCTTTTCATCACTACTATCATCATCCTTATTTTCTTCCTCTTCTTCTACTCCATCTTCCTTTTTCATCTCCTCAACCTCATTTTCTTCCTCATCATCTTCACTTTCATCATTTTCTTCCTCTTCTTTTTTGTTTTCATCCCTCATCTGCTTCATCATCATCATCTTATTTTTCTTTGGCCCATCTGTCTAAGAAACATTGTTCCATTTCTTCCCAAGAAAAAATCATATTTTCTGCTATCCACATAAAGTCACCACCTTCTTACTTCACGAGTAAGGACATCATAAATGCAGAATTGCCATTTCTCGTGTCCATAATATGCCTTCCTAACTTGGAGGAAACACTAACAATAATATCAACCTCTATTAAATACTTTGGTAACTCCATGATTCCCAATGTGTATTAAAACTAGGTTTTAAGAACACTAGTATTCACTGGATCTCATTTCCTACCTTAGAAATGAGAATAAAAACATGTAGACAAGTAGTTCTGAATATTTCCTTTGAATTGTTAAATACGGCACTTGATATGCCTAGCCAAAATGAAAGATATGAATATTTTTCTAATGTCCTGCCTTGAAAATCTGACATTTCTGCAATTCTGAAGGCCCACTTTGGAAGGGTACAACTTTCTCAACAATGCACAGAATTTTTAGTGTGACCACTTTTTGGAAATCCCTTGAAAATGTTGTTTTGGATATTTGCCTCAATCAGAAAATCTGGTAGGAAGCACAAAGTCTTAGAAGGTGACTGCTTTTGCCCTAATTCCATGCCACAAAAATTTGCCAAAAATCAGATTTGCAAGATCAACTTTGCATCATCATATCTTCCTCGATATTGCTTAGAATCTTTAGCGCGACCACCTTTCGGAAAGCCCTTGAAAATATCTTTGTGATTGCGTAGGATTCATCTCAATCAAAAAATCTGGTAGAAAGAATGAATCCTATGAAGTTTACTACTTATTCCCTAACTCTGCTCTGGAAAAATTCGTCATATAAATCAGATTGGAAGGGTCAACCTTGCAAAGCAATATATTATTATATCCCTTTATATCAATTAGAATCTTTAGTGTGACCACTTTCTGGAAAACTCTCGAAGATCCCTTTTCAACTTCAGAAAAATCACCTCAATCTGACACTTGTGTGATGAGAACAACCCTGTACAATATATGTTGCCACTTCTTGAAAAAAATCATACACTATTACACACTGCCCAAAAAAACATTTGCCGCTTTGCTCAAATTGGAGCTCTGATACCACTTATTAAGATCTTCACATATAATATTATCCAAATAATCACCACAATATGCAAAATATAATGAAAGATCACCAACACAAGATGTTTGTGGGCCAAGATGTCATAGTATGCAATATATTCAGAAATAAAATGATTATTCTTCAGGTAGGGCACCACCATATTATACTCCTTCAGCACGCACTTGACATCTTTCACAATAAGAGAGATAGTATTTCACAATAAGACATCTTTCACAATGATATTATTCATCCCCTTTGTATGGACATCTATTACTAATATTGAATGGGTAAACACTAATCCCAACGTAGGCAGTTATCACCCAATATAACTAATTGCAAGTAGGTAATAATTACTCTTAAGGTTGGGCAACACCATATTATACTCCAGCACCTATGACATCTTGCACAATAATAGCGAGTATTTCGCAATAAGACATCTTTCACAATGATATTCATCCCCTTTGTATGGACATCTATCACTAATATTGAATGGATAAACACTAATCCCAACGCAGGCAGACTCATCACCCAATATAACTAATTCCAGAAGTTACCTACTTGATCAAATATATGAGATCAATATAGCTGACTAAGGGAATGTCTACCACACGTCGACATCTCCATCAATCTGAATACACCACAATATCATATCCCCATGTACATAACAAGTTCTACTTTCCCATGGCTAATGGAAAGTCCATACATCATATTTTAATGCAGGTATAAACATGCAATATTAGGAATCTAGATTTGGTCATCAAACAATCTAGTTACGGAATTTTAGCATACGCCACAGCTAACTACATGTACCCTTAACCAACATGTTCACTTTACAGGGCCAAGGATAAAATAAAGATAAAGTTTGCCACGTAAAAAGGTTCAATAGACCTAACTAGAATGTTTGACAAATGAAAATAATTTTTACCTGGAAAATATTATCTACTTAACAGTACTATGAAACATATTAGTTAGCATTCGGATTCTTAAATATTTAAATTAATGGTGTCTTATATAGTAATTTTTGGGAGAAGTACAATACAACAAACTAAAGGGAAATCATATTAATATTTTTTATATATATTAAAGAAATGCACCCTATGTAACTCTAGAGGACAAATGATTCACATCAGCTGAGCATTAGGATTAAAAAAAATAATCTCTTCCATACGTAGGATGGGCAAAGAATTCACATCCTTCCATAACCACTCAAGCTTAGTTTGCACTATCAAAGTCAATTATTGTCCAAAAGTTGAAACTTACCCCCACCAAGTGGAGTGGTCTTCCTGAAAAGTAGCTTTGAATCTTGTCCTCCAAAGGAAACTGATTGCTAGTAGATCAGTAATGCTTCAAGGTTTTTGTATTGTGTGTGAGGAGACGTCATCGCTTTTTTAGTGCCCCTTTTTCTTTGCGAGGATCTCTTGTATCTTGTAGGGGATTCTTGGATGGTCAAGGACAGCTGCAGAGTCGATACATATTTAGTAATCTATGCATGTTACTAAGTATTATTAATAAATATTTGATTTGTTTTCCTTTGTGAGTGGGGTTTCTTAAGTCCTAATTTGTATCATGGACACCTTCAGTTGGGCAGTGTCTTTACTAAAGGGAAATCATATTAATTAGTTATATATATATTAAAGAAATGCACCCTATGTAACTCTAGAGGACAAATGATTCACATCAGCTGAGCATTAGGATTAAAAATAAAATCTCTTCCATACGTAGGATGGGCAAAGAATTCACATCCTTCCATAACCAATCAAGCTTAGCTTGTACTATCAAAGTCAATTATTGTTCAAAAGTTGAAACTTACCCCCACCAAGTGGAGTGGTCTTCCTGAAAAGTAGCTTTGAATCTTGTCCTCCAAAGGAAACTGATTGCTAGTAAATCAGTAATGCTTCAAGGTTTTTATATTGTGTGTGAGGAGACATCATCGCTTTTTTACTGCCCCATTTTCTTTGCGAGGATCTCTTGCATCTTGTAGGGGATTCTTGGATGGTCAAGGACAGCTGCAGAGTCGATACATATTTAGTAATCTATGCATGTTACTAAGTATTATTAATAAATATTTGATTTGTTTTCCTTTGTGAGTGGGGTTTCTTAAGTCCTAATTTGTATCATGGACACCTTCAGTTGGGCAGTGTCTTTACTAAAGGGAAATCATATTAATTTTTTTTATATATATTAAAGAAATGCACCCTATGTAACTCTAGAGGACAAATGATTCACATCAGCTGAGCATTAGGATTAAAAATAAAATCTCTTCCATACGTAGGATGGGCAAAGAATTCACATCCTTCCATAACCACTCAAGCTTAGCTTGCACTATCAAAGTCAATTATTGTCCAAAAGTTGAAACTTACCCCCACCAAGTGGAGTGGTCTTCCTGAAAAGTAGCTTTGAATCTTGTCCTCCAAAGGAAACTGATTGCTAGTAAATCAGTAATGCTTCAAGGTTTTTGTATTGTGTGTGAGGAGACGTCATCGCTTTTTTACTGCCCCTTTTTCTTTGCGAGGATCTCTTGTATCTTGTAGGGGATTCTTGGATGGTCAAGGACAGCTGCAGAGTCGATACATATTTAGTAATCTATGCATGTTACTAAGTATTATTAATAAATATTTGATTTGTTTTCCTTTGTGAGTGGGGTTTCTTAAGACCTAATTTGTATCATGGACACCTTCAGTTGGGCAGTGTCTCTACTCCCACAACATTTTTTGATTGCTCCCAACAACATTCTGCTACATTCTAGCTTCCCCCATGTTTCTGAGTTGCTTGACAGACAAGTCAAGTAGACTCAATAAGTTTAATTAAGTTTTGATGTGTGCCACAACAATGTTCCTTACGGCATATTTATGTTAAAATGGAAAGTGAGTGAGAATTTTAATGTTGCATTCTCTATTTAAAATTCTACGACTTATAGTTTGTGGAAAGTGCGAAAGGTGGAAATTGTGGGGTGAAACTGAGTTTATATTTATATTTATCTTTTCTTTTGTTTGTAGTAATGTAACTTATAACCATGTTTTAATGACATGTTTATGGCAATTTCTCCAGTCTAATAAAAAGACAAGAACTCGGGCTTATGCGTTGCTTGTCAAAATTGGTCATTCCTTGGAGGACATCGAAAATGGAGGTTCAAAGGAGAAGTTACATCAGTTTTTTAACATGGTAAGGAATATTATGGCTTTTATGTGGCGTAAACCTCTGTTTGGTTGATGCCATACTTCCAAAGTTTTTTTTGATTAGAGATTCTACACTATTTCTAATCACATATATGAAAGCATATCCCTGCCCTCACAAGATTCTTCCTAGTGCGAGTCATATTTTGGCTTTTATGTGATGCTAGATCTGCCTGGATGTTGCCATAATTTCCAGACATATGAAAGAAAATTGCTGGTGTCCCTAGATTCTTCCATGTGTAGGATGCTTTTGAGTAACTAAGCTGTAAATGTCAGGCCTTTTTTTGTTCAAAAGTTATTTGGAATCAGATTTGAAAGACAACTTCACATTCGGAACTTTTTGAAACGTAGGACTGTCATGATTCAAGGATTTGAGAGTTTTAAGAGCATGCTTTAAATCATCTTTTTTTTATTGCATCATCATCTCTACCCATTATGACAACTGTGATACAATCCTTTAGATGCATCTTGTAGTTGCTGATTTTGTGAAGGTGCCCTCATATTTTCTAACCATGTTTGGTCTGTATATTGAAAGTTAGATTAAAGATGGAGCTATTTGTATGCGAGAACCTGTTATCACAGCACTTGTTTATAAGTCCGCTTTATTAGATAGATTCCTTGATGGGTTTATTAAAAATGAAGCCATCTATTGCAGGTGCTTGGGTGTCTGGCTGGTAATACACCACATATGATGAGTGCAGCAGTCACTGGGCTAGCAAGGTTGATCTACGAGTTTTCTGATCTCTGCTTGAAAGTGTCAAACTTGCTTCCATCTGCATTTATGCTCTTGCAAAGTAATAACAAGGAAGTTCTCAAAGTAAGTGTGACTTTTTTGATGCCCACAGACACTATGCAGTATAAGAAGTTACCCATGTATTCATCCCTATTTACTGCATGTCGTATATCTATGCATGCTTATGGATCTTTTGTGATGATTTTCAGGCAACATTGGGACTAATGAAAGTGATTATAGCCCGACTTACTGGAGAGGATCTGCAAAAGCATATAAAAATGATTGTAGAGGGTTTATTGCTTCGGTCAGATGACACAAAAACCACCTTCAAAGCAAAGGTTCCTTTGACTATTTTGTGTTTCTGATGTTATGTTTATCTGTAGCCATCATCTGATCTTATAGCAAACAAAATTTTTAATGTTATGTGTTGATTTTACCACAGGTTAGGTTGCTGCTTGAAATGTTGATACGAAAATGTGGTCTACAGGCTGTCAAGACTGTAATGCCTGAGCAACATATGAAACTTCTTACAAACATAAGAAAAGTGAGCTATGATGTGTTCCATTTCTTTATTTTACTCATGGTGGCATGTAAAGTGTGAAGTTTTCTATTTTGAGTGTAACAGCAATTATGGTTGTGATTTTGGATACAGGTTAAGGAACGTAAAGAAAAGAAGAAAAATTCCTCTTCTCAACATGGAGAAGATGAAACTAAGTCCTTGCATTCACGTGCATCCACAACCAGGTAATCAAACTAATCATCTTTAGGAAGTAATAACATACTAAAACTGATAAGCCGAATGCAATGTGTTACTACCTAGGCTATTTTGATAGGTAAATTTATAGAATTTTGGCTGATGAATGATTGAATTTTACTCTTATCGTGAAGTGCACACATACTGAATTTCATTGTATCAGGCGAAGCAAATGGAGTCACACAAATATATTTTCTGAATTTGGGGAGGACGACAACGATGACAGTGGTGAAGACATGGATTGTAAAACTACTGAATTTGGAGTGAAGAGTTCAGTACTAAAGTCAAAAGTGTCTACATTACGGTCAGTTGCTAGCTGTGTTTAAATGGCTTTAAAATGCTTCAAACAATAAAATTTCTTTGACTGTTAGCATGGTAAATACGTCATGTTGTTGCTGATTTGAAGAATTCTTCGAGTCTTAATCTGCAAGATGAATAGAAATTGGAAATCTATAATTGACAGTGGGAAAGTTTTCCGGCTGATTTTCAGTTTTTCTTATCTTGCAATTAAATATTGCAGGTCAAGAAACATCAGGAAATCAAACAAGAGGCTTCCTGAAGATTGCATGGACAGTGTAGGAAATGAACCTCTCGACTTATTAGATAAACAGAAAACTAGGGCTATGTTGAAAGTTGGGAAACAGATGGACCAGAGATTTGACAGTGATGATGAACTAGTACTTGCTCCTGATGGTCGTTTAGTGATAAGTGAGGAAGAATTGGGACGTTCACGAAAGAGGAGAGCAAAAGATGACAAAGTGGGAGAAGACACCGATGGTCAAAGTCAGCCAAGCAGGCAGTCAAAATCAAGAGCCACTTCTGCATCAATGTCGAAATCCCGTGAAAAGCGACGTAAGACTTCTATATCTGGATGGGCTTATACTGGTAACGAATATAAATCTAAGAAAGCTAGCGGTGATATCAAGAAGGAAGGAAAACTTGAACCATATGCATACTGGCCACTTGATCGTAAGATGCTAAATCGGCGAGAAGAAAAGAGGGCTATTGCGAAAAAGGGATTGTCCAGTGTGGCGACACTTACTAAACAGCTGCAAGGTAAGAGCGTAAATCATGCTTTGTCAGAGACACAAAAACGGAAGCAAAAATCTCACAAGGGTAAGAGCAACAGAAAAAGCAGATGAGGGTCTGATTGGGGAGGCATTGAAAAGCTATTTTTGAAAATAAGAACATTAATGTTTTTAATAATTTTCTTGGCGAGGGCCAGCGTTATAAGCTTGCCTTATAAAAAATAAGATTGCTAATGCATTTCAAACAGTACAACTGCGAGCTTAATATTTTTAGGCGAGTACAATGCCAAGCTATGCTTTTGTGAACAATGCACAGAATATTGGACCGTGTATCGTACAGAAGTGATTAGTTGTAAAATTGTGTCACGTCCATTGCAATTATCTTGAAAGTGATCTTCATTACAACCGAAATGAAATGGAATTTCAATTTTGTATTTGATTTTTCCAGATCTATAATTTTGAGATGGGCCAATGATGCATAGAATATTGGATCAGTGTATCGCACAGAAGTGATTAGTTGTAAAATTGTGTCACGTCCATTGAAATTATCTTGAAAGTGATCTTCATTACAACCGAAATGAAATGGAATTTCAATTTTGTATTTGATTTTTCCAGATCTATAATTTTGAGATGGGCCTGTGATGCACAGAATATTGGATCAGTGTATCGCACAGAAGTGATTACTTGTAAAATTGTGTCATGTCCATTGAAGTTATCTTGAAAGTGATCTTCATTACAATTGAACTGAAATGGAATTTTAATTTTGTATTTGATTTTTCCAGGTCTATAATTTTGAGATGGGCCTGTAATTAAGATTGTGCCTGTATGAGGCTTTGGGAATGAGTTTAATTCGGTTGGATGAATATTTCAAACTTGAGACTGTGACAATAGTAAGGAAGGAGGATTTATTTATAGACGCATCAAATGCATGTGCCAAGGAAATTCTTGGGAAGGTCGCATGGGATCGTAATTTTAGGAAATGTAGGTTAGAAAGGTCCTCAAATAAGGGAACAATAGACTCACTTTTTAAAAAAATTGTGTGAATTGGACACAAAAGTGGTAGTCCTGAAATTATTTGAAGACGTCGGCTTTGCTTCCAACTTGAACATGCCAAAGATAAAATGTTTTTTAAAATAAAAATTGCAATAATTATAAAAATTACTATAGTTTTATATTAGGATATCCCTTAGAATTGTCATTTGAACTTTTATCAGATGCAACGATAAAAACTTTCATACATTATGAATTCTCTCTTAAAATAAAAAATGTAAAAAACGGGTGTTTCTCTGGAAAACATTGAGAAAAACCTTCTATTTATGTATGTCCCCTGTATACTCACCTGCCTCATTTTTATAGTTCCAACCTTTTGTTAACAGTCTGTTAACAATTGCATATCTGGTTCAAGAGTTGAAATTACACACCATGGAGTCTTGTGAATTGAGTTTCCAAATCTCTGTGCAGTTAAGCTAATCGTTTAGCATTTGCCCTCCAATTGAATCTAGAGCATATCTTTAGATCTTTTTATTGCGCTTCTCATCTCAATGGAACAAACTATCGAGATGTGTTAACTCATTTTATGGAAGAACAAGTGCATTGGAATGTAGTATGAGGATAACTTATCCCCAAAATGAGCAAAATTTTCTCCTCTTTTATCTCTGCTACTAGGAAATTATTCTTTTTCCATATTTGAGATGTTATGGTAGCATTAATTAGCTTTGGGTCCTTAGAACTTGGGGGATGTTGTCACTGCTTCACTGGTGGGGAAATGGTTCTGTTGCTTCGTTTCTAGTCCGGATATCTTCCTCTATATTTTCCCTTCCCCGACTAAAACTCTTAACAAATCCGGTAATCATAGAAAAGGAGTGCTCTCTTGTGGCTCTTTTTCAATTTGTTAGTGTGCAACTTTCTTTCACCTATGTTTTTTGCCAGTAATCTCTCCCTTCTAATCATAAATTCCTGAAATTTGTTATGGTTGAACTCACAGCTGCCCATTTCCTTCCTCTCTAATAATAAATTCCTGAAAATTGTTATGGTTGAACACCCATTTTTACTGAGGAATGAAACCAGATTCCAGCCCTTTGTAGCATGTCTGACTTCTTTGTGGCCAGGTTAACCAGAAATACAGGGTTTCTTTCTGCATTTCTTTCCTATGCTCAAGGTGATTTTCCTCTTCTTTAAGTTGCTAATGTACAACATTCTTTCACCTCTGTTTCTCACTAGTAGTCATGCCTCTCTAATTATAGATTCCTCAAATGCAGTATGATCAAACCTGCAGTGATCCATTTCAGTGAGAATTGTACCAAACCGTAGCCATGACCCATTGCAGTGATCAAACCGTAGCAGTAACCCATTAATCTGCATTATTTTTCTCCACATGATGCCATGCATTATGGATCTTAATTCCTGTACTACGTCAGGTTTGAACAATTCCCTAGAGTATCCCCTTATCTATATGAGGATGGGAGTTCAACATTCCAACCTCTCTCTATCTATAGTTCTATGGGGGTCCCTCTATTCTATATCTTTGGATCTGATCTGTCACGCCAGATATTGATATAAGCAATCTGATCTGGGGGGGAGCTAGAGATATAGAGCTGGAGCCCTTCTTTCGCCCATATAGAGAGAGGTGGGGGGTGGTGTGGGGCGTGGAGCCCTTCGTCTTCTATCATCATTGGAAAATGGCTGTCATCATCAAAATTACGAGCTCCTTTTCAAAGACAGTATATATTTGACCTTATCCATAATTAGTGGCTTGATTAAGAATAATATTCTGGGATTGCTCAAACAATTTTGAAGCATTCTCGTAAAATAAGATATCCATCAAATGCTCACATACATACTGAAGTCGGAACAAATTAGAACATATATTTCAATTATGATCTGTATACATCTAGTAAATAAGGGCAACTAACATTGAGAATTCAACATTCATGAGGAGGGCCTGGTAACTTTCTTGAGATGCTAGTGGCAACTAGACAACTTTTCTTGAGATACCACTTAGTGCTTCACATGTGAGTCTTTTAAAAAGCTAGTGCTTCACATGTGAGGCGCAAGAAGACCCGAAAGATGAGGCAAGCACATAATAAAAAGCTCACTATGATTCTACCAAAAACTACGAGTGCTACAGCTGTTACTCCCGAATTGTTTAGGAGGCCCAAAATTGCAAAGAGAAGATAAAGGAAAGAGTAAAGAGATCTTGGCGTCACATGAGGTCTTTAAGTCAAAGCAAAGCAGAACCGGTTTGTTCATTGTAAACAAAGGAGAAAAAGAGGACATATTTCAAGGTAACATAGATGCATATAGTCCCAAGACTACTCCCCTGTTGTGGTCATTAGAGTTATATGCGAATGAGCTCATGAGCATGGAAAAGAGGATTAAAAATATAGAAACAAAGGGACAACAAGCATACATCAAGATAAAGGAAATTATAGTAGTCAACGGGAATCTTGAAAGAGAAAACAAATTGCTCAAAGAACAAGTGACAATCTTGCAAAGCAACTTAGAAAGAGGACAACAAGAGTCGACCAACATAAAGTAAGAATTAGCAGAGACCATAACTACAAAAAAAAAGAAATCAGGGATAGAGAAAGAAAGTGACACAACACAGATAACAAAGATTCAATTAGCAAGTGCAAGCATAGAAATAAGAGAAAGCCAACTAAAAAACCAAATAGAAGAAGCTAAATCTTGGGCACAAGTTGCAAGGGGTCCATCAAACAAGTAGAAAGAAATCATAGAAAAACAAATCCTAAAACAACTACAAGAAGAGAAGGAAAAGCAATGCAAGGTAGTAAACATCATCATCAAAGGTCTGAGGGATTATGGAGAAAAGGGGAAAATTGATATTTTAACAAGAGACTTCCTTAAGGACAAATTGGAGTGGACAGGTCCTTTTCAGTAAGCTAATAGGATCAGAAAGAAAACAAACGAAGGGGGGAATAGGCATGTAAGAGTGGTCTGGAGATGTATGGAGGACAATAATGCAATCCTAAAGAACATGGGGGTGCTTAGAGGCACTCATATTTACTTTGACGATAATTTAACATTTGCCCAACAAGAGGAACAAAGGAAAGAGTGGGAGAAAGTGAAAACAACAAGAGATGCAGGAAAGTGGGTGTGATTGAAGAATGGGAAAGCTCAAATTAGCGAGCATTTTCCACACAAGAAATAGGGATTTGGGGCCCCACGGGAATATCTACACATAGTAAATTGGATTTGTAGAGGTTATCCATGGAGAAGAGGACTAGGGTTGGGGCCCATAACAGAAGCAAAAGATGTTATTATTCTTACTGAAACACATGAACATGACGGTCCATGCAAAGTCCCAGAATTTGAATGATACAAGAAAATCTCAATATGGAATGAAGGGACATAAACAGGTAAAGGGCATGAAGGAGTCACAATGCTAATAAGTGAATTGTGGGGTGGAACCGTAACAATTGCAAAGGAGGACCCAAATAAGCAATTCATATGGCTGAAAATAATAGATACTGAAGTGACAATTAGGCTAGCTGCTTGTTACTTCACTCCAAAATCCGTAGTGAAGATCCTTATGCTACTTTAAAAAAAGACATTTATGTTTTATGTGCTTAAGGATAAATTGTTTTAATAGGTGATTTTAATGCAAGGACATCAAACAATCAGTCCCTTCAGTTGAGCATTGATGAAGGAGGGGATAAAAAACCCCTATGGCTTGATAAAAGTGGAGAACAACTTTGGAAAAGAGATTCACAAGATGGGAATGGGAATGTGACACACTTTAGAGTAGAACTATTACTGTAGCTTTTAATGGTCATTTGCATGAGAACAAGGTTAGGAGGTATCACATGTAAAACATACAATGTGCAAAGTGTGATGGACTGTAATTTGTTCTCATAATTCTATTTCTAGGATATTGGAGTTCAATATTGGGGACTATCCTAGGTACTTAAAATCTGATCATATCCCACTTCTTGTTAAGTTTGGCTTTCCCAAAAACAACCAACAAGGGGGGTGGGTCCAACACATACAAAAGATAACTCAACCTCAAGGAAAAATCCTCTTGAACCAAACAAATCAGGAGCTCTTCACTACAACACTAAACAACATCTTTAGGTGACAAAAATTACATAAAGAGCGAAGAAAACAATGAAGAGAGTGTACATATGTGCAACAATATGTTGATTCCTTTAATACACAAGGCATTAAAGGTTTGCAAGAGGTCATGACCTAAGAAGGGGGCTGCAAATACCTTCCCGACTAATCTGTGGTATGACGATGAATGCAAGGCTGCTAAAAGATCCCTCAAAGAGAGTGAGAACTACAAACAAAGCAAGAGAGAATATGAGTACTTGATAAAATCCAAAAAAGAAAGCTATGTACTCTCAAGAAGGAAAGAATTAATATCTCTGAGTAAACATAACCCCAAAGGCTTTTAGAGAGACTTACAACAAAAGAGAAAACAAATAGAGAATAATATCACAAATGTTCAATAGTTAGATTATGCGAAGCTCCTATATGAGTTAACAAAAAAGAAAGATAAACCTCACATAATTAGTACATTAGTCAAGCTCTTCTCGGTGGAAGATATCAAGCAAGGTATAAAGAAATTGGCAGGGGGTAAGGTGTAGGACATAAATGGGTTGCAAGTTGAATTTTTAAAATGCGGAGCTGAACCTCTTACTCCACACATCACAATAATCTTTAACAACGTCACACAAGATGACTTTCCATTGGAATGGACAACTAGCGTAGTTATCCTGCTCTAAAAAAGTGGTGATGCCAATAATCCTTCTAACTACCGCACTATAATGGTCAACCCTCTTCTTGGAAAACTTTTCAGGAGCATGGTAGAGCGTAGAATCAGTAGTTGGGTGGAAAAAGAGGGAAAAAGAGATAAAGGGAAGGCATGCTTTAGATCAAAACACTCCACGATTGATCACTACATCACTCTTAGACATTTGATTGAAAAAGTGTGGGACACCCAAGGGGAGGAAGTATTCTGCTGCTTTGTTGACTTAAAAAAAGCCTTTGACACAATGCCTAGGGAAAAACTGTGGAACATGATGGAGGAACTTGGGATTCCAGATGAGTATAAAGTTGCAATGCATAAAATTTATGAGCAAGTTAAAGCTAAAATCAGAACTAGCGAGGGCATGTCTAAATGTTTTAGTAGCGACATTGGAGTCAAACAAGGATGTCCTTTATCTCCTACTTTGTTTGGATTGTACATAGATAAACTTGAAGAATGGTTAAGCAAAACAGATGGGGGTGGTATCCAATTGGCGGGCTACATGTGGAAGTTACTCCTTTATGTAGATGATCTTATTCTAATTGCAAAAACTGTCAATGGTTTAAGGGAACATTTGAGGGCCTTATAACTCTTTTGCCAGGAGGTTGGGATGCAAGTGAACACTAGAAAGACCAAAGTCATGATATTTTCGTTAAAAAGGAAGAAACAACATGTTACATTCATTTTTGAAGACAATCTACTAGAAATAGTGGAAGAGTACAAATACCTTGGAATTGTTTTTCATAATAGACTCAACTGGGAGACATGTAGAGCACAAAGGATTAAGGGAGGATGGAGAGCATCTTACCTACTTCAGGATAGGTGCAGGAAAGCAAAATTATGGGATTGGAGCACCAAGAAAACCCTCTTCGGTTTGCTGGTCACGCTAGTTGTCCTCTATGGGTGTGAAGTTTGGGGGAGTAGTGTTTCAAATCACAAGTGGAAGCAGCTAGAGAGAATCCAAAAGCGTCTAATCACTAGTAGCATCAAAGTCAAAGCAACAATCCCATATGAGATCCTTTTGGATGAAACAGGGACTTTCTCGATGGAGGCATCAACATTAACCTAGTTGATAAGTTATTTAAAAAAGGTTGAAAACATGGATAACCATCATTGGCCCAAAATGGTCATTTAGGAGAAGTTAGACTGTAGGAAGAAGACGTGGATGAAGCAAAACAAGATGTGGATGAATAAATAAGACATTAAGTTGCAAAATTGCCCTAACACCAATGCGGAAATAAAAAGGGTTGTCTTAGAAAAATTCAAGACTGCCATGTGGACAACAAATTGGTCAAAAAAAGTGTACTATGTGAAAGAGTTCAACCCCATATGGGAGTATAGTGGAAAATGGTATCTACAGGCTGCTCTTCAGGGTAAGGCTAGGATGTTAGTGCCTCAGCTAAGGACCAGATCACATCATCTTAGGTGTGATACTGGTAGATGGACAATCCCTAAACAAAATTGGGAAGAAAGAACTTGTATTTTCTGCAATAAAGGGGTAGTTGAAACTGAAGGGCACTTAATTTTGGAATGTGTAACTTATGAGGATATACGATCACAATACGCTTTGAAGGTGGGCATCCTAAATGAGTTATTTGACGAGGAAAGACTCTACAAAACGATTGGTTTCCTGGTCAAGATCCATAGTAGAAGATTCGACATCGAAAGAAAGTTGAAAATTTCTTAGTGTTGCGGCTCTAGGTCCCTTAGACTGCTTGGTCTCGTGGACGTCATTAAAAGTCTTTCATTTCATTTCTATTACGTATCGTATATTCAATCAGTTTTACACATGTCGACTACAAGTTTATTTGTGTCCTTATGATCCCTTCGTCCCCCTTTGTCCCCACTCCCCTCTGAAATCTGCACCAAATTTGTTTCAACACGGGGTTTAATTATTGAATCTAGTTTGTGCTTCTCACAATGCCTAATAAAGCTTTTTCCCCAGAAGAAGTTTTGATCAAGACATTAACATTAATTATAGTGCTCTCCCAAATATATGTTGGGGGAATGTTAGCTTGTTTATAATTTATTGTTCTAATAATCTTGACAAGAAAATTAAAGAGCATGAGAAGTATTATAACAATGAATGAATTATGCAGAAAGAAAAAGTTGCAAAACACATAACCTAGAGTTTTATGCGGGGGAAATATTTACAGGTAAAATAAGTCCCACAAAGAAATGCACTCTCTATTGTATTAAATATATTGAGGAAACTTACAATATTGTCTGACAATTATAGGCCATGAACCCAAATTGAGTACTTTCTCACTTCTTTACACCTCTATTAATATGAATACATCAACACATTTCAACTATATTATTTGTATTGTTATTTGCCATGCCTATTTTTCACCCTGTTCTTCTATACATTTCTATGTAGCTTCTTTCTGTACTTTGAGACATTTATTTGTCTGACACTAAATACCTGTATAACACTTTTTGATGTGGTTCATGTTCGCACTATGATGCATATGTTGTTTTGAACTATGATATTGCTTATCCAATGTTGCTGTGATTGGACTATTGCACGACAATGTTGCTCAACATAGTATTGTGGATTATATCTATTGCATTATTATTGAGTTATGTCAGATGATATTGAATGACTTTCCATTGTGTAAAAGACTTAATTATGATGATGGTTATCACATATGACATACCTTAGCATATGAAACAAATGTATGTGATTGATGAAATAACGTAGATGATGACGTGTATTGATTTTTATTGTGTTTTTTTAAATTAGAGAAATAAAATTTATATTTAAATTGTGACATGTGTAAGTGTTGATATTGCGATTTTGAGCATTTATGATGCTTGAGTTGAGTGTGTAGGAAATCAATATTTGACATGCTTTTGGGCATTCACAATTTAGAGAGGGAAAAATCAATCCATAAGTAAATCATTCAAACCTCTAGGTCATAGGATGTGTTGTGTGACTTTAAACCTACAGATTTTGGTGGTTTTAAATTTGAATTATTATTATTATTGATTACTTTGTGTAAGGGTCCTTATGTTAAGTGTTTCCTTTTGCATGTAGTTGTATCCTTGTCCACATCGCCAAATAAGGAAAATTCAAATTTGTGCTTTAGAGGTTGTTTCAGAGTTGAGTTTGGTGAAAGAAACTTATGTTTCTCACCCCCAAATTCACCCCTAGTCACTACCCATAGGGTAGACTCTGTTTCTAAGGTTTTTCGCATGTCTTGGACCAAGAAAATCATGGTTTGAAACTCTTGGAATTATGCAAATTAATTATGAAATTAGGGTTTCTTGGAGTATAATGGAAAAACAATTTTGGGAGCCAACTTTGTTGGAGATACATATTTTAGATGTGTGAATAATTATATTTTCTTTTTAATCAAGGAGTAAATCATTTCCTTTTTTCTTGAATAGTAGATTTTTCTTGGAGTTTTGTAATTGTTAGTTTGTTTATGAGTGAGGTGGAAATATGGGAGATGGGTAGGCTAACATGTCGTTGTTTGGTGTTTAGTGTTTGAGTTGATTAGAATCCCTTTTTATTCTACACTGTAATAGAGGAGAGGGGTATGCAATTTTGGAATTATGGGAAATTAGAAGAATTTTGGATTGTGTTAGAGTTTTGAAAAGAATTTCTTGTTGGAATATTTGGTGCGTTTGTGCTTCAGCCTTGGACATGAGCAGTAGGAGGTATGCTTTTATTTCTCATTGTTTTTACTACACTTCTTTTGCACTTGACATTTTGATTGTAAATTTTATGCTCATTTGAGTTGTGCTGCAAATGTTGAAAGGTAATGGTTAATGCCGTGATGTGGCATTATGGATGTAGTGTTTGTTTGTGTGGGGGAAGATGTAGGAACACATGGTGTCTTTTTGTGAATATCAAGTATGGAAATTGCACTTATAAAAATGAAAATTTAGATTCAATAACATACCTCAATAAAGTAATCCACTGTCTTATTGGAGGAGTGAATGTAGGGACTCATTGAGGAAGTTAGTGTTTGACCTCTAGGTAGTCAATAATCAGAATGAATGTAGGGGCCTAAGGTTTTTAGTTGTCCTAAGTATTTATCCCCTTGGTAAACCTGTTTCAGGTTTGCAGAGTATGTTGTGTTTGATATAAAACTAAGTTCTTGCCTCTGTTTGCTAATATTCATGAAACATGTTTGTAGTTATCCAATGTAAAAACTATAATATTTCCAGGTCGTGTAAACTTGTAGTTACCCTTCTGTTAAGCCTCAATTATTATGCGACTGTATTTTGGATTGGGAAATTCTGTTAGGAGTTTATAGTGATGACATTATTAATTATGTAGGAATAATGTTGTGTTTATAATAACATGAAACTTACACAAATAGTAAAAGTTATTATGAGTTGTTTATTAAACAACTCATATAACAATATTTGTTTAGTGAGTTATAACTCCTCACATAGTTAGGATGAGTTGTTATATCTATCAAGGATAGAAAACTCATATAAATTTGTATGTCTACCTATTATATGGTGTGTTGGATAAATTGAAGAGAGTGCAATTGATTATTATTGTTGTGAAATTGCTCTACCAAATAATTTGGTATCAGAGCTAGACTCATATCTTTCTACGTTGCCCTATCAATTTGAATTATGCGCTCATGTATTTCATTGGATGCGAACTATGTTAGGCTTAGCCCATTCACGTAGTCCTGGAGCTCAAAATGCCACATATATATCAGGAAGAGGCCATTTGAGTATATGCATGGACGAACTATATGGAATTTACATCTGCAAACTATGCATGAGGCATGCGTGTGGAATTTAAGCATGTCAGTGCCAACATATCATAACATTGGTTAAGATCATGCATGGACATTGGATACGCTTTTAATTTGCTTCTGTTCTTATGCTACTTTTGCTATACAAAATCAACAATGTGAAAGATGTGAGTAGTGAAGTTCTCAATGTTGTGTCAAAATAGGGTGTGCTTTGAAGAATTATTCGTACGAACGCTTTTTTAATCCAAACCTATTTTCATAAAGGAAGTACCACTAGAAAAATTTACTGGTCTCAATTTCCACACTTGGAACATAAAAATCCAGTTAATGAACAAGAAAAAACATCATCACATCCAACTAAATTAACATAAAGGAAAAGTAGGCTTGATAAAGCTAAAACCATTGTTGGCTCGACTCTTTCAGATTCCGAATTATGTTATGTAGATCTTGAGAAACCATCTAATAAAATGTGGGACAACTTAAACAAGTTATTTGGAGAAAAAGCAATCAATGCCAAGTTTTCCTTGAGAATCCCCTTGTTTAGATTCAAAATGAGTGATGGGGTCACCATGTTTAGTCATATTAATGATTTTAGATCTCTCACTAGACAATTAGCTGAAGTTAAATCTCTGGTTGATGATGAAGATGCAAAAGCCATATTATTAAAAAAATTACCGTACAAATGTAGTAATGTTTCTTTCACTCTTGGACAAATGCCTTCATAGTCATTGGAAGTTATGATATCATCTCTTCTAGTTGAGGAAAAAAGGAATAAAGAAGATGTGGAAGAAGAAACTTCATTATACTTGAAAAAGAAATACAAGAATTTCTCCACCACAAGGAATAAACTTAGTGTTTTTACTACAAGAAAAAGGGGCATATCTCTAAGTATTGTGGAATTCGAGCCAATGATCTTCTAAAAGCAAAGCTCAAAATGGATGAAGAAAATATGGGCATAGAAGAGGACTCAAACTTTGAAGATGAACCAATTAATGAAGACATTGATTATAATTATGAAGATTTCTTATACTGAGTTAGCTGCAAGACCATTGGAGGATGGAGGACATGGAAGGAAGGAGGACATTCAACATCCTCTCATCATTTTCAACAATGGGCCACATTCTATTTTGGTGGCAGTTTGTTGTGTATTTATTTTCTTCTGTAGTGTGTTTCTTTTTTCAATGTTCCTGTTTCCTTTGCAAAAATTTGGGAAAGATTCATGTTTTCAGAAAACTCACTTTTGGGGAGAAGGAGAAGATTATGAGGTAAACTGGGGGATGGTTATCCAGTTAGTGACAATCTTGTGGATTTTGGAGATTCAAAATTCGGGCACGTAAGGAAGAAGGGAAAGTCCCATAGGAACCCAAAGAGGTAGGGAGTAGTCATGCATAATTCGGCTCATCGCTACGCTTTCAAGAGGGTAAAGAGATAACTTATGGAGTTTGTACCTGGTCTAAGCAATGCTTTTAGGAGGTGGTTCAACTTATTCAAAATATGATTCTTCCCCGTGTTCACATTAAGAGGGTGAATGTTATAAATTAATAATGTTCATACTAAGGGGGCGAATGTTACGAATTTATAGTTATGACATTATTAATTATGTAGGAATAATGTTGTGTTTGTAATAACATGAAACTTACTTATGTAAATAGTAAAATTTATTATGAGTTGTTTATTAAACAACTCATATAACAATATTTCTTTAGTGAGTTATAACAACTCATGTAGTTAGGCTGAGTTGATATATCTATCCTATTATCTAGGATAGAAAAGTCATATAAATTTGTATGTCTACCTATTATATGGAGTGTAAGATAAATTAAAGAGAGTGCAACTGATTTTTATTGCTGTGTAATTGCTCTACCAAATCAAATTTTATGAGTCAATGTGGAAGAAATCATGCCCACATTGAGCAATTGGGAGGTGAATGTTGTTTCCTATCCCTTTTGTGGATGTTAGGAATGCATCATTGTAGGAAAAGAAGATGGAAGGCTTCTTGGAGACTATGTTGTGTCTATAAACTATGCAAGAAATTGTAATAGTAAAGAATCATTCAATTGTAATGTACTCACTGTTATTTTTGACACTATTGTGTGTGTATATGTTATTTTAATTGTTTTGCAAATATTTGTTTGGAAACTATATGCATTTTTTAAAATAAAAATAAAAGTATGTTTATATATGCACCTTGTAATAGAAAATTACATTTTATATACTACAATGTTCTAGGTTATAAGAACGAATTATATTTTTCAATGGCTATGAGAGAACTATTTGAGTTAACTCTTGAATCATACAAAGAAATTGAAATTGGGTTGATACCCCTAGGTGATTAACATAGTCGTATCTATTCCAAGATAGGGAAATCAGCTAGCCATCATTAGAAATATAAGAACATTCTTGTAATAAAATTGAATTGAGATAAAGCTAAAATATCAGATTTCATGATTTGTTCTATATTCTGAATTTGTAGGAAGTATAAAATAATAGATTTCATTTATAGTTGTAGCTATATAAATAATTGTACATTACGAACTTGTGGTAAATCTACATAATATATGTATGTGTATATAAATTTAGATTTATATGCACATAAATATACTTGTGTAATCAATTTAAAATGCTAATATCTTTGATTTAAATAACCTGATATAAACAACTGGTCTCTATTACCATAAAACATTATATACCTAACTTAAAGAATTTGATATATATATATATATATATATATATATGTATATATGTATATATATATATATATATATATATATATATACACACACACACACAAATTCAACCAGAGTTCTTTTGGGTTGGCAGACCACATTACATATTTGGGGGAAGGGACGAGATGGCCGCCCCACCCCCATTTATTTGAATGGGGGTGATACAACTATGTTATCCCCTCCCCATTCCCTTATGGTTAAGTGGAGGGGATGACATGGTCACCCCATCCCCACATTTGGTAGGGGTGGGGTGGCCATGCCGCCTGCCCCTCGCCCCTTCCTGCCACCCCAAGACCCTTTTATGTTATTCAATAAAAAATGGGGAGGGGTCAAACCCCACCCCCAAACCCTGCCATTTTTGTATAAACAACAGATAAAACATTAAACCAAAATTACATATATTGCTTAAACAACTATACATGTATGTATATAAAAATACATACACATACACATACAATTCATACGTAAGTATATACATACATGCATATGACTTATCTTTGCAATATAAATGAATGTAACCAACAAGCGAGTGATTGTATTTTGGATTGGGAAATTCTATGGGTCAGTGTGGAAGAAATCATGCCCACACTGAGAAATTGGGAGGTGAATGTTGTGGATGTTAGGAATGTATCATTGTAGGAAAAGAAGATTGAAGGCTTCTTGGAGACTATATTGTGTCTATAAACTGTGCAAGAAATTGTAATAGTAAAGAATCATTCAATTGTAATGTACCCAATGTTATTTTTGACACTATTATGTGAGTGTACGTTATTTATTTTTTTTGGAAATATTTGTTTGGAAACTATATGCAAATTTTAAAAGAACAATGGAAGTATGTTTCTGTATGCACCTTGCAATACAAAATTGCACCTTATATAGTACAATGTTCCAGGTTATAAGAATGAATTGTATTTTTCAATGGATACGAGATAACTATTTTATTTAACTCTTGAATCATATAAATAAAATGAAATTGGGTTGATACCCCAAGGTGATTAACATAGTTGTATCTATTACAAGATAGGGCAATCAATTAGCCATCCTTAGAAATAGAAGAACATTCTTGTACTAAGATTGAACTAAAATAAATCTAAAATGTCAGATTTCATGATTTGTTCTATATTCTCAATTTGTAGGAAGTATAAAATGATAGATTTCATTTATAGTTGCAGTTATATGAATAACTTCACATTATGAACTTGTGGTAAATCTACATGTGTATGTAAATTTAAATTTATATACACATAAATATACATGTGTATTAAATTTAAAATGCTAATATCTTTGATTTAAATAACTTGATGCAAACAATTGGTCTCTATTACCATAAAATAATATATTTCTAATTTGAATAATTTAATATCTATTATCTTAAACTATGTACATATAAAATTTGAGTGTGGTTCATGTTGAAATAAACCAAATAAAAAATTCAATCAGAGTTCTTTTGGGTTAGCAAACCATGTTACATATTTGGGGGAGAGGATGAGATGGCTGCCCCACCCCCATTTTTTAAAATGGAGGCGAGACGACCATCCGATCCCCTCCCCATTCCTTTATGGTTGAGGGGAGGTGACGATGTGGTCACCCCATCCCCATCTTTGGTAGGGGTGGGGTGGCCATGCCCCCTTCTCCTTTATGTTATTCAATAAAAAAATGGGGATGGGTCGAACCCCACCCCCAAACCCTGCCATTTGGTAGGGGTGGGGTGATGATCACAGAACCGCCGCCCTGTTCTGGGCGGTGGTCACAAAACTGCCGCCCAGGCAAGGCGGCGGTTTTGACACTGAAGGCCAGAATATGTACAGAAAAGAGCAGGAAGTTGGAAGAAAGTGTGGAAAAGCTAAGTAAAGATGTATAGGCTATAAATATACACTGCGAATGAGCTTATGAAATTGAACACCTTCTGAAAGGACATGAATCATCATTGGGGAATTTTGTAACCGTTTTATGAAAATCTAGCACATGTAATTTTGGGTGCGTACAATCTCCTCTATCAGAAATCAATACTTAACTTATCTTTATCATGATCTTCAAGCCCAAATTCACAAGTTACAACATGCTACATCACATGCCTCGCTGACTCTTGATTCTACTTTATTATTGAACACTCCTTTTGCACCTGTCATCTCTATCTATCCACTTCCTCCTAGCTTTATTACACCTAAGATGCCAATATTCAATGGCCATGGTGACCCACAAGAACATCTCAAACCATTTCATGTCACTTGTTTGGATTTTTCAGACGATCATCTCCTCTTAGCCAAGATATTCCCTCCCATCTTCTAGGACTATGCCATGTGTTTGTTTTATGACCTACCTATTCACTCCGTTACTTCATTTACATACCTAGCTGATGCATTTCTTACTCATTTCTCCATCAATATCATCTCTAAGATTTCTTATGCCCAATTAACGCAAATCAAGCAAGGCTCGAATGAACACCTAGCCAAATATGTCCTGCACTACAAGAACAATCTAGCTAAGATGACAAATGTCCTTTCTGAATTTGAGCTTCAGGATCTCATTATTCATAGTCTCTTACCACCCCTTCAAGAAAGTATGTTATTCGAGACCTATGAATAACATACACCTCCACACCACTATTGGTCTCTCCTATTACACCTGTTTGTGGTTCATCCACCTCTTCTAACATGTCAAATTGTATTTTTATTAAAGCACGGTCTACTTCTCGAATGCCACATACACAACCAACCCATTCTATTAGTCTTATACATCAGCATAGGCCTATCTCTAGGAAAATCACTGCATCCCGACATTGATCCCCACCTCGCTTTATTCCATGTGAATCCTCATCGCCTTTGCGCATAACATCGCAAATATCTCAATCAACGATTTTAATAGACCATGATATACATCTTATGCTCATCCCTCCCACACATATAGACTTCATTCGAAAACTTAGTGTTTATCTTATATACCACCACTCTTAGATCATGATTCTACGCTTTCATCCTCACCGCCATCAATTGAGGGACAACCGTCCTTCACCCTCATTGGTTGATTTTATCATTCATGCATCCTTGGGGGGCATCACATCTCTCCCCCATCCTAGAATCCACATATTAACATCTTTCATTTCTCTTATTTCAACATATCACTTCACACATTTTCACATCGTCATTACCCGATGACGCACTCTTGTGCTTCGGTTCACACTTGATTGTTGAGGGATTACCATTATCACCACTAAACCTACACACTCATCGCAACAATGAAACCCACACACCATACTTAGGCACTACATGTTGCGTTTCACCATACATTGCGCATTATACATTACCTATTCTATGTTTATCCTACATTATAAATTATACTAGTCATTCTACACATCACCTTTGTTTCGCATATTTACACATTTAGTCCTATCACACACCACACATTTATCCATTACATATATTCTACATATTATGCTAGATTTCATTTATATATGGGTCTAGCTTTACATTTTATCATCACACATTCAATTTTCCGTCTACACTTACCAGCACATTTCATACATTACATATTCTACATTACACATCCTATACACTGTCTTTATTACATACGCTGCATTACTCTACACGCTCCACTCACCACTCTATGAAGAAATTTAGTTCCTTGGTCCATACTCGAATGCCGAGGGTTTACTACTAAAATGGACCTTTACCTTCACCATGCGACATATCATCCTCCCACATTTATGCACCTAAAGAGATATGCTTTAGGCTAAATCGTCACCCATATTTATCTTTAGATATCATAGTGGTATACGCTTTAGGCTAAATCACCACCGCTTACTATTCATCTCATAGTGGTATACGCTTTAGGCTAAATCAGCACCCTCCATTATTCATCATGTACTGATATACACTTAGGGCTAAATAATCACCCATCCTTCCATCTCACAGTGACATATGCTATAGATTAAATCATCACCCTTTATATTCGTTGGTAGTGGTATACACTTTAGGATAAATCACCACCCTCCATTAGTCATCATGTAGTGATATATTCTTAGGGATAAATCATCACTCATCCATTCAACAAGTCCTGATATATATTTTGGCTATAGGGTTTACACACACCTTTTCCACATGTCGCATCTCATCACCACTAAACCTACACACTCATCGCAACACATTAGCCACACACAAAAACTAATCGACAATTTCTCGATGACACACTCTCGTTTACAATTCATTCTTGACTGCTGAGGGGGAAAAAATGACCCTCATTGCATACACCTTCATATGCTTGGGGGACACGTTGCTCCTATCATTCCATCTTGCATTCCATTCCATCCATCCATAACATGTTGCATTGTCTTGGTGCATTTACTCTTTTCTACTAGTATTTTGTATGATCACTTTACTACACATGTTAGCTTGGTTTCTTATATGTCACTATCATACAAACATGTGTGTTCATGCCTTTGTTTGGTGTGATCACAGATACAAGAAACTTACATGCGGCTTGGATGCTCACCTTATATCCTTACTATACTGGTCGCTGGGGCATCCACATTCGTCTCATACATGTGCTATTGTTTCATTTTGTAATTAGCATCTTATATTACTTGATTATACACTCTTTGACATATTTTTTTTTACGCTAACATGATGACGGGTGTTCCATGCTCAACACTTGTTTTGCAGGATGACATGTTTCCATGACTACTTGTTTGTTTGTCTTTAAACTTGTATACTTTATTTACCATTGTATGCATGCTTTTCCCTTTTCTTGTGTGCACACTTGTCTATTTTTTGTGGCCATGATGACCTTGCATGTCTTGTGACATCATGAGTTATGTCCCATGTTTGCAACTCGCTTTGTGCGGTTTTCTTGTTTTCTTGAGTGTTTACACTAATGTGCTTAGTAGTTATTACAATATTTACGTACTTTACAATTATTACATGCATGCGTTTATGTACTAACAATTGTTTTGGATAGCCATCATCTTTTATGCGTGCTTGGTTTCTACTAGGCCCTTTCCCTTTCCCCCCTACAGGGAAGAGTTTTACAGGTCAGAGTGTGGTAGGTTGTCTTCTGGGGTCAAATTCTCCTTTCATCGTCATAGCATGCACCCCCAAAGAGGGGGGCATCGTTGAGGGTTTTGTCACACTAACACAAAATATTTACATTGGTTCAATACAATGCACTTTCCACCCTTGCCATTGCGGGTTCAATTCAACGAAAATTTCCGCCCTTGGCATTGTGGGTTTACATACATCGAGTGAGTTCAGACTAGTCTATGAACTCCATACACAACAACTTTTATAGAATGGTTTCATTAGCATTTTTGGGGACCAGTTAAAGGTTAGAAGACACAAAACATTTCCTCCCTATACTTCTTCGGCCAGTTAGCGTCGGATCACCCAAAAATACAGGACATAACAAAGATCTCTTCACACACATTTCAGCAGAAGTGGTTAAAGTTTGGAGGACATAGAGCATTTCATCCGTATACTTCTTTAGCCAGGGTGGCATGACATCGCCCAAAAAAATTGCAGCAGTACATGATATTCTTCTACACCCTTTCTCTCAACATGGAACAGGTGTACATGTTCCATTTACAATTTTTTTTTACGTATTTACATTTGTGTATTTCACATTTTCTACACACATGCGTATTTTACATAGCGTTTTTACATACATACATATTTGACTACTTGATCATTTTCTCCTTGCAGGTCCGGCCATATGAGAAACAAGTAGTCAAATTGGGGGCAACAACAACGACGACGACGATGACAAAGAAAATGCAACAATAACACACTGCGACGACACTTACCTTTACTAACCATGCAGGTACACTACACACAACAACAACTACACACACGTTTCACCCTAGGTTCACTCTCATCACTTTTTATGTGCATTTTTCATCTTTAGAATTCCATGCTCCTCCTTTTTCTTTTTCTTTTTTCATTTCACGCTTCAGTCTAGTCCATCGACACATCTCTTCTACACTCTTCATGGATATCAGGTACACACTTCTTATCTACTTTATGTTACCGATATTTCCTCTCACCAACATAAAGTGGGGGAAAAATTTAGTCACATAGTCTTACACATTAGACATTATTTAGCCCGGTTTCATAATACTATTTAGAATGTTCACAAGTGACTAAAGTATTAATTAATCCCACATTTTTGGCCACATTATTTTACTTTTATTTTGTCATTCGCGCATATTTTCTTATGCATGACTAGTCTGTTTCATCATTTTCTGTCATTTTAGCCTAAATTGGGGTTCCCTACCCTGTACTGGGGCGCCCCAAGGTGCCCTGGTCCATTTTTAACTTTCCCTCCACTTTTTGGGCTCTTTGTGACTGTTTTTCATACTTATCTTTTTCCTAGTAAGCCTTGTCAGGGTTAGTTACGAAATTAAAGCTTGAGAACCCTATAAATATAAAGTTATGAGACCATAATTAGGGACCTAAAGTCACACACTACAATCACTCCATCTAGAGTTGCATCCATTGCATCACTTGCATCCATTAGTGCCATGCATCAAGGATAGGAGATTTGCATCAACACTCACAACATAAGGGGAGGGATTTTATTCTATTCCATGCACACATGCTATTACATTTTATATAGTTATTATTGCTCACTACTTCACAAAGTGTGATTGAAACAAGAGCACCTAGGGCACAACATGCACACATGCACTAGAGCTACATCTGGGTCTGAAATGTAGTGTAACGCTTAGTGATAAGTCCACTACTTTGGAGGCTGAAGTCAGTTTGACCCATTCATTATGAATTTTTATTTTTCCTAGGGTTTGATACTTATTTCCTATTTGCATGTCATCAGATCATTATCCAACACATTCAACATAGTTTCACGGATCCAGTGTGAAAAATAGAAAGGGTTTCAGATTAACTTGCGACCATCAAAAGTTTAGGTTCTAAGTTTTTGCAAAGGTCAGGGTGCCTATTTCTCAGACCAGGGCGTCTCGGGGTGCCTCAGTACCCTTCTAAGTGCCTCAATCTTCTTAGATTACCTAGATATGTCATTTGCAGGACCCCTGAGTGATCGTTATTACTTTTGGAAACTACAATCAGACTTGCGACAACCTGCGACTATCTTCTATTATCAGCTGCATCCTTTTCTTACTATTCTCTTTCATATTAGGGTTTTATTTCCATTAGATTTAATTATTAAATCTCTTTACATTACTTTAGCATACTTATTTAAAGTGTTTTAGTCCATCTAATTAGATTAACTAGGGTTACTATTTCCATGCATTTAGCCAATTTTTAGTTAATCAACTGGCACAATAAAGTTGTTTAATTCTACCTTCTTCCATACGTTTATGTAATTGTATACCCATTGTAATGTGAAAATATGAAAACCTATTTTTCTTGATAATGGTTCTTCCTACTCTGCGCACCTTTACTTCTTTATATCCTATTTTTCTATTGTTATAGATTTGTTTCAACTTTGTACCTATACGAGTGAAATCTTTGTCTCCTTCTACAGTCTAAAACCATGGGCGTCCTTTAATTGTTTCTTCCTATTATTTAAATTTACCTAAGTTAGGAATAACTTTATCACTTCTCCTAATACTTTCATGGTTTAATATTAACCATAATTTTTTTTAAATGTATAGTTGAACTCTTTGTTTAAATTGTTTACTAAATCTCTTGGTTTAACTAATTAACCACCACATTTTATAAATCCATTTCCATATTTAGAACTAGTGTTTCAATTCATGTAACTTCCTTATTGCTTTGTGCATTGGATAAATTTATTATTTCTTTGAAAATTCCTATTTAAATCTCATGTGATCTTGGATGATGAGGCTTAAAATGAAATTTCAATTTTAATTGATTTGAATCTTTCTATTAAATTTTTCCATTTATGGGTCCAGTTGTGTAAATTTTATGCCCGTTCCTTCCTCAGCCTAATTAATAGGTAGATTGAGAAATAAAACAACATATTCCTACCGATTTTATACAAGTTAACACAAATTGATACATAAAAAGTACTTCTTCCCGATCCAACCAACCTAATAGTAACTAGTGACCATTTTGATTATTCTGGTTCTTTCTTAAAATCTTTAACCTCATTGTGTTTGTGTTTGTAAATGAAAATTACAGATACAAAATACAAATAAAAAGAAAATTCAAAAAACAAGAGCATATTTTCATGGCAAGTCCATGAAAAAAAATACTTTTAATTTTTCAAAAAATTTAAAGCGCAATTTCATTTCCACATAGATCACATACATTAGGATAATGTGCTTAAAATTTTAAGAAGATATTTTAAATCCAAAATTCAATTATCAAATTCTAAATTATTTTCAAATCTTTTTAAAATGGCGGTCTTTATTTTCATTACTTAATACACCGGTGGTTCATTCATAATACACATGTTGCTTTTTATTTTAAATAGGTCCTCTTTTATATTAAAGAGGTCTTATAATATATATTATTTTATCCATCAAAATTTATTTTCAAGGAAGATTAATATGTGAAATAAATTTACACGTGTAAAAAAGTAACTACTCTCTAAATTTTTAAAAAATATTGTAAAATTTTATCTCTTTAATAATAATTAATTTTTTCTTAATAAAAATATTAACTAGTTTACATTTGAAGGAAAACATATCTACTATTTATTAGCTTATCTATTAGGTTGAGATACTCTTTTTTTTCATTTATATTTTACTACAACAATTATCTTATTGACAAGACTTTATTATTGGTAGGGAATTTTTCATTCATTATTAATTGATCATTGATATAAATATATGATCATAGGGTGAGATTTTATGTGAATAATTTTTAACTTGAGTGTTATTTTATTTAATAAAATATTGCTTATTTTAATTCAAAAAACTAATAAATCTTCAAACAATTTATTTTCTACCTAAAAATTCCATGAAAGGACATTAGGGTTTTGTTGGAGTATGGCCTATAAAAAACTTTACTTATAAAGTATAAATTATGTAAGAAATATAATATGTTAATTGGAGGTATTTGAATAATTTCACCTTAGAATATATAGTTTATTTTACATTCTACATTTCTTGATTAAAAGTTAAAAAGATACTTATGAGTTATTAATTGACTCCCAGGGACATTAGTTAATTAATTGATCATTCACAGGGTGAGATTTTACGTGAACAATTTTAAA
Organism: Taxus chinensis; assembly: GCA_019776745.2. NCBI lineage: Eukaryota > Viridiplantae > Streptophyta > Pinopsida > Cupressales > Taxaceae > Taxus > Taxus chinensis. Next base: position 358,269,714 of record CM034155.1, read on the forward strand.
TTTGAGTGTTATTTTATTTAATAAAATATTGGTTGTTTTAATTCAAAAAATAATAAATCTTCGAACAATTTACTTCCTACGTAAAAATTCCATGAAAGGACATTAGGGTTTTGTTGGAGTATGGCCTTGCAAAAAATTTACTTATAGATTATAAATTTTGTAAGAAATATAATATGCTAATTGGAAATGATTGAATGATTTGGCCTTAGAATATATAGTTAATTTTGCATTCTAGATTGCTTGATTAATTTTTTAAAAAAGATACTTATGAGTTATTAATTGACTCCAAGGGACATTAGTTAAACTAATTAAATAATATGAAAAAATGATTAAATTTATGAGTGTTGAATTTGGTAAATGATTGTAGACACTGAAATCGTGTCGTAATCACTTTGGTCCCCTAGTGCAGCCTTAATCACTTCTTCATCCTCAACACCTTATCACCTACTTCCTGCACCCCACACATTTTAATTTAATTACTTTAATTAAATTAATGCCATTTACCTCCATACATATTAATTTAATTATTTTAATTAAGTTAATGACCTTTCACCCACACTCATATTAATTTAATTATTTACATTAAATTAATTCACTACCCTCAGACACCTATTTAATAAAATTGCTTTTATTAAATGCACTTACCTAACCACCCTCATCATTTGACCCATTAACCTAAACCCTAAACTAATGTCCTAAATAAAACCTAACATTAGACCAATTCCCTCACCTCACATTAAAAGCCTCCTAAGGTCAGTTTTCACCCCGAGGAAAAGAAGTGACCCTTATCAAATGGCGGAATAACTTCCCAGGAAACTTTTGAACAACCCGAGGTATCTCGTCCAAACTGATGTCGGTTCCCGTAAACCGACGCCGGTTATACCGGGATGGACCAAATGGCCTATTTAGTCCCATCTACAGCTTTGTAATGGGGGTTGGTGGTTGATTGTTGTTGAAAGACTTCGGATCTCGAGTGCGATCTCTCCAGGCGTGACATCAGAACGAAGATTAAATGGTGATCAACAAAAGACAACTGAATACACTGGTACAATAGTGAAAGTTTCTTCCCAGCATTCTCCAACGCAACAACTTCTTCATTATTCTTCCGACCTGTGCCTCCGCAGTAGTTTCATACCTTCACAACATATCTATATCCCCTCCGTGATCAATCCTCGCCTTTCATCCACTCCAATTTTGCCCCAAAACTCTAAAGACCCGGACTGTGTGATTCCACCGGCCCCTGACTTAACCACTGTCGGTTCTCTCTAACCGTCGCCAGTTACATTCCAACTGTTATCGGTTTCATAAAACTGTGGTTGGTCTCTGTGTCACCTGATCTCTGCCAGAATAACTTTTTTTGGCATATACCCACTTGAACACCTACTTGACCTTCATATCTTTATCTAACCTAGCCTATTAGCTCAGATTCACCTATAACTAACCTACTTGACCTCTGGATCTCCTTCTAGCCTAGCCTGTTAGATTAGGTATAGCCTATTGCGTTTGTATGAGATGCCTAAATCATATTAAACTATAGTAGGACAATATTTACTTTATTTTAACATTGAATTATTTTAAACAGTGGATTGACAGCCATCTAGGAAGTATCGCACTTCCAGGATCTAGCACATGCTAGGAAGTCCACTGCATATATTGTTTAACTCTCTTTAGTGGTCTTGTTTTGATTCTTATATAGGTAGTTCCTCCTAGCCAAAAGGAAGGTCTCACAATCACTTTGATTCAAAATTCAGATACGCGCGCATCCAACCTTCAACCATCTCAAACTAGGTATTCCTCCTACCACCTTTACCTTATCTGTTTCGTCAAGTACTTCTCAGAAAACTAAGAAATCAGGTGAAACATTTTGGCACACCCAGTGGGACCCATTCGGGGTTCCTTGCATCTTTTTTTCATTCCTATGTGAAAATTGTGTGTGTTTGTTTCCCTTATAGTAGCATTCACATTAAAACTTTCTCCTTAGTAGCATTTTCTTCTTTCTACTTGCTCCGAAAGACACATTTCTTTTGGTATGTCTAAAAAGAACCTTCTTATTCTTGTTTTCTGCATTTTAGTGAAAGAGCATTCCTGTTCCTGTTCATCTATTTTTGTCATCGAATATAATACTTTCGATTTGGGTTTAAAACAAGTGCACTACATTTTGATTTAACTCATTAGCTCACATTAATTGAGGGCAACCTATACACTGAAAGTCATGGGACTAAGCTGATGGTTGACAAACGAATCATAGAAAAGCACTTCTATCCTTTTCTCTTGCTCTGAGTCTTACCAAACCACACAAAAATTCAAAATACATACATTCTTAAACAACGTCCTACTTGGAAGAAGCTTGTAGGTGATCACATGATCACGGTACAGTGGGCACCCAACTCAATGCTCTGTTGAGTCATACTTCAGAGCAAAGCCCACCCCCCGCCATAACATTCTTGAAACCTCACCCTTTAGAATTTTTTCTTCGTAGGAAGCCTTCCTCACCAAGAAATTCTATTGTTTTATTCATAACAACCAGTCCATACAAATAGCATAAGCTGAACAAACGTAATAGAATAGGCAGTCTAGGAACATTATTTCTTAGTGTTCTGCTTGATTTGCGTTTTGAGGTTAGAGCTTTTGATCATCATTTTTTCTTTCCTTGCACACTCCCTAATCATAGTTGGTGTATTATGACTTCGTTTGAGTGTGCCTGCACCACATCTACATCATTCTCAGACTTCTGGGTTTGATTCAACACCAGATTTTTAAATCACAACCATCTTTCTTATTCTCTATTTCAAATTCACAGTAACCGGTTATGGTTATCTTTAGCCAGCATCAGTTTAACCCAACCAAGTGTCGGTCTGAAGTCTTCTTGGATACTTATCCAAAAGAGACCTATTTCACTTTCTGAGTTCTAAAAGGCTCCTATCACCTTTTATATTGTCATTACTTCAAACGCAGTCACCTTACATCTCATCCTGTGTGGAAATTATCAGTCTGGGACCATCATTTAATATACTATTGGTTTTTCACAGTGACTGGCATCGGTTAAGCCTAACCGGCATCGGTTTACCTAAACCAACATCGCTCACCTTGTGCTGTTTTATAGCTCAACTAGCCGACCTGATTCACTCACCATTGACTATTTTCCTAGTTTTGTTGTGTTCTGTGCCATTCAGACATAATACAGTCTCGCCAAATCAATTCCTACCCACATGGTGATGACCCGTAGTCAGGAAAGCGTCCTCGTATTTCACACTAGTCGACTACGACTCCCACCTATCCCTTCATCACCTAGTCCTTCACCACCTTCCATCTCATCATCCATGGATCCCAGTCAACCTATTACCATTCCTACAAGCGACACGGAGTTTGCGCAACTCCTGGATCAGAATCCTACTGCTTTGAGCCACTACCTCACCATGCCTCCACTTGAGATGCCTCAGGTCAACTGATCTATGGCATGCCCGTATCCTTATCTCCATCCCTAATGATCACTTCCGCCTTGGCTCCACCTCCTACCACAGTGACCTCACATGTTTTATCCCTAGTTGTGTTGTAGCTAGGTCCCACGCCAGCTTTGACCATCGCATCCGCCACCTCTATTGCACTCGTAGTCTCTGCCATATCTTCATCCACCACCCAAAACATAGCGTCCTCCGCACCTGTTGTCTCATATATACCAATCACAACGCTACCACCCATGGTGTCGGTAACCTCTACCCCAATTCAAAACATTATCCTTTATATTCCCCAATCTCTACCTCCCATCTCTACCAGGGTCACTACGAGTGTCCCACCCTCACATGCCTACTACCAGCCGCCTCCTGTTTCATCGGTCATTCAGTCTGGATATATACCCTCTATGTTTGTCTCTCAATTCCTGCCTCCTTATTCAAAACCACCATATTCAGGAATGTCCTATTCTTCATATGTCCCACAATAACCTCCTTTCGTTCCAGGGGGTACCCAATCTTCACAACGTTATCAAGTTAATCATGGACAAGATGTAGACATTAGAAGCATCTGTTTCGGGCATCCGTAATTCTCTCACCTATGATGAGATTTGTAATGAGCCTATTCACCCATCCATTCCCATTCGCCCATATCCCGTACACTGGAAGATGCCTAAGTTTAACTGCTTTAATAGTAAGGAAGACCCGCAACAACATTTGTGATCTTTCAAACATGGGTGTTACTTAATTGCCCATGATGATGCTTTGATTTTGCAAACCTTTCCCATGTCCCTAACTGGTCCAACATTAGACTGGTATAGTGTATTACCTAGACATTCCATCTTCTCATTCAACCAAATAGCCCAAGCCTTCTTGGATCATTTTCCGATTAACGTCGTCAAGAAGGTTACCATGACCGATCTTTATTCTACGCGTCAATATGATGATGAATCTATCATATATTTTGTTGCTAGTTGGCGTAGCCTAATCAACCAAATCACTTTCTAATTTCTACAAACTGAACTCATAGAGCTCTTCACACGAGCCTGTGCTAGACATATCTCACCTACCTTACAAGTGCAAACCTTCCGCACATTCGATAAGGCTTTCACAATGGCATGTAAGCTCGAAATTCACGCCATCGAAGAGAAGAAGATATAATTACGAAACAAGAACTCTTCATTTAAATCACACGATACTTCCTCTTCCTCGAAACCTTAGATGAGTTAAATATCCAAAGCCAAAGGAACTGCCAACATAGTGGTACTTAAGGTTGGCCCTGCCCATCCATCCAATCATGCTAAACCTTCATCCAATTTGTCACCAGTCCAAGCCTTCCAATTCAAACGAGAGAAAAATAAATATACCTCAATTGGGGAACCATATTCATCTATTTTAGAAAGGCTTATTAAAGCTAATGCCATCACCCTTCCGCCTATCAAACCACATACTGGTTTTGACCCCTCTCGCTCCATACCAGGTTGGTATAAGGACAATGACTACTATAACTATCACTGTGTAAATGGTCACAATGACAACAATTGTATCACCTTTAAAAAAATTATTCAGGGAATGCTCGAGAGCAGCGAGTTAGTCCTGGATAACCCTAATACACCGGCCAATCAAGACCTTCATATATTCAAGAAACCATTCCCTAACCATTCCCCATCTAATGATCAAACTGGTGATGCCTCACACAACGAAAGTAATACACGAGAGGTACATGTTATCTTTACTGACTTACCACTTGATTCCCAAATATCTCCTATCCCATCCATCGAGGAAGTCCTGGCCCAAAATCCTCTACCTGCATAGGAACCTACTTTATCTGTTCCTCTACCCATAAAGGAAATCCCTTCACCTCCGTGTACACCTATGGAGGAATATTTCGTTAGCACTGATATCATTTCCCCTTTAGCTTCCCTACTCAGTGAGACGCTATCAATTATACCTCCTCCACTCACAGAGGAGTACCCGTCATCTTCTCCACCTGTTCAGGATCCAATAGATTTGCCATTACCGCTCAGTGACAATTCTCCATCAGCTACACAAAATCATGTGGACCTCCTTTCAACTCTCTTACCTACAGAGGCCGAAGCCAGTGAATTCCTTGTTTCTCAGACACATTTTACGAGAATCCATACTCGCTCCACATCTACCTCATCTACCACGGTGTCGTTCTCACGTTTGGCTAACCACCTAGATTATGTTGATAGGGCTTCACTTTGGGGGCATCTCTTACTCCCAGTCTCGACCCAAATGCAATCATATTCCACTAACACATCTACCATTTATCTGAATATGTTTCAACAACCCAAACCGCATGTGAACATAACTCTCGATACTTCTTCTACTACATCATCCTCATCTATACCTGCCTCTCTACCTACTAGCCGACGTGTTCCAACACCATATTTGGTATCTAAACCCACTAGTGTTCTAGGGGTCACACCCACATCAAACACTTGACCACATCTTCCCATATACCTATTGAACCAATTCCTCAACCTAAACAAAAAAACCCAACCTTCTAATCCTCATGTACTGATCCTCACTAACTACACCTTTATCATCTTCACCTTTATTATCCATCTTGGGACCTCACCCCTTTACCGTAATAAAATCTAATCTCTCTGGGGGTAAACCTAAAACTCCCTTGACCCCTTTATGATATCCTGCGGCTCTACCTAGGTAAACCTTACATCCTTCATCACCATCTATAACTTCTTTTCCTCCTATACCACTATTACCTTCTATACCTCCTTCACTACCCATGACATTTTCTTCCACCCCACCTATACCTCCCTCTTGACCTCAACCAACACCTACTACTGCACCTTAGTTGTCCCCTTGGGTCACTCGTCCTCTCCCACCATCTACCTTTCCATCTACATCACGTTCTCCCCCTACACCTCTGCCTAAGAAAAAACACCAAAAATAAATAAAACCATTAATTTCCAAAGAGGTGGTTAAACCTACCCCTCTTTCTGTTGCTGCACCTACACCAAAGAAAGTACAACCCAAATCCAAGACTACATCACCTTGACTACCACCACAACTACCCAATCTTCCAACCAAACCTACTTTCACTTCGCATTGTGATCCACTAGTAGGATCATACACCACCATCTTGGCTAACCTCCTAGAAATCTTTGTTATCACTCTCCCTCCTCTTAGACCTTATGACTCTCTTAAACCTAAACCAGAAGGGTTTGATGATACTAAAATTTGTGCTGTACCATCGTGTGCCAAGACATGATGTTGAGAACTGTAAGGGTTTAAAGGCTGTCCTCATTCAATTATGTCCTTTTGACCCTAATTTTGATGAAGATTACCTCTTGGATGGTGAACCTACTTCACCTTCACCACCTTCTTCACACATTCCTCCTACACCTATACCAAAACCTCCATCTTCACCGCCACGACCTTTCTTTCCATCTCCAAAATTCAAAATTAACATGGTTCACATCAAGAGAACTTGCCACGCCACCACCCAAATGTCATTGTGCCCAACTCACCTCACAAGGCTTTTCTCCTCCAGTAGGTTTTTTCCTGTTGTATCATTATACCACTCACCCTACACCTTCTCCATTTGCCAACTCCCCTCAAATCAACATGATACATGTCACTACACATGCGCATAGAAGGGAAAAGAAAAGGAAGCTGACCCACTAACCAATCCTATACCCAACATACCATCTGCACCCATACCTAAAATAACTATCCGCGGCCTTGCATACCCCATTTCTAATGGCATCACACATCGCACCATGCTCAAAGAACTACACCAATCTCCCCTCAAAATGTCATTATATGACCTCATCCAAACCTTGAAGTCACATCGTCAAGCTCACATGGAGTTTCTTCAATCTATTGAGGTTTTACCTAATGAACCCACACCTGTAGCATCTATTATCACACCTCACCATGTCACCTCACTCACCAAATTTCCATCTACCTCATCACCTCCACCTGTTCACCAAGTTGTTATCCTTAGTTTCTCCGATGAAGAAATTTTCCCCCACCAAACCGATGACCCAGATCCGGCACTTTTCATCTCCATCCATATCGATAATATACGTGTTCGGTGTGTTATGATTGATGGGGGCACTAGCATTAACATCATCTCCTCTCACGCATTCGAACAAATGCACATACCCAACAACTACATGCATAAACATCCAGTCATGTTGCGTTCATTCAATGACGCTATTACCTCTACACTCGGCACTATCATCCTCCACGTTCGTGTGGGTCCCCGTACTATTCCCGAGTTGTTCTACATGTTGGAAGGGGAGTTTCAATACAATTTTTTGCTTCGGCAGACCCTGGATTCGTGTCATGGGTTGTGTTCCTTATACTTTGCACCGATGTGTAAAGTTTGAACATGAAGGACATTCCTATACCATTCCAGCTGACCCATCACCTTTCAAAACCTGCAACATGCTTTACCGGCCCAATGATGTCCTTGTACCTGTTAAGGCGTCTACCTCCCTACCTACATCTTCTTCACACACGACCCCATCCACCAGTGCCATTGCAACCTCACCTTCACCCTAAATCTTCTATTCCCACCGCTGCTGTCACTTCTACCAGTCACACATCAACTTCCTAACTAACTGACACCTCCGCCGACCTAACTTCTAATGCTTCCTCTCATTCCAGCCACCAATATATCAACCACTGATCCCTTAGAAGGTGTTTTTCAACGCCTCACTATGGGGGAGTATAGCCTGTACAATGTCAATACATTCCTTACTCCACAAGAGTATGGAAACCTTCACCAGCATCCTCACTATGATCACCACATAGGAAAACAGCGTCTCCTTTATGGTCCTCCCCACCTCCGTATCCATCTTACCTATGGGGGACTTGATATTTCCACTTACACACCTAAACCACCATCAAAAACCCAACCTTTTTTGGCTGACCTTCAGTCGCTTACCAACCACCGCTTTTCTCACACTTTTCTGCACCGCTATGCCTAGAAGGGTTTCAGCTTTGGCCTTTATGAGCAAGGTCATCACACTGTTATTTCATGTACCACACGTAAACACAATGATCGTAGTGGAATCGATTTTACCAAACTACCTGCCAAAAAGCCCCGTATTGAACTCATTGAAGACATTGACCTCGCTTTACCTTCTTCACCTACCCCACCTTCACCACCTTCACCAACGAAGTCGATGGATCTTGAATCTATCCCTCCTACCTTTTTTTCTCATAAATACCATTTCCTTGGGGCCTCTGACCTATCACCGTGATGGCAAGGCTCCTTCCTCTCTTCCTTTCTTGTATCCTGATATGATAGGGGATGATACTCCTATTAATGTCATTCAATGTCAGGATGATGAGTCCATACTCACCTACCTTGGTGCTGAAGACTCTTATATACACTGGTCATTACCTTCTGAGACGCAAACAATGTTGAATGAATCGACTATCGAAGTCAACATCCACACTCAGGATGACCCCCACATTCTCAAGATTGGCCAATCTCTGGATGCTGCTGAACAAGAAGCCCTCACTTCTTTTCTTAAAATTCATAGCCATGCTTTTGCTTGGTCCTATGCTGACATGCCTGGCATTGATCCCACTATCATGGTCCACAATATTGTAACCATTCCCGGTGCCAAACCCGTAAAACAAAAGTTGAGGAAAATGCACCCTCGCATTGCTCTTCTTGTCAAAGAAGAACTTCAACGCCTTCTCTCAGTTTCCTTCATCTTACCCATCGATTACCCCCAATGGATTTCTAACATCATCCCTATCACTAAGGTGACAGGGGGACTTCATGCATTTACACTCGATTTCCGTGATCTCAACCTTGCCTGCCCTAAAGATGATTTTCCTCTGCCTGGTATTGACCAGTTAGTTGACCTTACCCCTAGCCATGAGATGCTATCACTTATGGATGGTTTCTCATGGTTATAACCAAATCTTGCTCGCTCTAGAGGATCAACACAAAACCACATTTATTACCCCTTGGGGGACCTTATGCTATCGAGTCATGCCTTTTGGCCTTAAAAAATCTGGTGCTACAGATATCAGCGTGCTATGACTTACATCTTCCATGATATCATGCATTGCATATTGGAAGATTATGTGGATGATCTCTTTGCCAAATCTAAACGTCACACCGAACACCTCACCGACCTTGAAACCATCTTTGACCACCTAATTAAGTATTGCGTTCGCCTTTAACCTAAAAAGTGCATCTTCATGGTTCTCTCAGGAAAACTCCTCGGATTTATTATTTCCCTCCATGGTATAGAAGTTGACCCTGCTAAAGTCAAGGCCATTCTAGAAATGCCTCCGCCTACTAACCTTAAACAACTCCGTAGCTTGCAAGGTAAATTGCAGTCCATTCACCGTTTCATTTCACAATTATCTGACCGTTGTCAACCATTTCATCACCTTCTCAAAAAGGATGTCTCTTTTAAATGGGATGATGACTACCATAAAGCTTTTGAGGCCTTAAAATAATACCTTCTCCAACCACCTGTACTCATTCCACCTAAAGATGACCAACCCTTCTACCTATACATCTCTGCTACCGATCACTCCTTAGGGGCTATGCTTGCTCATCAGTGATGAACAACATAGGGAGCAGGCAGTTTATTACATAATCCGTACCCTTCTGGACTACGAAACCTGATACACTCACCTTGAAAAAATTTACTTAGCCTTAGTTTTTGTTGCCACCAAACTTCGCCATTACCTACTCAACCACAAAAAACCTATGTTGTGACCAACACTGACCCCCTACACTTCATGTATGCTAAACCTTACCAAAATCAACGTGCCGCATGTTAGATCATGCTTCTTGCTGACCTAGACCTTGAATTCATTCACCAAAAATCTATCAAGGGCCAGGCCATTGCTGACCAGCTCGCTGATGCGCCTCTTTCTAGGAATCAATCTTCAAACTTTGATTTCCCTGACGAATCCATTGCTAACCTCTCTTTGGATGATGACCCTTACCAAATGACCTTATTCTTTGATGGTTCCAAATGTCAGTGTGGGGGTGGTGTAGGCATTATCCTCATTCCTCTTGATGGTGAACCCATGCCCTTATCATTCAAACTCGACTTCGAATGCACTAACAATATTGCCGAATACGAAGCACTCGTATTAGGTCTCATGACTGCTTATGCCTTAGATGTTAGATCCATTAATATCTTTGGTGATTCTCAACTAGTAGTAAACCAAGTCAATGGTGTTTATCAGTGTCATAATGAAATACTTCAAGAGTAAAAACGTTACGTCGGCATCATGTTGACTACCTTTGACTGCTATAAAATTCAAACCATTCCGCGATCCACCAATAAATTTACAGACACCATGGCCTGCCTCGCTTCCCAAATACCCGCTTTTCCTGACAATTCAGACATCTTTGTTACTGTAAAACGCATACCGAGACCTTCTTATAAATCTTGTTGTGTTAACCTTGTCTGAACTGCCTCACTAAACACACAAGACCTTTGGTATAAGCAGCTTGTGGACTACCTTTCCCTTTCTATATTGCCTCCTGATCTCACACGTAATGGACAATGCACCTTTCTCAAAAAGGCCTCTCATTATGTCATCATGGGTGGCCTTCTCTATAAACACGACTTTGATGGCATTCTCTTACGATGCCTCACCATCTCTGAAATCCCCTATACCATTAAAGAAGTTCACGATGGCATATGTGGAGGTCACTTCAGTGGCCTTGCTGTTGCTAAACACATTCTTCGCCTAGGCTATTATTGGCCGACCCTCAATCATGATTGTTGCGACTACGTTAAGCATTGTGTAAAATGCCAACAACATGCCAATCTTCATCACACACCTAGTCATGCCTTACAGGTTGCTCGTGACCTTTGGCCCTTCTCTCAATGGGGTTTGGATCTTGTCGGAGAGATCAATCCTCACTCTTCCCTAAGACATCAATGGATCATCACCGCTACCGAATATTACACCAAATGGGTTGAAGCCATACCCCTCATCTCCACTAAAGTTGAGAAAATATGTGAGTTCATCAATCATCACATTATTTGTCGCTTCGGTGTTCCACATCACCTTATCACTGATAATGGCAAACAATTCAAAAATAAAACTCTATAGAAGCTTTACGACACTTTCGGTATCCAGATTAGTTTCTCCTCACCATATTACCCACAAACCAATGGACAAGCCGAATCCACCAACAAAACCCTAAACAAAATTCTCATGAAAGTGGTTGACGATACTGGAAAGGATTGGCATACGCACATTCCTTTTTCCCTATGCGCATACCGTAATAGTATTCACACTTCCACTATGCTGCTACTCCATTTTCTTTGGTCTATGGTACCGAGGCTGTTTCACCTCTCGAAGTCTAGATCCCATCTCTTCGTATCTCCCTTCAAGATATGATTACTGATGATGAATTTCACCAAGACCATTTAGCACAACTTGAGTTATTAGATGAACGTTATCTTCATGCCCTCGACCATCTCCAAGTCCACTAAAAATGCATCAAGCATGCCTATGATAAACATGTCCATGAACGCACCTTCAAGGTCGGTGATCCCATCCTCGAGGAAAATCAACACGTAAGTCAAAGCAGAAAAAAACAAACAGGGAAAATTTTCTCCTAATTGGCTTGGACCATACATCGTGACCCATGACTATGGATCAGGTGCTTATCACTTGTCTTCACTTGATGGTAAGCCCGAACCTGAGCCCCTCAATGCCTTGCATCTTCAACCATTCTAATGTTGACTTCTAGTCCTACATCACTATTTATCTAGTTCATGCTCGTCCCTTGAGCGCCATTTACCTTTTCCACACCTCATCTCCAACGACTAAACAAGAATCATGTGATTACCCGTCACCCTTTTGCCTTATCTTAAATATGTGCACCATGGCTCTGCACATGGCATGATTCTCATGGATAATTTTCATCTTCTTTTAGATGAGATCCCATGGTTGTTCACCCTTGCCTTCTCAACAAGAACCAAATGCTTCGTTATAGTCTCGTCCATGACTTAAAAGCCAAAAAAAAAAGAAAAAAAAAGATTTCCCTCAGAAACATAAGGGATTAACTCCTTGAGTCAAACTTCCAATATAAAAGATGAATCCCTCAAAAGGACATCTTCCACCTTCAATTTTCATTATAAGTAGACTGCTCCCTCGAAGGACAACTATAAAAGGCTCACAACTCTCTACATAGTCTTTCCAAAAGAAGGACTATTTTCTCAAAAATCAAAATTCAGAAGCTTCCAGCATCAATCAACTTTCCGAAGACCTCAAGGAGACATATATTCATCCTGTATAGACTTCCCGCATCGATCAGTCTATCTAAAAAGTCAAAAAGAAAAGAAAAAGAAAAATAAACTTTTTCGTCATGGACTTGCCTATTGTGATCTTGGCTCTATTGCCCAAGGCATTCTACTTCCCATTTTATGACCCACTTACCTTCACCTCCTTACCTGTTGTCTTGTCACCTCATACTGCCTCAAGGGACTTGCTGAACCTATGATATTTGGTGATTCTGTGACTATTCTTCACCTTTAGAGTAATCAATCATGCAATGTATTTAGGGTCTTACGTTCACTAGCCTATCTGTAGATGTGTTTCATACATTTTGATCCTTGCCAATCAGGTGGATTTCTTGCCCCCTCTTATCTTTTCTACTTCTTCATTACCTTTTGATCCTCCTATATAGGACTAGACCCTCGACACCTGTCTTTTGGGATTTTCTTCTCACCACCTCAATCAACCTAAAATAAAATCATATATTTACCTAATATAATATCAACCTAATCATACCTATTCTCAACCTATCGACCAACATCACACACACCTATCTACCTATTTCCAACCCAAACATTACCTAATTCTACCTATGACCTGGAATCAACACTACTTATCGACCTAACCTAACCTAATCGACCTTGACCTAATCATACCTATGACCTTGAATCCAACCTAACTATCAACCTCACTACCTATTCTTCTATCTTCTCATATTCTTTCCTAGCTTATGGGAGAACTACATCGGTCTGAGGTCCCTTTTCGCCAGGACTATGTAGGCAACACTTCCAGGGCATGGGGCCCTAGAAGGTTAGCTCGGCCACCTCTTTACCCTAACCATTTCCCCACCTTTACCTGATTTCCTGTTCATATCAAAAACCTCAGACATCTAAATCCATATACCATGTTTTGCATACTCTTTTACCACTTATATTATTTCACATTTTCATATATAACCCATATTTCCACATTTTACACCATCTACATGCATTTTCATTAACATTTGTTACCAAAATACCAAAATGAACATCCATGCCTACATCGACTTGACTCAATCCATGCCTAAACCAACCTGACTCAATCCATGCCTAAACCAACCTGACTCAATCCATGCTTAAACCAACCTGACTCAATCCTTGCCTAAATCAACCTGACTCCACCACACCTAAACCAAACTCCACCATGCCTACACCAACCTGACTCCACCACGCCTAAACTAACCTGACTCCACCATGCCTACACCAACCTAACTCAACCATGCTTAACAACCTGACTCAATCCATGCCTAAACCAACCTGACTCCACCATGCCTAAACCAACCTGACTCAACCATGCCTATAACTTGACTCGATCCATGCCTATAACCTAACTCAACCATGCCTAAACAACCTGACTCGATCCATGCCTAACAACCTGACTCAATCCATGCCTAGCCAAACCTAACTCAACCATGCCTAACCAACCTGACTTGATCCATGCCTAAACTGACCTGACTCCATTATGCCTAACTCACCTAATTTCCATCCATATCAAATCACCAACAAACCCATATCTCATCTAATACAAAGTAACAAATCCATATCTCATCTAACACAAGCCATAAACCAATATCTCATAAACACATCAACACATCACAAAATACCATGTATCTCATCATATAAATCAATAACTGTGTATCTCAAAATACATGCCTATCTCATCATGGCCATCATCTCAAAAATGTCGGCACGTAGGCCGATATACAATACAAAATGTCATCGGCACGCAGGCCGGTCTCATATATACAAAAAGCATGAATGAATCAATACAAAAATCTTCGGCACGCAGGCTAGTATCATGTACAACACAATAATAAATACAAAATATCTTCGGCATGCAGGCCAGTCTCATATATAATACATACAAAAATGACTCGGCACAACAGGCCGGTCCACAGCAGGTCAATCATCTCCCCATCTGATGTCGGGGAATGCTCCCTGTGCCTGTGTCTCTCCTGACCCCTCTGCCGCACCTGTCTGGGGCCCGACACCTACCTCACCTCCTGCTGATGGCCCCTCACCTGGGGCTAGCCTCTGCACACTAGTGGCCTCACCATGACCCTATCCCTGGGCTCGCCAGCCCCCTGTACTCTCCACACTGTGAGTGCGGGATCTAGTCCTCTCACTGGAGGCCTGCTGTGCTCTGTACTCAGCATAAGAGGGCACATCTAGCCCGGAAGCTAACAAATGATCCTGGTAATACCGTGCCTCTCCTAGGGCATCTCTGAACCTGGCCATGGGCATTGTCTATGGAGGTGTCATGGGTCCCGCTACTTGCGTGGGTACTTGTATGATGGGACCCTGTCCCTAAACTTGCACTGAGCCCTGTGCTGGTACTAGAGCCTGAGTCAGCCCTAGATGCCTATGCCTGTATCTGGGCCTGCAGGGTAGTAATCTGTGCATGTGCTGCTGTCAGCTGGCCCTGCAGACTTGTAACCTGCCCCTGCGCTGTGGCCAACTGGCCATGTAAAGCCTGCACCTGCGCCTATAGAGCGGCTATCTCCCACCATCTTCCATTGCCTCCTCTCCATATCCATCTCCCCCTACCTCCGCCTGCTATAGGTACCTGTCCCTACCCTACCTGAGCCTGCAGTATCGCTATTTGGGCCTGTAATGTGACAACCTGTGCCTTTGAACTTGTGAGCTGCCCCTGCATAATCCCAAGCTACGTCACCAAGGTAGCTACCTGCCCTTGTAGGGTGTCTCTCTAAACTGTGATGGTGGCTAAGTCAGGCTGCCCTGGCTGGGGTGGTACTACTCTCAACTGTGCCACCCACCACTGCCTATGCCCATCTGCAACCCCCAACATCATCAATCTGGGTATCTACCGGCTGCTCCTCCTGTCCAGTCAGCACTATGGGTCATGGTGGAGACATAGGTCTCTCCACATCATCTTGTACTACAGGAAAAGAGGTGGTACACCCTGGACTGATCCAAATTGGCATCTAACCCACTCTACGGGTATCCACTCATGCTCTCCCGCTCTCTTCCCCTCTATCCATAGATGTATCTGTAGCCCAGCTAGCTTCGTGGCCATCTGTCTGTATGAGGGGAAGCCCACATATGGCCTCCAAATGATGTCCACCCTAGACAGCCCCTCCAACAACCTCCTGTAGTAAGCTACATCATGAGTAGCTCTGGCACCTTGGGCCTCTCCCATGGCTGGTACCCACCGCCTATACCCCACACTCAAAACTCTCAGTGGGAATGCGTCTGCCTAGGGCATCCCCACTAGTCGAACATAAACAATGTGCTCGTAATCCTAGCAATGCAGTAATACGATGTAATAGATGGTGAATCTCCACAGTCACCCGTAGGCCCATAGGTCTCTATACACCTACATCAACAATTCAGGTACCCATGCAAACCGTGTCCACTGTATCATCATGTCATGCATGACTCCCATCAGTGACGTTAGGAATATCCCACCCTCTGCATCTGGCAATGCGAAGCAGCACACTTCTCCATCAAGAGTACAACTACTCTCATCTCCTCTAGATGAGCTCTATACATCACTCCATAGCTCATGCTAGCATTATGGAACGTCAAATCTGCTACACCCTCACCAAAAACGGGTGCTAGTAACTCCTCAGACACCTCTGAAGAGATGGAATAAACCTAGGCCCCCAATATGGGCAACCGTAGGATCCTGTAGACGTCCTCCAGGGTGATCGTCATCTCACCCATCAGGGTGATCGTCATCTCATCAGAAAGTGGAAGGTTTTGGTTCTTGAGTCCTATCTATCGATGAGGACAACCATAAGACTCGCCTCCCAGACTACATGCCGGTATCTCTTTCCCCACCTCAACCCTATCAATTCCACCTCTGCAACATGCTGCCACTTCACCTGCATCATGCTTTCCTGTACTATCAATAACAAGGGTGGCACCTAGGCCCTCATCCGCAGCTCGTCTCTTGCCTCATCCCAAATTGCCTGCATCCCAAAAAAGCAATGTATTAGATATCTTTCCCAATTTACCTATTTTACCCCACATCCCGACCTAATCTCTTTCCCCACCCCCATCCCATTGGCCTTGTCGCTCACCCAAATCTACCCAAACCCATCCACCCAAAACTTTCTACCCTAACCCTCACCCAAACCTACCCCAACCCATCCACCCGAACCTAACCTAACCCTCACCCAAACCTACCCAAACCCATCCACCTGAACCTATCTACCCTAACCCTCACCCAAACCTACCCAAACCCATCCACCTGAACCTATCTAACCCTAACCCCTCACCTAAACCTACCCAAATCCATCCACCCGGACCTATCTACCCTAACCCTCACCCAAACCTACCCTAACCCGAACCTACCAAACCTACCCAAACCCATCCACCCGAACCTATCTAACCTAACCCTCACCCAAACCTACCCAAACCCATCCACCCGAACCTATCTACCCTAACCCTCACCCAAACCTACCCTAACCCTCACCCAAACCTACCCAAACCCATCCACCCGAACCTATCTAACCTAACGCTCACCCAAACCTACCCACACCTATCCACCCGAAACTTTCTACCCTAACCCTCACCCAAACCTACCCCAACCCATCCACCCGAACCTACCCAGACCCTCCACCTGAGCCCTAACCTAACCCTCACCCAAACCTACCCAAACCCATCCACCTGAACCTATCTAACCTAACCCTCACCCAAACCTACCCAAACCCATATACCTGAACCTATCTAACCTAACCCTCACCCAAACCTACCCAAACCCATCCACCCGAACCTATCTAACCTAACCCTCACCCAAACCTACCCAAACCCATCCACTCGAACCTATCTAACCTAACCCTCACCCAAACCTACCCAAAACCATCCACCTGAAACTATCTACCCTACCCTCACTTGAAACCACCCTCAACCCTTCCCCATCTACCTCGTACTTTCTCACTCTAAACCCTTCCCCTCTCACCTAACCCTTCCCCACCTAACCTATGTTTTGGTCCCAACTTACCCTTAGGTTCACCGGCGCCGGTTATCATCAACTGACCCTGGTTATCCCCTGACCAACCATGGTCTCCTCTTGATCGACATCGGTCACTGTTCTTGTGACCGATACCGGTCTCTACCCACCGACGTCGGCCACAAGATGACCGATGTCGGTCACTGTCGTGCCACTCGCCATGACTTCCCAACCCTCCTTTTCCCCCTCCTACTCCTTCTACCCACCAAATTCCCCCTTCTCACCTCTAATTATTCCTCTTTCTCTCTTCTAACCTACCCCCTGCTCTTCACTATCCCCGTTTCCCTTTTTTTTCCCTTATTTTCAAATTTCTCCCCCCCCAACCCCCAAATTTCACATTTTTTATCTTTTAACCAAATTAACTCACAAATCAATGACAAAGGTTCAAATCCTACCTGATCCCGCTGCCGCCATCGTGGTGGAACCTCCGGCCTCCGTGCCGCTCCTCTCAATCCCTCTCTAACCTCTACCATCCCCCACTGACCTCTAACTCTCTCCACCAATCACCTCGCTCTATCCAATCTCGAGATCCCACCTCTCACTCAATCAACCTCACCTATGTGGCTCGCCAACTCAGCTCCATGACGCTCTCTTTTGTCCTCTTCCTCTTTTTCTCTCTTCTTGTCCTTTTCTCCTTTTCCAAATGCACAAATGAATTTTAAAACGTATGTTTTTTGCTTTTTATACCCTACCTGACTCAACCAACGTCGGTTAACCCTTGACCGTTGCCGGTCTGATGCCCTAGACTACCATTGTCAGTTCCTCTCCACCATCATCAGTTCATACTGACCGCTATCGGTTACCCTGCCTACTCATTGCCCTCACATTGACCTCATTTTCCTTACTTCATTTTTTCTTTTGCCTCCCCTACCCCTACCTGGACCACTTTACCTTCTTCTCTGGCCCTCCACCTTCTTTAACCTCACATTTTTAACCAATTGGTGTCTCATTATTTTACTCTTTCCTCAGCCTTATCCATGCTACGACCTAGATATTTAGACCTGGACCATCGCTAGTGACCTTTGACCTCATGTGTTTGCTATACCTTGCAGACATTGTTACCTGTGTTTGATTGGCCTAATGACCTTACCTAGCCTATTACCATGACCGTTTATCCTGACCCTACCTTTGGTGTACTAGAACATACCTAAACGTTCCTGTCCCTAACCTACGTTGTGTTTCCTGACCATATCCTATACCTTGGATACCGAAATCACTTCAACCTTGTTTGGATAAACCTATCGACCTTAGATGATGTAGATTTTGACAGCTCTTCAACCTGGTACCGTGTCGCAGTTTATACGTGTGCATGCATTCAACTGTCCCTACCTTTGACCTTGGCCCGTTTACCCGTTTACCTATATGCCCGATTTGTCGTTTCCCCATTCCTCATTTCTCATCATTCTGCTTTACATCCACTTTTATCAAACCACTCGCTGATTCACCCTGTCATCTCATCAGTTCTTGGTTTGAGGGGGATCACCCTCATTCCCACTTGGGGCAACCACACTCTATTTTTGTTCACGTCACTTACCAATACAAGCTATGCAACAAAAAGGGGCAAAATGTAGACACCGAAATCGTGTTGTAATCACTTTGGTCCCCTAGCGCAGCCCTAATCATTTCTTCGTCCTTAACACCTTATCACCTACCTCCTACACCCCACACATTTTAATTTAATTACTTTAATTAAATTAATGCCATTTACCTCCATACATATTAATTTAATTATTTTAATTAAGTTAATGACCTTTCACCCACACACATATTAATTTAATTATTTACATTAAATTAATTCACTACCCTCACACACCTATTTAATAAAATTGCCTTTATTAAATGCACTTCACCTAACCACCCTCATCATTTGACCCATTAACCTAAACCCTAAACCAATGTCCTAAATAAAACCTAACATTAGACCCATTCCCTCACCTCACATTAAAAGCCTCCTAAGGCCGGTTTTCACCCCGAGGAAAAGAAGTGACCCTTATCAAATGGCGGAATAACTTCCCAGGCAACTTTTGAACAACCCGAGGTATCTCGCAAAAACCAATGTCGGTTCTCCCTAAACCGATGTTGGTTCCTCTAAACCGATGCCGGTTATACCGGGATGGACCAAATGGCCTATTTAGTCCCATCTACAGCTTTGTAATGGGGGTTGGTGGTTGATTGTTGTTGAAAGACTTCAGATCTCGAGTGCGATCTCTCCAGGTGCGACAACAGAATGAAGATTGAATGGTGATCAACAAAAGGCAACCAAATACACTGGTACAACAGTGAAACTTTCTTCCCAGCATTCTCCAACGCAACAACTTCTTCATTATTCTTCTGACTTGTGCCTCCGCAGTAGTTTCAGACCTTCGCAACATATCTACACCCCCTCTGTGATCAATCCCCGCCTTTCATCCACTCCAATTTTGCCCCAAAACTCCAAAGACCCGGACTGTGTGATTCCACCAGCCCCTGACTTAACCACCGTCAGTTCTCTCTAACCGTCGCCGGTTACATTCCAACCATCATCGGTTTCATAAAACTGTGGTTGGTCTCTGTGTCACCTGATCTCTGCCAGAATAACTTTTTTTGGCATATACCCACTTGAACACCTACTTGACCTTCAGATCTGTATCTAACCTAGCTTGTTAGCTCAGATTCACCTATAACCAACCTACTTGACCTCTGGATCTCCTTCTAGCCTAGCCTATTAGATTAGATCTAGCCTATTGCGTTTGTATGAGATGCCTAAATCATATTAAACTACAGTAGGAAAATATTTATTTTATTTTAGCATTGAATTGTTTTAAATAGTGGATTGACAGCCATCTAGGAAGTATCACACTCCCAGGATCTAGCACACGCTAGGCAATCCACTGCATATATTGTTTAACTCTCTTTGGTGGTCTTGTTTTGATTCTTATACAGGTAGTTCCTCCTAGCCAAAAGGAAGGCCTCACAATCACTTTGATTTAGATTTTAGATACGTGTGCATCCAACCTTCAACCATCTCAAACTAGGTATTCCTCCTACCACCTTTACCTTATCTATTTTGTCAAGCACTTCTCAGAAAACTAAGAAATCAGGTGAAACAATGATGGCAAACCAATAATGTCATATGAAATCAATGCCATGTGGTTTATATTGTGTGTTAGTATGATAGTTCTCAAAGAATCCATAAATCATATAATTTACTACAACCATGGTTTACATATTTTTTAATCCATATTGTCTATTAGGATTTGAACCTCCAAAATAAGAATTTAAAGTTAACTTATGTTATAAATAATGTTTCATTTTAAAATAATTCAATGAATAATGTTTTGTTTTTTTATTACAATTTTCAAATAATATATTTATCAGATGAATTAGACTAAATTTAGATTTTTTACAGATTGAGTTTATTTTAAAAGGGAGAAACTTCTTGATCCAATTTATTTGGGAATTGGAACCTTTGCAATTTTTCTCATGAGTTTGAATACATTGGTTCTTCTATTGCAGTCAAGTAGCTAATTAATCCATGTTTGTATATTTTTCTTATTGATCTAAAACAATCCAATCTTTATTAATTTTGAAATCAAGACTTTAAATGTTGTTCGCTTATATTTAAACATTTTTCTTAATATACATTTAAAAATTAGATTATTTACAATTATTTAATAATTTTTTTGGTAAGTTTCACGTTAAAGGCAAATTTAGTTTTAAATTTCTTTTTATGTTAAGCATCAAGTTAAAATTGAAAGGAAAGCCAACAATAAATTTTATTTTAAAATACTTCATTGTTAATTTAAACTAATGGAATTTATTTCTAAAATTTATGAATCTATTATTTGTATTAAGTCTATATTCTTATACTAATATACTTCTTTGTACTATTTAGGTGATTGAAGAAAAAATAAAGAAACAAGCTATTCTTGGGGAAATGTATAAGTGGACTAAACCTAAAAAAATACAATGAATGAAGAGACTCATAACAATCAATGTAAACAAGTATTCCAAGAAATATTTGGGTAAGAATCAAATGATTCTTTAGATGAAAGAAATGAAGTTGAAGAAGGGGGAAACAATCAAGGGAAAGAAAATTTATCATTAAAAAGAAAATTTCACATGGAATGGCTAGATAAGTTTGTCTGGTTAAATTATTTTAAGCGTGATGGTAAAACAATTATGAAATGCAACTATTTTGAAAGTACAAAATGTCTAGTCCATGGGGTACAAGGGATGAATGTATCAATTTACAACATGATGCTCTTGTCACTCACAAAAAAATGGTGTTTCATAAGGATTCTCAAGCAGATGGATCAATTCTTTAGAGAAAAAGATGAATCCTATTCCAGATCACATTATTCAAATGGAAGATATTAATATGGAAAGAGTGATCACCACAATGAAAAAAATTATTCTATATCTCAAGAAGAATTATATGTAGCTAAGTATTAGAAAATTTGTAAGTTTCTCTTCGACATGAAAACTCCACATATGCCAAAGTCACAATAATATTATTCATACAGAAAATGAAAGGTTGAAAGTGATTTCCTTTACTGCATATCAATTTTTTTTGAACAAGTTCAAAAAGAAAAAATGTTGAAAAGTCCATTCTTCTCATTTATGGTTGATAAAACCACTGATCACATCTTGGAGCAACACTTGGTTTTTTACAAAACATTTTTCAACTTTAGAAGGTTTTGGGCCACCTACTTCTCAATTTATGAACATTATGAATGTTCTAGATGGGAAAGGGAAAACAATATATGATATAGTAAAACAATTAATGAATGATAGTTGCCTTTTGATTAAGAATTTCGTAGCTGTTTTAAAAGATGGAGCTTCAACAATGATTGGGTGTGAAAATGGTTTTGTTTCATTATGGAAAAGGGATGTTCTAGATCTTATTTCAGTGCATTTTGTAGTTCACCGCGAGTCACTAGCTGTAGGAGATGCTTCTAAAAAGGTACGTGAGCTATTGCATGTATAAAACATTGCAAATAAAGTGTATTCATGGGTTCAAAACTCACCAAAGAGAAACAATGAACTCAATGGTTTACTTAAATTTATGCACATTGATGTGCTAAATGTTATACAAATCCATACAATTAGATGGCTATCAATAGGTGAGGTAATTATAGGGCTTGTAAAGCTTGTGCATGCTATTTTAAGTCTATGGAAAAAAGATAAGAAATTATCATTGTGGTATGACAAGGCAAGAATTTACTCTACTCAATATTGTTTGCATATGCTTGCTGATGTCTTGGGTGAGCTCAATAATTTGAACATGAAATTTCAGGAAGAAAATGTGGGTATAATAGTGATTTGGTTAGCTCTTGATGAAACAATAAATAATTTATATACATGGTTTTTGCAAAAAGAAAAAATTGCAGAAGGTACAACATATCTTTCTAAATTTTTAGTTGATTCTCAATATGGATATATTTAAATCAAAGAGGAAGGAATAGTCATAGACATGCATGATTTACAATATATACCAATTCCAAATGAGGATTTTGACTATAGTGAGGCAAGGAAGAAAAACATGAAACCTCTGATTGAAGGCACACGAGAGAGTTATCAACAACTCGCAGAAGGTCATATTCAATCTCTCGTAGACAATTTGAATGAAAAATTTCCAGACCTTCCACTTTTTAATGCAACAAATCCCTTCTTATTATTTATCTGATCATCAAAGTCGAGATAATATTACAGAACGTTGGCTTGAGAGTCTTCTTCAACATTTACAACATACACATGTTGATGTAACTGTTGACTTTGTACCTATAGTTAATGTTGTTGGTTGTAGAAGGGAGCTGCATTCTTTTGTTGATTCATTACTTTTGGCTTGTGAGGCTTTTAGGATGAAAGATGCATGGAATATTTTTCATAAAATAGAACATTGGCACAAAGTTATCCTCATCTCATGAAGTTGTAGCAAGTTGTACTTGTCATTTCTCCAAACACAGTAGATTGCAAAATGGGTTTTTCTTAAAAAAACATCATCAAAGATATAAGAAAAGAAAAATTGGGGTTGGATACATTAGATCCACTGATGCCAGTATCTCTAAATGGACAAGAAGTAGATGATGTAGATTGGAATGAAATCTGTAAGATTTGGAAAGATACAAAGTTGAGAATAATTCTTGATCTTTGATATTTCTATTTATGTGATACACACACACACACATGTGTGTGTGTGTGTGTGTATATATATATACATACATGTATATACATACATACATACATACATACATACATACATACATACATATATATACATACACACACACACATGTATGTATATGTATATGTATATGTATGTGTGTGTGTGTGTGTACACACACACACACACACACACATACATATACATATGTGTGTGTGTGTGTGTGTGTGTATCTATATATATATTACACACACACACACACGTATGTATATATATATGTATATGTATATGTATGTGTGTGTATATATCTATATATATAGCGTTTTCATATTTTTGATATTCTCTATCTTATCTTTTTTTGAAATATAAATGTATAAATTAGCCATTTTGGTAGTACATAAATGTAACTTATAATTCTATTTTTGTAAGGAAAAAACTAGTATATATTTTCTTAAAAGATTTTTCAGATCTGTGATATTCTCTATATTATCTTTTGTCAAAAGATAAATGTATAAATTAGCCATTTTTGTAGCACATAAATGTGACTTATAATTCTCTTTTTCTGATGAAAAAACCAATATTTATTTACTTAAAAGTTTTTCAGATTTTTGATATTCTCTATATTATCTTTTGTTGAAAGATAAATATATAAACTAGCCACTTTTATAGTGCGTAAATGTGACTTATAATTCTATTTTTGTGATGAAAAAACCAATATATATATATATATATACTTAAAAGATTTTCAAATTTTTGATATTCTCTATATTACTTTTTTTGAAAGATTAATTTTTAAACTATCCATTTTTGTAGTATATGAATGTGACTTATAATTCTATTTTTGTGATAAAAAACCAATATATATATTTATTTAAAAGATTTTCAAATTTTTGATATTCTCTTTATTATATTTTGTTGAAAGATAAATGTATAAATTAGCAATTTTGCAGTACATAAATGTGATTTATAATTTTATTTTTGAAAATGAATTACTCTTATAAATAACATAATTCATAATTGAGGATATGCTTATTTTAATTTTACTTTTATTTTATTTTTTTAAACATAATATGATAGGCACTAATAAACTATAACTGTGAAAAAAAATGAATTGACAAGCATGAGGAATTTGAAATTTCAGGCCTGGTAGAGGGTATAATATATTTATACAAAGTGAGAAGGTCATTAAATTCAATATGATAATGATTAATGTAAATGTCTCTAGCTCCATTTGTCATGTATGAACTCTGAGTTACCTTCATTATTTATGCAACAATTACACTTATGTCACTCCCAGTTACATAAGAGGATTCCTTGTATGCTACAAAACTAAGAACATACCTCTTGGAAATCCACACAAAACTAGAAGTTTCCACATGTATGCTAAAATTCATGCCAACACAACATCAGAGGTGCACATGATTAAGGTGGAGTAAGGATTAAGGTGAATGAGAAATATTTTGGGTGTTGCGAGGCATGGCAGTAATGCCTTGTAGAACCAAAGTGTGCATTATTATTTTTAAAGGTACATACAGAAAGGCCTAACCATCACGCAGGTTCGCGATGGTCCCAGCCAAAATGGAACTTGTAACCTACCCATCCTAATTTGACCACCTACCACTACACTAAAGCATATTTTAGTGGAACACTTGGTAAAAACTATATTTATCTTTGACTGCAAACATGCGTGATATTTAGGCTGAACGGGTGCATACAAGATGCAAAGAAGCAATGGGCCATGAATCTAGCTGACTACTTTTATACTAACCTCTTGTTATAGTAATATAATTAAAATAATTCCAATATTTAAAAAATGGTGATGAAACAATAATTTTCACTTAAATGGCATATGCAATTTTTTAATGCTAATATTTTATGTCACCTTAATTTCATTTTAATTAAACTCCATATCTACCATGACATTTTAGTGTTTACGTAAAATACAAGTATTTATAAGCCATGTTAGCCACTTGTTTTGTGTTACAATATTGCACAATTAAATTAGATTGAAAGATGTTTCACAAAACTAAGCTCCACCAAATGTGGAACAAAAATTTCATCCTTCTAGTTTTGACAGCTCACTATACATCAAACATAAAATTAAATTGATTGCATATGCATAAAATATACATCAAATAGAAAATTAATATCGTTTAACAACATACTAGGGAGATGGCCATCCTTTTGAAAGCACCCAAACATGAAATTGCTCTCTCCTCGCCATCCATTTTCATTCCATTGCCCTCCCACATAGATGCAACATTAAGTATGGTACTTGCCCAAAAAAAAGTAGTGCCCCTGCTACACACAACCAACTAAGATTCAATCAATAACAGTGAAGCAATCATGTTTTAATTGAAATAAATAAATAAATCATATTCTTGTTAATAATGGGCAAAATTCGATAAGGAGGGTCTCGACGAATTTTGAATACCTTCGTAAACTATGAACTGGCACAAGAAGGCTGACGAATGTTTTTTGATGGTGTTTAGAAAGTGAAAATCAACCAACATTGTGCACCATTGTATAGTATATGTTGCACACTTCTTGACTTTAACAATTATGACTTGAAAGTGATTCATGCACATAACAATTTGTAGGTGTGCAAATGAGGGATGATTGTACATGTGTGTTGTCACGCTCAAATCAATGTGGCTCACAATACAAATAGATCTATCAACAATATGTATATGCCATATAATTAGAAGCACATAAATGAAAGAGAAAAGTATTTAGTTAGGGGAATTGAGAAGGGAGAAAAGAACAATAAACGTCTAGACATACACTGGTCAATAACGTGTAATTGGGTGAGAGGCATTTCTACAATAACAGTTATGTACTGTAATAACATGTGTCATTCACTTTAATGCGACCTTAAATTTGACACCCATTTGACCATTACAAGAAGAAATCATCGTTAAATTTGACATTGACGTCATTTAGAAACTTTTTCTTTTTTCTTAAACAATTCCAAAAATAAATTATAATAATGTCTACAAATAATAGAGTCTAGAGTCCATTGTGTATTTCCCTAATTTAAAAAAAATAAAAATTCATTAAATAAACACCATTTTAAAAATAGTGGAATTATTAAATTGGAGTATGTGAGAAATCTAAAATAAAAAACCTTAAAATTGATAATTATCAATATATTTAAAATAAATTTATTTAATACTAATTGAAACCCCACAATACAAACGTACCACTTTATCATTTTTATTAATATTTACAATTATGTGTTGTAAGGTATTATATTCTTGTCTAAAAGTTTAGATGACCCACATGTTCAAAGGTGAAAAAGTATAAAAAAGATGCCAATTTCAAATAAAATTCGCTTCGTAAGAGAAACTACCAACTTCAACCACCCAAGGATTTTTTCACAATTATTATTTCTGTATTTACAGCGTTGAAGAAAATCGATTGAATTTCTATCTAAGACAGGTTTGGTAGAATATATTTTGTTTTTCTTACTTGGACGCATTTGTTAAAAAGAAATGTTCTCCAACATATCATGACATAAAGATTTATGTTTGATTTTTTTATTTGTTATGACATCTGCCCATCACAATCTCTGACAAGGATTGTATGTCTATTGAAAGGTTCTAGATGGAAAGGTTGATATTTCACTATAACTTCGATAAAAAATAACATTTTTTTTGGGTGATGATGAAATTTCATGATAATTTGTTGTGTATGCAGATTTAAATTAGGTAGGTGGTAGTTGAGTTTCAAGTTTTGTAATTGTGTCATTGAGAAAGTGCTTCCTATATTATGAGTCATCCGGTTCTAGATTAATTTGTATAAGATTCTTCACCATCAATGTATAATGTCAATTTAGTCTTTATATTTTTTTCACTTGTTTTCTACAAGAGAATGTAAGATGATCTCAATAATTTTTCTTAATACAAAATAATATTAAAAATGACCAAATACATTTGAAGTGTTGATTTCATTTAATCTAATTTTTTTCCCTAAACATCTAAATGAATGAAAAAAAAAATTATTTACCTTCAAAACATAAAATATTTTTGGGATGTCCATATGTTTAAAAATGGCTAATATAAAATATAAGTAAATTTCTAAATTAAATCAATGGGTAATGTAAGTTAGAGAGAATTTTCTTTTCTAACTTTTAGATAAGGGTAATCTTGTGAGGTTTAAGATATAATGAAAATTTATTAATATAATTTAAAATTAATGAATGAGTAAATTAAATTAGGGAAAATAAATATTGCCCTTTATGATGGATAGTTTAATTTTATATTATTTAATTCATTTACAAATTTTGTTAATTGGTACGTTCATATATGTAATTTGATTTATGTAGCATTCATTAATCTTTTTCATCTCTAACAAATTATTAGTTTTTTAAAAAAATCTCACTCAAAATGGGATGAACCCCCACAACCTCCATCACGAGTCAATCAATCTTTTATTGTCATAAGTGGTTCTCATGATGAAGACAAGTGTGTGACACCTGATCTATCCTTGGAGAAAGAGGTCTTAAGTTGCCACAACCACTTATCCATGTTGTGGCATCAATCTTGCATTTGAACATTGGGACATTGAGGTAAATTCAGACACTAAAAGGGTATAATGTTGACATTATGTGTGGGGAAGCTGTGAAAGAGACGATATAATTGTTGTCTTGAGTTGTATCATCAAAGCACAAAGTTGACTAAAGAGTTTGTTGGTTTTTGCCTTAAGAACATATTGAATGAGCTTTTGAACATCTAGGACTTCCTGAAGTCATATCTAGGTGTTTTCCATCTAGTTTTTTCTACGGAATTGTTTCAGGTATGTTGACATAGAACTAAGGTCTCTTATCATTCTCTTTATCATGTTAACATGGATAGGAAAATGGATGAGATCTATGCTATGATTCCAAATATGCTTCACGGAGCCTTCGACCAAGAATGAAGGGATGATCCTTAAGTACCTAGAGTAGTAATGATTATGGAAGAGTGTAGCGGGTTATTAAATGCAATGAACCTAGCACATATATTGTTCAACGAAAGACAATTAGTAGGAAATGAAACTTCTATTAGTTAATGGTAATTAGCGAAGTATAGACGTTTATAAAACTATAAGCAAGAATAAGAGGTAAAGGTCTTATATCAGAAGGGGAATACATACTCTTTAATTTTCTAGGGTAATGGAAAGAATTGAACGAATATACGTGATATGGAGGAAAAACTAGGATGGACTTTTAAGAGTGCAAGAGAATAAAACCTCAAATTTTGAATTTACTAAATAATTATGTATCTATCAATCCATCCTAAAGGTTATAATACACTTACCCAATGTGAGAAGGTCATTACAATGATTCATGTGATGATAGAACCAATTACTTATCAATCCATTTTTGATACATAATCTATCTAAGTTAATTTCATGATTTGTGTGGCAGTAACACTTCTATCACTAGCAGCTATGTAGGAGAATTCCTGGTATGTCATAGAACCAAGAAGCTACCACTTGGAAGACCATGCAAAAATTGGAAGCTTTCACATGGATGCTAAACAATACCCACACCTCAATCATGAGTAATTATTTCTTTCATTTTTATAGATAGTACTCTTTATAAAGACCAGTATGGGGCACCTAATCTACTTTGAATGAACCTCCTCGCTGAGGTGTACCTTATAAAACAATTCCATCTCCACCTCCCTTTATATGTAGAGGAAAGATTAACGTCCTCCATCTCCCATATACATACACCAAATTTGACATAAATATTTATGTTTGAATTTGTTTCCATGACATATATCCATAATAATATCTACAAAAAGATTGTACTCAATGAAAGGTCATGGTTGGAAGGGTTGAAATTTAGATATTATATAATTGATTCTCACTTATATTTATGTTTCTTGATATTTTGATAGTGTTTATAGATTTAAATTTAAATTAAGAAAGCAGTAGTAGAATTTCAATAGTTGTAGGAGTTGTTGTGCCATTGAGAAAGTGCCCCTACACTATAAGTTGTGTCTCTAGAATAGTGTGTGTAGGGTTCTCCAATATTGGTTGTCAGTGTTGTTGTTGTGCTTCACCACTCATCTTCATTAGAGGAGGGGTTGATTACTACTACTTGAAAAATCTTTGGAGGGTATATCTCATAATTTTCTCCAATATTAAATAGTGTTCAAATCACTGTACCCCCAACACCTCAATCCAAAATTATTATTTCTTTCATTCCTATAAATAATACTTTTAATAAAAACAAGTATGGAGCACCTAATCTACCTCGAATGAATCTTCTAATTAAAATTTACATTCCAATACTTATCCACCCCCACCTCCACCTTCCATATATACCAATCTACCGCCTCTTGTCCACTAAAAGTTATACTTATTATTCTATTTCGAAATAAAAAACATCCGTTCATGGACTTCAGTACAAGCCTGTGATGGTTATTGTTAACCACCCTGTTAAAGTCAATAATATATTGGGCAGATGAACCCCCATACCACTGTTCGGTAAACAATACCCAACTGATATTTTCCAACCATTGCCCCTATTATGTGCTCGATTTCATCATCTACGGGATAAGCCTCCGATTTAGTTATGGTATATGGATTGGTCTGAGTAGCGGCTGGGATATTAGCGGTTATCATGGCAAGAGCAGGCATTGTGCAACAGTGGCCATTGATTGTATCGCTCAGCCATAACGAAGGTAACAAACAATTCTCTTCCTTAAATGTTGTTGCCCAGAAGCTTCAAACCAGTGCAATGTGAAGATATGTAGACCCTGGATGCATAATTCTGATCGGTTTCAGCTCTGCTGTTTTTGTAAGCAGCTGCACAGGCTCCCGCACTGCTCCACCGACTTCTCCTTGTGGGTTTCTTCTTTTGTTTTCAAATAAATATTCTATCTAGGATTGGCTTTTAGTCTGCCAAATCATGTAATAAACGCAGACGATGAGATTTATGATATAGTTTTTGTTGCATATATTATTTATACATATATGTGAATTTTGTGCAACAATAGTCCTAATTTGTTTGATCTAGATCCAGCTAATTACTGGAAATATATGTCATAAACATGTACTATAGTGACTGTAAATTGCTATGTGGTGGATTCTATTTCTTCTTTCTCAAGCTCAATATTCTTCATGGTGGATTCTATTTTTTCTTTCTCAAGCTCAATATTCTTCATGATTGTATTTGTATAATTATATAGAATAGATATGTTATTTAGAAAACTATGGTGACAAATAACATTTGTTATGTAAAGTGCTGACAATTCAAGTTATGTGTATAGGTCCTTGTTTTGTATTTTAGTAAATATGTGAATGTTTTGGTATTTTTGAATTTATTCATGTACAGGGAAAGGGGTAGCAGAAGATATATCAAATGATATCCTCTTGAGGACGTGAAGTATACCCATAAGAAAATGGTTATGGAAGCTCAGGCTTGAATTGTGCCGAATAATGATGCTCATGTGCTAATGGGGTGGAATTAAGAATATGTGACATAGTAGTCTCAAGAAGAAAATTAGGTGGACTAGATCCATGAGAAACTGTGTGAGATGGATTAGAAGAGTGAGATCGATGAGAGATAATGTATGCATTAGAAAAGGAGCCCTAGAAAGGTGAGAGCCACTAGAGATAGTGTATGAAGTAGAAGGCCTATCTAAAGATCTAGTAGGGTGAGAGACACTAGACAATATAACAAATAGAGTACAAGGCCTATGAGGAGACCTAGGTGTAGGTGTAGAAACTATAGGAGTGTGACTAGGAAACCTGGGTAGAGTATACTCAAAGGGAATGTCATGAATTATATCACTTTATTCTTGGTGAATAAACTTGGCACACTAGTGTGTGACAGATGGAACAACCATAAGATAAATTAACCAAGAAAGACCTAATTTTACATCACTTGATCTAAGAGTAGAAGCCACTAGAAGTGGGACCTTTGTAGTAACAGAGACAACAATAATAGGTATAAAATTGTGTATAAATTTGGGATTATAATCACATACAATTTCTTGTTAACTTATAGTAAGGAGAATGGAGCAACTTGAGAGTACATAACTTATGCTTGTTATATGGATAAACCAAAACACAAGCTATACATGTACTTGATTAAAATATTCATTTACTTAAAAAGTATCTAAGAACGTAGTATCATCCATATCAAAGACATCAAATGTAATAGCCAGTGGAGAATGTGGCATAGGAATGATAGTGCTGATCATCTCATCCAATGGGTAAATCATGATGAGAACTGCACACTTCTTAAGTATATTTGTTATTGTTATGGTTAAGAAATGGATAACTGAATATTTTCATCTTGAAATTCTTAGTAGTAGGCTTATAGGATTCAATGGGCTCATCTCAAGCAATTGCATTTGTATCAATAAGATATTGTATAATATTATGAAGCTTGATACATCAATTTGTGTGGTGACCAATACATCTATGATAGTCGCAATAGGATTTAGCATTGATACTATTACCATGAGGCTAACTTCAATCAAAATGAGGTGTGGAGTGAGAGACGCAAGATTTCACTCAAGTAATTGTTTTAGAATGATATATGAAGAAAAATATAAATGTGTAAATATCCTTTGTGTAGGTTGTTATCATAGCTTAGTAGGTAGTACTACAAAATTAACAGTGAATTTAGTATCATCTTTCCTTTCAATGTATATTTTCTTACAGTAAATTTGGCATTAGATGTATTAAAAGTGCTTGCAACATAATCAATCTTATTCATACCTATTAACATGGCTTGATGTTCTTTCAGTGTATGGCATAAATGATCAAATGATTGAAACTTATCGAATACAATTGACTCTTACAAAAGAGAAAGCAAAATTTGTGTAAAGAGATCTTGAAGCTCACCATCAACTCGACTATTTTTCATTTTAGTAAGCATAGTCTTGTAGAATAAGACACAATCATTAATGTGCTCACTATACCCTTGTCATATTTTATAAATTTGAGCATAAGGAACTTTTCCTCAATATTGATAGAGATTTGTTTAATAAATTGATATGCTAAAGTGGTAAAATATCAAATATAATTCATAAGGAGATCATAGAACCATATTGTAAAGAAACATCCTTGAAACTTCTAGGGAAAAGATTTGTAAGTAAGACATTATTATATACATAGTCAAATAAAGAAACATGGAATAATAAAAGATGATTTACAAGGTTACCTTTTCATCATAAATAGAAATCTTAAGAGCAAAAAAAAGAAAGGAAAAAGGATAAGAATCCACTTCAGGTGCAAGTGGGTTATGAAGTAATTTAGTATAGTCCCTAACATGAGAAGACCTGTATGTAACTTATAATTATAATATTTGAGATTGTAAAATGTGAACAATGGTTTCAAGTTCTTCCATGCTATAAGAATAAGCATGCATACAACTATGTGTGTGTGTGGGAATAAAAGTAGTCATCACAATGACGATGGAGACATTATGTGTTGGGATATTAGGTACCCCATTGATGTGGACACTGTAGATGTAGGAATAAATGATATATGTATAGTATAAGAGGGTTTAGGAATCCTAAAAGGGGATTGTTCATTAAATTTTTGATCAAACTAAAGTTAGTAAGAAATAAGAATATTAATAATACATGAGCAATGTGACGAATATTTTCATGAAGTTGTGCATGAGAGTTAGATACGAGTTCAACTTGTTTTTTTCCATAATGTTGTCCTCATCATGGTAATAATCATTAGAATATTTATTTATTTATTTCAATTTCATACAATGGTACATCATGAGCAGGAGGCTAAAGTAGAGACCAAATACTTGAAATGGGAAATGAAGATGGAGCCATGACGATACAATTATTTTCATTATGAGGAGAAATATCAATATGCTCAGTGGATCAATTCTTAATCCTATCCCTACACTAAAAGGGAATATGAAAAAATCATATGAAAACTTTAAAATATATAGAAAACAAAAAGAGTGAATAAAATGATAAAAAAGATGGTCTAAACCCTAGGGAAACTAGGTGTAAGAAGTGAAAAAAATCAGTAGAAGTTGAAAGATGAATCAAATTCAATGTATACTTTTCCTCCAAAATTTTCCTTGAAAACCTCAAATAAGATTGTAGAATTACTTGAATATGGTGAATCTTTTATTTTAAAGGATTGTGGATGCTCTTGATTTTTTCCAAATGTGGAATGCAAATGCTATAAGTAGACAAACACAAGGATGTAGATGGAAATGTTGGAAGAAGTTGGCTGCAAATTACACAAAGCTTCCAAAGATGATTTACAAAGGAATGGTGTGTTTTTTATACATGACGGTGAGGCCATGAATATTACATCAAAGTTTGAATGAGTTACAGGTTTATTATTATAATTTCTTGAAATAGCGAGATGATTTTGTCTGTGCATTTGTAGCTTTATAGGGGTTATGAATATTTGGATTTTGTGTAGGAAGATGGTTGTATGTGCAATCTTAATGCCCCCACCACTATCGGGTTCTAGAAGTGGAGTAGACTGGAGTGTGACTAGATAAATATGATTATTTGAATAACTAATTTAATTAGTTATTAGTTGTGAGAGGATAATTAATCATTTAATTAAATAAATAGTTAATTATATTGGGTAAAGGGTGTGGGAATTAATTTAATTAATTCCAAGGGCATATAGAATTAAATTAATTAATTCTAAAGGGGAGAGGTATGCAATTAGAATTATTTTAACTATTTCTAAAGGGTTGTGAATTAAATGATAGAATTAATATAATTAATTCTAAAGTGAAATATTCTAGTAGGATAGAAATAATTTAATTAATTCTAATGGGATGGAAATAAACTAGAAATAGGTATGTATGTTTACATTGTCTACATTTTCCCCTCTTTAAAGTGTTATGAAGTAATAGAATTTTAAAGATAGTAGACACATGTAGACTTAGTGAGCAGAAGGTAGTGAAGCATTTGGATGCCTCATTGAGTAGAATGGTAAGGGAATTCCCCTTAAGCGGGTGGTTGATGTAACAAAGAAATGGAAAACTACTTGATAGGAAGAAGACAAGGAATTTGAAGGGGGGTGTGAGGGATTGTTTTTCGTAGCATGAGCCTCATTCGGAGAGTAGTAGGAGAGTAGGAGTATTATAGTCATAGAAGAATTTCCAAGATGCCAAAAGAGTAGGCATAACTGAATTTATTTGGGGTAAGCATACGAAGGATAATTGTATTTTCTTTATCTAAAATACCACAGAGGAGGAGAGGGGAAGGTCGAGCAAGCAACATAATCATACCACAACCAATAAACCCTTATGTTAGTAAGGGAGACTAATTCCATTGTATTTCAACCCCTATTGGCATAAGGATCATGGTGTGTTGGGACTTATATGCTACCGCGGACCAAGCCAATCAACCAATGTGGGATATTACTTATATAAAGAGTGAAATTTAGAGAAGTATTATTTTTTGTTGCACAATAGAGTTCTCACCATGATTATGAAAGAATCAAGATGTTTAACCCATTATTTGTGTTAAAAAAAAAGAAAAAAAGAAAACAAACCCAATATACATCATAATAGTATGCACCATGGCTATAAGGAAAGCCAAGATGGTAATGAAATATGTGTAATTGTTTTAACCATGATTATAGGTTTATGGGACAGTTTTGGCCCATAGTTTTGATACCCATGGTTTTGTAAAATTTCTTAAGCATTTGTCTAATTATGTGGTTTTGTGCATATGGTAGGGTAAAATGTAACATTGTAGATGTGTATGAATTCGGGTGTGAATTCTATAGAGATTGTTGAGCATAGCTCCAAAGAGATCTGGGTATTGTATTGAGAGAGCGGTGGCTTGTAATAAAATCTGAGCAAGTGATTCTTGGTGGACGTAGTCCAAATTAGGTGAACCACGTTAAATAATGTCTCTTTGTGTTGTGTTATTTTTACTATGCACTTTTATTTGAGATCTGTAATATTGTCTGCATATTAATTTATATTGTTGCGATTCTATGAGGGATTATTCCACATATTTTATCCCTTATTTCTTAAAAATTGGTATCAGAGGCTGGTTTGGTTTGCTAAAGTGTTGAATCACAAGGAAAGTTTTAGCTTGAGTGGGAGCTATGACAGATGATGGAAGATCAAGGGTTGATAAATTCAACGGGCATAATTTCAGTCTTTGAAAGATGCAGATGGAAGATTACCTTATCAAAAGGATCTTTATATTCCACTATTTGAGAAGGTGAACAAACCCTCAAGCATGATAGATGCGGAATGAGATTTACTGGATAGGAAGACACTTGGGACAATCTGGTTGTGTCTTGCATATTTGGTATTATTTAATGTTTCAAAGGAAAATACTACAAAAGAACTGATAGATGCATTAGGGAAGTTGTATGAAAAACCCTCTGCCTCTAATAAGATATTTTTAATGAAAAAGTTGTTTAATATGAAGATGTCTGAGAATGGTTCAGTAGCAGATCATTTAAATGATTTTAATACGGTTTTAAATATGCTAGCTTTGGTTATAATATAATTTGATGAAGAATTTAGGGATTTATTAATTTTGTGCTCTTTACCTGAGAGTTGGAATAACTTGGTAATGGCGGTAAGCAAATCGGTTCCAGCTAACTCAAAGTTAAAGTTTGTGGATGTTGTAGGGGTGATTCTAAACAAGGAAATGCGAAGAAAAAGATATGGGGAATCTTCTACTTCAAGGAATGCTTTGATAGTGGAAACTAGAGGGAGATAAAAGAATAAAGGAAGCCATGGAAAATCGAAGGATCAGCCAAGGTCAAAATCTAAAAGAAAGATATTATGCTAGCATTGTAAAAAGTCTGGGCATGTAGAGAAGGACTGTTGGGAGCTTCGGGACAAGAAGAAACAACATGAAGAAAACAAGGAGGCAAATGTGGCAATGGGTAATGTATATCAGGATGCTTTGATTCTTTCTTTGCACAATATTACTGAATGTTGGGTTTTAGATTCGGGGGCTTATTTCCATGCTACTCCACATAGGCATTATTTTGTCGATTATGTTTAAGGAGATTTTGGGCATGTTTTTCTTGGTGATGATGAGCCTTGCAACATAGTTGGAAAAGGTTCTGTTCAGGTTAATATGTAGAATGGGAATACTTGGCTATTGAAGGATGTCAGACATGTGCCTACATTAAGACAAAATTTGATATCGGCAGGGTAGTTGGGAAGTGATGTTTGTACTGTGATATTTACATCAGACTCTTAGAAGGTTACCAAGGGTTCTCTTGTGGTGGAAAAAGGTAAGAAGGTTAGAACCTTGTATTTAACCACTTATAGCACTAATGTTTGTAATCTTTTGGCTTTTGAAGTAGATACAACATTGTGGCACTATAGGCTTGGTCATATGAGCCATAAGGGCATGGAGATTATAAAGAAGTATTTTCCCAGATATATAGAAACAAGTTTGGAGTTATGTGAGGATTTGATATATGGGAAAAAAAAGTGAGTAAGGTTTCTCAAGGTTAGACCTACAAAGAAAGAGACTAAGTTAGAGCTGGTGTATTCTGATGTGTGAGGGCTAGCTCAGGTATCATCTCTTGGGGGTTCAAGTTATTATGTTACTTTTATTGATTATGAAACAAGGAAAGTTTGAGTTTATTGTATTAGAAACAAATCTTATGTATTTGAAACTTCTGTTAAATAGAAAGCCTTTGTAGAGAATGAAACATGTCTTAAGCTAAAATGTCTCAGGTCAGATAATGGTGGGGAGTATTGCAACCATGAATTTGATGATTATTGTTGTAAGAATGGAATCTGTAGGCAAAATATGGTTTTAGGAACTCTACAACAGAATGGGGTGTTAGAAAGGATGAACAAAACAATAATGGAATGTGCTAAGAACATGAGGTTACATGCAGGATTGCCTATTTATTTTTGGGCAGAAGCGGGTGAGCACAACTGTGTAATTGATAAACAGAGGACCCTCAAGTGCCTTGGATGGAGGCATACCTGAGGAGGCTTGGTATGGTAAGAAAATTTATTATTCATTTCTTAGAGTCTTTAGATGTGAGGTGTTTGTCCATATAGACAAGGATGATAGGACCAAGCTAGAGGCTAAATTAAAAAAAATGTACGTTCATTGGTCATGGTGGTGATGAATTTGGATATAAATTTTGGAGTATTAAGGACAAGAAAATCATTTGATCTAGGGATGTGGTCTTTAATGAGAAAGTCATGTATAAGCAACAACTGCATGAAAACAAGGAGGAATCCAATAAAGAATATGCAACGGTAGAGGATCTTCTGGATGGAAAAGTAACACATGAATCACATCAAGAAACTCCTCAACAGGAACCCCAAACTCCCATATTGAGGAGGTCTTCTAGGTTAAGAAGAGAACCTGAATGTTTTTCTCTTTCTCTTTATAATTTATTACTCACTGATAGTGGAGAGCTAGAGAGCTTTGATGGAGCAATGTAGGTAGATGTAAGGAAGAAGTGGGAGCAAGCCATGGACGAGGATCTACCCAAAGGAAAAAGAGCATTACATAACAAGTGGGTTTACAGAGTCAAATAGGAAGAAGGAGGCAAGAAAAGATACAATGCCTAGTTGGTGGTCAAGGGGTTTGCACAGAAAAAAGGTATAGATTTTGATGAGATTTTTTCTCCTATAGTAAAAATCACTTTGATTAGAACTTTTCTTGGAGTAGTTGCAGCAGAAGATTTGCACTTAGAGAAGCTTGATGTAAAGACTGCATTTCTCCATGGTTATTTAGAGGGCTATGAGGGCAAAGGTAAAGAGGAGACGGTGTGCAAACTGAAGAAAAACTTGTATGGCTTGAAACAAGCTCCATGTAAATGGTATAAGACATTTGATAGCTTCATGATGGAGCAAGGTTATATTAGATGCCATTTTGACCATTGCATGTATATAAAGAAATTTGAGGATGGAAGTTATATTATCCTGTGTTTGTATGTGGATGACATGTTGGTTACAGGTAAAAACATGCAGGAAATAAAAGTACTCAAGAAGAAGCTAAGTGAATCCTTTACTATGAAGGGTTTGGGTGTAGCTAAACAAATACTTGGTATGAGGATCTCTTGGGATAGGAAATAACGGAAGCTGACTTTATCTCAAGAAGAGTACATTAAGAAGGTATTGGAGAGGTTTAATATGCAGGATGTTAAACCGGTTGGGACTCCTTTGGTAGGACATTTCAAGTTATCAAAGGAGTAGCGTCCCAAGATAGAGTAGGAGAGAAACAAGATGTCCAAGGTACCTTACTCATCAACGGTTGGAAATTTGATGTATGCCATGGTGTGCACTAGGCCTGATATTTCCCATGCAATGGGAGCAGTGAGTAGATTTATGAGTGATCCAAGTAGAGATCACTGACATGCAGTAAAGTGGATACTTTGGTATTTGAGAGGGACCATTGGATAGTTTTGTGATACAATGGATCAGACACCACTTTGTGTGGTTATGTAGATTTAGATATGGCTGGAGATGTAGATAGCAGGAGGAGCACGACAGGTTATGTTTATAATGTAGGTGGGACAATCGTGACCTGGATTTCATGACTACAGAAGTTGGTGGCTTTGTTAACCACGGAGGATGAGTATGTTGCTTCCACAGAAGCACACAAAGAAATGATTTGGTTACAACAATTTCTTGAGGATTTGGGGCATAATCAGGAGGAAAGAAAGCTACATAGTGATAGTCATAGTGCTATACACCTAGCTAAGAACTCTGATTTCCACTCTAGGATAAAGCATATAGAGTTAAGGTACCATTACATCGAGGTAACTTTAGAGGAAGAGAAGTTGAAGCTGGAGAAGATTCACACCATTCAAAATCCTAAAAACATGATGACAAAGGTGGTCTAAAGGGAAAAAATGAAGTTGTGTTCAACTTTAGTTGGTCTTCACGGAAACTAGTGAAGGGTTGAGAAGCTTGCTCAGAGGAAAACTAGTCTCCAAGTGGGAGATTGTTAGGTTGTGAAGCCTGTTTTCATGTGTGAAAGTGTTGAAGATTGTACTTTAAGAGTAATGTACAATTTCCACAGTTGTCTCACTGGGGGCCCGAGCGGTAGTTTGGGGGTGCAGCCCCTGAGCAGTTTTTGGCCTAAAAAAATGTGCCCAATAAACCGGGGAAACATGCTTTTCTCATATGGGAAATATTTTTGACCCATAGGTTTATGGGATGGTTTTGACCCATGGTTTTGATACCCACGGTTTTGTAAAACTACTTAATCAATTGTCTACTTATGTGGTTTTGTGCATATGGTAGGGTAAAATGTAACATTATAGATGTGTATGAATTCGGGTGTGAATTCTATAGAATTTGTTAAGCATAGCTCCAAAGAGATCTGGGTATTGTATTGAGAGAGCAGTGACTTGTAATAAAATCAGAGCAAGTGATTCTTGGTGGACGTAGCCCAAATTGGGTGAACCACGTTAAATATTGTCTTTTATATTATGTTATTTTTATTCTGTAAGAAGTAGGATTTGTACCCACATTCACTTTGTTGGAAAACTGAAATTTCCCCAAGAGAAGTTATATAGCGAAGGAAACAATGAACCATGAAATAATTTGTAAAATTGGAGCGATCATTAATGTAGTAGATTAAAGTTATATTTTATCAAGATTGCATTGAGTTGTTGAAGTTTTGAATTTTTTCTAATTTTTAGGATTGTTTTGCGAATATTTGAATTAATTGGGATTTTTATAATTTGTGTTTTTTTTGGAATATAAGATTTTTTGAAATATTTTGATGCTAAGGAGGGGAGCAGTGTGTTTGGTATATTGATGTTTCCCTAGTGAACCATTAGTGTTCGCCAACGAGGAGAAAGCGGAGGAAAATTTATGCCCTTGCAAGCTAGTGAGCATCACAATAGAACACCAAGAAATCACTTGAGAGAAGAGCAAATAAGTCATGGACAGACTGTCCAAACATTTTCCTAGTGGATCACAAATTAAGGAGAAACATGTGTGATTTCCAATGATAAGAGATTGAATAATGGGGTCATCATTCCACATTTTGAGTAATGTAAAAATTCCATTTTTGTAGTTGTACATATATTTATTGTTATATTTTTATACTTGTACAAATATGGTCATTTAAAAAATAATCTTCATTTGCACTTAGATTAATGGGTTTTGTTCACCTTGTTGATTGGAAATTTTTGACATTGTTTGTAGCTACAATCATGCTCAAAATCATGAAAACATCTCTTAATTTACACCTCTTAGTTATTTCTAAACACTTTAATATTTCATGTTTTCCTATATAAATATACCAATTATACAATATAATGCACCTATTATTATTATTTACTGATTTAGATAAGAACTAAACATAATTTTAATGTGTTATGCTTAATATAGTGTATTATTAATGCAAAACTAGTTTTCATATTTACCAAATTTTATATTGATAGGTAATAAGTAGGATTTGTACCCACATTTACTTTGTTGGAAAAATATCCATAATAGTGTTGATCCCTTAGCCTATAGCATATATCTAGATATATATGTGGCTGACCAATGACACATCAATATATTTATTTGCATTCATTACTTACTCACTACTTAATGCTAACCTAACTAAGGTGAAGGGGCATGACCCTACGCATATATATATATATATATATATATATATATATATATATATATATATTGTGTGTGTGTGTGTGTGTGTGTGTGTGTGTGTGTGTGTGTGTGTGCACAGAGACACCCATACACATATGGATGAGAAAAGTTTTTTCATATTATCAAATTATGAATTACCATTTTATCATAATATTGTGGAGGTTTCACCTTTAAAGTGGCTTAGTTATATATTCATGTTTTCTATTCTTCTATTTATATTGAATTAATTCCATTCAAAGTGGTATCAAAGCTTTGATTTGGTCAGTAGTGTGGGTAAAATCCTAGTCAGGATAGAATCGTCTATATGATCTTCAACCTCATTGTGTTTTTTTTGCAATTTAATTACTAAGGTTACCAAATTATTTCAATAATCTACCCTTGAATTTCAACCATTGATGATATGTATTGTGAGTGTTATTTTTATTGTATGGTTTCTTACAAATTTGATCCGAAAATTTAGAAAGTTTTTGGATTTCTTTACATAATTGTAAGACATGCAAAAGATCAATTGACGTCTATTATTTACAGTTTGATCAATATGAATGAAATTACCGTAAAATCATTAGATCGAAGTATTGTCAAAGATGAAAAAATTATCATTCACAATCGAGTTGTTTCCTGGTTAGAGGATAAGGAAAAAGACACGTTTTCCTAACAAAAACATCCTCACAAAGAGGTATGGATTCAAAAATAGGACTCCCTAAATTCATAACCCTAGGATTAATTTGACATATCCAAGGTTCGATTTCCTTGGGTATGATCTACCCAACATACAATTAGAAATAGGGAAAAAGATGCTCATGAGATATTTGACGTTAAAATCAATAATAACTTAAAGATAATGAAAATAGATATTATGGGGCCTTGGCTAGTCTATAACCACGTCCTCGGTCTAATAATTCCTTTCCAATTCTATTTGGATCTCCAAGAAAACCTCATTAAAATCTAACTCAACCTATTCACACTTGTCTTGCTCCAATATCATAGTCAGAACATGCTACCAAAAGTGGAGATACAAAGGATCAAAGAGAAGGACTCAATCACATGGATCAATCAAATCGAGAAAATCCTTAAATTATGTCAAAAATCTTGTACATAAAAGGTGCTCACAACATCTTTGTATTTAGAACTGGTGCATGATCAAAACAGGTAAATGTGTACTACTTTTTCTGCTTTTTATTCTTACAAAAAAACATGTTTCGCAACCAAAACATGGTCAAACACATATTTTTAAGAGATTGAATATACCAAAATGTGGTGCATCCATAATTTACCTAATTTTATAAAATTTTAATAATATTTTAAACAATTTATTTACTAGTTAGTTTTCATAATATTTTTGACCTCTAGGTGGAACACACACTTAACCTAATAGGTCAATTGATATAGAGTGTTATGCACTACGTCATTGCATATGGTAATCTCTCATACAATTAAATGATTATAAAAAGGGTATTAGTGTGGTTTATATCATAACTATTATCAAAGGGTGAAAACTAGTCAAATGTCTTAATACCACCAAATCTTTAAGAAAAGGTTGACAAATATTTAGTTGTTGAGAATATGCTAATCAAACAAACACCTAAAATAGACATGACTTTTAAAAGGTCTCCGTTTATGTCTTTATATGATTATCGATAGCTATCCATTAACCTCTACATTAAAGGTACAACTCGAAAATTTAAGCCATTGAGAAACACACTCAACACAAAAAAGAGTTTCCTCAATCAACAAAAACACACCTAATATTTCATGTTTGCAATTGTAGCTCTAAGACTTCCAACAAAACAAAGTCACTGAAGATTCTTGAAGACAATAATTCATCTTCAGAGCAACAAATATTGTCTGAAATCGATTCCAAGAGATGAAAACAAGGGCGATCATTATGTCTCAGATCAAAGGGCACAACATACCTCAAAAAGATGTGACACGGAAGGACGTAACATTCTCACACAAGAATAAAAAAAAATGGTTAGTTTTGAGGGAAACACTTGTTTGATGGAGGGGGTGAAGGATGTGGTGTGAGGGTAGGAGTGTTAAGCCCTTAACCTATAACATACATTAAGATATTTATGGATCAGTCTATTGCACACAGGGCATTTATATTTCCACCTGCTAGTTTATCATTATTTTATGCTGACCTAATATGAATGAAGGGGTATGACCCTATGTAATCATATCAATATGAATGAGTAAATTTTTCCTAAATCATCACATTGTGAATTGTTGTTTCACTTTAAGATTATAAAAATTGCCCCCTCAAAATAACTTAATTATATATCCATATATGTTACTTGTCTATTTATATTGAAGTAATGAGAACTTAACCGAATATATAGATAAAGAATAAA
Organism: Taxus chinensis; assembly: GCA_019776745.2. Classification (NCBI taxonomy): domain Eukaryota; kingdom Viridiplantae; phylum Streptophyta; class Pinopsida; order Cupressales; family Taxaceae; genus Taxus; species Taxus chinensis. Next base: position 358,313,529 of record CM034155.1, read on the forward strand.
AAATAACTAATTTTTTCCATTAAAAAAGGCAAATATTAAATTAACCAGCTCGTTAAAACACTTTAAAAATTTCACGGCATACTCTTAATTACAATGATCCCCATCACCAAAATGCTCATAATCATGGACGGCCCGAAAATTGTGCCTGCATTAGAGGTTCTCGGCGTAGCTGCAAGAGAGCATGACACGTAAGCATTTTAAAATCCAGGTAAAATATTTAAAAAAAAAAATGCTAAAATTGAAAGCGGAAAAATAACATTATAAAAAATAAACCCACCTGCGGGGCATTGGTTGATCTGCGGAGAGCTAACGTTGCAGGCACGTGGAAGTTCTAGAGCCTGTGATTGGTTCACCGCTCCAGCATTATTGCTCAAGAACACCTGGCAGAGACAGCTGGCATCCGTCTTTACAACCGGCGCCAAGGCGCTGCAGCACGCCTGTGACGGATTCTTGGGGTCGACGCCACCTGTAATGTATTTTATGCAGGGTGCCAAGCTGGCAAGCGCGTTTGTACAGTCAGGTGGCGCTGACTGTGCATCCACCGCAGCAATGATCAGCGCCACCGTCGCAAATAGGGCCATCAATGCCATGACTGGTTTTGTAACCGTTTAAAAAAAAAATAGCAGACAAAATAATAATATAAAATAAACGAGGAGAAAACTAACTCAGGGATTGAGGAAAAATGGTAGAAAATTCGACGAGAAAAATCTGAATTGATCAGGTTTGGGAAGGAGGGGCGAAGAGGGATTATATAGAGCGAAGTTAAATCGAATAAAAAATTTGGTAGTTGTTTTTATTGTTGAACAAACTATTTCTAATGCATATTGGCGTGATAAGTTGTTGAAAGCATTATTTTGGGTAAGCCAACCACGTGATGTGGAAGTTGGTTTTGCACCAACGGTGCCCATATATATATATATACATTCAGTTTTTATGAATTTATATTATATATAATATATTATTTTATGAATGTATAGAAATGAAAAGTTGGGTTTTTATGGTGACAAATAAATATATGTACATTTGGAGACACTTGTTAGCAATGAGCATAGAAAATAATGAAGTGAACCAAATACATAAAAACTAGATAAAATTTATATGTTACTAGAAACGAGAAACACAAAACATTACAGGAAAAATCTTAGATAAATGTGCATTTTGGCTGACATTATTTCTATAACATCGTTTTTTTATTTTGGTCATATTTTCTTACCATTTTTTATTCGTTAAACTATGTTGTTAATAGAAAAAGAAATTAAAGAATGTAAAGTTCAAAATTGCAGATTATTTTATACTTGTGTACTAAGTATTGTCCTTCAAGTTTTAAATTTGACGGATATTTATGCCTATCAAGAAAAATTAATATGTTACAACATCAAACATTAAAAATGTGTAAACAACATGAAAGGAGAGGCCTCATGAAGAGGCAATAACACAACACCTAACACAAAGATTACATTTCATTTTCATTCATCCCCGCTTCATCATTAACAAGTCCTCTATGTATTTCACTAGGTCTGACAACATCATTTAGAGGTCCCAAATATACATCAACAAATCCCTTAGTAGAATTCAACACCATACAACTTAGATTAGTGAGTTCTTCAATAAATTTTTGTCCCATTGTTGGATCTTTAATATGATTTATGATATGTCTTATTTTTCCCATTAGTACTAGTAACCTCTTTTAGTTTACTAATTATGTTTAGTTTTACCACAAATTCTTCCATCCATGGAGGTAGAGCATGATGCAAAAGCATCCTAGGTCCAAGGAAATCCTACTCAAATTTTTCGTAAGTATGGGTGCACACAAGACTTTGAAGGCATGATAAGTAAAGATAAGGTGTACGAGGGTGTGTATAGAAAGAGGAAAGGAGGAATGCAAAAGGGTAAAAGAATGGAGGTGCAAGGAGTGAAGAGAAAGGGAACAATGGAATTACAGATAGCTTGGAAGGAACAATGACCATGGAAGTGTGGATAGGCACATGGAAGTATGAATAGGTGCAATGGAAATTCGACGCAAAGAGGAGAAGTAATGTGCAAAGAATTTTGGGAACAAGTGTAAGAAGATCTATGCTAAGGAAGAAGTTAAGGATGCATGAGGAAAAGGGCATGTCAAAACTTGGCTAAGATGGAGGCATCAACAGAGCACGTGGAGATTTTGAGGAAACCCATAATGGAACAAGGGTGTAGAGGAAATATTTAGGGTGAAAATTAAAGAGAAGAGCCATGGAAGAGATGGTAGTAAAAATGATAGGTGTTAGAAATTCTCATCACACGGGATAACATTGACAAGTCAGTAAAAAAGGTGATCACAGAATCCAACCACCAGATAGACGTGGCATAATAATAATGGCCAAATGGTAATAAGGTGGATAAGAAAATTTATGGCATAATAATAGTACAGATCGGCCAAATGGTAATAAGGTGGATAAGAAAATTTATGAATATGAGTTAAAATCTTGATCTGAGTGGTAAAATGTTCGACAGAGCCAATGAGGAGAGAGAATTGGGAAAGTAGTTAGATGTATGACTATACAAAGGGGTCAAGTTCACTATTTGGGAGGTTGAAGGGGATTGTTTGAAATAGTCATGGAAAATGGCTAAATCTTGTAAGGCATTGATTCAAGTGTAAAGGTAGCCAATCTTGAGGTAGGTCCTTAGGAGAACTCCAAAATCTCTAATAACTCCGAGGGGTGTTATAATCTCCATAAAGAGTAGATATTTGTATATGTTGTAAGCCCCTTGTGTAAATATAAGTCCATAACTTAGTGCAATGCGTTGCATGAATTTGTAGGAGCTACTGAGGAGTACTTAGTCGTTGTCAACTGGTATCAAAGTAGGATACTTTCCTATGAGTGGAGCTGACATATTTATGAATGCGAGGTAGCTATCATAAGAAGGTTGTCTTCACCACTATCATAAAAGGTGGATAAAGAACTCAAGTATATCAATAGTGTAACCGTTAGAAAAGAAAAAATAGATGTCAACTAACAAAGGTGAAGTGAATTTGATTGTGTGAGGGTGCTATAGAAGATCACGGAAGACCTCAAGGGTGTAAAGACTAGAATTGAGAAAGAATAATATTGATGGAAGGATCTTGAGATTCAGTGAGACAAAGAATTGACAAAGCCATGAGAAAATAATACGCACATAAAAAAATAACAACTTAGTAAGGATTCGGGGGTGTAAGAACATGATGCATGCACAAAATACAAAGGATATGCATGGGAGGAAATAATACTTTATGGAGAGTATACATCACAATGAGAAAGTTTACATGGGTATTTTATGAGAAGTGTGTAAGAGAGATAAGGTCAGAGGAGGAATCACTTGGAGGGAAGAGATCGACACACAACATTTGATGGATGTTGTTATGTATATAAAGAGATATAACATCGAGTTGTCAAAGTAGGTGTGTGGAAAACACACAATATAAGAAGGTCCAAGAACAAGATAATAAGGAGCACCTAAGAGAGGGCCAATGGTTGAAGATAGAATGAGAGAATACACAATAGATATTCTACCTAAGGTTAAAGAATGACGATAAGTGTTTGCTAATAGTGGTCAACATTAGGATCACAAAAAACCACATTCGGGAGGAGATGTGTAGAATTTATGGTTGGCACGAAGGAGGCACCCCAAACCTTCTAGAGTGAAATAGCTGGTATAAGGTTAGGAGGGTATTACACATGAAAAATGTGAGGTGGTGATAAAAATCAGGAGATCGATTGATCAGGTGTTGTGTGAAATCCTATTGATGGATGCATTTCATGTGCTTGTGGGAGGTCGTATTAGTATGAAAAGGAAATGATTTATGATGGGAGATCCTATAAAATAAAGGTGTGCAAGTAAAAGAAGAAATTCAACCTATCCTTTTTGAGAGAGGAAGGTGTAGAGCATTGAAGCCACATGATGACCTACAAGAGAAATGAATTTTCAATCGATGTAGAGGAAAAAATAGTGGTGTATGGTAGAATGTGGTGAAGGTTGGTTTAGAAGTTGAGAAAAAAGTGAAGGGAGAAGATGGAGTCACCTAAGTGTGTGTGAAAAGGGCAGAGTATAAAGAGAATAAATGCACGTGAGTATATTTTAGCCTAATGATAATGCACACGAATATTGTGCAAGTGTAGGGAATGCTCATGATTGATCAAGAGAACACAAGGGAGAGTGACTTGATGTCACAGCTGAATCCATTGAGAGTAAATGTAAAGAAGTGCATAAATTCCCATCTGAAGGGCTTAAGAGTGCAATGCATTGCATAGAGGAAGAATTCTAGAGAAATGGAAAGAGTATGCAACAACATTCAAAAGGAGGAAGAATCTAGTGTAAAAATAAGAGTGTGTGAGAAAAAAATATCTCAGAGGAGTTAGTAAATGAGCTTGTGGAAACATGTGTAATAGTAATAGAACCAATCTATAGGAGATAGAGTAGACGAAAGAGATTGTGAAAGTACATGTTAAATATAACATACTAGGTAAGGAGATCCAAAAAAATCATGGGAAAAGGTATGCGGAAGGACACACAAAACAAAAGGAGTCTACAAGTAAAAGGAGGTGCAAAAACATTATGAAGATATTGTATGGGAATGTGGATGTTTCCCTATGGAAAAAAAACATAACAAAGGGGGGTAAATTGATGATATGTATGACTAACCTCAGAGGAAGTTTATGTACAGAAAAACAAAGTAGAATTTTTAGTAGATGAGGTTGATAGAGTGTGTGTGGAAAAGATTAGACTAAGGAAGATAGAGATCGAAGGAAATTGTAAGGAAGAATATATAAAGAAGTATGGAGGAGAAGAAGGGTACAAGGAGAATTTTTTGCAAAGGAGGGTAGATTTATTTGAAACTAACATGGGAGGAGGTTACTATAAGAGTGCCTAATGTAAAAAGATGAATAGGAAAGAGCATACGTAGGTGTAGAAAAGTATGACAAAATTACAAAGACATTGCAAAAGAAAGTGGAATGTGTAGACAAAAAGGGATTTAGGGGCCCATTGTGAAAAATATCCATAAGTTTTGCATGATAAATAAGGCACAAGAGAAGAGGAGAAGAAAAATGAGAGCGGGAAAATAAAGTCTTCCAAGGAATAAGGAGAGGAGATGTATACCGCAACCACCAAAATAAATAGCATGGTGCAGAAGTAGGAGTGCATTTTAATAGATACTAAAAGGAGAAATGGAGGAAAAGAATACATAGAGACATTAGGTGAGGAGAAGGAGGTTACGGAGGAATCGTGTAAGGTTTAAAATACATGGAAGTAGATGCATGGTGGAGAGAAGCCCTCTGAAAAAAAGAGAAGGCGGAGGAAGATTTGAGAGATGGATGATTTGCAAAGGGCCCAAACCCATAAGTGTGCAAGGAAATAGATGTGTAGAGAAGAAGAAAGAAAGAATGGGAATATTTGGATAATACACAAGGAAGAGAATATGTTTGAGGAGAAACACAACTTATTAGTGTGCAAATTGATAATGCAGAGAGAGAAAGGATCATAGTGTACAATGGAAACCCATAGAAGGAATAATGGAAAGAGTGCAAAGAAGAAGAAGTGAATGGAAGAAAAGAGTGCAAAGGAAAGCTATGTTATTAAATTAACACTTAGGGGAAATTTAACTATGCTTTGATTAATTATACTCATTAATTTTTAATGCGGGTTTAATAATTTGTTATAATGGAAAATTTTTGTTAGTTAATTATAATTGAATTTGAATTTTTTTTATGACAACTGTAGTTTCGAAGCCTGTATGCGGGAACGCCTTTAAAAAAAAAATTATTCCATAATTTTTCTAACTAAGCCTAAGTTGTTCTTGGGTCTCGTGTGGGTGTTATTAGCAAGTGTTACACTATGGTGAGGAAGTAAAAAATAAAACAAGGGAATAAGAAAAGAAGACAATCAGAGAAGTGTGCACAAAAGGAATGTGCAAAGGAAAAGGGAAACCCAAACATGAAGTGGGAAGGGAGGAAGAAAATACCTAAAGGGTTTACATGGAGGTGAATGGAAAAGGGTAAGTGTAGATTCACACAAATAAGGAAAACAGAGAATCATGAAGTAGAAGGATAAAAAGATAAGACTTAGGAGGAGAAGGATGACTAATGGAAAACATAGACTTGGAAGGAGAGAAGATGGAAGTGAGGAGAGAATAAAAAAGAATAAAAAAGGGATATATGTTTTGAGGAGGTGGTCAGCCAATGGTGAGTATAGGATCACAAAGGTGCATGGGATAGAACAAAGAAGTCAAATGGAAGTGACAAAAGGCTTGAAAAGGCACCGAAAGAAGCATAAAATCAAGATGAAGTCTTGTAGGATGGAGAATCTTGGACTATTTTCTCATATATTCCGAAGTGTGGTTATACCACTCATTAATTCTACTTGAGGTGAAAATCAAGTTTTAAGTAACCAAAACATTTGATATAGGAGCATCCTAGGTCTAAGGTAATCCTTCTCAAATTTTGGCTAAGCATGGGTGAAAAATAAAATTAAAAGGAATGTGAAGAAAAGAGAAGGAACAAGATAGCCCTATGTGATGTGGGAGAAAAGGAGGAAAGAAAAAGGGAATAAGAATGGAGGTGCAAGAAGTGAAGATAAAGGGAATAATTGTTTGGTGCATGGGTTGGAAGACGCAATGCGCATGGAAGTGTGGATAGGCATGTGGAAGTTGATTAATCTAAAAATGTAAATAAGAGCCTAATCTGAATGCTATTACAATAGTAAATAAATAACAATGAAATACACAAATTACACCTAAGATACTAAATAATGAATGATGAAACCCTAATGTGCAAAGCGAGGGTAAGAAGCCTTAGCTGATTTGTAGAGTTCAGGAAAGTGCATAGAGTTGGAAAACTAGAAAATACTAAGCAATGAACATCACACAAAAGTATAGATAAATGTAGATATGAGGAGATAGGCTGGACTAGGTAACTTGGAGATGGACAGGGGTGCCCATGGGCTCCCTAGACCTATTTCTGGGCACATGGGTCTACAAAAATACTTAGAAAACCTCCTCGAAGTTGCTGCAAGGTGTTTTCCTGTAGTCACCTTTGGTCACTTCGAAGTTGCACCAAGATCACCGAAGTTGTTGGAAACCTGCAAAAAATAATGAACTTGCAAAAACCTCAAAGAGACATCAAATCCCAAAATATAAAGATGAATAATGAAGGGTCGTACTGTCATCATATGCCACCATAATGGACTTACAACTGATCATTACACTACATCTCAAACCCAATGTAGTTTTGTGTGTATACGCAGAATTGTGCCCTAGGTTTCTCTTGTACGTGTCATACTTGGAATAATGAGAAAGTAGCTGGATGCAGTAATAAATGTGTGCTTGAAATAGAATGAACTTCCATCATATGAAGTGTGATATAGAAAACTAGCCCTTGTGTCCCTTGTGATGGTGCTAGATGGATGAAATGTAGCTCTTAGATATTTTGATAGATACAAACTTAGGTGGTGATAGATAGTGTTTAGTGATTTGTCCCTTATTATGATCGCATACATTTATATTTATATGATTCCCTTGCTTGAATTTTGTAATTAACCCTGAAAAGGCCGACTACCAAAAAGATAAGATGCTAAAACAACTAGAAAGGACCCAAAAAGTGAGAGTAAACTACATAGGGGACATGAGCGCCCAGAGGGGACGAGGGCACCTGACATTGGCGTATTTTCTGGATGCTGGTGTCTAGGATGAAAAATGATAATAAGTAAAAAGGCATACTGAGCAAGTAAGTGTGCAAGACTTAAAGTAACAATAGAAAGAAAAAAGGTGGTAATCAATACTTTTCTTACGTAGGAATCATATGAATAGCAGTATGCAATCATGAATAGATAATTACCCAAAGTGCATGATTGTGTGTCTTTATTTGCCCCCAATTTATGTTAGAGAGCAGAAAGCTGGGTAACATAAAGTAGATAGAGATGTGTACCTGATAAACATGTAGATGGATGTAGAAAGTGTGTTGAGGGACTAGAAAAAGCGTATAGTGATAAAAATGTGAAGCATGTATGCTAAAGATGATAAAGTGTAAAAAGTGATGATGGAAATGAACCTAGGGTGGAAGCACATGTGTAAATGTCATGATATACATGTTTTTTATGTCGATGTCAATGCTGATGTTATTTTTGTTATTGTTGTGATGTTGAATAATACTTCCTATATCGATGGACTTGTAAAATAGAAGCTGATAAGTAGTTAAATACAGATGTATATGATCAAAATATGTAAAAAGTGTGTAAGGAAAGTATGTAAAAATGTTGAAAATGTGATAAAGGAACATGTGCACTTGATCTGTGATGAGGAAAGAGTGTAAAGAATGATGCTATAGATGATGTATCCGTGTGAGTATTTTGGGTGATCTCACGCCAATGAAATAGATGAAGTGCAGGGAGAATAGTTTGGTGTCATCGTCCAACCTTAAACTGCTTCCCACTATGTAGAACACCACTACATATGGTGTGTATAAATGCATATGCTAAGGACTATCTGCCCTATAAAAGCTGATGTGTATGGAATTTTGTAGACTACGCTGAACTACAAATCACTGTGTAATTGCTCCCTGGTCTTACGTATCTAAGAAAGACTATTGTATTACCCCCTAGTTTTAGGAATCTAGGAAATGCCGATATGCTAAGGTTCTAATTCTAATTCTGAGTCCTGTCTTAAACTTAAAAATGTGTTGTATTGGTACCATGCTATTTATAACAATGTATGGGTTGGCTTATTCACCCAAATGATGCCACCATTGTTTGGGATGCATGTGAAGTCATTGAAGGAATATGTGGCCCAAAGGAGGACCGACCACTATGCTAAAATTGTGTCCTATAGGGGGAAAGGAATGTTCTTGGTAGAAACCAAGGAATACACAAACAAGTGTATATGAAAACAAGTGTTAGTATAAACAAATACAAACACTCATGTACAAGATGAAATGTAGCTACGCAGACAATGTATAAGATAATACGAAAGCATAAGACAATGTAAAATGTGAGAAAATGGTTGCAAATATGGGACATCACTCATGATGTCACAATAAAATCAAGGCCATAGTGACCAAAAGCAATCATAGAACAAGCAAGACATAGGGAAAATCCCAAAAATAATGACAAGAAAAAGAGAACAGTGTGTTAGACAACCATGGAAGAAAATAGTCATGTGAAATAAATGCTACACATGAAGCACCCATTAGCATGTTAGAAAGATAAAAAGTATGTGAAAATGTGTATAATATGATAAAGTAATGTGGTAGGAAACAAAATGAAACAATAGTACCTGTAGGGTATGAAATTGGATGCCCCCAAGAGCCAATGTGAGACTGGTAATAGGTACCGCGCCAAGCATCCATGCTACGCGTAGAGACCTATAGAATATGCGATCATAAATAGAAAGGAAAATGAACGCGCATGTGTGTATGTTAAAGAGAATGACATACAAGAAATCTATCTAGCATGTACATAATAAAGTGAACATGTAAAAAGTGAATGCACGCAAGAGTAAATGCAACCAATATATGAAGTATGTTGTGGATGAGATGGAATAAAATGAAATATGAATGATAGGAGTAGTGTACACTGGAGTGGATGTGTATGTATGCAATAAGGTTCATTTATATATGCCCCGAGAAGCATTCAAGAATGAAATGTAAACGAGAGTGTGTCATCAAGAAATGGTCTAGATGATTGTGTTGTATGTACAAGGAGTTAATGAGTTAAGCATGTAGAGTTGATTATGGAATGATGCTGCATAGATGATATTGAATGCGACATATGGAGGATTGATTTTGAATGTGTTATGATTTATCCTAAAGCGTATATCACTATACGTGCGAGTAAAATGCTTAAATGTGTGATGATGAACATGATGATGGTAGAAAATGTGATGATGTAGCACAAAGCATATATCACGAGATGTATGGTTATGATGCTAGAAAGTGGTGATAATTTAGCATAATGTGTATGTTATGAAATGTGTGAAGTGGAAAGATAGAAAGAGGTGATGATTTAGCATAAAGCATATATCATAATATGTGTGAAGAAGGAATTACGTAGGAATGTCAAATGGTAGGATAAAAATATTTATCGATTGATTATGAAGATCAAAGTGTTGATAGATGTAAGTGTGATGAGGCGAGGCTCAATTTTGATTTAGACCTTTAGCATTCGAGTATGAAACATTGGACTAGAGTGCGTTGTTGAGTAGTGAGTGCAACGCATAGAGGATAATGAGTAAAATGTGCAATATGTATAGTCTATGTAGTCATGATTTTTTTTTCATATATGTGTGATGTCTAAAGGGTGCACTGTGTAATGTGGAATGTGTAATTCAAGATGTGTATATCGTAACAATGTAGAATAATTTAATGTTTAGAATGTGTATGATGCATAGGTGTATAGAAGTAAAAAGTGTGGATGATGCCAAGTATATGGAGGAGTATATATGTAGAAAAGTGTATGATGTGTGAATATGTGTAATGTTTAGTTATGAAAATGTAGTGTGTGAGGTTCATGTATATAATATTCCCTCCACGATCAAGTGTGAACTAAAACAAGAGAGTGTGTCATAGGGTAGTGACGATGCTAGAGTGTGGATGAAGATGTATATGCTAAAGTGTAGGTGTGAAATGATGTGAGTATAAGACATGTGCTGATGCTGGGGGGGAGTAATAAATTCAATGCCCCCAATTATGTGGTGATGAATGTATTCATGTAATTTCATCTAAGAGGTTATCATTATCATGATCAAAATCGAATGGTGCAGCATCCAAAACTTGATAAGAGATAGTGTTAAGTTCATCAAGTAAGGGTCCATTGAGGTGTAAATTATACATTCCCATAGCATATTCCTCGTCATTGAAAGGAGGTAATGGGAATCCTTATGCATACCATCGAGTGAGGTTCGGTGTATAGCCAAGAAAATAATTTTTGCAAATGAGCACATGAAAAAATGCCATAGGAAATGAGAGATCAGTGTTATCATTATCTAACGTGCTCCCAATGTAATCAAGCTAAGACTGTCCCAACATGATTGGAGAAGTGCATGGAGCATGTGTGAGAAAGATTGTGAGATAAAATATTCGAAGACCATAAGCAAGGGTGATGCAAATAAACCCATGGTAAAGATGATGGTCATAAGGAAGAGGCAGGATGTCATCAGCTGTAAAGCCTAGTCGAGTCAACCCATCATGCGTGCATATAGTTTCAGATAAGGTAGGATTGAGTGGAATATGTTACTAGTAAGATTCATTCATGAAAAGTGTACATGTAAACCGTGGGCGTGCTAATAGAGATGCCCCATGTGAAGGTGTAGGGGATGGATTTACATCCATAGCCTTGAAAGGCCCCCGATAAATAATCATAGCAATAGTAGTAGTGGGTGGAGGTGATGGCGTCGATGAGACAATATATATAATGTAAATAACACCCTCAAGCAGTGGAAAATGAGGGGGTGTAGTCACAAAATCATGTACTTCCTATTATAATTATACCGCCAAGTATGTTATATTATATATGGATACTGCGTAATAAAAGTATTCACTAATGACCCATCCCCTAGTTTTTTTGTCAGTTAGTCGGTTGTCATCATCATTTATATTACAAAGTAGTCAGTTGTCTATAAAATTCTAGTAGTCTCTCAGGGAGTTTTATGTGTCATAATTTAATTGATTATTATATCTAGTTCTTGACTAGGGCACCTAGGGTAATCCTAGGGTACCTGGGGCACCTCGATCCTTAATTTTAGGTGCCCTGCTCTTTGTAACACTTGGGTCTAATTGTTTTTTGAGGTCGGTCTTTGTAATTTTACCGTTCATTACCTTAGGTGCTAGTCCGCATGTTGGGTCAAGAGTGTCTAAATTTGAGCAAGAGATCCCTATATAAAGATAACATACTCACTATATTATGGGTGGACAATTTACCACCAAGGGCTAGCTATCTACAAAGGAAAGGGACTACATTTGGGCATCACTCCATCATCACACATTGCGTAGGAAAGGGAAGTTCATTCTATTCCATCCACCATTTTCATTTTACATCTAGATATTGCCCCCTACCTCTGCGTCATTAGCGCTAGGGAACCTTAGGAAAAATTTCACACACACAAAGCACACAGAACTACATTGGGTCTGGAATGTAGTGCATTGTTTATTTGAAATTCCAAATTTGTGGCTGCTAAGGTCAGTCCAACCCATTCATATGCATAATTATTTTTTTAGGAGTTTGATTCTTTGTATGGGGTTTTGCAAGAAAATATCCATTACATATATGTGGCATCATTAGCGAAGATACTGCGACATTGAACCGAAAAAGATTGAGGTATTGCAAAGACCTAAAGACACTCCCAGAACCAGGTCCTTAGTTGTTCGATAGACTAGAGTGCCTATTTTGTAAACCAGAGCACCCTAGGCACCCCAGTTTGTGAAAATCACCTTCTCCTACCATTTTTTGGGTTGTTCCGTCATAGTGTTCTTCGTCTGCACATCACTCTGTTCAGTCTTGGCACATAGTGAGGTAAGTTATTTTTAGGTTAGTATCTTACCTTAGTTATTTCATTTATTTCACTTCATTTAAATATCAAATAAAATATATAAAATTAGTATTGTAGTTTATATTAGTTATTCCATTGTTGTTTCTATTTAGATTAACTCATAAAATTCATATTTTTAGTTAATCATTTTAGTGAACTCATATTTTAGAATATATTGCTCTAGGATCCATTTTAAACCCTAATGGATAAGAATAGTTCATCTTATTCACCCATCATGTATCATTTTAGTGTAAACCTTATATATGATGAGGTTGTTATTGTTGAGCTCAAGGCTCTCTATGGTAATCCTATTCCCATGCCAACTCACACTCAACAAGATCTCTTAGTGGGTCAACAATATGTATGTAATCGCTTTGAATACTCTCCTATTTCCATTAATATTGTTGAGGATCCTATAGCCTTCACTTGTTTTACACCATGCTATATGAATACTAGTGATCCTCCTTCAGACCAATCTAAGGAAATTTTAGACGATTCTCTTATTGATTACTTGCTTGGTATTGATCATCATTCATGTACTGATTCTTCTTCTACTCACCATGATAAGATAGTCCCATCTCATGATTCTCCTATATCTGAAATTGCTTCTCATAATTCATCACATACTATCTCTCATTCACTTTTGTATTATGTTGATGATCCTATCGATAACACCCTTAGTGACATTCTCATTTTTGATTCTTTATCTCATCATGATGAGGAAGTTGATAGTCAGGGTACTCATTCTTTTCATACTTCTGTGTGTGATTCACCTATTCCATCACTCCCTTCACCCGAGGTTGCATTTAACATAGTATATGAATCATCCTCATTTGTTGATTCTTCTTGTCCTACTATTTCTTCTCCTCTTCATACATCATCTGCACCTACTAGGTCATCTTCTTCTATAACGGTCTCTCCATCGGTCACTGCACCTATTAGGGATGTTGCCAATGCTAGTCCTGCCATTGCTATGGATATACAATCTCCATCATCTATTATATATCCTTCGAAACCTATGACTAGCATTCCTTTCACATCAGATTCTACTATCTCATCTCTAGACATCCCTCTAATAACTGATAATGGAAAATTACAATCTCTTAATACATTTTTTCCATCTTATAGTATTACCTCATGGGATACCATATCTCACATGCATGCAGTAGGGAAATTACAATTGCAGGTTCAGTATCTCACTCTATAAAATAGGGCTTACTATGCTTCTATTTACAATAATTCATTACATGGTAACCCCATTCCAAAAAAGATTCATAATTCAGATTTTCCTAAGGAATTTATCATGCCTATATTCAATTTATTTGATGGTACTGATGATACTCATGCTCATCACTTACATTATCGCATAGACATGACCTCTTATTTTAATGATTAGATATTACATAAGGCCTTTCAACATAATCTTATTGATGAGGCATTAAGGTGGTACACACATCTCCCCTTTGAATCTATTAGTACTTATTATGACATGGAGGATGCTTTCCTCCATTGTTTCATCATCAACAATGGCCCTAGGGTTACTTATGATCACATACCTACCTTACATCATGGATCATCAAAATCTGTAGACATCTGTAATTTGGATCCATTAATTTAATGAATTAAATTGTGCTAAATAGCCTCTTCCCCAAAAATTGATGACATATCGTTGAAAATGCTCAAAAGATGATAATTAATGACCTTCTGTTAATTAATCCCCTTTCTATCTGAATTGATTAATTATTCCTAATTAATTAAGCCTCCCCTTCTACTAGATCAATAAATGGTCATTTATTTGATTAAATTCCTCCCATCCCCCAAATTATACTAATTATTCCTCTAAAAAGCTTCTATAAGTTTGTACACCTATTAATTAATATCTTTGGTTAATCAATAAACCCCCTCAACTCCCATGAGTCACTAGAGGAAAAACTAAACTCTCCTAAAGTAAACTCAACCCCTTCTAAACTACACTTACCCATAGCTAACCTATAATTGATATTATCCCACATACAATAGGATGTAAAGCTCCTTCAATCTAGAGGGTTATACAAGGAACCCTCCTCCTACCTTTCTACTTACTAGCTAAACTATAGACATTTCACCTTTGAGCATATTTCATTTGTTGAGCTAACATCCTCGTCTTGCATTTCATCCATCCAATCTTTTGAGTCGTATGGAGAGAATCAAAATGGTCTTGTAGCCATGTTTTGATGAGCCTCCATTCCCAAACCCTTGAAGATCAAACAATCAACTTTGATTGTCATTGATATATCTAGGTTTATTTAGTATTTTTCATGAGCTAAATAGTAGAGATTCAAGTTCTTATCATGTTAGTTTGATTTCATTTCAAGTTCTAATGCATAATGTTCGTAGTTAGTCTCCTTAAGATCTTAACATGATGATATTTGTGTAGTTAATTCATGTTTTGAAACTATTAAGGTGTTATTTTCAGTTCTCTTTGCATAATTAAATAATTAATTGATACATATTGGCACGCCCGGTGGGATGTATGCATAGTCCCTTTGATATTAATGAATTTTGCTAGTCTTCTCAAGTTTTTGCTAACCCCTATTATATATGTGTGAAATAGATTGATATTCTTAGGTTGTTTCATTATCTTTATATGTATGAAATATTTTTTGGATGATTTATTGTGATCAGTTAACCTTTGATTTGAGCTATTTAAAATTACATACGTCAGATCCCGTGGTTTTGACATCATCTCTAGGTACACGCATAAATTTTTTTGGCAAGGGCACGTACACACTAAAATCAGCGCGTAGGCACGTACACACCCATACCCTCATGTATACATTTTGTATCCGATTGTACCCTATGTCAGTTTACGTCAGGCCCGCGTATGCATCAAAATGAGTGCATATACACCATTTTTCCTGTGTATATAATATTCTATTCTTTTTGATTTTTGCATTTATGTCTTTTTGCGTATGCACCTGAACCCACACGTAGGTTTCCATGTCCACGCGTACCCCTCTGAAAGTTATTTGATTTGACTCTATTGACCCTCTACGTGTATGCATCATAAGTCGTGCATATATAACTCTTTAGATGCGTACCCATCTAGCACACAGTCAGTTTTGATAGAGGTGCGTACACACCTATACCCGCATGCACACAATGAAAGTGATGCATAGACACCAAAAAGGATGCGTAAGTATCACTGTTAAGGTTGAGGGTTTAATATGAAATTTACAAAAAGCTTGTACTAACTCCTTGTAGGTTTATTTTAAAGATAAGTTTTTTGGAGGGTTTATTTGCATGTCTGATGCTAATTTGATTTGTTTAAAGGGTTAATGAATGTTGCATGCTTAGTTAGGATATTAGAGTCATGTATGCTCTTCCCTCGTACCTTTTAGGTGATATTGGGATTCAAAAATGATTTTTTATATCGTTTATTGCTTTGAAAAATGTTTGTTGCTAAAAGAAAGAATGTCGAATTTGGTTAAAATGAACAAATTTTGCGCTTGAATTGAGTATTTTCCATTGTTGATTTCGTATTTAGATTCTATGTTGCGTATGCTCTTCTCTTGCATCCTAGGATGATCTTAAGAATAAAAAACAACGTTTTATTCTATTTGTGTGTATGGAAAACTACTAACTTCGTCATACATGACCTAAATGCTTGTCAAAGAAAGGAGGACCAAGACAAAAAACTACTAATACAGTTTCCATGTAGGTTTCCAAAATGGTGTACAAGTAAACCACATTAAGAATAAAAGATAAAAAATAAACCAGAATCAAAACACTATATTTGCAGGTATGGATAAGGGTATGCCTCGTCCTCTTAACTAGGACATAACCCCTTTGGAATAATCCTTAAGCTACAACAATGGGGGTGGTCCTAGGAACCCCAAAGTAGTACACGCAAGAGGGAACCTTGTGGATGAAACATGAAGTGCTCTGCACACCTACTTGACTAGTAATACACTTGAGATTTAACGTCAAAGTTATCCATATGGTGACCCTAGTGAGAACACACAATGAACGCATTTATTTCTCATTGTGTTTGAAGGGGGTAAAGTAAAGTCGGGATACTCCTTTGGAAACCTTGGAAAACTGAGCTCACATTTAGAAAACTTGTGACACCTAGTTGAGTAAACCACCTAGGAAGCTATCTTGACCAGGATCCATCTTTGACCATATCAAATCCAATTTGAGTTGAGAGCCATCGCAAAGAGAGAAATTTATCGAAGTAAAAACCTTGTTTGTCGAACAAGGGGAGAGTCCATTAAATTTCAAATGGAGCGTCATTCATCACAAATACTATGAAGCATTACTTTTGCCTAGTTTTTCACTCGCCCTAAGGCAAGGCAAAAATGGACCAAAGTGAGGCCAAGCTATTTTCAACCCCAATTGATCTACTTCGTTCACTATATTTTGACACTTTGTGGGTCAAAAGAAGAGTGACCATACCAGCATTACCAATTGATTGTATTCACCACTTTTATGTCCGTTTACACTCATCCATGTTTGTGGCTGAGTTGTTAAACGTGTAAAGTGTGTGGGCATGTTTTCATACGATTGTTAGCCTTTTTTATCGTGATAGCCAACTCAAGATTGTCATTGTAGTTAGGCTTGATTCTTCACTAGACTCTCCTTTGAACTGTTACGTTGCTTGTATCGTATCGCCACAATTTTGATACTTACGTCTTGTTTCTTGCAAACTTGGCCTAAGTGTCTAGATTGTAACGTTACACTATGTGCATCCTAACAATTCCTTGGTATAATTTGACATTAGTTTTCTTTCAAACATTACCTCCAATTTGAGCAATGTTTGTTGTTACCTTTGTGCGTGTCTTATCAATATTATTTTGATATTAAATACCTTACTTTTCCATAAAATTTTGTTAGCATATCTTAGTGGTATTGTTGTGTTGTTCATACTCATAACTTCCACTTTTTGAGATATAGGTCTGGGTTGGACTTAAAATCACGTTTAATATAATTTGTTTGGAGATCACTTCAATTTCTTGTTATTACTTATGTTTCTTCATTTCTTTGAGCTTGACATAAGTGGTGACATTTTATTGATCATCTTAAATGTCAACTACCATTTGGAAACAAACATAGGAAGTACATCATTTGATTGATTGGTTTATAACAAACATTGTGTGATTGTTTCTTGCTTGTCATTTTTGACTCATTCATTTAAGACAATCACTTTAAACTATTGATCCTTTGATATTCATTATTATTTGAGACATTCTTTGACATTTATATATTTTCACTTAGGTTTGATCAAATACCCTTGAATAAATTTAAAACACCTTAGTGAAATTTTCATTCATCATGGCCCCTAAAAATGGACTAGGAGCTAAAAGATAAGCAATTGAAACAAAAAATCGTGGGAGAAATCAAACAGACAAGGGTTAAATCCATTTATTCGTCATGATCTAGGGCCTCTTTTCTCTACACATAAAGAAGCATAAGAAATGGTAGACCATAGTTGTGACAAGTTAGGATCACCACACGTAGATTTTGATTTTAAGCCTACCCTATTCGATGAATTCCTTTTCATAAACAAATATAGGGTGCTCATGAGAGTTGTGGAATTAGGTGCTAGAATGCCTATAGACCATGCGACTATTCCACCTATAAATGAGGCTAATGAGGAAGACCTGCCCCTCATTAACATGGACAACATCTTAGCCCATGGACATGCTTCCACATTAAATATGGGAAATAACAACACGGGGGATTAGAAAATGCCACTCATAAAAATATCTTGTAGAGTAAGAATAAAACATGAGAGCGTGGAGCAACCCCCTTTCCATGAAGAAGAAGTGGAACCTAATGAGGAAGAAGTCACTATACAACAACAAATTCAAAACCTTAGTTGAAACCTAGCATTACTAACATCTCATGTACAAAAGGAAACCAACAAAAATGTACATTGAGAGAAACCTAAGTTAAAAAATAGTGAACTTCATATAGAAAACCAAGAAGGCGAAGCATCAAAAAATAGTCATGAGTATATGCCACCTTCTCCCACAAACGACCAACTTCTTTCAAAGTAACTACAATCCATGAAATCAACACCCGTAAGCCTTCAAGAAAGAAATGTAGGACATAACATAAGATATCAATACAAAGAGCTATGCCCCTATCCATTTGACAAAGCTATGTTGCTTCAACCTTTCCTTTAGAATTGACATGCTAAAATTTTACAAGTATAGAGGGAAAGGTGATCCAAGAGATCATGTGAAATATTTTAACATGGCATTCAAAGAAGTGGTATACAATGAAAATCACCTCATAAAAATAATTCCCAAAAGCCTAGGAGGACAAGCTTTAGAGTGGTTCACTCACCTACCTCGTGGGTCAATCTTCACATGACCAGAACTAGTAGAGATGTTTGTGTAACATTTCTCATACAACATGTAAAGTGACATAACCATGGAAAACTTATGTAACACTAGACAACATCCAAATGAAACATTTGTGAGTTTCTTACAAAGATGGTGGGGGTTAGCTAGTCACTTCCCTTGTTCATTACCCAAAAGAAACTTGTGAGCATTTTTGTGCCAAATCTAATTTTGGACATCATTTTTCATTTATAAATGCATTGTGTTCAGAGTTTTGAAGAGGTCATTGAAAAGGCCATACAAATAGAAAATACCCTCATTTCCAAAGGAACAATCAAATCATCTTCCAAAGATAACCAATCTACAAAACCTACAGAAAAGCTAAATATCTTTAACAAAAACAAGAATGTGGTAGGAGATGGAATCACAGATTCTAAACGTATACAAGTGATTCAAGTTGGTCAACTTTTTAAAATGACCAAAGGACCAATCAACCACCACTCAAACGTCAAACGTTCACTCCTCTTACAGACTCTTTGTCCACAATGTTGAAACAATTAGATGTATTTCACATGGTGACATATCCCACAACGCAACCCTTTGACGACAATTATCCTAAACCTTCATGGTATAAAGAGCACAAATATTGTGATTTTCATAATGTTAAGGGACAAAAGACGAAAAAGTGCCTAAGACTTTGCCACTACATTCAAGATCTTATTGATAGTGGGGAGATAGAAGGTGATTCACCCAGAGAGAAATCAAATTCCAAATGAAAAAATGGGGATATTCAAAGAACCATTCCAAAAGCATGATAAACCAAAGGAGAAAAGGCAGGATCAGGGAGAGTCATTCCAAAGTTTCAAAGCTGCAAACTATTTATATGCCAAGAGTGACAATAATCATTATGACTCACTTATTGGATGTGTTCACTCTTCTGATGAGCATGTGAATACCATTAGGATCAAGGGAAACTATTGTGTTACGATAACAAGGCGCACTTATCTCACAATCACAGAACCTCCTCTATCTACCTTTAGGATGGTTAGTAGAACATCTTAGAACAACTTGAGGAGACATCTGATAAGATTTCAATGTTATATGTTCTTAAGATATCAAACGTACATAAAGAAATCCTATACAAAACTCTCCAGGGGTCATGAGTGCCAATGGAAGTAGACCCTTCACATTTACAAGTTGCGGTGGTAAGTATTGCACCCAGTGAATACATCTCATTTAACCACAAGGAAATCCCTAATGAAGACCATAATCATAACCTTACTCTTTATATCGACATATTTGTTACTCACCAAAAGATGAGTAGGGTGCTTGTGGACAACAGGATGGGATTGAACATATGCACATTGAAACTAATCAAATAGTTGGGACATGCAGAGGAAGATTTTGAGTCTTACATTATCACCATAATCACTTACGACAATGTGGAAAGGGAGTTAGCTGGAACAATCACATTGCTGATGGAAGTAGGGCCTACTTGTCATAACATAAAGTTTCATGTATTAGACTTGGAACTCCCTTACAATATGATTCTTGGCCACCCATGGATCCATCCCATGTAGGCCATACCATCAACATTCCATTAGTGTATTAAATTTAAGCATGAGGGATACACTGTAACTCTATGAGGAGATCCATAACCCTTCGCTCACTACAAAGCTCTCAAAATATTTGTGCATAGGGGTACATGCACATGTCCCTTTTCTAATATTGTTGTTCCCCTTCAATCAGAATCTATTGAATCACGAGTAGATTTAGACTCCCTAAGTTCGTGCACTCACCAAGATATTACATCTACCTCTCCCTTTGATTCATGGGAGATGAAATTTCTTGAGTATGGTTGTGGAGAATACAATGTGCAACAGGATCTCCTGGTTTTAGACCTATCTTTATCACCTAAAACAAGAGGTTGACCCAACTATTATTTCAAATGGCCTAGGGATAAGCGAACTATTAGAAAATTCTTACCCAGTGGATTACTTGTAGAAGAAAAATTACTGGAACGACCTACAACTTGGGTCCCCAAGGACACTAAGCCTACCTACTATAAGATCCCATAATAGACCAAATCTAGTAGAATGATGTATTCTATGGGCTACAAAGGACTTGAATGTGGAAAATTTGAACAAGGAGCTAGGGAACTGGTCCCACTTCAACACTTTAAAATAAAGTGCTATAGTATTGGTATTCAGCCATATGGGGTACACCCTATGGATCAAGATGCTACCTACTATGAATGCAAGGATAAATCTACTTGTTTGGATAGTGACACAAATTCCCATTGTATTCAATACGAGAAGCTTTCCTCCACGAAACTTTTCATGGATACCACTATCTTTACCATAACCCCCACCGATCCTAAAGTTGACCTTGTATACCCCAACCTTGTTAATTGGGACCAAAAATGTCATGTTCCATTGGAAAGTTTTGAAAATTATGAGGCTACCAAAAAATTTATGGGCACATGTGATATCATTCCTATTGGGGATCATAAGAAAGGTTTCTTCATTGAACTTGATAGCTATGCATACTTCAGTGAGGAAGTTGAGCTTAATGGTCAACAAAACTTAAGAAAAAAGAAAGGAAAAAGTGCCAGACAAAAGCCTTGGAAAAAATGTAAGTCCAAGTCACATAGTGAAAACCTCTTTGAGCCACTGGCTAACCAAAAAATAAAAAAATCAACAGACAAGAAAAGTGACCATGCTGAGGGTGAAAATCTCGTAGAGACACCCTTAGAAGAAGATCTCAGCCTTCCTCCAAATCCTACGCTTATGGAGAATATGCAAAAAATTC
Source organism: Taxus chinensis (assembly GCA_019776745.2). Taxonomy (NCBI): domain Eukaryota; kingdom Viridiplantae; phylum Streptophyta; class Pinopsida; order Cupressales; family Taxaceae; genus Taxus; species Taxus chinensis. Next base: position 358,335,195 of record CM034155.1, read on the forward strand.
TCATCGAAGAAACCATTGATGTAATAATTGGAACAAAATAAAACCCAAAGATAGTCAAGATGAGAGCTTTGCTCTTAGCACAAGAGAAGACAATTTTCATCTTGCTTCCCAAAGAAATTGTAAAAATATTTTCATGGTCTTATAAAGATATGTTGGGCTTAGATCCAAATTTGGTAGTGCACAACCTAGCTGTGCATGCAGACGCAAATCCCTTTAAGAAAAAAGTTAAGAAAAATGCATCCACAAGTGGCCCTTCTGGTTAAGGAAGAGTTGGAAAGACTATTAACAACAAGGTTCATTAGATCCATTGACTATTATTAGTGCATATCAAACATATTTCCAGTACAAAAGAATCTTGTTGGAATCAAAATTTTCAAAAAATTTAGAGACATCAACAAGGAATGTCAAAAATATGATTTTACCTTGCCAAACATCGACATGATTGTCGATTCTACTGTAGGATATGAAATGTTATCTCTTATGGATGATTTTTCTGGATACAATAAAAACAAGATAGCAGAGGAATATCAACATAAGACAACCTTCACAACCCCTTGGGGAACGTTCTATTATTAGGTAATGGTCTTCAGCCTCAAAAATGCGGGTGAAAATTATCAAAGGGAAATGATAATAATATTCCATGATATGCTGCATGACATTATGGAGGACTATGTAGATGATATCTTAGGGAAATTAAAGACAAGAGAAGATCAAATTGAGGTTTTGAGGCGTATCTTTGAATGTCTCTAGGAGAATAGGGTCAAGTTGAATCTGAAGAAATGTGTTTTCAGAGTATTATCAGGGAAGCTATTGGGATTCATTGCATCAAGGAGAGGGATTAAGGTAGACCCAACTAAAGTCTCCACCATCATTGAAATGCCTCCTCCCAATAATATCAAATAGCTTTGCAAATTGCAAGGAAAAATACAAGCCATTCATTATTTTATCTTACAACATGCTAAAACATTTCATTCCTTCACCAATCTACTTAAGAAAGATGTTGAATTCATTTGGGGACTAGAGCAGCATCAGGAATTTTCCTTGCTCAAACATTACTTCGAAAATCCACCTGTCCTCATGCCTCCAACTCCAGGTGAGCTACTTTTGTTATACATATATGTAACCTAGTTTGCTATTAGCACTTTGCTTGCTCCATATGACATAGTCTGGAAAGAAAAATTAGTGTACTACCTCAGCCATACCCTAATTTATTATGAGCTCAATTATCCCCAAATTGGAAAAGCTTGTTTGGATGTTGTTTTTTACCTTCCAAAAACTTCTCCATTACCCATTGAATAATAAAACCAAGATTATATCCAAGGTTGACCCGCTCAAATAACTGTTGTCAAAACCCTCCCTTACTAGTAGGATGGATAATTGGATTATCCTACTTAGTGAATTTGAAATTGATTACGTACACCAAAATTCAGTTAAAGGACAGGTGCTCGTTGACCAATTGGAAGAAATAACCTTACCTAGAACATAACCTGTGAGTTTGGATCTACTGGACGCATCATTGATTTATATTGAATAATCTGTCATGTGGCAAGTGCACTTTTATGGATCATTTACTTTCCATGGTTTAGGGGCTGGCGTAGTGCTAATCACTCCTTCATGAGACCCCATACAACAAGCTTTCCGCCTTGGCTTTCCTTGCACAAACAACATAGAAAAATATGAAGCACTCATCGTTGGGACGAAGTTGACAATAAAATGGAATATCCACCACCTTAATGTCATTGGCAACTCAAAATTTATCATCAAACAAGTCAACGATGAATACAAGGTCAAGGATGACAAGCTCATCCCCTATAAGAAGCTAGTGGAAACTTTGAAGGAATATTTTATGTGCATCACCTTTGAAAATATTCCAAGAGCACAAAACAGTCTATAAATGAAATGGAAACAGTGGGTTCTATGCTTTGATTTCCACCAGAGAGCAATAATATGCCATTATTTGTTGAAAATCTATGGAAACTTACTTACGACATGCCATAATCATGCCTGGCATGTGAAGTTGTTGGTCCCTACACCCCATGGTATGAGCCTATCTATAATTACCTCAAAAGTGGTACCTTCCCTCTTAACATTTACCTGTCTGAAAAACAAATCCTTATCCACCAAATAGCCCATTATACCCTCCTAGGAGGAACTCTCTATCATCGTGGCTATGATGGGAATCTATTGCATTGTCTAGATGTAGCAGAGTTAGTACAAGTGATTAAGGAGGTACACGAAGGAGTGTGCGAAGTCCATATGAATGGAATGGTCCTAACAAAGAAGTTGTTAAGGGTAGGCTATTATTGGCCTAATATGGAGATAGATTACTACAACCATGTAAGGAAATGTGTTATATGTCAGAAGTATGGAATTTTCATCCATGGACCATCACATCCGTTACAACCAATTAAAACACCATTGCCATTCTCTAAATGGGGAGTGGACCTAAGAGGGAATATCACCCCTACTTAATCTCATGGTCATACCCACATCATTACAACCACATAATAATTAACTAAGTGGGTGGAGGTAATTCCATTAACCTATGTTATAGGAGTATAGATATCAAAGTTCATGATGAATCACCTTATTTTTTGGTATGTCATTCCTGCTACCATTGTTACTGATAATGACAAATATTTTAAGAAAAAGAAGGTAAAATATGTATGTCATCCCTTTCAAATTAGATTAAAGTGGTCCACGCCATATTACCCTCAAGGTAATGGGCAAGCAGAAGCAGCTAATAAAACTCTTGTTTTAATCATAGAGAAGATGGTGTGTAAGACAGGTCGCAATTGGCATTTGCAAATTCACCCAGCCCATTGGGCCTATAGGACTTCCATTCACACTCCTACTGGTGTGACACCCTACTCCATAGTGTTTATAAATGAATCCATCATCCCATTGGAAATAGAGATTCCTTCCATGAGGATATATCTTAGGGATTATCTAGACAAAGGTGAGGATTATATAGTGGCTAGACTAGCAGAATTAGATCTCCTAGATGAAAAGTGCATCTATGCACTCAACTATCTCAAGGTGTATCAAAATAGAGTTTCATAGAACTACAAAAAAAGGAGTATACCTCATCAGTTCGAGGTCGAAGATTTGGAAATGAAAGAGAATCAATTCAAAACAAGGGAAGAAAGAGAGAAGAAAGGAAAGTTTGAACCTAACTGGTTAGGACTTTATGTCATTGTGGTGAAATATGGGTTAGGAGCATACAAACTTGCTCATCATGATGAAGATGAGCTATGTGAACGCATAAATGCCATGCATCTCAAGTGGTTCTATGCTTGAGCATGACGCAAAAATCAGAAAAATAACCAAAAAAGTGAAAAATCATCCAAAAATCAAAAAAGGAGAGAAAAAGAAAAAGAGAAAACATGTCACCCAAATGTGAAAACCACACAATTGTGGCGCCTTAGATAAGTCACTTGGTGAAAACTAGTTTCTGGGACCTTGGGAGGATTCATTATTCAAAAGCATCTTGTGTCTAGGGGTATTTTTACTTATCTTAGGGCTAGTTCCACACCTACATCTAAGATTCCTTGTGAGCCTATCCTGTCAAAGCCTTGATCTGACTATTTCTCCTCTTGTAAATTAGTGAAGGGATTTCCTTTTGTATATTCCCCATCTAATGTTGGGAGCACCTTCACAGTTTCACCTTCTTGTTTATAGTACATAGCATCTACCCTTGTATATTCCCATATAACACTGGGGGCATGTACGTTTCTCTATTTCGTGCACATAGTTTCGGAAAACCCTAAAAAATTCAGAACATTCAAAAATGTTCAAAATCCAAAAACACTCAGATATGTAAAAAATCACATTAACATTCACATAGGATTTGAATAACTCAAAACATTAGAAAGACTAGAAAACACAAAACAATAGAAAATTATTTCACAAAACTCCTAAAAACAACACAAAATGTACTAAAAACAGTACCACTAAAACATAGCTTTAGTTTACCTACTTTATTTCTTTGTTTTGTTTCTTGCTTTGCTTGTTTTGTTGCATGTACATTATTTATATAGTCTTTTTTTTCTTACTTGTACATTTTTATAGTGTGTTACTTAAACATACCATTTAAGATGGTCTTTTCTTACTCAAATTAGATTTATTCTTATTTCGTACATATGGAGTGTGTTTTTGCATGATTGTGAATAAATTATACATAGTTGTGTTGATTAGGTTGTTTAGTATGTGTATTTGGTAGATTTTTTAACATTTTCTTGTGATTTTTTGTTACTTGTGCATTGTTTTTTTACCACATAATCATATCTCCATCTATATCATCACATCTAACATTATCTATACATCATATATAAATAAAATGTTAATTCTACATCATACATGTATGCTAAGCTAATCATCACATACTGTATCATCAAAGGGGGCAAGAGGGGTCAAAAATATCAAAATCTATCCCCCTCGCACCAATATCATCATATCATCATGTGGACTAATAAAAAACATCTCATGTGCAATACAAATGATATCATCTAAAGGATATATCATACAACAATACACATGGGATATCATAAAAATCAATAAGATCCAAATACTAATAATCATCATCATAAATATCAGTATCAAATGTCCATATACACATGTATGTCTTGAAATATACATCATCTGGGTATAGAATCAACCATCATGGGTGTGAATTAAAATAAGCCTTCATCAACAAAGCATAACAAAATGATACATCATATACAATCGAGCAAAACTAAGCCTTCATAAGAGGCATACATCAGATGAATACATCTAAAAAAATACATGATAATAAATAAAACGAGTCATCTGCAGCTATCTCCCTCACCTGGAATTCCTATTTTAGGATGCTGATGAGGCAGATGATGCTGCCATAGTGCTCGATTGAACTATAGGCTGCTAAGCTAAGTAGATAGATCTAGAAGTTCTCTGTGATTTAGTACTAGACCTATTGACACCAAGTTGATCAAATGGCATGATCCTCTACCCATTTGGAATTGCTCGATAATAAGCTGCCTTGTAATAGGCATCCTCACTACTAGCTATCATGATGTTAGATAATATCTCAATCTGCTCCACTACTTTACATGCTTGCAATGTAGCATCATGCTCTCCTACAACCCTAGCAGCATCGGCCTGTGCTTGTATCAATGTAGCGACCTGTCTATCTTTGTCTATAGTAATAGTAAGAACCTGGGCTTGTGCCTGGTCCCGTTGTGTACTGACATCCTGTACCTGAGCCTGTAACTGTTGTAGTATACTCATAACCTAGGACATCTAGGCGGCCATCTTCTGCAAATGCTAAAACTAGGTGGCACCAGCTCCTCCCTAGTTGGCCATAACTCGATCTTGGTCCTGCTTAGCTGTCAATATCTATATCTAGGCCTTGGCCTAGTCCCTCTCTACTATCACCTAAATTTGTATGGCTATACCCTGTTGCAGCTGCTACTGTAGTGTAACTGTTTATCCTCCATCACCGTCCACCTCTCCAATCTCATCTCCATCCTCTCCACCCCTCAGCGGGCTAGGTAACGGCCCGTGTTATGATACAACCCTCTATGGCACTCTTTAATGTGGAAATTCTCTTGTAGGTGGACCTTGTTGTGCTACTTGTACTGACACCTGCTGTAATGGGGCATCTAACTGAGATGTTATGCCCACTCAGGGCATTTTTTTATCCTACACCTATACCTTCTACTTCCGTACATACTGCTGTAATGTTGTAGAACCCTGTCCACCACCACCAACATGCTATTTTTCATCAAACCTGTCATCCTCATCACTCTCACTAGATCCATCTGGAGGTGGCCTAACCCATGTGGCCCATACTTCCTGTGGAATAGTGAGGTGACATGGCAATAATTTAAAATCCTAGGGAGCATACTGCGCTATCACCCCTAAATATCTGACATGCCTCAATGGGATCCAAGTTTGTGGAATCATCTGATCAAAATTGGCCCAGGATCTCGCTGTCTGAATCTGGGGTTCCATATCAAATCTATCGGCCGGCCTACGAACATAATACATGTATGGGCCAGGAACATCCTGAACGACTCCAAGCTGTCTAGCACATCGGTCCACGTAATTTAAATTTGTGATGTAACCTTGATTACTAATCAAGAAGTACTCTACCATCGCGATGTTGAGCTCATCGGAATTTTCCACCAACTGATAGTGGATGTAACACCTCCAAATTACCGACTGCTATGTAATGTCATCAAACTCTCTCCTATAGTGGTAGGTGTCACACATTTACCCTCGGATATCTTCCCCTACTGGAACCCATACCATGACTGAATGCTCCTCCGGATCGTGAGCCTGTAAGACACCTATAGGGTGAGTGATAAAAATATGGTCTCATGACCAAATATGTAGTAATAGGGTAGGACCCATTGTATTTTGACCGTGGTATGTAATTAGATGTAGATACTAGTATAAATGTGTGAGCATACACTGGCCCCAGTAAAACCTCTCGTCTCGTAGTAAACCTGCTATGACTCTAATCAAGCCAAGAGGAAAAGAATCATCTATCTTGTTAGGGACAAGAATTCCACTAACAAGTGCTATCAAATACATAGTAATCTGGTGAAAATGGAGACCTGTAATGCAACGGTTCAAATGAACGGTCATCCCTTGATGAGGTATATCAAGATGCACAAATACCTCAATAATAATCTCTGTATTGTCCTCATCATCATTGATATACTTGACCAAATCACCCACAATGGGAACATGGAATATGCGCTAGACATCCTCAAGTGTGATGTTCATCTCCCTAGTCAGGATATGGAAGCACCGACTCTCTAAATGCCATCTCTTGGACAAAGTAGTAAGGATACCATGGTCTAGAGTACTCGTGGGCATCTACACGACAAAAGCTAATCCGATCACATGTAAAATAATCACCAACATCTGTCGATGGCATGGACGGAAGCTAGCCTTTATGGTGGCTAGGTGATAATACTGCTCTATCATCTGTAGTGCTGGTAGTCGTCTCTGCAAAACACAAAAAACTTGTTACAACTTTCATTTATCTAATTTCTTCTAATTTCCTCTATACTACTAATTTTTCATCTAAGTTTTCCCTATTTCATTTACTAACAATTCTTCTAAACATTTGTAACTTGGTATTTTTCCCTTATTTGGTGCATACGTGCCCATTTGGGCATGTATGCACCTCTTTTGGCATGTACGCACCTAGTATATATATGGGCTTGCTATGGCGCATATGTGTGCATTTTCCTGTGTGCGTTTGCAGCCTAACTATTCTACCTATCCTCATGTCTACATGACCATTTCACCGCATACGCGCCCTTTATCACGTGTATGCCTAGGCACATAAAGTTTTTGCCTCTTGATGTATTCGCTTACCTTTTGATTCCTACGCATGCACGTACACGCTTTTAGGGTACCTATGGGTACCTTTGGCCACATATGCGCCGAAGTCCACTCGTACACATTTCTAACTACTAATTTAGCCCTAATAAATGCAAAAAAAACTAATTAAATGCTCAAATGACGAAGAGGGGTGGGGGTACTCATGAATGGTCCATCGTCATCAAATCGGACATACTCCCATATGTTGTCAGCACGTCTCTGGCATCTCTGCACTCTCACCATCTCGCTCATCGCTCGCGATGCCTCACAGTAAAATTTTTGGTTAGATTCTGTAACAAATAAACTGATTGCGATAGGTTTACCCCCCTCGGGTGGGGTATATCTAGTCATATTAACCCACCATGATGCTCTAGGGGCATGTTTTGACCACTGTGGTCATTCTAACACTTCTTCTCTCTGCCGTAATGATTGTTTTTATTAAATAATCATTTAAACTCATTTTCGCCACGTCGGGGCATATTCTTGCTACCTGACGCCCGTTTCTTCTCCCTAGGGAAATTTACTTGGTTTCAGGTGATCTTCTATCTTATTCTTTATTTTGTAAAAAATCAAAAATCCCTAAAAATAAGAAAAATACAAAAATAATTTTATTTTTCAAAAATCCTAAACATTGTAAAAATTAAAAAATTTGTAAAAATGGGTAACCGGTCCATAGTGGCTGAAGCTCATGTATTATGCATGGTATTCATCTCATATCTTTCTATTATTCTCATGTGTTCATGAAACAAATGACTTGCAGATCATCATATCTAAAACCATTTACAAATCTATCCCACTTTCCTCATCGGTACTCTGGGGCACATCCAGTTTCCTGGAAGTGTTTCATCGCGTATAAAGCTTTATCATTGGACCCTACATACTTCATCATTTTCCCTTGCATGTATCCTTGTTAGGGAATTGTTTAAACCCTTTTCATCAATCATGAACATTTAGGTATCTACATCTTGATAACAAAACATTTGTGTAACCATCTTGACCATTGTTGGTTTGAGTATGTGTGTTTGTACTTGTTTTCCTATTAAATGAGCTTGTTTCCTTCTCGTGTTGCATTAATTTCCATATGTTGCATTGAGTTGGCATTTTTCAGCAGTGGAAAATTGTTCAGAATATGGCTTTTCATGTCATTCTACTTTTGTCATATGCTTATATCTTTAATAATGACTGATGATGTAGATACATGGCAATATGATGACATAAAAAGTTGTTTTTAATACAATGGATAAAATCTCATTCCTTTCTAGCCATCTCCATTTTTCATCTATATCATTCTCTTATCAACATCATTCTTCTAATTCAATTGGGGCATCCTGCCCCTTGCCATTCCTCTATCCATTTCTATCATCTTTTTCGATCGTCGATCACCTTCTTTCATCACCCCATTGACACTTGAGGGGGCATCTCTCACTTCTACTAATTTTTCTACTACCCATTCACAAATTTACATGTCTACTATCTTTACCCCAAATAGGGGAAAATGTAGACACATGTAATTTAGATTGAGCAATTTAACGACTTAAATTGTGCTAATAAGCCTCTTCCCCGCAAATTGACGACATATCATCAATAATGCTCAAAAGACGACAATTAATGACCTTCTGTTAACTAATCCCCTTTATATCTGAATTAATTAATTATTCTTAATTAATTAAGTCTCCCCTTCTACTAGATCAATAAATCATCATTTATTTGATTAAACTCCTTCCATCCCCCAAATTATACTAATTATTCCTCTAAAAAGCTTCTATAAGCTTGCACACCTATTAATTATTGTCTTTGGTTAATCAATAAACCCCCTCAACTCTTGTGAGTCACTAGAGGACAAACTAAACTCTCCTAAAGTAAACTCAACCCCTTATAAAATACACTTACCCTTAACTAACCTAGCTTTTCTATTATCCCACATACAATAGGATGTAAACCTCCTTCAATCCAAAGGGTTATATAAGGAACCCTCCTCCTACCTTTCTACTTATAACTTATATGCATATAGCTAAATTATAAGCATTTCATCTTTGAGCATCTTTAATTTATTGATCTATCATACTTATCTTACATTTCATCCATCCAAGATTTTGGGTCATATTGAGAGAATAAAAATGGTCTTGTAGCCATGTTTTGATGAGCCTCCATTCCTAAACCCTTGAAGATCAAACAATCAACTTTGATTTTCATGGATCTATCTAGGTTCATTTAGTGGTTTTGGTGATATGAAGAGTAGAGATTCAAGTGCTTAGTATGTTAGTTGGATTTCATTTCAAGTGCTAATGTATAATGTTGGTAGTTAGTCTCCTTAATCTCTTAGCATGACGATATTTGTGTACATAATTCATGTTTTGAAACTATTAAGGTGTTAGTTTAAATTCTCTTTGCATAATTAACTAATACATTGATACAAAATATATTAGGGATTATATCTTGTGATTTAATGCTTATATGCATTAGATTGTCTTCTAGCCTATAGAATTAGAGAAGAAATTCATTTTTTGTCGTGGTTTGATTCATCCACTCAAACAATGATTACAATATGACACATGCGAGTCTTTCATTATTTTATGCTACAAATTCCTAGACCTAGAGTAAGATCTCCTTTCAGCAAATGTCATTCATCCTACACATACATCTACTCCTATTATCTCACCTACTCCTCCTCCATTGAAAGTGGTTGAGCATCCTACATGATATCCACCCTCACCTCCTAAGTAAAGCACAAAAGGTCAAGCTACTCCACCACCAAAACATATTTCTTCTCCTCGTCCTCCTCCATAAGCTACTCATCCTTTTCCTACTCCGCCTATGTCACGTGAGCTGTTACATTTATCTCATTGCGCTAGGGCACATGATGTGCCTTGTGCCTTACTTGATAGGCATCTCATTCATTTACCTTTCAATCAAAATAATCCACAACACCATTTATAATGACATTGTGATCAACCATACTGTAACTACCATTGCATCAATGACCATAGGGATAATGATTTCATTTTCCTTCTTGATCAATTACAATTACTAAAGGAAAAGGGAATAATATCCTTTGGATATCATTCACATGAGTAGTCCATTTCTCCTCTAACACATCAGCGAGTGTCTACTTCACTTGATTCTTCTTCTCCATCAGGTGTTTAGTTTCTAGGTCACTCATCACAGTCACATGTTATTCATCCGTGGTCTCCACTTCATCCATCGCATCCACCATCACATTCATTGCATCCATCACATTCACCACATTCAAGATATCTATCACTTCATGCTTCTATGTCACATGGGATTGCACAATCCTCTACATATCCTACTACTACTCCATTTGACATTCAATTTGGCACATATTCGCATGTTGCTTCCATCCCACATGCTTCCACCACTTCGCGCCGTGTTGGTATATGGTAGGTGATACTTATCACCTTACCCCCCGATGACGTACTTGTGTTCTTATGGTTAATACAAGACTATTGAGGGATTAGTTTTAAGATCCTCTCATCATGCACTTCATTAGCTTATCTAGCGCACTCATTCATTACCTGATGACACACCCTTTCTTACGTGGATCATACTTGACTGTTGAGGGATCTTAACTACATGAGCCAATTCACTCACACACTGAGGGGCATCTCTAATCTTCCCCACTTGTAATTTCACCATCCTAACATAATACAACTACATACATTTATCTATCTTTACATCTATTCTACTATCATCATTACAAAAACTATGCGCTACACATTCTATTAAATAAACATTTCATCAATCATATTACATTTGTTATATCTTTTATCATTCACCATACACATTTTTTCTACCATTACCAAAATTATAATGCAAATCTACACTAATCAAATAATACAAAACACATTACATATATTATGAAAATAAATATTAAATCATACATCCACAAATGCGTTGCAAAATTTTTATATCGGGCCAAATCATCATATATCAAAAACATGCATCCATACATATAGCTTGAATATAATCATCATCACAAAACATGTATCATCATTGGGAGAAACTCCCCTCCACATCATATACACTAATACAAATCAGACCTCATCATCACTATCAATCTCAAGTACTGCAAGATCCCTAGAACTAGATGCCTCTCCACCAATGTGACACTACTGTTTACGACATCGATACCTCTTGACCTACCTCCGTAATAAGGTAATCTCCTAAGAATTCACAGAGAGATAAAACTGTAAGTACACATACCATGCAAACACATCCTGGGCCAAGGGACCACTACCTACCACCTTTCTGGCTCATCGAGTCTCCTCACGTGCTTCATCTCTCTTGCCTAACAACACTGTACACATCATTGCTTCTATGGCCACTTGATCAAATAGATGGGCATGCTCACCCATGATATCATCCACACGCTCTAAAATATCCTCACCTAGTACATCGGTAGGAATTTTCCACATCAATGTGCAGATGGATGTGTTTATTATCAATGACCAATATGCATCACCTACAAACACAAAAAAGACACAATACATTAGACAACCATATGCAACAATATAAGAAAAAAAAAGTATAACAATATATCTATACAAATACTTACATCCAGCTATGCCCACTACTATAGGGTCGAGGGCATGCTATTCCCCCTCTCCTCCTCATACATGTGGTAACCCTTTTGGACCTGCAAACAATGGGAACAATAATACCCACCGATGAGCTGTCCATAATGTATGGTACTCCCCTGTGGAACCTACATTGTCTATGCCAACAATATATATTTCTGTGTCTACCTCATTTGGCCCTAACGGTACTAGCTACTCTGCTATGGGCCCTGTCCTAGCTCTAGACCTCCTAGGTGCTCTAATATCTTGCAACCAAATATGTGGCTCTAGGGGCACATCTTGAGCCATTTCCAACTGCCGTGATAGTCTATCTACCTGAAAAAGCTCCGCCACACCTGGAAAGCATTCCTTTAGCCACAAAGTCCTCTGAATACACCAAAACTCTATAACATCCTCAGGCCATCCCCCATAGTCATGGTATGGCCTACACGTAACTGCCTCGAACCCCATCCTTTCTATAAGTTCCCTATAGGTATTGTTTTCAATATTCCTACCATGAACATTAACCCACCTCCTAGCATATATCTCTGGGATGGCCCACTCATCTCGTGGCCCTCCTACTAGACTTAATACGACTATGTGCTCATATTCCCACACATGCAATAATGTGGTGGATCCTATCCTACCACCATGCACACCGTGAGTAAACCTGTACAAATATCTATATAGGTGGGCTAACACATAGTGTTCCCACGAGTATCTAATACTCTCCACCTCTATCTGATGGCATAGTTCATGGATATTATATAATATGCCTACACCTCCTCCCTCTATGGCTATACATAACAAAATCACAAACGCTATAAAATTCTGCAAATGCAGAATGCCTGACTGCAATATCACATCTAAACTGATATGGGCCTTGGTAGGTACTCAAGTCCCCACAAAGTATAGTTGCACAACTTGTATCTGTCACTCTATATCCTCTACTGGCATAACCAGTAAACTCTCCCTAATAACCAGAAATTGCAGTATGCGATATACATCCTCCAATTTCATAGTCATCCCCCCACATGAAACCAAAATGTGCATGTATCTGTGCACCATATCATACATAATGAAGTTAGCATAGTAATATTATGGGGCACATCCCCCATCTGTGCTATGTGCCGTAGGATGGTAAGGTCCATCACATCCCACTCATCATCTAAAAACCCTAATTCAAGCAATGTACTCATGTGATGAACCCCCTAGAACTCTATCAAATGAATATCCCTCTACACACCACCAAACGACAAACAAATAACACATTAGAACATTATACAGGTACAAAACACTCGTTCATCACATACATTTACATTCAAAATCCAATTTTAAATAATTCACATCAATTGCACACATTTTGTAACATGGATCCCAGATGTAAGAAAGGTGCACCCCACAGTAGGACCCTAGCTCCCAGTTTTGGGCGCTCCTATCCCAGGGGTCACTAGGGCCCTCACCATTCTTTTCTAGGTCTCAAATGCCGAGAAATTTAATAATCTCAAAATTAGAAAAAATTAAATACACATGAATACTACATCATACATTTTTGTGCAAAACAATACACTTAATAACTCTGTAGTCGTACGCGATGCTATGGTGGTTGCCACCCTCCCAAACTGAGTAGATTGCGCTACTCTAACTTGTGCACAGCATTTTCACTCCCCTTGTGCTCAATCTCATAATCGCATAACCAAAAAATAAAGTAAATAAACACTTTTCACCTCACTAATTATACTTATTTTTCATCACCTACTTTAATATAGTCATCATTTTGCATTTATTCTCACAACTAATACACATTACACCATTTTTTTCATATCTTGCAAGTTTCTACTACGATTTATACCCTGTTTGTGGAATTATTTTTAGAATTAAACATATCACCGTATTGTACACATTACGCATGCGTTATACCTCATTCAAAATTTTTATAATCCCATTAATACACATTTTCATGTTTTCTATCACATTCTATCTCTCTTGTGCATACTTTTGACTTAGCATTCATTCTTTTCATCACTTCCCCTTTCACCGAAAGGGGGGGCATATCATTAGGTACATCCTATACATCCACTTACATCACCATGTGATAAATAAACATTACAAATTCACCATTTTTTAAAATTTTACTAATTCACTGCATAAATTTTCACCACCAATTCCCCCTAATGACCTAATCTAAGGGCAATAAATATACAATGGTTCTATGTGACAGTTCACCACTCTCCCTAAGGAAATAACCTAGCGAAAAAATATTTTAAATATTTCTAATATGATCATTCACCTTTTTCTATCGATTCCCCCTAATGACCTAATCTGGGGGCAACTTGCGTAAAATATCTCTATGAGTAACCAATCAATCAATAAATCAATTGCCATGTTCAAAATTCTAAAAAATAGAAATCATTCAATCAATAAAATTCAACACTATTGGCCACCCATATGACCTAACTTAGGAGTTACGTGCAGCCTCCCAACTGACCTAACTTGAGTTCACTTTTCCAGATGACCTAACTTGGGAAGCTATTCTACATTCTGCACTTGCTTCCAACTGACCTAACTTGGAAGCCATTATACATTTCACGTTTAATTCTAGATGACCTAACTTGGAAGCTATCACATTACGGTGACACCCATTACCACACTACTCTGGGGTGACACCCATGGAGTGGGGGTAAGAGTGCCTTTCTAATACCACTCCTATATGGGTCAACAATTTGATCGAAACTATTTGGATCCAAAAATAATTAAATATTTGATCTAAGTTTATTTGCAGTGGCTATGTCTTGAGGATGTAGTATTTTAGAGATTTTAGAATAACACAATTTTATTCCTACACTCTTCCTCTGGCGGCAGGATTCCCAAATCCTCTGGTTGTTTATTCATATACAAGTGTTCGGGTTAGGAACTAATCACTCCCTACCCCATCTCATCATCATCATACACGTTCAAAATAATGGAATATCACAATCATCACTTCATCTCAACATTTATGTTGCATGGATCAACCCGCTGATCCATGGTTCGACACGCTTCATGGTTCTTTCGGCACGCTTCTACTACACATCTACACATTCTACTAGAGCATGGGATTCTCCAAATTTTATTACGTATGCATCTCTATCTACTTTATGTTACCTGGATTTTCACTCACCAACATAAAATGGGGGAAAATGTAGTCACAAAATCATGCACTTACTATTATAGTTATACTTCCAAACATGTTATTTTATATATGGATTTTGCGTGGTAAAATTATTCACTAATGAGCCATCCCCTAGTCTTTTCATTAGTTAATCAGATGTCATTGTCATTTATCTTGCACAATCATCATTTGTCTACATAGTTTTGGTAGTCTCTCAGGGAGTCTTAGGTGTCATAATTTTCTTGATTGTCATCTCTAGTCATTGAATAGGGAACCTGGGGAGCCCCGGTCCTTAATTTTAGTTGCCTTGGTCTCCATAACACTTAGGTATAATTTATTCTTTCGACGTTGGTCTTTGTAATTTTCCCATTCATTCCCCTAGGTTCTAGTCGGCATGTTGGGTCATTAGTGTCGAAATTTGAGAAAGATATCCCTATACAAACATAACATACTCATTATATTATGCACATATTATTTACCACCAAGGGTTAGCTATCTATTAAGGCAAGGGAATACATTTGGGAATCACTCCATCATCACACACAACATAGGAAAGGGAAGTTCATCCTATTCCATCCACCATTTACATTTTACATCTAGCTATTGCCCCATATCTCTGTATCATTGACACTAAGGAATCCTAGGCATAATTACACACACAAAAAGTGCACATAAATAAATTGGGTCTAGAATGTAGTGAAACAATTAGTTTTAAGTCGACCTTTGTGTCTGCTAAGGTGATACCGACCCCTTCATATGCATATTTTTTTTAGGGGTTTGATGCTTTGTATGGGGTTTTGTAGGTAAATATTCATTGCATATTTGTGGTATCATCAGTGAAGATACTACGACATTGGACTGACAAAGGTCAAGGTACTGTGAAGACCTAACGACACACCTGGAACTAGGTCCTAAGTAGTTCGGCAGACTAGAGAACCTATTTTGCAAACCAGAGCACCCTAAGTGCCCCATTCTTCCTCTAGGTGCCCCAGTCTGTGTAAATCACCTTAAGCTACCATTTTCTGGGTTGTTTCTTCATACTATTCTCCATCCACACATCACTCTATTCAGTCCCAACACAGAATGAGGTAAGTTATTTTCAAGTTAGTATCTTATCGTAGTTATTTCATTTATTTCACTTCATTTAAATATCAAATAAAATATATAGCATCAATATTGAAATTTATATTAGTTATTCCATTGTTGTTTCTATTTAGATTAATTCATAAAATTCATATTTTTAGTTAATCAGGGGTCTATCCATAGGTTGAGGTGCATTAGTAGAATCAACCCTTGGAATATGAAGTGTAGTATGAGGATCATGGTTACAATATTTGTATGCATGACGTTCACAAAAAATATTATACTCGATTCCCTCATGTAGGAATTTAACACAATGATGCACGGTATAAGGAACAAATTGTATGACATGAAGACAGGGCCTACCAAGTAAACAATTATATCAAATGGGGAATTCGATGACAAAGAAGACAATGTTAATATTTTTTGTCCCAATAGTGATAGGTAAAGTAATGTGACGTAAGCATGGATGAATAGACCCATCATATGCACAAAGAGAAAGAGATGATGGGCTAACATTAGTAGCTGAAAGATAAATATTTTAAAGGAATGACATAGGATAAATATTGAATTCAGATCCATTGTCGATTAAAGTACATTTGATACCCATGTTATAAATGCGAATCATGATATGAAAAGGTTCGTCATTGGGATTAGACATGAAAGAAATATTCTTAGAGAAAACATCTATAAATGTATGATATACTGAACTAGGATACATATTGGTAGGAATACAAGTGGTAGCTAAGATATTTCTGACTATTTCTCTTAAGTCAGGATTGATAAGAAAAAAGTCATTAATAGAGATATTCATGATGATAAGACTTTCAAAATATGAGAAATAGAAGAATGAGGATCCTGAGAGCGCGAAGATCAAGTTCACCAAAATGATTATTCCTTTTGGTGAAGATCAAGTTGACCTTTGTGTCTGCTAAGATCATTCTGACCCCTTCGTATGCATCTTTATTATTGTAGGGGTTTGATGCTTTGTATGGGGTTTTGTAGGTAAATATTCATTGCATATTTTTGGTATCATCAGCGAAGATACTATGACATTGAAGTGACAAAGGTCAAGGTACTGCGAAGACCTAACGACACACCTGGAACTAGGTCCTAAGTTGTTCAGCAGACTAGAGCACCTAGTTTGCAAACCAGAGCACCCCGAGTGCCCCATTCTTCCTCTAGGTGCCCCAGTCTGTGTAAATCACCTTCACCTACCATTTTCTGGTTTGTTTCTTCATACTATTATCCATCCACACATCACTCTATTCAGTCCCAACACATAATGAGGTAAGTTATTTTCAAGTTAGTATCTTATAGTAGTTATTTCATTTATTTCACTTCATTTAAATATCAAATAAAATATATAGCATCAATATTGAAATTTATATTAGTTATTCCATTGTTGTTTCTATTTAGATTAATTCATAAAATTCATATTTTTAGTTAATCAGGGGTCTATCCATAAGTTGAGGTGCATTAGTAGAATCAACCCGTGGAATATGAAGTGTAGTATGAGGATCATGGTCACAATATTTGTATGCATGACGGTCACAAAAAATAGTATACTCGATTCCCTCATATAGGAATTTAACACAATGATGCATGGTAGAAGGAACAAATTGTATGACATGAAGCCAAGGCCTACCAAATAAACAATTATATCAAATGGGGAAGTTGATTGCAAAGAAGACAATGTTAATATTTTTTGTCCCAATAGTGATAGTTAAAGTAATGTGACGTAAGCATGGATGGATAGACCCATCATATGCACGAAGAGAAAGAGATGATTGGCTAACATTAGTAGCTGAAAGATAAATATTTTAAAGGAATGACATAGGATAAATATTGAGTTCAGATCCATTGTCGATTAAAGTACATTTGATACCCATGTTATAAATGTGAATCATGATATGAAAAGGTGGATCATTGTCAAAAATAGTAAGATCATCATCGGGATTAGATAGGAAATAAATATTCTTAGAGAACACATCTACAAATGTATGATATACTGAACTAGGATACATATTGGTAGGAATACAAGTGGTAGCTAAGATATTTCTGACTATTTCTCTTAAGTCAGGATTGATAAGAAAAAAGTCATTAATAGAGATATTCATGATGATAAGACTTTCAAAATATGAGAAATAAAAGAATGAGGATCTTGAGAGCAAGAAGATCAAGTTCAAGTTCACCAAAATGATTAAGCTAAAAAATGTTAATAAGAGCCTAATCTGAATGCTAACATAATAGTAAATAAATAAAAATTAAATATAGAAATCACACCCAAGAAACTAAATAATTAGTAATAAAACCCTAATGTGCAAAGAGATGGTAAGAAGCCTTAGCTAATTCGTAGAGTTCTAGAAATTACACAGAGTTAGAAAATTAGAAAACATGAAGCACTGAATGTCACACAAAAGTACAAAAAAATGATTATCCAAGGAGATATGCTAGGACTAGGGAACCTAGAGAGGGACAGGGGAGTCTGTGGGTGCCCTAGACTTGTCTCTAGGTGCCTGGGTCTATAGAAATTCTCAAAAACCATCCTCTGAGGTGTCATAAGGCATTCTCCTGTAGTCATCTTTGATCACTCTGAGGTCGTTCTAAGATCACCGAGGTCACTAGAAACCTCCACAAGAGAATGAACCTACAAAACCCTCAAATAAACATCAAATACCAAAAAATAAAGATGCAGAATGAGAGGTTAGACTATCCTTAGCTACCACAAAAATGGAATTACAATTGAGTGCTACAATACATCTAAAAACCAATCTAGTTCTCTCTGTGTGTGTGTGTGTGTGTGTGTGTGTGTGAAATTGTGCCCTAGGTTTCTCTTGTGCATGTCACACTTGGAATAGCGAGTAAATAAATAGATGTATAATATAATAATATTTTAAATAAAATAGAATAAACTTACTTCCTATAAAGTGTTATGTAGAAAACTATCCCTTGTGTCCCTTGTGATGGTGCTATATGGAGAAAACTATCCCTTATGTCCCTTGTGATGGTGCTATTAGGAATTGTGCCCTAGGTTTCTCTTGTGCATGTCACAAATAGCGAGCAAATATAGATGTATAATATAATAATATTTTTCATAAAATAGAATAAACTTACTTCCTATAAAGTGTTATGTAGAAAACTATCCCTTGTGTCCCTTGTGATGGTGCTATATGGATGCAATGGAGATTTTAGATCCTTAATGGATGCAACCTTAGGTGGTGATAGATAGTGCTTAGTGCATGGTCTATTATTATGATCACATAACTTTATATCTATATGATTCCCTTTCTTGAATTTAGTAATTAACCCCAAAAATGCCAAATAGCAAAAAAATAAGATGCTAAAAGGGATAGAAAGGACTGAAAAAGTGAGAGTAAAGTACAAAGGGGATGAGAGCACCCAGAGGGGATGAGGGTGCCTGACACTGGCATCCTGGATAGGTGTTGGTGTCCAGTGTGATAAATTTTGAATAGTAAAAAGGAAGATTGAGAAATTAAGGGTGCAAGACTGAAAGTAGTAATAAAAAGAAAAAAAAAAGGTGGTCAAATACATGGGTTAATTAGTACTTTTATTACTTAGGAATCATATGAATATAAGTATACAATCAGGACTAGATAATTACCCAAAGTATGTGATTATGTGTCTATAGAAATATGAATAAGAACGAAGGAAAGTTGGTGCGAAGAGAAGAAGTGATATGTAGGAATTTTTAGAACAAATGTAGAAAGATTTACGTAAAGGAAGAAGTGAGGTGTACGTGAGGAAAAGGGCATGATGAGAGTTTTCTAAGATGGAGGTATCAATGGAGTATGAATATATTTTGAGGAAATATAGAATGTAATGAAGGGTATAAATGAGATATAAAGGTAATAACCCGAGGAGAAGAGGCGTAAAAAATATGGAAGGAAAAATTATAGTTTTTAGACTTGTCTGATCACGTAGGATGATAGTGATAAGTTAATAAAAAATATGATAAAAAAATCCAACCACTAGATGGACATGACACAATAGGGGTGGAAAAATGGCGATATGGTGAAATTTTGTTTTATGAATTTGAGTTCAAATTTGGATATGAGTGGGAAAATGTTATTAGTGTCGGTGGTATTTTTCATCTTTTATTCATTAATTATGCTAATTTACACCTCACAAGGAGAGTAATATCACTTAGGTGAGATCATAGGTCATTAGGTGTCATTAGGAGCTATATGGTCCAACTTATATATAGAATATATCATATGTACATGTGTGCGTCATACATAAGTTACATTCCATTTCTTGATTGTGACTCCTATTCTCCCTTATGGACGTATGATGGGTCTTGCATTGGCAGTTACACATCACTCATATTTGTACCTTTTCATTTTGATCTATGAGTATGAGTAGACATATTTTCCTTGCATAAAAATTATTATGATTGAATTATTGATTTCATATTTGATCTACTTCATGTCTCGGCTCGAGTATAACTTCTTTGATGTCCACGTATTCATTTTTGATCCTCATGCTTCCACACTCTCACATGATATCAAAGATCGTGATTTGGAATCATGTCACTCACTACGGTTGTTTCTTACTAATCTCCATTATTTGATTTTTTAGTTTCATGTGTAATTTTTTTAATCCTTTGCTTTGTACTTTACTTGCATTATTTTAGGTCTTTTTTTTCTTGGGAAGTATGCCTTGTCTTGTGTGTTTGCAGGTGTTTTTATGCAATTTCAGTACAAAACATCATGATTGAGTGAAGTTTTTTTTAGTTTATTAGAATGTGTTAAGACCCTTTTTGGACCAAACTTATCAACAACTCACCAAGATGGGAACTGAGCAGTCACAGTTCGACAGTATTCTCTGCTTACGAGTCTCCTTGGACATGCACTCACCCACCTGTGTCATAATATCTTGTATTAGTTTCAGTGCTCACTTCCAACAACCTATCTACCGACCACCTCACCAAGATCCTTCTACTACAAATAGCTTGAGTTTCATTCAATGCACGACCTGTGTTTCCCTGCTTTGGCTCTATGTTTATAACCAAATAAGTCTTATGTGTTTGGACTTTCCTTGTACATTTCCTGACCTTAATCTTATTTTTTCTATGTGTAACTCATTTTCTGGCTCGCCTTGGCTTTAAAAAACTTCACTCCCTGCTATGTACACTAGTTTTCATCATCATTACATGTGTTTTCATGGACCTTGCACCATCGTGCCCATGTTGGCTTTTCCTTATCCCTTGCCATGGATACTTCGTCCTTATCTATTTTTTTAATCCTATTCATGTTTGTGCTTTCCTTGTGGAGATCACTTCTTCCACGATTGGGAACTCCCCATAGTAATCCCCAGCCCATTTGATTCATCGTGTTACTACATGGTTACTTCTTGTGCTAGCTCTTCTATTTTGGTAGAATCTCGACACATAGGCTCATCCACCTGAAATCACATCTCGATGCCTAGACTTAGACCTTGCTCAGTCATTAATTTTTGACGCGTGGTTCATTTCGGCCCCTCCACAACTCATGTTTTGAAAAAATTCAAATCAACCTGATGTCACCTTAACTCAATGCCAACCTAAATCCTAACTCACTATCCACCTCACTATCCTATGTAGCTCGCTCGGTAACCTCCGAAATCGATAACCAACCAACTAGCCATCTTGTCAAGCTGAGCTATCAAACCACTCTTTTAAAAGGTAAAAATTTTTCCTTGTTATTTACTTATTTTTGTAATTTAGATTAATTAATCCATTTTAAAATTAATAAAACACTTAATTATTAAGAAAAAAAAATCTTTTTTTGGATTTAAAATAGGACTATTGGGATTTTCCAAGCCCCTTTTTTCTTTCTGACTCTTCATTGTAACATTTATCTTCTTTGTTTGTGGGTTTGTGAGCCCTTCTGCGGATTTTTTTTTATCAAATTTATCCCCTTGGGCCAAATTTGATGACAAGGACCTAAAAAAAACTAGACACTAGACATGAAACTTATGGGTGAAACTAAGTCACATGCAGTTTTCGGGGTCTCAGGAGCACGTTCAGTGAATTTAGGAGTGAAAATCATATTGAGGAATGTATTCCTCTTTTGGGTTTTGACCCTTAAAATCAAATTAAAAAAGGATTAAATGCGGGCCACATGGGCCCACACCCAGAAAAAATGGGTAAAAATAAAAAGAAAAACATGATGAGCCTTAAAATCCCTTGCATGTAATCTTTCATGAGGGTTACGACATGAAGAAACTCAAAAAATCCTAAACTAAAGGTTCTGTGGTAAAAATTTGCCTAGGTAGGCCTACTTGAGGGACCGAGATAAAAAAATCTGACCGAGCTACTTGGAGAGATGGGAATATGTACATTAGTGAGCTGACTCGAAGGAGGGCTCACCGAGTAGCTCAGCAAGCTAGATTGTATTGATGGCTAGGCGAAGCATTGTGGCAATGAATGGCTTGGTAGATCAAGTGAATGCATTACAACGAGTTATGGAGATAGCTCAAGTGTTCGAGAAAAGGGCGAGGTGTCCTAGAAGGATCTCATGAACAAGCTCGGTAACATGGGAAATGACTAGGATGAGGGGATTGAGTGATGCAAGAAGCACAAATAGAGGGCAATAAGCTCGAGACTCAAGAGGGTAACAAGTGTTATGAGGATCGAATACTGATGGAGCTTGGAGAGTTTGCAAAGTAGATTCCTCGAGGAGCTAAGATAAAAAATGAAAAAGGGCCATGTCGTCCAGGGAAGAAATAGAAGGATAGCTCAGGAGCCCGAAGGTGGAGTTTCAAGGGATAAATAGATGGTTCGAGGTCAAGCCTGACCTCATGAATGGAGGTAACGACATCGATTGGGGAGTGAGTTGAATGAAGTTGGCCAGAGGAAAATTCAACTCGCAAGGAGATCAATGCTTGGGGGTCGGCATGGTTCAGAATAGCTCAATTCACTAGCTCGAGAGTGAAGAATGAGGCCGAGACATTTAGCAAGATCACAACAAGCTAAGAGCTCAGGAAATGTATAAAGAGGAAATCTAGGGTTTCAAGTAAGTCAGGAGTTTGGTAGGATCCTAAAGTCTGAAGATTTATTACTTTGGAAGTTTAGCGTTTTAGGGGTCATGGACGAGGCATTTTAGACATTAGGGCGAGGACAACTCTGAATCAATGAGCTACAAATGTCAGAAGAACAAAAACCTTGAATTATGAAAACATGGATGCATGACAAGTTGAGGAAGGTTTCGAGGTTATTGGAGTGAGTCAACTTCGGGGGTCAACCCAAAAGTAGCAAGTCAATTTCAGGGTATACGGCATATGCAATTAGGAGCTCGCAGGGTAGAAAAGTCCAAAATGCTGAGCTCACAATGTTTGAAGCATGAGAAGACCGAAGTCCAAAATTTTCAAACTTCATGGGTGGGTGATTTTGGAGTTTGGGGGTGGCCGAATTTGGAGGTGAAGTGAGTTCATTTTTAGAGTTTGGCATGGGAAAATTCTAAAACCAATAGGCTTGAAATTCTGAAACATTGCACTCTTACCTAAAAAAATTTAAAACAAGCCCGCCAAATTGGTACATTGGACGTTGTGCTAGCTCAATTAATCAGGTGGGTAGGTGAATGTTGAATTTTGAGATATACAACCAAACTGTTAGCATGTAAAGGATGAGTTGCATTGAATATGGGGCTCAGTAGGTGTGTTTTGAGCTCAATGGAGGGAGGTGGATTCAAAGGAGTAACCCACATTACAACCTTCATAACTTTAGTAATTTTCAACCAAAATTAGGGGAGAGACACCAATAGTGGTGCGCCCTATGTTAGGGGGCACACAAAATAAATTCTATAAAATGTGGGAGCCTCATTTTTTCACCAGCATGTAGTTTAATATTTTTTTAAATTATATATATTTTTTTGAATGTTGAATTGGAGGGAAAAATATATTTTGAATTTATTTAAAATTGTAAATTTTAGTTACACTACATTTTCATTGAGACCCATATTTGATCATGGGTGAAAATGGTTGAACATTTAAATTTTCAAAAAGGAAAATCTTACATGTCATGATATGATTGAATGTTGTCATGTCAAAAATGACTAATCACCAGGTACCTTTATGACAACAATTGGCTGTTTTGTATTCAAGACACTATATCCACAATTAGACCCCGCTCAACTATTGGTGTCTCTCCCCTAATGATTTTGAACTCATTAGAAAGGATTTTCAGCGAAGAATCCAATGGACACTTCATAATCTAGTGACTAGGTGGGTAGGTGAGGTTTGAGACCTAGAAGAAACCAGTACAAAACTGATGACAACTTCTTCCATACTCCATTTTAAAAAATATTATAGTCAATAAAAAGCTAATTTCGAGATCTAAAGTATGGAATGAATGAAGAGGATCATTTAATATGTTGGTGGGTGAATTTTCATGATGAAGTTGCAGTGATAAAGCCACACCTAAGTGCATCATGAAGCCATTTCTTTAAACACAAGACACGGTACCATGAGATGAATTTTTACAAGTTTTCCCGACCATTTTAGGGATCAAATGATGATTTTTGATGTATTTTGGAGCATTTTAGACTTCTTCCTTCTCTCTCTTCTTTGCTACCCTTCTGCTATAAATCATAAGGAGGGGCTCAGTAAAAAATGTTGGATTGTTTGCGTTTTCCCCTCCCTTCTTTCTTGTCTATGAGTTATTTGTGGAGCTCAAGCTTCTCCATCGGCATTGTAATGCAATATTATGCCTTCTGGCCCCCCATGTATTGTATTGTATCAGATTTTGGAGCAATAAAACATATTTGTGGATGATTATCAACCCTCTTTTGTGTTTTTAGTGTCTTATATGATATTTCATTATAGTTAGAGGTTATTTGTAGATTGCTTAATTGTTATTGCAAGACCTCAATTGATTGTGTTTATTGGTAAATGGGTATACAATAGGTATTTTTAATCTGTGGTGTTAAATTACACTCTTCATATTTGCTTGTTTCATTCTCATGTAAGTCCAAGATATTCAACATTCCTTATTAGTGCATCACCTCCGGTTAGAATAGATTTACTTTTCATTCATCCTTCTATCCTTGTCTCCTTGGAAAGCATTAGGTTAGGATTAGATTAGTTTTATTTTCAAGTTTTACGTGTGGTTTCAATATTTAGGAATACAAAGCTGGCCTTTCTTTGGAGAGCTTTCCTGATTGTAAAGTCCCTCACTTTGGGAATAACTCCATGTTATGAAATCACACTGAATGCCCCATCAACAAACTAGATCATTCGGGGGTGTTGTGATTTCACATAAATAGTTTTTGCATGCTCGGTGGGAAAAGAAGTCATTTCCACAAGCTTTGAAGTCATTTTCAAGAAATTCAGACTTAAAAATTTGTAGATTTGTAATTTTGGACTTTTCACAATAGGAGCAAAGTTCTGAAATCAATTTTCATAGGTTTTTCATTAGCAAAAAAAATCCAAATTTCACTAGTAGATAGATCGGGGGCTAAAATTCAAAAGGCTATTATCATATTTGCAGAATTTTGATTTTTTAAATTTCAGGATTTTTGGCATTTTAGAATTTCAGTTTTTGAAATTTAGGACTTTTTGAAGTTTCAGAATTTTATACCTTTTGAAATTTTGAGGTTTTGGGATTTTGGGTTTCAATATTTCTTTAATTTTAGGATTTCAAATTTTTGAATTTTTGAATTTTAAGAGGTTTTCTATTTTGGAGTCCTCTTCTTTTCACAATTTCAGGGACTGCAAATTCAAGAAATTTTTTTAACCTCTAGAAATAAAAACCCAAGTCCATCAAATTTTTCATGTGTAGTTATTTCAAGTTTAGATGTGTGACTTTACAAAGTATTAGCCTTGTAAGGCTCATTTCCCAACACATCTGATGAATCTGAGGGTTTGAACACAATGGTGTAGTAACATAAGTTTCTTAAGTATTGTTATCTAATTTTTCTCCTCAGGAAAAATTAGGAAAACACAACCTTACACACAGAGAAAATGGGGTCGATTCAGTTATGGGAGCTTGTATTTCGAGTTTGGTCAAATATGGTTGAAGCAGGTCGAGCATTACAAAGAATTTTAGGGAATGAAGAAGCTTCGAAGTCTGAATTTCAGACTTCGGAGGTGAGGCCTTTTAGAGGTAGGAGAAGCAAGTAAATATAAAGAAAAAGGCCCGAAAACCTGAAATCCTGAAGTTTGAAATGCTTGGGGTTTTTTGGAGTCAATGAAGCCATGGATCAGGAATGGAAAACATCAATCAAAATCCCGAAATCTCAAAAGTCTAAAAGGGTTTGGATTTCGGGGATCAAACTTGGTTTCGAGGTTAACACGAAGGTTTTTTCATACTTTCGGAGGTCGAGGTTTTAGAGGTATGGGTTTCAGAGTTTCGAAAATCTCAGGAAAATTTGAGCGATGAAAAATTTCATGGTTCTAAAAGGAAAAATGTCCTAAACCCGAAGTCCAAATTTCAAACTTTAGGGTTTCGGAGGTTTAGGTTTCAGACTTTCAGAACTCTCATGTTGATTTGAGTGATGAACAATGTCATGGTTTCAAAAGGAAAAATGTCTGAAACCTGAAGTTTGAATTTTAGAATTTGGGGTTTTGGAGGTTTGGGTTTCAGAGTTTCCGGACTCTTAAGGAAATTTGGGTGATTAACAGTGTCACAGTTCTGAAAGGAAAAATGTCCAAAACTCGAAGTCTGAATTTTAGACTTTAGGGTTTCAGAGGTTCAGGTTTCAGAGTTTTAGAGTTTTGGCATGCCCAAGTAGATGTTTCAGATTTTGGAGGTTACAAGGCATTTTGGAGTCTAAAGGAGTAGAGCCAACCACTCTCCATTAATGCAGTATGGCACCCTAATCTTCAGATGGCCATAACTTTTGACTGGGAGCTTGGATTTGCACAAGAAAGGACTTTTTGGAAAGCTTACAGTCTCCTCTACACAATGAGACTAAGTTATTCAAAATGAATAAATAAATTCCATCATTTTAAGGGATGTTATAGGTTTCTCACCTACCAAAATAATGAAGTATGGGATTCCTTTCTTTCCCACCAAGGCATACTACATGGAGGCATGGGTTTTGCAGTGGAATCCATCATTGTTGTAGGTAAATTCAATACATTCTAGGGTAGTTAAAGAAAGAATTTGAATTCTTCCCTCTTTCTTCTCTCATTCTTCATATATATTTTAAGGAGGGGCATTGTTCTAATGCTGGATAATTTGGCTTTGCACCCTCCCTTCTTCTCTTGTCTGTAAGTGATCTTGTGGAGTTCAAACCTCCCATTTAAATTGTAATGCAAGATTATGCCTCTTGGATATTGTAATGCACTATATCAAATTGGTGGAGCAATAAAAATAAGTTTGTGGATGATTTCACCCCTCTCTTGTGTTCATTTCCTTCATCTGATCTCTCATTGCAATATTGGTTATCTGTGTATGGTTATTGTATTATAATTTTAATGGTTTGTGTTTAATGGTTAGTGGATTATCATCAGTGGATAAATCTGTCGTATGTTTTCACCCTTCTTAATCTGATTTGTAGTTTCCATCTCCATGAAAAGCATGTGTCCAACATTCCTTTTGGTGCATCGCCTCTGTTAGTTTAGGTTTCATTTATTTCAATCTTCTTAACCTTGTCTCCTTGGCAAGTTAGAGTAGATTTTAGAGTAGATCATCTACAATTTGTATGTGTGTATCAGAATAGAGGAATAGGAACCGACCTTCATTCAGAGAGCTTTTCTGATCACAAAGTCCCACACTTTGGGAAAATATCCATGTTATGAAATCACATTGACAGTCTCAATCTATCGAGTTCAAAAATTTAGGGGTGGTGTGATTACGCATCAATAATTCCTTATTGATTTTATTTGTGTTTCACATTAGCATGATCGTTCCTTGTGATCATTCATCTAGAAATTTTTTTTCTAGGAAAATCCTTTTCAATCTCATTGAGATTGTGTCATCACGATGTCTATTTTTCTTATACCTTCTTTAGAATATCATGCACACAACTCCATACTTACAAAATGTCTAGTTGAATGTAATTATGCTTCCCTAAATCACCATGGAACTTCCTTCCCTTTAAAGGATTTCCATCAAACTATCTAGGTTCTAGGAATTTTTACCTAAACCATGCCAATAAATGACTGATTATCGTAATGTTCCTCACACTTACAAAAATATGGAACCTTGGTTTTGGAATTCAAATCAAAATATTCCCATTACAACTAAACCTCGTTTGATTCTTCGTGCAAGAGAGACCACTCGGATACCCTGTTCCCCACCTTAAAATCATACTTGGTGGTATGGTTTGGACACTTCTAATCTAAATTATTATTCAGGCTCCCCCTACTCTTCTTCTGATTTAGATCTAAACTACCATTCAGATTCCCACTCTTCTTCTGAAGATTCAAATCCCAACTATTGTTCGGATACCCCTAGATCAAATCCTCAATCATGGTCCTCCCTTTCTTCAAAGAACCTTCATTCCTAATCACCTCAATGATGTATTCCTCCTTTGAAGACTCATGTGACTCCAAGTTCTATCGATCAAAAATCTAATTTAGTTCTTGAGTCATGGTCCTCCCTTTCTTATTAGGACCTCCTTCATCAATCTCCTTGACAACCCCTTCCTCCGTCGAAGAGTTCCATGAATCATATTTCCTCTAGTCAATTATCCAATTCAACTCCTATGTTGCAACTTAATGGATGGATATGTGATCCTACTTTCCAACCTACATTACATCATCTTCTAGAAAAAAGACCTAGGTCCAAATCCAAATCATCCATTCATGAGATTCCTGCCTCCAACTCTACTATGTCTCTTGAGTCATCTTCTTCTATTAATCAAGATCCAATTCCTCTTTGGCCTCTAAGTCATTTCGATCATACCTTATCGTGTCTTCATCCATCTTCTAAATATCAATGTCTGTGACCATGTTGAACCATTAAACAGAAGCCATGTGCTAAGATATCTTTTCGAAGCACTATCAAAACTTCATGGGAGTGATAAGGTCAAACCTTCCCCGTATCTACATCATCACACGTATTCTAAAACTTCCATGCTTGGTGAAACCATTTCTTCTAGTCAACCTCATGTAGGCACCTATTTTTGGGTATAACGCCCCTCAGTCATCTCACATTCACGCTATTTCCATTCTCACATCTCTTTCTCTTAAATTAAATGAAATCCTATCCACTTAATTAATTATCAAATGGGCTCCATGTAGACCCATTTGATAATTCAACTTTTTGATATTATCACCATCTTCCACAAATTATTAATCCATGAGTATTAATAAACCTATCCGACACCCCTTTTTAAAGTGGAATCTTGTATCTCATCCACCATGTCAATCATGCTCCCCACTCCATTTAATAATTCAAGCCATGGTCCCCACGTGATCACATCAGATATCTTAACTCGGGTTACTCTACTCAACCCCGGCTACTTGTTAACCTCAATCTAACCTCACATCTAAGTTATAAATATGGGTGTTTTCCCCATATTTGGGAGGAGGGAAAAGTTAGAAAATTCAGGTGAATGCTGAGAGATTTTAGCCATTTTATAATATCATTATTATTCTATCTTGGTGATAACACGTGGAATTTCCATGATACTCTGCTCGTGATTTGGTTCATGTGATGAGATTCTTGTTGCACACATCAGATCAATAACACCATCTAAACACCAGTATCATCCATGTTCTTTTGTTTATAAATTTGTATGTTATCTATTTTGGACGCTATTTTATTATTATTCTTATTGCATGGGGGTTGATAGCCACTGAGGAAGTTAACACTTCTCGGATCTTCTTTGTCAGGAAACCCCAACATAAAATCTCTATTCATTATTTTTCTAGTGTATGTGAACTACAAGTTCGCTGGGATCACACCGAGGAGTCCGATATCAAATTTGCACCCGTATCATCCATCGTCATCTCTAAGGTACTAAGACCTTGTATAATCGACATTGTTTAGTGTTTATTGATTACTCGTACACTCATCTGGACAGGAAGCTGGAAACTCAGATCAACACTTGGCATGCATGGCGGGACCAGATCTAGGCTCTAGTCATGTTTCTGTTTGTTTACTTTGTATAGGTGTCGTATGTATAACAATTACTGTATTTTATATTATTGTTAGTATGACATCACGTCAATCTAGATATATGTTATGCAGTTTTTATTTGTAAACTCACTTGCTTGCAGGATCTTTGGTACTATCTTCGTCTAGGTGTTGTGATGCATACATGTAGTTGATTATGTCGCCATTGAGGTACGTCGATTTCTCGTTTGCAAAGGTCGGTTATTTATTTGTTTATAATAAGGGTAAAATTTTATTATTATTGCTACTTGTTAATAATATATGTATGTATAATAATATAATAAAAATAATAATAATAATTAATTAATAAATAAATAAAAAACATTTATATATATATATATAAAACAATCGTAACCCTACCCTACATTATCTCGTCTCCACCTTACTCCCCATCTCCCCTAACTGATCTACCCTTCTTTTCACCTCACCCCCTTCACCCAACCGATTCCTCAAATCATAGCCCCTTCACTCATCCCCACCTCCACCGCTACTCCATCTCTTTTCCACTTGGCTCATTTCACATAGCCCCACTTCCTTCTCCATGTGCCTATCTCCCACACAAAACGCTTCTCCCACCTCACCTCACGTGGATCATACCAAAGGATAAGACTGTGTATTCCCCCCTTTAAAGCTAATTGGTCATGCATCAGAAACCGCCATCAGAAGTATTATCTTGTATATAATTTATGGATCTAGGACTGTGTATTCTCCTCACAATTTCTATCTAGTGGTTTATAATGACATAGTTTATTCGAAGAGGCTGTGATTATGAGATCAAGAAACTTAACACAGTCTTTGAAATATTTATGTGAAGCATCTTGTGCACTAAATATTAGAATTATACCATATCCTCAGCTCACGCATCATTGTGATCCCCATTTTTATGGAAAGACCCCAGGCCATACTGTCATCAATAATTCTCTATATTCAACTATTTCACAGAACTCATTGTCCTCCTCTGCCTACGCTCTATCCTCCAAACCCCTCACTGTGCCACTCTGATTTCACCCCACCACCACAACTCCTTCTCTCCATCCCACAGACCCACTCCCTATCCAATGCCTCTGCTCCGAGACTTTATCCTTCTCCTACACCGAATCCCTTCTACTCTACTCGCTCCCATTCAACTCCCTGTTTATGTTTATTTTACAATGACATTCCACCACCACTTAGATGATTACTCTCCATAGATATAGTAGGTTTCTACATAGCCTTACGTGGTCTCAATGTTTAAGTCTCCCCACTAGGTTTGTATCATTATCAAGTTCATAGCTTTGGGGACAACGACTGAAAAGCCACTTTATTGTAATTGACTGGTTTGGAATATATCTGTCGGATAAGATTTTCCTTTTCTTCGTCCCATCAATTAAACATCTTAGCTCATTATATAAGCTATTAACATCCGACTTTCAACTATATTTTATTAGTATTAGATAACTATATTTTATACCATTAATAAACGTATATTAGTTAAATTTATTTAGATTTTTGATGAGCTGTTAAATAAATAAATACATGTTCACATCGGTTTTGATAATATGTTTTATCGTCTGAGCTTAGTTATTATCTTATTCATTTATCTTTACAAGTCTAAAATAGGTTTTCCATTTATCTGGAATCCCTTGTGGCCCTTATCCCTTGGAAAACACAAGAGTCCAAGATTTCGGTTATTATACATCATCATAAACAACCATTCTATAACATATCTTAGATTCATCTGGTTGAATCTAATTCATCAGACCTATGGTATTCACATTTTTTTGATTATTTATCCAAATCCATTACCCCCCTTAATCTTTCTAAAACGCTAAAAGATATTTTATCCAACGTGCTACTTGATAGGTAATCCTTGGCGATATTATTTATAAGTGCGGGTTTGATGGTATCCTTCTTCGACTTCATTCAATCCCATGAAGCCTCTAGAGCTATCGAAGAAGTCCACGATGGTATTTGTGGTGGGCATTTTAGTGGCTTATCTATTGCCAAACGTGTTCTTCGTCTTGGCTATTATTGGCATTCTATAAATCACGATTGTTATGACTATGTCAAGAAATGTGTAAGATGTCAACAACACTCTAATCTTATTCGTATTCCTAGCCAAGCTTTACAGCCTGCCCAAGATTTATGGCCCTTTTCGCAATGGGGCCTTGATCTTATTGGTCTAATAAATCCCCATTCATCACAACAACATCATTCTATCATCACTACTACTGAGTATTTCACTAAATGGGTGGAGGCAATCCCACTCACCTCTACTAAATCTGGCCCAATCATTAATTTTATATATCAACATATCATTTTCCACTTTGGCATTCCCCATAAACTTATTATGAATAATGGGAAGTCCTTTAAAAACAAGGACCTTAAAAGGATCGGCAATACATTTAAGATCCAACTTAGCTTTTCTTACCCATATTATTGTCAAGCTAACAGCCAAGATGAGGCCACTAATAAAACTCTTCGAAGTATCTTGGCTAAAACTATTGACCAAGTAGGACGAAATTGGCATCTCCAACTTCCCTTTTCTCTATGGGCCTATCACACTAGCATTCACACTTCCACAGGGGCTACTCCATTTTCTATGGTGTATGGATCCAAGGCTCATTCTTCCCCTTGAAGTCTAAAATTCCATCTTTACGTGTGTCTCTTCGCAACTTCATTTCTGATGAAGATTATCGCCAGGAACGTCTAATGCAACTTGAGTTATTAGACAAGAGCACTTCCTTCTTGCTCTTGAGCACCATCATGTCTATCAAGATCGTATCCAACATGCTTATAATAAACACATCAAAGAGCGCGATTTTAAAATAGGTGACCTGGTTTTAAAAGAAAATAAAAATTTTACTACCTTAAAAAGAAGCTAATGGGGAAAATTTGCTCCCAATTGGATTTGACCATATATTATCACACATAAGTATGGGTCTTGGGCTTATCATTTAGCCTCTCTTGATGGTAAATTAGAGATCAAACCCCTTAATGCATTGCACTTACGGCCATTCTATTTTTAGTACACACACTTATGAGTATAGTCTTATCTTTATACCATCTCTCCACCATTATCCACTTCCATCTATCATGGTAATGATATGAATTATGTGGTCTACCGTCACTATTTTGATATGACCTTGAATATAAGTACAATGGCTCTACTTATAGCATATTCAATATGGATAAGTTCTCCCATTCAGTGAGAATCTTGTAATCATTACATCCATTACCCTCTCATTCTCCTATGACAGTCATGTAAAGGGTATCGGGTGCCTCCTATATCGTCAATTATCCCCTCCTTAGTGGTTTACTTCGCTATTCCCAACTCTCCCCCATGTAAAGCTAACATCCATACATGCAAAAAAAGAGAGTTAAAAGTTATCCAAAAATAGACTGATCCCTCGAAGGACATCTGTTCATGCAAAAAAAAAGGATACATATATAAATAAAAAATCAAATCAAATCAAAAGAAATAGAACAATCCCTTGAAGGACGACTATTATATTATTCTTGTCATCTATGTTATGTATTAAAATAGACCGATCCCTCGAAGGATGGATATCATTATCGCCATCTATATTGTATATATAGTAGACCATACCCTCAAAGGATGGCTACTCTTTTGTTATGGCATTCAGAAAGCTTCCCGCATTAATCAAATTTCTTCTATTATTGTTCTTTCCCTTTCCCAGAGATGGGGCATAGACTTTAGGAACACCATCTTTGGAGAACATTCTTCCCGCATACAGGTTACATCTCAAATCCCTCGTCATGTTGACATTAAGATTATGAGAATATTTCATCCATATCTTCCTCTTGGTCTTGTGATATAATCAAATCTCATTAGTTATGTACTAACACCTGATATCGGCTGCAAGTGCAATGCTTTGAGTAGTACCTTTTCTTGTTTACCTCTTATCCGGTTAAAATCATAACTTTCTTACATGGCCCTTGCTATGGTTATGTGATACCCATCTCATAAAAATCATATTTTATTACAATTATAATAAAATTTTATATCATTAAATCTGCATCTATATTTTTTTTCACTCTTAAGGATGTCCCCTATCAATATCCTACATGAATCTATGAAGTTTGTTATTGTTTCTACACACTCTATTTAATACACTATTCAGTTTGGGAATTATACTTGATCTCCATTGCAGTTTGTGAATTCTACTTGAGATTATCTCTCAAGTAGCATTCATTATCCGGAAACTTCTCATCCTCCACCATGACCAATGTTATCTTTCTCCATCCATTCTTTCACATCATCCTTCTCTTCTCTACAATCACCCACCAATTTTCTTTCCCATCACTCTTATTTTTGTTTGTCATCTGGCACTGACATCATCTTCTTCATCATCATAGACCTTTCATCCCTAGCTTGGCACATCTGTATAATTCCCCATGCAGCACAAAAATCCTACTCGAAGTAGACCTGTCATTCTGGACAAGGTCTCATTCGTGATCATGTCTGTTGACCATTCCTTCCTCCTAGTCCTCTTTATCAACCCAATTTTCTCCTAAAATTCACCTCATCTCATTCTCCACTACTCTTCTCACCCACTTTCTCCTTCTCTGTTATTTGTTCGATACTTCACATGTCCACCACCTGAGCTATTATTTTTGTGTTTTTCTCTTAATATCCTTTTACTGCCATCTATTTTATCGATCCATTTCCATTTCATATTTATTTCGGCTTGAAAATCCTACTTAACCACCCATTCCATGCAGGATTCTTAATCACAATGCAACTCTTTCTTAAGATCCTGCCACTGTAGAAACTCCTTCATTGTTTTCTATTCCATTCAACACTAGAAACATCTTCCTACTCCATAACTTCTTAATGCTTTGACATCATCAATCATACAACATAGGCATCCTAATTAAGAATTACCCTTACACTCTCCATCCTACACTGCATACATTCCTCCATCCACTCATGTCACACTACTTTGTTTCCTTGTTATCACTTCCTTTAACTTCATATTCCATTTTGGTATACACCGTTTAGTATTTTCATCATTCTTTTTCTTCTTCAGCTTGACGATCCTACTTAACCATTCCTACGGCATGGACAATCTTACTTAAGAGTCTCTCTTAAGAATGATCTGTCTTCTTTCCTTTCCTCTTTCCTTCATATTCCCATCATCTATATTTTTTCTTCATTCCCCACAAACACATCCTCTTCCCTTCTCTTTTTCCTCACACAAAATATCTCAAACTTCCTCAAATATCATCTCCATCATCCCTCATTTAAAATTCAACTTAACTACTTCATACCCTCTCTTACTATGTCTTGTTCCTTCATCTTTACTTCCGTCATCTTCATCCACATCCTCATCCATTACATTCTCTCCTCGCCTTCATCTTCTTACATATCGTTAGCCCTCCTTTATTTACTCTTTCCGGTCCATTTTCTAGAATACTTCCCCATATCTATCACCATATTTACTCATCATTATCATTTTTCATCTAACATTATGTCATCATCATCTTCCATTCTTGCACTAAGAATTATTAGTGGACTTCTCCTAAAACTCATTTCTCCCCATTCTACTAATACCGGTTCACTCTTTTTTACCTCTTCCATTTTCTCTTCCTTCCTTTTTTCTTTTGTGCCCTCTAATCATTATCAGAGGATTTCTCCTAATATCCCTATGCCGGTATTTCCGTTTCATCTTCCCTTTGAATTTTTCAATATCTCTACTGTCTTCATCACATACTGCCTTTTCATCATTTTATTTGTTGTCCTCTCCTCCTTTCTACCCCTGGTTTTCTTTCATTTCATTTGTATCATCTTCATCTTCTCTTCTCCTCACACTTTCATCTTACTTCTCCATTGATAACCTGACTCACCAACATTGTCCCATATTTTTAATCATCCCACCATCCACATGCATTTTCATGTGTTCTGTTTCATATTCAATTCCCTTACTATTTTGGCTCTATCATCTCTTCTTTCCCTCTTATTTTCATTTCCCCCATTACTAAACTTCTTTCTCTACCACCCCTATCTTCCTAACTCCTCATAGTTCCTTTCTTTCTCTTTTCCATTCTACCTCCTCCCCCATCTTCTTTAACTTCTTCATCTC
The DNA here is from genome assembly GCA_019776745.2 of Taxus chinensis. Lineage (NCBI taxonomy): Eukaryota > Viridiplantae > Streptophyta > Pinopsida > Cupressales > Taxaceae > Taxus > Taxus chinensis. Next base: position 358,371,534 of record CM034155.1, read on the forward strand.
CTTCATATTTCCATCCTACTATACATATTCATCTCTCCAATCATCCTTCTCTCATATTCTTCACAACTTCTCTTTCTCAGTTTTGTCATCTTTTTCATGATCTGTTCTTTCTTTCCCTCTGTTTCAATATCCATCTCCCTTTCATCCCTTCTTCTGTCATTTTCTTGTCTTCTTCTTTGTCCTTCATCATTTCTTTCTTCCACCATTTCTCCTCTTTATTATATTTGCTGCTTCTTTACTATGATATATCTTCATACATTCACCTTCCCTTCTAATCTCTTTTCCCTTCTCATCTCGTCTTCGTCATGTTTAGACTTCCTCCTTCCCTTATTCTCCTCCTCTCTTTCTCTATTTTATTTTTGTCCAAGTCCCTCATACCTTACCTATTTATTTCCCCCTTATCTTTTTCCACTACCCTCTTATTGAATGTCACTCTCTCTCTTTTGTGCTTTCATCTATCTTCTCACCTCTCTTATCGTCCTTCTCTACTATTTGATCCCTCTCCTCCACCATGTCTTTTTCTACCCCAACCATTTCTTCTTTCTCTAATCTCTATGGTTTATCATCCACATCTTTCATCCCATCTTCCTGGGACATTTTTGTCTTGGAAGATACCATAATGGCCAACATCTATCTTATTTTGTACTCTTCCATGAATATTTTCTCTGCTTTTGTTTTGTCGCAAAAGTATCTTGACTTCTTATCCTACTTACCAAACAAGTAGGATTGCTTTTATCTTCTAATTTTCTAACACTTATGCATTTTTCCTATGAAACATGATTACCATCATATTTATCACACCTTTAGGGCATTTTATCTCATATTTCTATCCTATCTTCTCATCTTGTCCACATTTAGGATTATTCCATCTATGCCCTATCTTGGGGCATCTTCGTCATCCTTGTACTTGTCAACACATATAGCTCACTTTGGGTCATTCTCGTGCCCTGTGCTGGGGCATCATTATCTTCATCCACGTCCCTTTTGCGGACGCATGATTTTTTTGCACGATTCCTCGCAGACAAAGGATTGTGCACATCTTTTGCATTTAGTTACACATATTTTGATGTTTTCCTATGACCCATTGGTCATCTTGGTTTACATCCATACTGCACTTGGTCTTCACCCACTCACTGGTCTGTAGAATGTTGTCTTCTGTATCCGTTGAGACCGCAATCATCCTCTACTGATGTGATATTGGAGTCACTGCCATAATTTTTGTCATTGTTATTGTGATCCTTTTTTACCTGGGGCATCTCACCTTTGGTCATGTCTTCATCCATCTTCGAACATATATTTCATCTAACCCTTTTTGTTTTTGTCGCGTGGCTTGCTATCGCAAACCACTCAACAAAAAGGGGTAAATGTAGACACCTATTTTTGGGTATAGCACCCCTCAGTCATCTCACATTCACACTATTTCCATTCTCGCATCTCTTTCTCTTAAATTAAATGAAATCCTATCCATTTTCTTAATTAATTATCAAATGGGCTCCATGTAGACCCATTTGATAATTCAAATTTTTGATATTATCACCATCTTCCACAAATTATTAATTCATGAGTATTAATACACCTAGCTGAAACCCCTTTTTTAAGTGGAATCTTTTATCTCACCCACCACGTCAATCATGCTCCCCGATCCATCTAATAATTCAATCCGTGGTCCCCATGTGATCACATCAGATCTCTTAACTTGGGTTACTCTACTCAACCCCGGTTACTTGTTAACCTCAATCTAACCTCACATCTAAGTTATAAATATGGGTGTTTTCCCCATATTTGGGAGGAAGGAAAAGTTAGAAAATTCAGGTGAATGCTAAGAGATTTTAGCCATTTTATAATATCATTATTATTCTATCTTGGTGATAACACGTGGAATTTCCATGATACTCTGCTCATGATTTGGTTCATGTGATGAGATTCTTGTTGCACACATCAGATCAATAACACCATCTGCACACCGGTATCATCCAGGTTCTCTTGTTTATCAATTTGTATGTTATTTGTTTTGGACGCTATTTTATTATTATTCTTATCACATGGGGGTTGACAGCCACTGAGGAAGTTAACGCTTCCCAAGATCTAGTTTGTCAGGAAACCCCCACATAAAATCTCTAATCATTATTTTTCTAGTGTATGTGAACTGCAGGTTTGTTGGGATCACACTGAGGAGTCCGATATCAACTTTGCACCCGTATCATCCATCGTCATCTCCAAGGTACTAAGCCCTTGTATACTCGACATTGTTTAGTGTTTCTTGATTACTCGTACACTCATCTGGACAGGAAGCTGGAAACTCAGATCAACACCTCCTATGGTCGAAGAACAACCACCTCTAATAATTGATTTATCTCAAAATGAAGGAACAATAAGACTACATGAAGACATCCCTCTATAATAATTCTTTCTAGAACTCAATACGCTCACATATGGGGAGGAATAATTTTATTCCTTTTGTCAGAACATAAATGAAGATCCTAAATTAATGGAACTTGATTCTTCTTCTGTTATTCCATCTTCACCTTCCTATGAGCATGATGAAATATCAGGTTCTAGCATTGATCCATGGCCTATCTTCTCATTACCAAATCATTCCTTATCTATCATCATTCCTCAATCAAAATCTCGCATTGGGTCACTATTGAGTAGCCCATCATCTTATTCTATTCTTGGGCCACGTCCTAGTAGCCCTTCATCCTTGTCTATACGTGGGCCACACCCTAGTAGTCCCTTGCCATCTTATTCTATTCTGGGGCCACATCCTAGAAGCCCTCCATAATCTTTCATAATGATTCACCTTGGGGTAAACCTTTATCTCTATTCTTGATCTACATCCTAGTATCCCTTCATCCTCATCTATACTTGGGTCACCCCCTATTAGTCCCTTATTATCATCTTCTATTCTTGGGCCATGTCCTCATAGCCCAAATTCTTCCATCTTAGGGCCATACTCTAACATCCCTTTGTCATCTTCTCTTAGTGGCTCACCTCCTTGTATCCCATCCTCTTCAATTTTTAATCCGTATACTATTTTTCCATCACATCATCCTTCTACCAATGACCGGGGAAAGCCCACCATCATCCCTAATTTTCCTATCATCAATCATAAATGTTCTCATTCTTCTCCCACTTCTCGAGATAAGACAAGTCATGCATCAGCTTATAAGAAACCCAAACAGTTTCTTAATCAAGCTCAGGTCAAAACTTCTAAGAGCTCCAAAGTTCCCAACACTTCTAACAATCTTAAGGTTAAAAATCGAGCACGATTCAAGAACTCACATCAACATAACCATCAAGTATGGTGAAAAGTGTAGAAACATATGGATAGGTAACTCAAGCTCCCGCATATGAAATCCACGTTCCAAAACAAATCATAGTCATTTTTTGAATATGAGCTCACCACGATCATCAAAATCAGGGAAAATATTATGCTTGATAAACAAACATACTTAATCTCCCTTATCAAGGAAATTGCAAACATTGTTATTGGATCTTACCACGCCGAATGAATTTTTTGGTCCCACCTTTACAAAAACTATCAAAAACCTAAAATTCAAAAACAAATACAAAAATACAAAAAATGAGAAAACATTAAAACATAAAAAAACAAAAGCAAACAATCAAAGGTACAAAGATCAAACATTGCAATGATGTATTGTGTACACATGGATGTTTCTTTCTTTCCTTCCTTGCTATTCTTCTGCAAGTCTTCTTGCCATTTTCATCCCTTTGGTGATATTTTAGCTAGCCCATTCACATGCATTTTGTGACATTTATCTCTATGGTATCTGTTTGACCTTGGTTTTTATGACCTTGGTAAATTACAGAATGATTGACCTCTTAAAGATCCTATCACAATAAACATATAATAAACTTGTTACGAAGAACTTTTGGACATATTTGTTAACACTATCCAATGTACTCATCATAATCACTTCCACTTCCTTCCATCAATCCATCAGTGGTTCTTAACCCCTTGTCCAACAAGAGATCTAAAATAAGTTTCCAGAAAGAAAAAGAATCAAAATCAATAAAAAATCAAAAGCTAAAAGCAAAAGTAAATTGATATATAATTCTCTCTTGGGGTATTTCCAATAATCTCTACCAGGGATATGGATGCCTAACTAATAGTAGAGAAATGTTGCGATTACAATCAAATTCATCTTCATCGGGGCTATGGATGCCTGGTTGGTAGAGGAGCAATGTACGACTATCCTTCCACCATCCATTCAAAAAATTGCCTTTCAAAATCAATCAATCCTACACATTGGCTAGTATCTTCACTTGCTGTTTATTAACTATTTTCCTTCAAGAGGTAATTAATTTCCACATGCACATACTGGATCTCTATGAGTGAAAAATATTAGTATGTTACCATGTGTCTTTTTTTAGAACTTGTTCAGACTCTTGTATTAGTCCTGATCTCATCTCACGATTTTTTCCTTTGTCTAATCACTTTTTTGTTGAGAGGATTCTAAGCTAAATTCACAACATTCATTATTCTTCTACTTCATTTAGAATATGCATGTGTATAGTGTTTCCTTTTTTCCATGTTTGAGGACACCTTTGTACCCTTTCACAAAAATAATCATCTACTTCCTTTTTTTCATATGTTTCTTCGCCAACATACGCTGGGGGTATTTTTTCTCCTTCCTAAACCCATAATTGGTTTGTGTTCATCATCAGGTTGAACATATATATTTTGGCCTTGATCCCACGTTCATCATCAGTGTGTGAAGAGTTTTCCTTTGAGTACTCCCAATTATTGCTAGGGCATTTTTGCATCTTCAATTTCTTGCACATGCATGTGGAATTCTACCCTTGTACATCCCATCTATTACTGGGGGCATTTACGTTTCTTTGTCTTCCTGTACATAGTTTTAAAAAACTATCAAAAACCTAAAAATCAAAAACCTTTAAAAATTCAAAAACATTCAAATATGTTAAAAATCACAAAAAACATTCAAATATGTTTCAAGAAACATCAAAAACAATATACATCGTCCTATAAAATGTCACTCTTTTGTTCTCACATGTTCATGTGCGCGACTAGTGGATCATCTTGATATACCTCCATCAACAAAATCTAGGCTACTTACTTCATCTGTACTCTGGGGCACAATGAGTTTCTTGGTACTGTTTCGTAGTGCACATTGTTTTTTCATCAGACCCAAATGTCCTCCATTATTCCCCTTGCATGTATCCTTTCTTGGGGAACCATCATCAACCATTGTCATTAATTCACACAGGTCAAAATTGAAGCTTGATAACAAAAATATTACATTATGTTTCTCTGTTAAGGTTAGTTTGCTTACTTTCTCATTATGTATGTTATTGCATCATTGCATTATTTATGTTGCATGGAGTTAGTGATTTTATCAATGGACATTTGTTCGTATGTAGATTTTCATGTCATACTACAATTTTGTTCATTATTTTTTAATAACGACTGATGATGAAGATCAGTAGCAATATGATGAAAAATAAATTGTTTTAAAAGGCATTGGATGGATGTTAGCTCATTTCCCCTTCCTCATACTCCTTTTCTTCTATATCCCCTTTCTTCTTCTTCACACTATTATTTCTTCTGTTCTCTTTGTCATCTTTTCGATCATTGATCGAGTTCTTACATCACCCCATTGACAATCGAGAGGGCATCCTTCATTCTACTCATTTTTATTCTATCCCTTCAAAAATTTCTACTTGTTTATGCTTGTCTACTATCTTAAAAGTGACGTCACTTATGCCACCCCAAAGAGGGGAAAATGTAGACACCTAAAATATGCTTACACTTAGCATTTCCTCAAATTCAACCAATTGACGACACTTCATTAATCAATCCTTCTCCACTCCATTCTTGGATACCCATTCACGACACCTTCTTCTTCTTATAATCAACTAATTGGGATAATATCTCTCTTATTAGCTAGAGATTCCTCCTTTCGACCACTCAAAACCTCCCTAGTTCTCTCTGAATCACTTCTATTGGCTTCCTAGGCTATCTATCAGTCACAAATGATTATCCATACCACTCCCAACTCTCAATGAGTCTCTAATCACTTGCTAATCGAGTTTAACTAGCCTAATCCTAACTTAAATAGTCTAAAGCATGTTGATCAACTCCTAATCATAAAGTGCTTTTTGACTCTCCTTTAGTCCCACATGCACCCAAATTCCAAAATATTCCAAACCAAAAATATAAATACAAGCCTAAGGATTTCCTTTCAAATGGTTCTTCTATCTCACATTTGGTGATCTTGGCATTAGACCTCATTTGCATTAGCAAAGATAATAAGGCATTTGATCTTGGCTATCCTCCGTTGTTAAAGCTCCTCCATCTTGCATCCATACCTTCATGCTAGGTTAGTAGGAGGGTATCTAAACTTGAATTTGTAGCCATTTTAGAGAGACCTCTTCACCTCCATTGAATCAAACAACAAATCTAATTTGTTTGCTCATAAGTTTAACTAGGTTAAATTTATGTTTTAAGTAATCATAGAGTAGTTAGAGATAAAATGATAGTGTTTTAGTTTAATTCATTATTGAATAAGTTATCTTGTTTAGCATTCATTTTGATGTTTATGATAGGTTTAGTTAGATCATGGAACTACTTAGTTTATTATTTGTTAACATAGCTAATCTTCTCATGCATACAATATGAATAACTAGTACTAATAAACAAGGAAGAGTATATGAGAACAAGAAGGAAATGGTTCATAGAATTACATAAGCATGATCCTAAAATATTTTGGAGGGAGCTAAATACGGAAAACACACGAAATGAAAAAAACATTACAATAAGCTAATGGTTAGAGTATTCAACATAATATTATGATGATGAAAACAAAAAAACAAACCTTCTACAATTAATGCCAGAGAATACTTTTCACAATTAAAGACACAATGCAAGGGGTTAAGAAACTAGTAACAAACAAATATTTGGATATAGATAAATTGCAAAAAAAACATCTAAAATGGGAAGAAAAAATTATTGTTATTTATATTAGAGAAGTATTCAATGTGGTGATTCAAAATGGTTTCCTAAAGAGTAGATAACTAGCGTAACTTTGCCTTTGTTTTAGATGGAAGATGTTAATAATCCTTCAAAATACCAAACTACCATTATCAATCACCTCTTCAAAAATAGTTTTTGGGAGCATGATAGAACACAATATTAACAATTAGGTTTAATAAAAAGGAAAGTTGGAAAAGGGGAAAGTATGTTGTAGACAAAAGTAATCAATAATAGATCATTATGTTACACTCAAACACTTAGCTGAAAAGGTTTGAAATATAAATGAAAAAGTATATTGTTGTTTAATATATTTTAATAAGGACCTCATGAAGTGGTATCTAAATACAATTATCTTGGTCTAAACTTTGAAAAATTGGGATACATGTAAAATTAAAATAATACAACGTGGATGTCAATATTTTTATGAGTTACAAATAGATGTAAGAATGTAAATTTATGGGATTGAAAGACCACCAAGTTTCTATTTGGGTTACTTATAACTCTAGTGGTATTGTATAGGTGTGAATTATGAGATAGTCACATTATGGATTTAAAATGTAGGAAGATAGAAATGATCCAAAAGTGCGTGATTACAAACAAATTAAAAATTAAGGTGTGAAATAATCCTTACAAACAAACAAACAATATCTCATTAAACATGAGTGTTATGCCTAGGTTACTATGCTACTTTAAAGACATACAAAACATGGAGATTAATAGGTGGTCTAGGGCCATAAGGGAAGAATAATTGCATAGGAGAAAGATCACATGGATGATAAAAACTTGCAAGTGAATTGACCCATTCCCTATAAACATTAGTTAATTTAGAACTTATTTTTGTTTAGTAAATCCTATCAAGCTTCAAGGTAAAAAAAGAGTATGAACATAATTTGTGTACTCATATACAGAAGGAATTAATGAATTAGAAGAGTAGCTTATCTTCTAGATAGTAAGTTATTTATCAACTTAAAATATTTTAATATATTCATGTTTACACACACACACACACACACACACACACACACACACACACACACACACACACACACACACACACACACACACACACACACACACACAAATCATTCATGAATGGTGTAATCACATGTGTATGTTAAATTTTTTTACAAATTTTGCTTATGGAAACAGATCATGATGGGAAACAATATGCTGAAGTGATAAAACAAGTTATGGAATTACTTCCCAAGAAAAATATGAAACACTTGGTGAAGATGGATTTCCAAAATTTAAAATAATTTTCCCAACAAGAACCACTATCATGAAATAAAATAGCAAAAAGTGTAGAGATAATATATGGTGAATTTGTTAATTTGACTATAGTTGCTAGAGCACATTTTTTGGTTACATTCTTGAATCGTGTTGATATAAAGGAAACATTAGAATTGTTGGGTGTAGATTTTAGATTGGAAAAGTAAAAATGTATGGAAGAAGAATTTTTTGGGAATTTTTCTAAAGGAATAAGTTCTTTGGGTAAAAATAATAAGTTTGCTGATAAGATTATTTCTTGTAGAGCAATATTAACTTCAGTTGTAAGTGAAGATATGAAAAAGAATCATCATGTTATCGCTATTTCCAAGGTATTGGTTATATCTAGAAATATGGTCAATAGGTATACAAAGAGGAGGAAGACATTAGATAATTCTACTGTGGAAGAAAATTGGGAGCTAATGTGTATAAATCCACATTATGATAAAATAGAGGATAATATTGTGAAGATAGTTTTTGATTTTTGGATTGAGAGGACCCATCCTTCTCCAAATGTGAGGGATGTTTTAAAACATAGGATAACTCAAAATAACTATGATGAACATATAAAACATTGGTTTGAAATAACTCAACATAAGATGTACACCAAGTTTACAGAAGAACATCCCAATGTTAATATTGTACAATGAATGTTTGAGAATTTGAAGCCTCGGTATACATGAGCTAATAAAGTCCTTGACACATGTTTTTTCCACTACAGATTGAGTTTGATTATCACTATCAGGTACACAAAATTTTTATATTACATATATATTGAGGTGTACTTTCATTTATATCTATATATTAGAAATTTGATTAAATTTTGTTTTTGAAATGTGATTTAAAATTAATATACTTCAAAATATATGTTTTTTCAGGTGTATGGAAAGTTACAAGAAGCATCAGATGGTCCTAAAATTCCCCCCCTACACATGTTAGTGAATTCATAGCTTCTATTATTTTCACAATAACTGATGATCATGTCGAGGATCGTATGGCTTGCATCAAAGGTGTATGTGATAAGTGTGGGGACTTGAAATTATTTCCAGAAACAAATGAATATTTGGACATAGTTCAAATGGTGGCTTGCAAGAGGTGATAAATAAATAAATACATACATACATACATACATACATACATATATACATACATACATACATACATACATACATACATACATACATACATACATATATATATATATATATATATATATATATATATATATATATATATATATATATATATATATATATATTTGGATGTACATATTTTATTTTGATTTTTATGTTTACTGCAAATGAATATGACAATTTGTCCATTATGTGTTGATTTTATAGGTTCAAATACATAAAATATTCAACATGGCTTGGAAAGGATGCAACCAGGTTGGATTTGGTAGAAGAAGAAATTCCCATTTTTGCATTCATGCAAAGTTTCCGAAGTTTAATTAGTCCGTAAATCAAACATTCTCACTATGGAAAGTGGAAGGCTACACAATTCAAGACTAATAGAGACACATGCCCTATTGGTTCCATATTGTATGTGGTGGATTTTGCTGAGAATTACTCATTTTCTCATCAAAAAGATATCCAGACACAGTATTATCATACTGAATAGGTTACCATCATGGTTCAAGTAATATATAGGCATGCAAAATTAGATTTGGATGGGGTTGAAAGTACAGATGTGAAGTGAGTGATCAATAAGGAGTATCACTTCTATATAAGTGATGAAAAGAAACATGGCACCCACTTTGTGTAGAAAGTTTTTGGTTTGTTCTTTCAATATCTTCATCAACGAAGAGTAGAAATAGATCAACACTTTTTTTTGGTTGGATGGTTGCACATCACAATTCAAATCCTCTCGCCCTTTCTTTGCACTCAGTCACTATCATTGTCATAAAACAAATACCTCATTTATGGAGTTTTTTTGAGATTTTTCATGGGAAGGGAGAACACGAAGGTGCGGGTGCATGCATCAAACATGATCTCAAGAAACAAAGCTTTGATTGTGAGGGATATCAATTAATTGATGCCCACGCCATTGTTGAATGGTGTAAGAAACATTTTGTAGTTCAGGCTTCAACCTTGTAGGCTTAAACCTCACACACTTCAACCTCATAGGCTTCAACCTCACATACTTCAACCGCACACATAGTGTTTTGGGATATAACATGTATGCACATTTAAAACATATATGTATCTTGATGTGATTTATTGAATGCAAGTTACAAACTTTAAAAAAAATTATTCGTAATTTTGATGTTTGTTTTAAACTTTATTGATTTTATACATGATTAATATAAGGTATCGATTGAAGGAAAAATAATGGATGTGAAAGGATTCCTAATTCTATGTATTTACACTCTGTGATGACTATGGATAGTAGTAACTAGACAATCTATATAAGAAATTAATATAATTTTTGTTATGAATGCATGAAAAAATCATATTCAAAGTGCAATAGTAAAAAACATGGGTATGTAGGTGAGTGAAAGAAAGTTATTTTAGTTATGGATGAAACATATGGATCAGATCATGATTATAGTTTTGAAGATGTGCCATTGATTTCACTTGATTATGACCACATATCAGGAATTGTTAAACAAGGTATGTTTTATTTAAAAGGATTGTATAATTTGATCATTGAATTTATATGCATATTTAATAGTATATGTATCATTGAACATTTCTTTACATTTTGTTGTAGGTGATGTATTTGCAGTCATTCCTTAAGAAGACAATATTGAGAAATTTGAGAACTACTTGCTGCGTTTCATAGAAGAGAGAACAAAGATAACATGTGTAATAACAAGTGAGTAGACAACATTTTATACTAGCTCGATTATAGTGTAGGGAAAATATTTATAACAAATAAAATCCCTCCAAAGTGGGATTCACTTTGTTGATTATAAATCAGACAAAAAATAGTATCATTACACCCATCACATAATTTCTATAGGGTTACAATTGCATTAGGTGAATACTGAATGTGGTAAGCATAAAAAATGGAGACTAGACATAGAAGATCATGAACAAATTTTATAGGTCATTGAACTATGAGATGACCCATTTGCTATTATATAGAAGGATATCTAATATTATATAATGATGTCTTATGAATGTAAAATTTTCTATATTTTATTTATTACTTTGGCATACATATTTGACAACTTTCTTGCTATGAATTAAAATTTATAACCTCCAGTCCTATATATATGTTATGGATTAAAATTTCTTGCTATGAATTTAAGCTTATACTAGATGGGGTTATGATTATGTATGTATGTGATGATTCTTATTAGTACACTTACAAGTTCATATTACACATTATTGATGATTTCTTACTATGAATGTAAGCTTATATGTGATTGTACTATATCAATGGTTTTATTATATAAATGGGAAGAATGTGGAGTTTTCTTATCTTAATGTTTTGATCAGATATTTACATAATATGGAGGTGGTGATTTCCTATTGTGGTTTTGATCATAGCTCACACTTCTATGGATTTGAGTATTGTTAACGGACATACTAATTTCTCATGTTGACTTAATGAGAAAACTTTATCATGAAGGATTTGGATACTTGAACTATATATATACAACAAATGAGTTCAAAAAAGTTGGTGCTAGGTCTACCTAACATGTCTTGTATTGATGGAATTTTTTAGATATTGTGTACATGTAAAACGACATCATTACAATTTTTCCAAAGGAAATAATTTATGATATTTGTTTCCCTTTATTTGGTCTAAAGTGAATTTATGTTATTTCCTACTCATTAATTTTAGGGCCGGGTATATTTCATTTCATTGATGACTTATCACTTCTCAAGTGTACTTTCTTAAGTATAAGAGTGAAATCTTCTAAAAAATTTAGTAGTTGAACATGACACAATATGAGGCTCGATATCATACCTTACTTGATGTTTTCCTAGATTGTGTTATTGAGGCTTGGGAATTTATTCTTGATGAAACATGTATATCCACAGAGAATAGGAGTGAATAAATCAATTTTTTCAAGGATATTTTGACAATGTGAAGTCTTATGAATTTTTTTATCCTATCACTCATGAATTTTTTTTTTCAAAGGGATGTCTAGTTTGATGAGCATTTCACCCATGTTTAGTCTTCCAATGCATATAGAGTTTGTCTTATCATTGATGTTATTTCATAACATGCACATAATGTTTTGAATGTGACAAGTATACTAGAGTTCAAGACATCCATAGTAGAGGAGTATTCTTTGTTGATGTAGAATGACGCTTAGGATTTGGATTCTATCCCTAAGGGATGAAATATGTTCTATTTCAAGTGAGTCTATGGGACCAAATACATATATTAGATGGTTATATTGACATATATAAGTATTATATTGTATAAAATGGTTTATCACATGGTGAAGGAATTCATCATTCTTATAAATTCTCCCATATTTTCTCGAGATAAATTTGTTCATGCCTATTTCACTAGCTCCATTAATGGGATGAACAATGCATTAAATGAAATTGAATAGTACATTTACTCATAGTGATCATCATCAGAAGATATATAAGGAGTGTATATAGGTATTTCATAGGATTATTCACATTTTTAGTACTTGTTGTTCACTTTATGGCGAGAAATAATCTCCTCGATCTTGTTATGATAAGATGGAAACTTTATTTTTTACCTATGGATTCAATCATTGTGATTTTAAAACCCTACATTATATATAAAGAGATTTTAAGAATACATTTTGATACTTTTTCTCTATGTTGAAGATTTGATTCTCATAACTCTTCTGCAATGATACATAATGTAAAAACAAACTTGATGGAGTAATCTAATATGAAAATTTGGGACTTTTGAATACTTTTTTTATACTACATATTTCTCAAAATTATGATAGGATATCCATTTTCCAAATAATTTTTTTGACCTAAATTAAATTTATTTGGAATCATTGATTGTAAACCTACGACTAATCCATTTTATTTAGGAGTCATATTACCAGCCACACGAACTACACCTAGTTTTGATCCCAATTTACATATAGGAAGTTATTATGTAGTGTTTTGTATTTGATACATAATCATCTTGATCTTTAATTTTTGGTTTTCCTTATATCACTTAACGGTATAACTCTGTAAGTAAAATTACAAGATGAAAAATACTATAATAGTTAACACAGAGTTATAGGAAAAATCAACACATTGCATATGCCAAGGAACAACTTAAATAACACAAGAAATACAACACATTGCATAATACCTTGAGGAATTAATACAACCCAAATAGTAGTGGTAAATACAAAAAATTCCTTAAGCTATTATAATTTAGAGATTGATAATGAAATCTAATTATAGTTGTTTACAAGAGAAATGATTATAGAGAATAATCCATATCTAGGAATAATGTCAATTCAAAAATGCAACAAAGTATTACAACATTGAAGTATTATTAGGTTCTTGTATTATTCATGGACCTCTACTTTACTACATTCATTTTATGATCTCATTTGACATTTTAGTTAGTTTTGACATCACTCAAAGGTGTACCATTTTTGTAGCGATCATTCCATAAATTAATCTTATTTACCCTTATTTACTAACTACATTTACGCGATTACTTTGGTCCTGTATAACATCATTTTAGAAAAAAATATTCCTATAAAACTTACGTAAGACTCAGGGATTTAAGACTACAAGGAGTATGACTGTGCACAAGACAACTCATTTCATTACTCTTAGACACACAAGTATTAAGTGTATATTGCAAGAGAGATATCAAAAATAATATTAAGCATTATAAAATCCTCCTAAGGACCTCACCTATTTCAATTGTTGGGTAAATACGCAAGTAAATTCAATACATAGTTTCCACTCACATAATTTAGACCTCACAAGAGATCAATCGTAGGTACAACCACAAACTATCTTGCAAGGTTTTGGCCACCCACTAGGGTACTAATAAAAATTATGCATAAAGGGGTTAACTTATTCATGATATGGTCATAACTTCATCACGTAGACATGATCACCTCACTTGTTCCAATATGATAGGTTTCACAACATATATGCACCACATCATAAAATATCAAGGAAATGGTCTTAATAAGATGTCTTAGGTGCGAAGCATGAAGATGATTAATGAGATAAAAGTATTTTATTGACATGATCAGTGTTTTATACCCTGGGAAGAAGACTCAAATGAGAGGAAGAAGTACAATAGGCATTATAGGTCATTCTTTTAATTTCGTTAGTTTTTATGAGAGGAGATTCTACCTAGCATTGTAGGTGTTAAGGAAGTAAACCAATAATTAACATAGAAAAAGATTTTTTAATATCTTTATAACATAGGTGTAACATTGAGTACAAGTTCACATCCAATTCAACACTATAAAATATAACCACATTGGTATTCCCTTTTCAAAATATACCAAGAACAATTCTTCGAACAATAATACATATCATTATTCTATGGTAATAAATGTATTGCAAGATGAATACAACTTTACAATGACAAGTCATTTACAACATATCACATCCAGAAAATTCTTCATGTTCGGAGTACCTGCAACCAACATTGCATCAGTCCTAGGACTGAGTATGGAAATCCGCTACACTCAAGCATAAATTCCACACATCCATCATTTCAAACAATCGGAACAAACAAAAGAGAGAGATAGAGATAGGGAGAGAGAGAGAGACATAAGAATAAGGAAAGGAGTCTGAAGAAAATCTAGGATTCATTTTCTTTTCGAAAAACTGTAACATCCTATATCCAATTTTTATTTCATTTCAACTCATATACATTCTGACCCATTTGTATTTTAAAAACCCAATCAATATTTTCATAATTATCTCTAAAGAGAGAAAGGGGAAGAAAGATAAAGTATGGATTTCATTTTCCTTTCTATTCATCATTTCTTAATCACATACATTATCAAATTTTCATTTCATTTCCAAACCTTGAACATTTATAACTCATTTACATTTTTTAGAACCAGCCAAAATATCAAAGTTACTTTTAGAAAGCAAAAAAGGAAGAGAGAGAAACATCATAATTTTCCAAAAATAATTCATAAAATAATTTGACCAATTCATACTCTATAAAGTGTGGAAATGATATGTATAAGGTTCCACAGTTAGTTAGGAGTCAACATAACCCTTAAAAGGTGTGTTTAACTAAAGTTGCAATTTTGGTGCAAGTTGGCTGAAACACCTAAAGTGCTCACAAATTAGGCCTTGAAAACACTCATTTTAAGTTTGAATTTTTTTTTTATGATTCATGCATACTCTTCCACATACATAGAATTCATCATGTTTAACGTAAGTTTATTATGAAGAGTAGAGCTCAAGTTGTAAGGGAGACTCCGGGGCTAGTTATCATAATTACATCAGCAGCTCTTGTCACACAACGACCAATGCGCCCCAAAACCCACTTGAAAAACTAGTTTCCAAAGGATTTTTCAATGGAACGAATGTGGGTTGCTATTCTCTTTTTGGTAGTCTAGAGGTAGGTGACAGGGGTTTTAAATTTCTCTCAAACTAAGTGGCAAATGGAAGACGAAACCGATCATGTTTTATTAAAATGAACACATCACACATGTGACTGTTAAGCTAAGTGGCTTCAAAATTTGACTTGTAAGGATTATAAATTCAAATGACTTGTCTAAGTAAGACCATGGTGTCCCATGTTACTAGGGGTCATGCTAATATTTTTGAGTTTGTGGTATACGTGGGTGTGTCGCCCCATGCACATGACTTTCAAGATCAGAGTTTTTTTGGTTTTGTTTTTGGTTGTTGATGTTTTGAGAGTTCACGTCAAAGAGATATTTTTTCATTTTTTTGAATTATTCTCCCTATCATTAAATTTTAATTTTGAAAAAACTTGAAATGATGAAGAAAAATTTAATGCAAACGAAAAAGGGAAAACCATACCTTTTTTGTGAAACTCATGATTCTTGCATTCGACGAGACCAAATCAACTTCACGCATTTTGGAAATAGTTTACACCTTATAACTGCATCACATTATTGGTATTTGCTGGTGCAACGTAATTGTAGACAACATATTAGTTCCTATATAAGGATTAAAGAGATATTAAACAAACTACCTTGGTTATATATAATATCAGGGTTTGTAATCCCAATACCCTTGTCCAAAATGTTGTACATCTTTGGACACACTCCCTCCAAGTTAATTAAATATATTATTAGAAATTAATTTATGCTCACAAAAATAGTCGTACATCAAATATAGGCTATTAAATACACCAAATAGTAAAAAAATGAAATGTTATAGAGAAAACCAGTCCTTTTTTTTTTTTGCTTCTAGTCATTTCCTTCATAAATTTGTGGCTCCTCGTTGCTTTGTTTTCATTCTCTTGGTGCTTCCCTTTCTTCTTAAAAAATTAATAGAGTTTCTACTATTTGAGATGAATTTACTAGTGAGATGACAACCATAACATCTTGCGGATTACCACAGCAGCCCCTTAAACTACTTAACAAACGAGTTTGAGACACATATAATGATGCATCAAGGTCTGATATATAAAGCAGCACTACCTTTGATATCAGGGGATTATTTTTGATAAATATCTATTATGGCATCACTCTATCCCTAAGAACCCAAGTAATTATCCCTAGTATATCTTGTAAACATAATGCAGTGTGGGCTTCTGGTGTTTTTAAAATAGCTTTTGCCCTTTCCTGGGGCCATAATCATCTAAATAAGTAGGGGCATTTGCATCATTTTCTGTATTGCCTTTGAATGCAGTTGTTACTTCCATCAAGCCATAAGAGAAAGTAAGAATCCACAAAAAAAGGTGTTAGACCAAAATACAATGCTCTTAATCCTCATGTTTCTTCATCTCTTTTGCATAAAACAACTAAAATAGCGGCAACATGCTTCATTTCCTCTCAAAGACCAATGAACCCATTTCAGATTCAGATACAGATCCAGATCAGTCAATTTGGGAAAAATGAGGAGATATTGGGTTTGTAGGTATATCCATGTGTGCAAGATTGATTTAACCCATAATGTACTGATCTTAGGATGACCATAGTTAGATCTCCACTAACAAAGTTCCACATAATGTTATGTTTAAATCAAATTATGAGAGTACAATTTTTTTTATTGTTGTAACTATCTAATTACTACTAAATTTACAATGATGACCTAGTTTCACGTGGTCCAAAGAATTGGATCCCAAACAAATGCTTTAATTATTGTGTAAGGAAAAAGACAATTCTGAAATGGAGTCTAGGATGTATCACTTCCTTTCTATGTAAACTGACATGCTCCCTCACAAAAGTGGTTTAGGGAATTATTGAAGGGGCACTACACCGGGAGGATGTTGGGAGTATCTACACTATGTGTAGATCTCTGTCCCATAGATCCCTATGAAAAAAATTTAATTAAATGTAAGAAGAGTATAAATAAGTTTTTTGAAAAAATTTGATTCAATTCAAACAGTTCAATTTAGATTAAATATTAATTATAAAAAACATGTATATATACCTCTACGGAACGAGTATCCAAATCTATGGGACTGCCACCCATGACTTCAACACCAGAAAATATCTCTCCAAGTGAGCCAAGATGACTCAAGCCTGGAACATCAAAATCCATGTTGTGCTCACTCAAGAGATGTTTATATATCATGTGGGAAAATGGTGTGGGCTGTGAAGGACCACACACTAGAGTAGAAGCCTAAACACACAAGTAAACGTTTAATTTTAATAATAATAAATTATAAAGTAATGATGAAATAAAATAAAATTAAGGTTTGATTTTCACACACCGGAATAGAAATGTGCTGAACATTGGGTGTGACAATCCTAGGAATAAGAGGTCTGACTGTAGCAGTGACCATAGTACCCTGACTAGAAGATACACTTCCGCTATGCTGTATAAAATCTAAAACCCCGATAGTGGAACACTGCAATGTCATACAATCACCTCATATGCACTCAAAAAGTAAGAAACCATGATGAATCCTAGCCAACGTGTCTAAGTGGGATTTGTAACCACCTCAAAGTCATCTAGGGAAATCAAATGTGCACGAGCGTATAGCTTGCTACGTGCATCACTGCTGGTATAGCACCTCCATTGTTAGTATCGTGTCTATGAAAGTGATGACCCACATGTTTAGAATAGATCAATTGGGTCTCGTGAGAAATGCTCACAAGACCCTCGATAGAACCCTCATGTGCAGTCATAATGACAGGCACTGTGACATCTTGAAATCCTGATAAGAATGGTCGTGACATCGGTACAAGATGACACATGTCAACAACTACAGGATCTTCATCATTTTTATTTGGCTCCATGTGGCTAATACGGTCACACCCCTGTCCGTAATAACTTGGGATGTCTAAAGAGTTCACTTTTAGGTTTGGGTGAACCTAGAAATGTGGTATCAATATGAAGTATAATGATAATTGTTCATTATTCAGAAATTGGTCTTGAGAGGCCACAAACATAGGATAAATCAAACATGCACATAGGGGACATGAAAATTTGTTTATATAACATGCCCTTACTTTCGGTTTGTCTATATAAAAAATCCAACAAGACCTCTTAAAGACTTCCTTATCGAAAAGTCCTAACTAAATATCATTATATCCTACATCTCCTGAGACACTTGATTTTAATGAATCCATAATTTTTTTATTGACTCAAAATCAAATGGGTTATATGTTTTCAAAATTGTTTTTATTCTTCTAAAATCAACCAATATTTTTTTACAATAGGATTTATAGTGCCCAATTGTAGTTGGATCCTCAAGAATAGATTACAATTTTGTAATCTCTAATTCGGTCCTCTCAAACAAATTAGGAGTGGAAGAAGCCATGACTGTAAAAAAATGAAAGTAAAATTCAATTTACAATACTTTTAATGAAAATATTCTCCTATTTTAATGAAAATAGAAATATGATTTTCAAGCTTGAATGCAAATAATCAAGAAAATAAGAAATTGCATATCTTATTGTCATTTGTAATAAAAACTCACTAACATAGAATTAGCATTCAAAAATGGAATTTTTGATTATGTGAAAGGTATAAAAATATACTGAATAAAGAGACACAATAGTGGTTTAAGATATTGAACATCTGTTTCTTAGTGTTTCTCAACATTTTTCTCTTATATGTATTAGGATCTTGATCCTCCTACCATGATTGATAATTTTCCATGTTGGCCCAAAAAATCTCTTTAAATGCTACCTGGTTGGGTCCTTTGTTACAAATATAAAATATCTGTAGAGATGCATAATCACACATCTCACCATCATTGAAAATGTTATTATTGGAGGAATGCCATGTTGCTTTAGAAGGAGAAACTAAAATATTACCCTCATTTTCAAAAAAATATGGAAAAACTATTTATCAACCAACCAATATATAAATTCCATTCAAAAATCAATTGTAAAAGTAGAGAATATTTGCTAATGATTCAAGAAATGAGATCTCAATTTTTCAATATAAGAGCTAAAAAAATTAAAATTGAACTTTTGAAAACCTAATTGAGCTCCTTTACTAAAATGAAAAGGACCTTTGTTAAAAATAAAATTGTGTTGCAATATTCTCATTTAAATGGTTGGTGGAGTGAGGAAAAATTTAAATTTGAGATCATCTATTACAAATTTTCTTCCAAAAATTATTCCTCTTCCACCATAGTGAGAAGTTGGATTAAAAGAGTCCTTAAACAAAATACATTGATGGATTTGAAATGGATCTTCATTAATGGTAAAAAATTTCCTTGAAGTACCCACATATTTGTCATACGCTAGCCACGGCATCAAAACATTGAGAATTGACAAAATTTATAAACAATTTTAGGTGACATCAATAATGGCTTGGTTTGACATTTGGGTGGATAATATGTTATACTTTTCACTCGTTGTCATTAAATTTTTCCAATTTTTCAAGTGTAAAATTGATTAGGAAAGGGATGTGTTTTGGTTGACATTGAAGATAGAACCCCTCGGGGCTTGTTGGGAAGCCAAAGGAATCTAATTCTCTATGATGTATAAACTATTAACAAAAAACAAGAGTAGAGAAACTATGAGAAGAATTTTGATACTTTGTTTTGTGAATTATTTCTCTAATTGACTAGACTGTGACTGTTTGATTGCATATTTGCAAGTGTCTTGAGTGCATGATCATGAGATTTCGAATTAAAGGCATGTTATTTTAATAGTTTCATGCTGTAGGAATTATGGTGGTAATATTTCAATATTGAGAGGTGAATACTATGATCCTTGATCATTGCATGTTGATACATCTTATAGGAAATAATATTGAGAATGTGAATCCCTAATTCTGATTTAGTTTTGACTTAATTGTTATTGACATAAGTGTTTGAAAAGCATGAGAGCTATGTGAAAAGGTTGCATAAGTTGAAGATAGAATAATAAAAGAGATTTCCTTAACAAGTAAAGCCTTGATTCCTTTAAGTTTCAGTTGGAGGATTTCATGTGCATGAGTTATATGTGCGTACAAGTAATTTTTTGGTTGTGGCTATTGTAAATCTCATTATGGAGTATCACTATTATCACAGAATAAATGAGGGAGTAGAAACAAAGTTATAGGTCAAATAATAAGGCTTGAAAATGAAAATAATAGAGTTGTAGGTGAACAAATAAATTTGACGATGGGGATTGTTCTATTCCGAGTAACAATCGGAAGTTGGTTTCTTAATTACATTTCTTTCAATGGAAAATGAACACTTTTTTCAACTATAATAGGTAGGACTGCTCTGCTTGGTTCCTAAAAATAGTAATTGCCATGTTAATAAACACATTAAAAGAATACCACAACATACTCATCATGCCCAATGAACAACGAAATTTGTGAAGCCTGGTCATGATACAAGAGATTTAAGTAAATGGTGAAGTACTACATAGGTAGTTTTGTTTCCAACAAGCTAGGGTTTCAATTGTTTTAAGGTAGTTCCGCTCCAAACAACATGGGTCCTCTATTTTCACAAAAAAACAAGTTAAAACATACGTGTGTGTGCGCGTTGGTCACTTATGGTGTCGTGTAGGTTAGTAATCAGCTAGTTATGGGCACTAACTTGCTGTTAATCACCTATGAAGGCTCATAAGTTAGCACTTATTTTTGGATTCTTCACGCAAAGGAGGTAGGTGGAGGGAAAGTGAATTCCTCCATACCACCTCCAATATATAAACCCGTGGGTTTGTGTGAAGGTGGTTCATGTGAAAAGGGGTTCACGCAAACCCCCTTCACGTGATACCCTTTCCATGACATATGTGGTAGAAATGTATGCTACGTGACGCTTTGTGCAGAGGGGGTTCACGTGAAGGGGGTGTTCACGTGAACCCCCCTAATTTTCCACCCAGCCACATTACCCACACGTATTTTTGGGACAATGAGTGGGATATAATACTATGCATTAACCCCATGCTCTCCACCAAATTCTATTTATTGGAGTCTTTTAGTTATTTTTGGGGTTACTGGCTTGGATTATTTTGGGGGAGCTTACAAAGGAGTTGTCTCGCATTGTGGAAGAAATTTGGAGCTTAAGTGCTTAAAGGTTGAAGGAGCTCTATGGAAAGTTAGGATCTAAACTTGATATTTTGGTTTTCTTTCGTATGAATTGAGTTGTGAAATGTATGAATGCATGTGTTTTTGTATGAGTTTGGGTAGAATTGGACATAATATGGTGTAGGGAGAGGGAAATGGGGCCAATGTGGAGGTAAAAGGGAGTGTGTGAGGTCTTATGGAGGGAGTTTGGGAAGGGTAATCCACCTATGTGGAGATATAAGGAAATCTATATTATTGTGTATTCTTCAAGATGGAGAGATAAGGATTTTTTTTGTGTGTATAGTGCACTTGGAGGTTTTGGGTGGATCCCTATCCTACTTGGGAGGTATAAGGATATGGAAACTCTGTTTCCCTTCTCCTTTGGCTTAGTTTTCGAGCCTATGTGTTTGTGTATGTTGCAGGTTTTTCTATTGTTTTCTCTTGTTTGTGTTGCAGATTTATTGTGTGTGTATGTTGTTTTGAAGCCAATGTTTTGTGGCTTCCATGGTTGTGAACACCCCTCATTCCTTCTTGGTTGGGGCTCGGGGGCCAATGATAAGGTTAAATTCACCTTATCATTGGATTAAGGCTAGAAGATGAGTGTTGTCTAGCTCCCTACCCATTGTTTATGTGTTGAAGATGGAAGGGAAATGGAGTTGCAGGATGGAGTTAGGAAAAGTTTAAAAATTTTTTGTCATGTTTTCTCCACCTTTAGGTGGAAGGATTGTAAACTTGGATTTTATTTTCATTCTCCTTGTAAAGAAATTTTAGTAAGGTTATTATGTAGTTTATTTATGGAATATAAAGGGTTGAAGAAGGATAAAAAGGCCACATTTTAATTTTATTGTAAAATCTGCTTCATAATGTAAATCTATAATTTATTTAAAATCTTTCTCATATTGTAGGCTTAAAACTGAAAATGGTCCTTCCTTGAATTGTAAATGTGTGTGTGTGTGTGTGTGTGTGTGTGTGTGTGTGTGTATATATATAATTCTCTTTTGAATGTTATTTAAAGGAAATGGAGGTCTGTATTGGGCTGCAAGCATCTTTCAATTAATATGAAATCCCATGAAATTATTTGATGGCTATGTATGGTGGATATTTATTATTGTAATATAGTTCTGTAAATTTGATTTTATAGCAAATTCTTGAATAAATCATCATTGTTAAGCTTTGTACAAAGTCTCTAAAATTCCAATATGGTTAAATATTTCATTAGTAAATCTAGATGGATTAGTTGATTCTTGATATAAATTAAAGAGGGAAGAGGTATACACTTTTTCCTAGTGAAGGCATTTGGAGTTCTTGAAAGTTGTAGAAAAAGTGCAAACTAGTTGGGTTCCCAAAACTACTTTATGGGTATCTTAGTTTGATGAAGAGGAACTTTAGTGTGGTTTACATTTATGAATGTTTTATGGGATCTAGAAAGCATGGATGTGTTAGAAAGGTAAATGGATTTCTAATTAATGGTTACATGGCATAGGTGAGGTGTTGTTGTGTGATCTAGAGGTCCATTGGTGAAGACCAGTTCTTGGGAATAACTGTTTTGTGAAGGATATGAGCCTTCTTGGTAGTGTTGTGAAGAAATTGATTGGTGAAAGATACTGTGTGAGAATGAATGATTTTGTTATGTAATAATTAATCTATAAGCTATTCGGTGGCTTACATAATCATGGAGTTAACATTTGTGGTCTTTGGTGGATAAGGTGATGGGGCTTTGAGCTTAATTTGAGCTTGTTTGGCACATTTGAGAATGATTGACCTACATGGGTCCATTCTAAGTGTTTTTTATGAATTTATTATTATGTTTTAAAGATTTATTGGTTTATATAAATGATCCATACTAACTTACTTTATGTTTTTGAGTTGAGAGGGGTATAAAGTAAGGGTTTTAGTTCAATTTTCAACTAGTTGTGATATAGGGAAAAAGTGCGACCAAAGTGTGAGTGTGAAACATGTATGAAGGAATAATATTAGAGACAAGGAAGAGTTTAAAATTCTAAAGAGAGTTATACAACATGTGTGTAAGAGTTTGAATCTAGGATACATCATGAATGTGTGAGATATAACGAGTTGAAGAAGAGAGGGTTTGAACAATGGTTTGAAGGTGTGTGAGATGAATCTATGATATCCATAAGTTGTTGCAGAAATAATACACCATATATTAATCAAAATGTGGTTAAGTTGGTGCTTGAACATCTTATGGGGTTGTATCCTCCTTTTCAAGTTATTGCTTCACTAAATTAGGGGTTAGTCCTCCTTGTAGGGTTGGTGCTCTACTAAACTAGGGGTTGGTTCCCCTTGTAAAGTTGGTGCTTCACTAAATATCTTTTCTTTGTGTAATATATGAAGATTTTTAGTGGGTTTTATTCCCCTTGAGGGTTTCCCACTTAAATTTGGTTTTCTTGTGTTCTCTCTTATTCTTGCTCTTGTGTATGATTAGTTTAATTCTTAAGTAAACACAGATATGGTTATTTTTTTACTAAATTGTTTTATGAATGATGAATGGAAAAAGAAAAAAGTTTCATTAGAATGATTTACCACCCCTTTTAGTCTCTTGTGCTTCCAATAATTGGTATTAGAGTAGATCCATTCAGATAAGTTTAATTACATTAAAGGAGATCCTCTTGGAGCACATGTTTAGCTATTCAAGATGGGAGAAGAGTTTTTTCCATATCCAGGTCCTAAGTGAAATAGAACTAACTATTCCCTATGGAGAATTATAATGAAGGTATATCTAAGTTATATTAGTTATGATGTTTGTGTGGGAGATATTTATTTTTCATATTCAAAGGTAGAAATTACCAACCTATTATCTTTCGTTCTTTTGAAGAATGTGTTATCCAAAATAAGACCATGCTTATTTTGGTTAACTTACCTCCATTTTCTCCTTCCCTGTACTTCAACCTCAAATTTCAAAAATTTAAAGAACTCAAAATTTTCAGGAAATAACTTCAACAGATGGGGAATTTCTTCCCTTTTCCAGAAAGGCAAAGAAGTCCTTCTAAATCCTTGTATTTTTCAAGTTATGGGCCAACAGGCATTGAAAGGAATTTTTGCCACGGAAGAAGCAGACCGGTGGGCGGTGGAAGACATTAAGGAATTTTGGAGTTTTGCGAAGGTACAACTTCAATATCAAGCCTGTAGGCCTGGCGAAGGAAAAATGTGCGCTTGCGGAGTCACGGGGAAAATTTTGGCACTTAGCCTTTTTGGGCTAAAAAGCATAAAGTGAATTACCGGCCCGCAAGCCCATGGAGAAAGAAAAATACTTAAGGCTCCCCAATCAGAAGAAGACACATGGCTAAGTTTCATGCAGACACATCAGCTATAGGGAAGTGGGCGTCGAGGAAACTTCAGGATATTTTCATTTTCAAAGGGCGTAAATTCAATTTCGAACCTAGAGGTCCGCTTTTGGTCAAGAAATGGAGAATGCGGGGAAGCGGGCTAGGTAGGGAAATTTAAATTTTTTCCCTTTTTGTGCCATGTTTCTTTTTACATTGACGAGGAAGTGGAAAAATTTATGATTTTTTGTGTTTTGCAATCGCAAAAAGTAAAATTTGGGCCCACGGACCTATTTTGCACATGGTTTTGCCATTTGTGCCCTAGTTTGGTTGCAAAACTTCAAATGGCCATATATTTTGATTCAACGGTCAAAATTCATCAAATTTTGTACCGTTGGAAAGCTCTCAACACCCTCAACACCATGGAAGTTTCAATTTTGAATTTTAATGAAGTTTGGAGGGGGAAAATGAGAAAACGTTTCCGGCTCAGGAAAAGTGTAGAACTAGACATTCAACCACCGAAATTTAATGTAGTATGGCACCCATTTCTTCTCCAGCATGGTCAAATACATTGGAAAATGGATCTATAGAGGCACCCTTGTCATTTTAATGGATCTTGTCAGGTGGTTGGACTTTCAAATCAAATTTCCCACGTTTCCCTTTCTTTCCCTTTCTGCTTCCTCGATAAATGTCAATTATTTAACTCATTGTAAAGGGTTGGAAATTTTTTGCTTTGTGCTCTCCCTTATTCTCTTTCTTGCAAGTGAATTTGTGGAATTTCAGACCTTCCATTAAAGCTGTAATACATTTTTTTTCCTTTTGGCCATTTGTAATGCATCATATCGGATATGTGGAGAAATAATACACGTCCATGGATGATTTTTGACCCTCTCTTGCCTTCATTGCTCTTATCTGATCTTTCAGTGCAATATTGGTTATCTGTGCTTAGTAATTGTATGCATTTTTTATGGTTTGTGTCTATTAGAAAGCAATTGTACATCATTCCTTTAGTGCATCACCTTGTTATATTAGGTTTATTTTCCTTGCATTATTTAACTCTGTCTCCTTGGAAAATTAGAGTAGGATTTAGAATATGCCCTTTGCAATTTCATGTATTCACCTAAACAGAGGGATATGAACCAACCTTAATATGGAGATATTTTCTATTTTTACAAAGTCCCACATTTTGGGAAAATATCAATGTTGTGCAATCACACCAAATGGCCCATTTCAAATCATCAAATCAGAGAGGCCATTTGGGGGGAACTATGAATTTTCACTAACAATTTTTGGCACGCTCGGTGGGACCAAGAGGTCTTCACTTTCATTGCAACAAGATTGGTGTGCACTTGTTGAGATTATTTTAGGTTGTAAAGAGATTTGAGATTTCTCATCTGGTGACTCCAAAAAGAGACAGAATCCACTGGTTATAGTAGTCCAAGCTTGAAAAATTCATGAGAAGAATCCAAACAAGGTCAAGAACTAGAGAAGAGGGATTGTTTTTCTACTTGCATTTATCCCCAGAAAGAACAAGGAGAGGAGGAAGAGCTCAAATATATCCATCTCCACCAAATATAACTCTATCTACACCTCCACCTGGTAGGCATTTCATCCAATAAACAAGGTTTCTTAGGCCAATCAGGATGGCACAACCAAATCCTTATGTCAACTTCACTGGTAGTAGCCCACTTGCCCTCAATGCACAAAATCTAGTTCTAGTTGCAACATTAAAGAGCATCCCATTTTTCACTGGAGAAAACCAGACTACTCTTGGTGATCACATCTAAGACATTGAAAATGTCTGTGCAATTCATAAAATTGTTAAAATGGACATTGTCGTCAAGTTTCTGGCATCCTCCTTCAAAAGGTAAAGCCTTGAAATGGTTTAGAAGTCGAACAACAGGCTCTATCACAAGTTGGAAAAATCTATGCAAAGCCCTCCATACCCAATTTGGAGAAAAAGTGGATAAATTGTCTCTATTGGAGCAACTGAAAATCATCAAGAGGGCTCCCAATGAATAACTGAATGACTTCAACTTCAGATGTTGAAAAATTTACATGGACTTTAGAATTCCATTGGCCGTGAGACCAACAGTTGCAAAAGGTAAACTTTGGGCCTACGGACCTGTTCTGCACCAAGCTTTAAATTCATGATATTGCCCCAATGTTTGATTGCAAAATCCATGAGAGGTGTGACCATATATTTTGCATTCCTATCTATCTTGCGGTCAAAATTCATCAAATTTTGTACCGTTGGAAAGATCTCAATGCCCTCTAGAGCTGACCAATGGAAGTTTCAATTCCAGGCTTGTAATTTTGCACCTAGACCACCCATGCCCCTATATCTAGAGTTAGGAAATCCAAATAATAGTCAAACACCATTTCTGTCCCCCAACTTGGTGCACTTACCCTTAGCTCCCATTCCTACTTCAAGAAATTAGAGTTCAGCTAATGTCTCTACTTCATCTTCCAGTGCCTCAAATGAGCTCTGAGAAGTCATGAAGCAATTTCAAAATTTGGGTAATGAGTTGGTAACGCTTAAGAGGAAACAAGCTCAAAATTTTAGAGCTTATTATCAGTGTCACACTCAACCCAATAGACCACCATATCAGCCTAATAGGCCACCCATCCCAACTAAAAATCAGAATCAACTCAGGCCTCGTGTTAGTAGACCGTTCTAGCCCTATAATCCTAATGCTCTATATACATCTTGAGCCTTGGTGCTAGTGCAAAATAACATGGCTCAAGAATATGATTGGTGTTTCCCATGCAATCAACCTCATAACCAATCAATGTGCTTCAATGGTGCTTTGAATCAAGCCTTGATGGTGACAACAACTGGTGTAGATAGTGAAACAAGTCAAGAAACAAACTAGCAAAAAGGAACATCTCAACAAGAGGCAACTCCAAATGAGACCACACTTGTGAATTGGTAGGCCAAAGATTTCTGTGGTGGGAACCAAACACCTTCTCAGGGTGTAGCAGTCAATACACATTCCAAGAAGAGGAATATTGGAGAAGGACAATCATCAATCTTAGGTGATTCAAAACCCTCCATTATTCCACAAGGTGTTGGCAAGCGAAGTGTAAATCCCAATGTGCAAGGTCAGCCCAAGAAACCTTCTAAACCAACTCAAATTCTAGCTCTATAGCCCATGTGCAAGAAAAAAATGTGTAGAGAAAAGGGTAGAAAAGAGATAGCTCATACCCATTCAACATCATTGAGCATATGAAGAAGACAAATGTGAGACATATCAATGTGGGAATCATTGGCTATCCCAGGACAAGGGGATATATTGCAAGTTGCCATGGAAAATTGGTCAGCACCAAAACAACCATCCAAAGATCAAGAAAAAGTGCTCACCAATGTAGGTCAGCCTGAATGAAATCATGGAGCATAGCTAGGTAAAAAGTTGAAGCCCCCACCATTCTATGTCAAATTGATCATTGGGGAAAAATTGGTACATAATTGTATGATTGATTTGGGAGCAAGTAGCTTTGTGATGCCAAAGTAAATGGCTGATCAGCTAGGTCTTCAGTATGAAGTTATCTCCAAAGGTGTGGTGTAACTAGATGGGACAACAATAGCTATAGTTGGGGTAATCAAAGACTTGAACCTTACCTTGCATTCATGTTCCAATGTGACTGTCTTGCAATATGTATTAGTCATAGACTTGCCACCACTCTTCACCTTGTGTCTATCAAGAGACTTCACTGCCAATATTGGAGGCTATTTGTTTGCTGAGTAGTCACACATGCTGTTTAGAACAAGATATAGAGCAAAAGCCACCATCAGATCTAAGCCAATTGAAAATTTCCATATTGAGCCTCACACACCAAGTCCAATCAATGCAAATTGTTCAGTATTTGATCAAGAGGATTATCCAAGTACCCATGAAGCTGATACCAAGGTAGGGTGTATTCTAGACATGACTCTTGATGAATGGGCAAGCAAGATAAACATTTTTAACCCCTACAAGGAAATAGAAGAATTTGATATAGGAGTCTACTGCTTGCATGAAGAAAAACATCCTCTCCCTAGCATCACCAAGCCAAACCACAAAGATGATAATGAGGTATGGTAGTTTTTCTTTGATGGATCAAGAAGTAGGCCAGGTGATAGAGGAGGAGCCATGCTTGTTTCACCACAAGACATCAAGTACTATTCAGCCTTCAGATTTAAGTTTACATGCTCAAATAACACAACTAAATATGAGGCTTTGATTCATGGACTTCATTGGGAAAGGAAGAGAGGTATTAAAAATTTGCAAGTATTTGGATATAGTGAATCAAGTCAGAGGATAAAATGCTACAAAGAATGACCTACTCAAGAGCTATAAAAACAGAGTATGGGATCTCATTGAGGACTTTCAAGCTTTCAACATCAATTCCATTCCAAGGAAGGAGAATGAAGCTTCTGATAGGCTTGCAATAGTTGGAGTAACTTTTGATGTTGTAGAGAGCATTAAAAGTGACAAAACACAACCAAACATCCATGTGATTGTGAGGCTAGCTGTCCTAGACAATAACACAAGATGGTAATTCTTTGAGAATGATCAACAAATTGTTAATTTCTTACAAGAGGAAGTTGAGTTCTCTACCAAAAACTAGGACAAGTTAGAGAAAAAGAATGGGGATCAAGTACTACAAATGGGAACAAACAAGCTCCCAAAGGGTCTAATGACACTGGAGTTAATATTCAATCCTAATGACCAATTTCGTAAGGAGAAAGCTAACATACAGGTCAAATGATAAGATTCATAACCCATCTCCGTGGGAGAGAACAAAACACTTCAAATTGGTAAAGTGGCCATCGAGAAAGAAAAGTATGAGTTCATACAACTTTTCCAAGAGTTTCTAGATGTATTTTCTTGGAGCTATGAAGACCTGAGAGGTTTCAATCCAAAGTTAGCACAACACACAATTGAACGGGATCCAAGTGTTAAGACCATTAGGCAAAAGCAGAGACCAGTCAACCCACACATTGAGCCTCTTATGATAGAGGAAAGTATTATTTTCCCAATCAAACATTCAAGATGTGTTGCAAACTTGGTCTCAGTCAGGAAAAAGAGTTGAGAAATTAGGTTGTGTGTCGATTTTTGAGACTTGAACAAAGCATCCCTAAAAGATCACTACCCACTTCCATAAATGGAGAAAATATTGTAGGTTGTAGCTAGCTCTAAGAGGTTTTCATTGCTATATGGGTACTCAAGATACAACTAGATAATGGTGAAAGAAGATGATCAGTTCAAAATGGCTTTCACCACCAAATGGGGGACCTACGCCTATATGAAAATGCCATTTGGATTGTCTAATGCTGGAGCCACCTTTCAAAGGGCGATGAATATGGCATTCAAGGGGTTAATCAACCAAATAGTACTGATATATCTTGATGATATCACTATGTTCTCTAAAAATGTAGTCGATCATCTCTTTCATCTGAGGCAAGTATTTCAAAGATGTAGGAGATTTGGAGTATCATTGAATCCCAAAAAATGCATATTTTTGGCTCATAAGGGCAAGCTTCTAGGCCATATTGTTTTCAAGGAAGGGCTGGTGATTGACCCTGAGAGAGTTGAAGCAATCAAAGCATTGTCAGTTCCAAGCCATAAGAAGGCTCTTCAAAGTTTCTTAGGAAAAATTAATTTTGTCTGTAGGTTTGTACAAAATTTCACCGCTCTTGTCAAACCAATAACATTGATGTTAAAGAAAAGCATGGAATTCAAGTGGACGAATGAAGGAAAAGAAAGTTTTAAAGCAATTAAAGAGGCTATATCTCGAGCTCCAACTCTCATCAATCCAAATTTCTCTAAGGATTTATCACTCTACGCTTTTGGTGGTGGTGACATGATTTTTGTGATCTTGACACAATAGAACAAAGATAATGCAGAGCAACCAATCACCTTCTTCAGAAAAAATTTGGAAGACTATGAAGTGAGATACTCCTTCATTGAAAAGCATGTCCTTGCAGTGATCAGGGGCTTAAAAAAGTTCAAACACCTGGTTTAAAACAATAAGATCCAATTTCTAGTCTCTCATGCGGGGGCCAAGGAATTCCTTCTGAACAAGGATCTAAATGAAAAATGTGTAGGGTGGATCAATCATGTCAAAGAGTATGAAATTGAGATCAAAGTCACCAAATTGGTCTATGGGAAAGGATTATGCGAGCAATTAGCCTCAAGTCAACGAGTTAAAGCAAGCAATGAAGATGAGGCTATTTTGGTCGTGCAGAATGATCAAGAGAAAGAGAATGATGATGTGCCCATTCCTTGTTGGACTCAGAATATGATACATTTCTTGCAAATAGGAATGTGCCCTCCAGAGATGAGAAAAGAAAATAGGAGATATTTTAGATTGCAAGCCATTCCATATGTTCTTGTTGATGGCATTCTGTTCAGAAAATATATCAATGATGTTCTTCTGAGGTGCATTGGGAAATATCAAATTGAGAAAGTATTACAAGAGTTCCATGATGGAGTAGGTGGAGGTCATTTTGCTCCATGGGTGATAGCTCTTAATATCATGAAGGCGGGTTATTATTTGCCTAAGGTGTTTAGTGACTGCTATGCATGGATCAAAAGGTGCAAAAAATGTGCATTTTTCATAGGTAAAGAGAGGCTAGCAACACTTCCATTACATCTAATTTTAGTTTACCAACCATTTATGCAATGGGGATTAGAATTCATTGGATTTTTCAATCCAAACTCAAGCCAAGGCCACAAGTGGATACTTACAGCAACAGATTACTTTACTAAGTGGATTGAGGCAGTAGCACTCAAAGAAGCCAATTAATCTAGCATACTAGATTTATACGAAGGGATAACAACTAGGTTTGGTATACCATCCACCATCATATCAGAAAATACCTTGGCATTCATAGGATCAAAGATCATAGAGTGGGTAGGTAAGAATGGAATCTATTTGAGCACTTCATAAAAGTATTACCCTCTGGGTAATGGCCAAGTTGAGTCTACAAACAAGAACCTACTAAGGATTATCAGAAGGAATATTGATGAAAATCAGAGAACTTGACACACAAATCTCAAATCAGCTCTATGGGCTGATAGAATAACACCTAAGAGATCTACAGGAAAATCTCCATTGAAACTTGTTTATGGGAAAGAGGAAGTGTTGTCTATATCACTTGAGTTGCCAGCATTGGAACTCATGAAGCAGCTGGAGTTGTTTGAGTTTGAACCAATGGAAGCAAGATATGCAAAGTTGATGAAGTTGGAAGAAATTAGAGAGCATGCAAATCAAGAAATGGAAAAGGATCAGGCCTTAGTCAAAATATGCTTTGACAAAAGGGCAAGAGCAAGGACCTTTCAAGAAGGGGGTCTAGTGTTAAAGTGGGATGAAGAATGGGAAAAACCAGGAAGGTATTTCAAGTTTGATGCCATTTTGAGTGGACCCTACATGTTTACAGGATGCAGAAGCAGTAATGCCTTCCAATTGTACACATTGGATGGTGAAGAATTTTAGATTCCAGTGAATGGGATCTACCTCAAACATTGTTGCTGAAAATAAAGGTTTCACCCTTGTAAATATTAGCTTAGGATTTCAATTCCTCTAAGTGCATGTGCACATTGTCTTGTAATAGTTTAGGTTGATTTTTTCCTAAGTGCTTTGCACACTCTGCATGTTCTACTTGGAGCATGTATGATTTCCAGTTGTGTGGTGTTGTTTTGTTGCTCATGCACAATGCTTTGGACTTGGCATTTGGTGAAAATTAGTTTCAATTCTAATGGGTTTCCAAGTGGCTCAGAGATCAGTTTTCAAGGTTTAGATCAGTAGCAGGCTATCACTCATGACTCCATGCCCAATGGATGCTTCAAGGCAGCTGATCACTTCATCTAGCAGGTAGATGACCCCTCTAAGTCACCAAAATTGTTATCCAAAATAAGCCCATGCTTATTTTGGTTAACTTACCTCCATTTTCTCCTTCCTTATACTTCAAACTAAAATTTCAAACATTTAAAGCACTCAAAGTTTTGGGGAAATAGCTTCATCAGATGGGAAATTTCTTCCCCTTTCCAGAAAGGTAAAGAAGTCCTTCTAACTCCTTGTATTTTCCAAGTTATGGGCAGGCCTTGGAAGGAATTTTTGCCCAAGGCGGGCCCGGGGAAGAATTTTTGCCAAGGAAGAAGCAGACTAGTGGGTGGCGGAAGACATTAAGGCATTTTGGCATTTTGTGAAGGCACAACTTCAATTTCCAGCCTGTGGGCCTGGAGAAGGAAAAATGCACGCTTGCGAGGCCGCGGGGAAAATTTTGGCACTTAGCATTTTTGGGCTAAAAAGCATAAAGTGAATTGCCGGCCCGCAAGCCCATGGAGAAAGAAAAATGCTTAAGGATCCATATCCAATCAGAAGAAGACACATGGCCAAGTGTCATGTAGAAAAATCAGCTATGGGGAAGCGGGTGTTGTGGAAACTTCAGAATTTTTGGATTTTCAAAGGGCGCAAATTCAATTTCGAACTTGGAGGTCCAATTTTGGTTGAGAAATGGAGAATGCAAGGAAGTGGACCACAGAGGGAAATTTAAAATTTTTCCCTTTTTGTGCTAAAAGGAAAAAAATGAGTTTTGGGTCAGTAAAGGTGTTTTTGCGCCACGTGTCTTTTCATGTCGGTGGGGAAGCTGAAAAATTTATGATTTTTTGTGTTTTGCAAGGGCAAAAAGTAAAATTTGGGCCCACGGACCTATTTTGCACATGGTTTTGCCATTTGTGCCCTAGTTTGGTTGTAGAACTTCAAATGGCCATATATTTTGATTCAGCAGTCGAAATTCATCAAATTTGGTACCGTTGGAAAGCTCTCAATGCCCTCTATGCCATGGAAGTTTCAATTTTGAGTTTTGGTGAAGTTTGGAGGGGAAAATTGAGAAAACATTTCAAGATTGGGATAAGTGTAGAACCAGACATTCAACCACCGAAATCTAATGCAGTATGGCACCCATTTCTTCTCCAGCATGGTCAAATACATTGGAAAATGGATCTATAGAGGCACCCTTGTCGTTTTAATGGATCTTGTTGGGTGGTTGGACTTTCAAATCAAATTTCCCATGTTTTCCTTTCTTTTGCTTTCTGCTTCATCGATAAATGCCAATTTTTGGCTCATTGTAAAGGGTTGGACATTTTTTACTTTGCGCTCTCCCTTCTTCTCTTGCCTGCAAGTGAATTTGTGGAATTTCAGACCTTCTATTGAAGCTGTAATACATTTTTTGCCTTTTGGCCATTTGTAATGCATCGTATCGGATTTGTGGAGAAATAATACATGTCCGTGGATGATTTTCGACCCTCTCTTGCCTTCATTGCTCTCATCTGATCTTTCAGTGCACTATTGGTTATCTGTGCTTAGTAATTGTATGCATTTTTCATGGTTTGTGTCTATTAGCAAGCAATTGTCCATCATTCCTTTGGTGCATCACCTTGTTAGCTTAGGTTTATTTTCCTTGCATTCTTTAACTCTGTCTCCTTGGAAAATTAGAGTAGGATTTAGAATATGACCTTTGCAATTTCATGTATGCACCTAAACAGAGGGATAGGAACCAACCTTAATCTAGAGAGCTTTTCTATTTTTGCAAAGTCCCACACTTTGGGAAAAGCTCAATGTTGTGCAATCACACCAAATGACCCATTTCAAATCATCAGATCAGAGAGGCCATTTGGGGGTGCTGTGAATTTGTACTAATAGAATGTTCAAGAGATATGGTTATAGATTGTGTTTCACCTAGATAATTATGGAAGAAACTAGAGTATTTATATGAATATAACATCCCTTCTATTAGTAGTGAAACTTATAATTATTAAGGCATGAGTCAAGAAAGTATAAATTTTGGATCAAAACGAGTAGATGAACGAGGCAACCAATAATTGGTAAGGAATGAGAACCAAATACTTAAGACATCTCTCAAGGATCTTGAGGAAAAAAGGGAGGAGTGTAATCAAATGAAAAATTAGATTGGATTGATTACTCCTAGTCTAAAGTCCAATGAGGATGAGTGCATCAAATTTATTGTGGCCATGAAAAATTTGCAATTAGAGTTAGATCTTTCTTCAAGTAAGATAAAAGTGTATCAGAAGTTTGAGTGAAGTAAAAGAAAGTAAGATGGTTTATTGAGAAGCCAAATACATTCTAGTGACAAGTAAGATTTGGTTTTCAAAGAAGAATAAGAGAAGGATGAATTTTTTTTTAAATCAGGTCAAGAATATGCCAAAGCTAGGGAGGGCCTCAAAGGTAAGGAACTGATGGTAAATGATGTTGTTATAAGAAATAATTTTGTTAGTGTAAGTTATTATTTATCATTTTATTTATTGATTAGGATAATTCTTACACTTGTCTTAGCTCTACTATTGTTGTGTTAGCTTTCTTAAGTGTATCAAAAGAGTTGAGTTAGCTTACTAGGTGTGTTGGAATAACTTACTAGTTGTGTGGAGTCATGTCTACTTCCAATATCAGTTAGTGAGATTTTTACCACTGATATAATAGGTAGTTGTACTTTCCTCCTATATGTACACCACTTTCATCATTCTGTAATGAAGTATTGAATTGATTTTTTTGTGCACTTTTATGGTTTTGGTAATGTTTATTTTTCTTGAGTGATCCTGGGATGAGAAGCATTGGCTTCTCTGACATGGTATCCGAGCTTCCTTCATGTAGTCATTACTCAGCTTGAATTAAAAATTAAAGATCTATGCATTTAAGAGATATATTATTCATGATCAAATTTATGAAGATATGAAGTTTTTTACTTTGTAGAAGTGTTTTTGGATCCATGTTAGTATGTATTAATCTCCTCCTATATTTTTTTCTCCATTTTAGCCTACATAAATTGGTTAGTTTACGTTTACTATGCATCAATGAGATTTGGTTTAAGATCATACAATATTGTGTTTGGCATGCATCGAAACAATGACAGTGATTTCTATGATAACTTACATTGTTTTTTATGCATCAAAAAAATGTTATTTCTCCAAACTATAAGTGGTTTGGTTTTCTTATGCATGTTAGTTATTGGATAAAACATCTATTTGTTATTTGGCTTGAGGTCCTTCAATTAGCTTGACCCCAACTGGTGGAATTGAGGTAGCTTTATAATTGCACTTGTATTTGGTTACAGTTAGTTTGTCTTAGCATTTGACATTAGTGATGATCGGTTGTGTCTTGGTTTTGTCTTGGCCTATTGATTGACCTAGATTTGGTATGTTGATCACAACTCATATATTCTCCTTACTCGTTACTCAAGCTCTCTATTAACTCAGTTATTTCCCCCTTTTGGTCTCTCATTTAGGGAGCCTTGATTTAGTGGATGCATTGTCTTGGACTGGTGATAGCTTATCTGACTATGGTCACCACCACATAGATCTAGCTCAAGCCCAACACGGGTCTATATTTTCTATCAATGAAAAAAAATGTTTTTGGATCTAATTGGACCTATGTTTCATGGCTCGACTTGAGATTTGTTCTAAAGTTCTACTTTTTCGGTATTTGGTCTATATTGTTCTTAGCAATTGGTGGCCTCTTCTGAGCTTCATTGGCTACATCTTGGCCTTAACTTCCTATTCCTAACTTATTTTTGAGCTTCATTTATCACCTTGGTCATGCCTTGGACTCTTTGCAACTTGATTTGATTCCCTTTCCATGGGACTCTGGTTAGAGTAGTATGAACTACTTAAACATTACATTTTAAGCTTAGCAGTGTTTCTTCCTAAACAATCCTAGTTTTTTACTAGCTTGGAAGTGACTTGAGGCCTTGGATCCCATAGATTCTTGTCTTTGGATTGATGGAAGTGATATGGTGGTGGGTCGACTCCTATGGCATGGAATAACTTTCTCTCCTTTTATCTCAACAAACTTTTATCACCTTCTCAGTTGTCTTCTTATATTTCTTAGTATTTACCACTTCGTCCATGATCATTCCTTAGTTCCATGGAATTTTTCAACCTCCTTATTTTTTTCTTTGTTTTTTTGACATTAAAATAAAAATAAAAATAATTTCATTTATAGATCAGTGTATATCAATGAGACATGGTGTATTAGTGAAGGTGCTTGAATATTGTATGCATGGTCACGGTTTCGAAGCCCTATCATGGAGTGTTTTGGACCACCCCGCAGCTTGGCTCAACCAAACCATCACTTGTATGTCACATATCACTTGATTGAGCTCATCCATAGCTGATTAAGCTATGGAATAAACAATGTTTTGGAGGTAAAATGTTTTTTAGTAATTTTTTTTTAAAAGGAGGATTATAATTGTAAAGAGAGATAATTTTATTAAGGGGTAAAAATTATTTTTGAACTCTTTTTTCCAATAATGGGAAAATATTGTAATAAAACTACATAATTATAAGCATTATGGGGGGTTAAAATTGTGGATAAAATTAAAATTTCCCCTTTACCTGTTGGTGGCTACTACCCAAATACCCTCACCATTTGATCTGCTGCATAGTATATTTTTGGTGCTCTTTTGTTCGCGAGTGTCAAAGATTGAATGTTGAGGCCTGGTTTGACAGGTGGTCAAACCTCATCAAATCAAAACATTTTCCTTCTTTATTTCTTGCATAATATTGAACTAGAGATAGGATATAAGGACTCCACTATGTATTGGATGTATTTTCGGAAGAGACAAACACCCTATATTTTTTGAGTGTTTTTTTACATTTGTCATGGCGTTTTTCTCCACATATTTACTTTAAAATCTAAAAATGAGATGGTTTTCAAATAATATTGTTCCATTCATTTTTACCTAGTAAATTTTGTGGAAGAAAATAGATAAATCGAGAAGCGATATTCTCTTTTACAATCCCTAATTCACATAAAATATGATCTCAAACACTCTGCGTAGAAATCAATTGCTAGCCTACAACATCACCCTCATATTGTGGACTTTCGTACCCATGCTCCTAGTCCTAGTTCACTTGCATTTACCTCTCCCACACCGTCTGACCTTGTTTTATTAGTTTGTAAGTCTGCTCCTACTTATGATGTTCCTAAGACTATTAGGCTTGTTACAGTTATCCAATTTTTCCCCTGAGGATAAATTGGACAAACTAGACCTCACAGAAAGAAAATTAAGGATCGATCCAGCAAATGGAGATTACGTTTTTGGATTGGCAGAATAGGTGAAGCAGGCCGAGGTCATTACAGAGGAGTTTAGGAAATGTATAAGCTCTGAAGTTTGAAATTAAGACTTAGAAGGTGGGGTAGTTCAGAGGTAGAATGAAACAAAATTTGGGGACTCGGTAGAAAGAAGCGTAAAAAGGAAAGTAGAAAGTCTGAAACCTGAAATCTGAATTTCAAAGTTTGGGATTTCAGAGTTTTGGAGGTTTCACGAGCTTATAATGATGAACAATGCCATGTGGGTAGGGGAAAAAGCACAAAACCTGAAGTCTAAAATTTGGACTTCGGTCTTTTGGGATTTCAGAGATATGCGACAACCAGATGGATGAACAACCCCCGAAATCCTGAAATACTGAAAGCTGAAACCCTCGAAACCCGAACCCTAGAAATCCCGAAAGGTCTAAAACCTAAATTCTGAATTTTGTACTTTGAGGTCTTGGTATTTCGGAACATTGAAGCCCTAATGGATTCAAATCAGCACTTGAAGTCTAAAATCCGATGTCTGAATTTTAGACTTCGGGGTTTAAGAATTCTGGAGGTTTTATGGACCCAGTCGGATGAACATTAATGTTTACCTCCGAAGTGGAAAATCCTAAAGTTCCAAATCCCAAAAGTCCAACATTTTAGATTTCAAAGGGTGCGATACAATTTTGGATTCTGAAAAAGAAGATCAATGACCCACATTTATTGCAGAATGACACCCTCATCTTCAGATGGCCATAATTTTTGACTGGGAGCTCACATTTGCACAAAATAGGACTTTTTGGAAAGATCTCAGTGTCCTCTACACAAAAAGGCAAAGCTCTGATTTCTTAATTTTAGTGAGACTAAGTATTTTAAAATGAGGAAATACAGTCCACAATCTTAGAAGGATATTTCCAAATTTCTAACCTACCAAAATGATGAAGGTATGGGTTTCCTTTCTTCCCGAACAATGCAAAGTACATAGAGGTATGGGTTTTTCAGTGGTGCCCATCATTGTTGCAAGTGATTT
The DNA here is from genome assembly GCA_019776745.2 of Taxus chinensis. NCBI lineage: Eukaryota > Viridiplantae > Streptophyta > Pinopsida > Cupressales > Taxaceae > Taxus > Taxus chinensis. Next base: position 358,410,747 of record CM034155.1, read on the forward strand.
TAATGCATTTTAGGGTGGTTGAAGTAATATTTTTAATTTGTTTCTCTCCCTTCTCTCATTCTTCATATATATTTTAAGGAGGGGCTCATTTTAAAATGTTACACACCTTATATATGCCCCCCCCTTCTTATTTTTATCTGAAAGAGATTTTGTGGAGATTCCTAACCTCCTTACTAGACATTATAATGTAAAATATGTGCCTTTGAGCTTGAGTGTGGTGTATTGTATCAATTTCAGGAGTAATAAAATCAGATCTGTGGATGTTTTAAACCTTCTTCTGTGTTCTATTGCATCTTTATGATCTTTCATTACATCCAAGGCTATTGTTTATTGTTGTGTTTTCATTGCAAGATTATAGTTATGCTATTTTTATCATGCAGGTTGTCCAACACTCATTCTTGGTCCATCACCTTCCCCTAGAGTAGGTTTTAATTTTCATACATTTTCTCTAACTCTGTATCCTTGGGAAAGCATTAGATTAGTGCTAGATCTACAACTCTCTGCACTTTGGAGTAGTTAGCACTAGGAAAGGATAGGAATACAAACTTCTTCATAGGTTTATCCCGATTTCAAAGTTCCACACTTTGGGATAACTCCATATTTGATGAATCACAGTAATTACCTCAACCATTCACTTGCAAGCAATCATGGGTGTTGTGATTTCACCATAACAGTTACTACATGTTCTACTTCCGTACCTAAGTCTATTATAGTAACATAATTCATATATCCTACTTATGATCATATGCATGGCTAATTATAGAAGAAGACCACAACATTTAGTTCTTGCATTGTTGTCACCCATTCTAGAATGGTGCAAATTTTTGAAAATTTTAAAATTTTTTTTAGTTAGATGCCTATGTTGCAGATATTTTGGAGACCCACCTTCAAGAAAAATGGAAACATCAAGAACATTGAACTGGAAACACCTCCAAGAACTCCGGTTGTAATAGGTTAGAGGCATGATTGAAAAGGGGTAAAATTTGCTGGAGCCCTTAGTCAGTGAGCTGGGCCTTTACTGAGCTCGTTCTTGGGAAAAATGAGCTAAAGGGAAGTTCTTGACTGAGCAAGTGTAAATGTGCAAAGACAAACCTTGTGCGAGTTACTTCTAATAAACTGAGCCCGTTGAGCTCATAACTGAGCTGTTTAGTAGTTATTGAGCTCGTGTCATAACCGAGTCATTTGAATGAAAGAAGTAGGCTCATGAAAGATGAAGGTGAGCTAGTTGTTGATAATTCCATCCACATAGGTGAAAATTTTGATGGTGAAAGGAGTCGGGATGATACATGTGGGAGAGACGGTTTTAAAGGCTTCTGAGTTCATACCATGGTAGTTTTTACAAACTTGCGGAGGTAATAAAACTCAAAACACGAAACTAACTTCACGTACCATGAAAAGATTGGATTGGCCACATCATGCACTGAGCTATGTACATGCAACCAAGATCTATATGGCAGGAACCCTTGGTGAGAAATCTTGTGAATGAAATCCAACAGGGCATTAGCAAGATTCTTAGATCAAATTGAAGTGAGCAACGAGAAATCAACAATGGTGGAGAAGACGTCGTAGGGGCGATCTCTTTGAAGCTCACAACAATGATCAAGTCATTAAAATTCTACGGAGAACCCAAATTCTTAATGCCAAAACTTGAAACCACCGAGTTCTTCATCATGGAGGTTGAGCTATTTTGTTGTGTGACAGATCAAGCTTGGGTGTGGGCTCAACGAGTTGATTTGATGAAAGGAGGTTCACCAAATGCTCTCTCTAGGATCAAGATAATTTGAGAAGTTCGTGGTAACATAATTAAAATCAGTTGCATACGATGTCAAAGCTCATTCGAATCTAGCCAATGTGGAGTGAACTATAAACCCCGAGCAAGTTTATATATGCAAAACGACATGGTCGGGTCAGATTCTACTCAGGCGTAATAGTTAGAAATGGCTCGTTTAGAATTGAAAAATGAGTCAAAATCAACATGTAGGCCTGAAAGTGAGCTATGGAGGTATAAGAACCGAGTCATATTTTTACTGAAGATCATTGAGCCCCTGCAGTATTCAGGGGGGCTCGATGGTGGATAATCCAAGCTTTCGTAAAAAAAGTAAGCTTTGTATGCTTCCCACAATTTATTGATTGGAAAAATATGTTGAGCGAGGAACTCGGGTAGGTTTGATGTTTCATGGAGGAGGAGACAAGTCGGATGTTGCCATGCCAGGCTATAACTATGCAAGGCGATCTAGTTTTCCAAACTAGAGCCAAGCTATAATTTGAAGAAGACAAATTGGTCGCTAAGAATCCACCGAACCACAAGGACTGAGTTGTTGGTTCATGATGTGAAATAAGATATACATTAAAAAGACTGATCTCATTTCCTAATAGGAAATGAGATAGTGAGCTCATCTAGTTATAAAATGATCATGTTATGCGAGCCTCATCAAATTCATATATTACAAATCGAGCTGAAGTTGAGCTTATTAAGTTTTCGGGGCTCCTGGTAAGTTGTTTCGAGGATAAAAGATAACAGGAGAAGTTGTGCTTACTGATGAACTTATCTTACCTGTGCATATGATAAATAGCTTGTGCAAGGACGAAGCTGACAAAAGTGAATCAAGTGGAACATTTTGGATGGAGATCAATCTTATAATACTGAAGATCAAGCTATGTGACTGAGCCCTTCCACGACATGAGAAAACTATGGTATGAGAATCCCTCAAGGGTGAGATATGGCAGGTGCACCCATAGAACGAAGCCTAGAATAGTCGAAGCATGCACGACAGGATCGATTTGGAAAGGCCAAACTATGCTTGACTCAGTGAACTTAGCGAAAACCATGGAAAATCTATGTTCGAGCCAAGAATGCGTCCAAAATGAGTTTGAAGGGCCCGAAGGTCTCATGGGACATTTGTGCATAGAATCACTGAACTTTCCTTAAAGGTCTAGTGCGGGGATGGCGGATAATTTTCGCCCAAGTTACACACGGAACATTTGAGCACCAAGGACCCGAATTTGTCGATAAAATGGAATACAGACGAGTAGCAAGTCAATAGCCGTCTTACGGGTCAAACAAGAGGTGTGTGAACCAATGTGGGCCCGATTGGGTATGCTATCCTGAAGCATAATATAAATGGGTCAATGGATTTTTATATGTTGCCGAGGTTGTTTGAAATGAACCAGTGGTGATGATGAGATGGCTATTAAAAGGATCAACACAAAACATGCCCTCCTCCCCTTTTTCGAATCTAAATAGTGATATCAAAGGGGCCCACCATGATTTAAATGCCTCCTAGATATTTAAAAGATGAGAAAGTATTAAAAAGGGATTATAATATTTTAAAATTATCTTTCAGCCACTCATAAATTAATACTTTGCCCTGTGAAGATCATGTAAGTTAATCCCAAAAGGAGCTGCAATTATTCGGATGGCCATATCTTGAACATTTCTCAACAAAATTGCGCAAATGAATACTAGTTGGAACCGAAGCTCCATGACCTACGCATAGAAACTAAGAGATTCCATAATTGATGAATATTTGTAGGATTATAGAAAATAAACTTAGTACAAAATGGCAGCTTAATGAGCATTATTTTCTCCAACTGTAGGTTGTTGGACAACACGAGGTAGGAGTGTATTTTCTCATCTAAGCATTCCCTAAGTACAAGATAATTAAACTTGAAATATATTTGATTATTATTTTTTTTTTTATCAAAATAATTTAATATGATGCATTTGTAAATTGTAATTCAATGTATAACCTAAGTTGAGTTAATTGGAGGTTTAAAATAGATTAGAGCTTGGTTAGGCTTAAAGTAGTTTCATAACTTCTTATTGAAGCATATTGATTATAAAAGGATATGATGCAATTGCAAAGGGGGTTATTTTCTAATATTTCTCATTCCAAAACTCTTTTAGCGGTGTTATTCTATCCTATTGGATGTTGTTGGATAGGCTGCTATAACTTTGTGTGCACAAACTTTTATCTTAAGAATACAATTCTTTCTCTACCACTATGTTAATGGTTTCAATTAAAAAATATATTAATATGCTTATAATTTAATTATTAATATTGTTGTTCTTTCATAGTATGTTTTATGCTTAGGTGATCAAAATTTGTGTTGGATGTCAGAGTATGCCGACTTTGTGCCATATCAGTATGTTCTGAAGGAGATGAAAAATTTGTGCTTCTTAGATTTCACACTCATTGTATTCATTTCCATCTGATAGAGAAGTTATCCTTTTGTGTAGCTCTCTGTTTGCAATCTGCACTTCTTCTTCCTCTCTCTTCTTATTTTCTATTTCTTAATTTTACTTCCCTTTTTTGCTTTCTAGTTAAAAGCACCAAAAATTCAAAAAACCATATCATACAAGGGAACTACCCCTCTCACAAAGCAAATGAAATTTCACCATGTCCAAAGGTAAATTTACCTAACTGTTTCTGATTTGGCATAATTCCATTCAGAATATTTACTAGAAAAAATCCTACCAACAATTTTTGGTGACTCCGTTGGGGAACAAACTTCTGTCACATTCAATCTCTCAATCCAGGAACCATCCCAGGAATGAAGGAAGAATTAAAAATAATTGTTTGCCCACACCAATGAGTGATAATGAAAATGATGGGGACAAGATGGAGATCTCCCCATTCAAAAGTTTCAAGCTCCAGTCAGTCCAAAATAGGCTCCAGTTTCTACAGAACTTCTACAGAGGTATGAATCCAAGATTGATTTTACAAACGCTGCTGCAACCTATTGAAGATATGAAAGAAAGAAAGAAATTTCCAGATTGTGTTAATATTTGATATTACAAAAATAAATTCACTGTTTCACCTGTGTCATCTCCGAAAAATAAACTAACAATGCAAGAAAGGAAAATAGATTAGAACAAATTGATGGGTGTGATGACCCAGTGATCAAATATTTGTGGATTAAATATCAAGAAAGTCCTAGAAAAGGTAGGAAGATGAAAATATCAATTGCAAATGATAATAATTCTATACAGTTGATGATAGAAGTGTAAAGACAATACACGAAGCTATAGGCACATGAGGAGGCAAAGTAAATTGAATAACACTCAGTTAATGAATATGAGACAATTTGTAACAAAGAGGAGAACATTCAAGATATATAAGTTTCTCATGATGATTCTCCACATTACAAGATATTTATTCCTCAATGCTATTTCAATTACACTAATGAATGTCTTCTTATTGATCCACCTAGTGCATGCCAATTTTATATTCCCTCAAATGATGAAGAAGACAAACAACTTGAGTTTCCATTTCAACCTGAATTTGAATTCTTGGAAGATATGTCTTGCACCGTGGTTGAATATGATTTTTTTGAAAAGAATGATCCTATGTTTGTGGAATTTGAGGTCCATTATGAAAACAATGACAAAGATAATTTTCTCCTATATTGGAAAATGCACTGAAATGAGTCATTGATGATAATTCTCTTCTTGTTTTGAGTTCTTTCAACAACAAACAAGTGTCTGAGCTTGAAGAAAAGAAAGATAATGAAATAAACCATCATGTTATATTTGCTAATGAAATAATTACATCGGAGCCTTTTTTTAGTCCCTTGAAACCAATAGAAAATGGAAATCCATGTCTAGAATCTTTTCTTCGCAACTATGATTATGACAATCCTGTTTCAACACATTCCTTGGAATGTGGGCAAGAGGAAGAGGATGATGTTGTTGATCAATTTTTACCTAGTCTAAAAACCTTCAAGTTACCTACTAATCATGAAGACTAAGCAATAATGCAGCTTGTGTTTAAGAGTCAATACCTTCTAGAATTAGAAAGCAAGGATGCTGATTTTGTAAAAATTGTGGGTGTATTTTTGAGGGGTAAGGTAGAAATTGCACAAATTGAAGAACAATAAAATGATAAATCATTCAATACTTTTCATGTTGAGAGTGACTATAAGGAACATTTTATGGAAGTAAATGGGTTTCAAGATCTATATCATTATAATTTCTAGAATTTTCCCATGGATGAGATTAGCACTGTATTGAAACAGGAAGTTGATGTTATAAGGATTAGATTTTCTTAAGAATTTAATTATCAGAATTCAGTAGTGTGCATAAATCAGTATGGAAGCAACCAAGTTTCATACAAGATTTTGAATGGAACTATTCCTCCACCTTCTCACTGTTAGAAGAAGAATGTTTTCAGGAAGACATTTATCTCTTCAGAGGAACTGGATAATTTTACTGTGGAATATTACTATGTGGATGGTTTACTTGTTTCAATTTTCCTTTCCAAGCTACACAATGATCCTTTGATATTTTGGTATACTCAACTGATCAATTTTAGTTCCTTGGTGCCTCATACTTTTAGTGTGTTGTTTCACAAAGGTACCTATTTCTCTCAACCCGTCTCTAGAATTGTGTAGGTATCCTCTGTTAATATCATCTTTTCTTGTTTGTACATACTTTCCCAGTTTTGGCTTGTTTCCCTTCCAGTTCCTTTTTGTGTGTCTGTGTGTATTAGTGCATCTATGTGTTGAGAGAATATCTCCCTGTATTAATCCTTGGCCCAATGGATAAGGAACTAGTCTATTTCAAAACTATAGATTCTAGAGTTTGAGCTATGTCTTGTTTGTGCGATGCTCAATCCAAGCCATGTCCCCTAAAAGATCTAGCTATTGTCACCCATTCCAGAATGGTGCAATTTTTTTAAAATTTCAATTTTTTTGGGTTATATTCTTGTGTTGCAGATATTTTAGAGACCCACCTTCAGGAAAAATGGACAAAATCAAGAACATTTCTCTGGAAACACCTCCAATCACTTTGGATGTAATACGTTAGAGGCATGATTAAAAAGGGGTAAAATATGTTGGAGCCCTTGGTTAGTGAGATGGGCCTTTTCTGAGCTCGTTCTTGGGAACAATGAGCTTAAGGGAAGTTATTTATTGAGCAAGTGCAAATGTATAAAGCCAATCCCTGTGCGAGTTACTTCTAATGAACTGAGCTCGTTGAGCTCATAACCGAGTTATTTAGTAGTGATTGAGATCATGTCAGAAATGAGTCCTTTGAATGAAATAACTAGGCTCACAAAAGATCAAGGTGAGCTATTTGTTAATAATTCAGTCCACATAGGTGAAGAATTCGATAGTGAAAGGAGTTGGGATGATATATGTGGGAGAACTAGTTTTCAAAGGTTGCCGAGTTCATGCCATGGTAGTTTGTACAAACTTGCGGAGCTAAGAAAACTCAAAATAGGAAACTGAATTCATGTACCATGAAAATATTGAACTGGCCACATCATGCACTGAGCTATGTACATGCAACCAAGCTCTATTTTTTAGGAACCCATGGTGATAAATCTTGTGAATGAAATCCATTAGGCCATTTCCGACCTTATCATATCAAGTCAAATCCAACAATGATAAATCAACAATGGTGGAGAAGAAATCATAGGGACGAGCTCTGTGAAGCTCAAAACAATGATAAAGTCATTAAAATTCTGTGGAGAATCCAAATTCTTAATGCAAAAACTTGAAACTGTTGAGCTCTTCATCACGGAGTCTGAGATATTTTTTTGTGTGACAGATCAAGTTCGGGTGTGGGCTCAATGATTTGATTTGATGAAAGGAGGCTCACCAAATTCTCTCTCTAGGATCGAGATACTTTGAGAAGGCCGAGTTCATATAATTAAAAGTCAAATCAGTTTCATACGACGTCATGCTCATTCAAATGTAGCTCACGTGGACTGAACTATAAACCCCAAGCAATTTTATATATGCAAAACTATATTTCCAAGCTAGATTCTACTTAAGTGTAATGGTTAGTAATGACTCGTTTAGAATTGAAAAATGAGTCAAAATCAACATGAAGGCTTGAAGGCTATGGAGGTATAAGAACCAAGTCAGATTTGTGCAGTAGATTGTTGAGCCCCTATAATATTAAGGGTGGATCAATGGTGGAAAACCCAAGCATTCATAAACAAAGGAAGATCTATACACTTCCCACAAATAATCGATTGGAAAACTATGTTGAGTGAGGAACTCAGGTGGATTCGATGTTTCATGGAGGAGGATCCAAGTCGGATGTTTCCGCACCGGGGTGTTATTTTGCAAGGAAATAGAGTTTTCCCAACTAGAGATGAGCTATATTTTGAAGAAGATGATTTGGTTGCTAAGAATCCACCAAACCCACAAGGACTGAGCTATTGGTTAATGATGTTAAATAAGATATACATTAAAGAGACCAAGCCGATTCCTAATAGGAACTGAGCTACTGATCTCATCTAGTTATAAACCGATCATGTTATGTGAGCCTCATCAAATTCATATATTACAAATCAAGCTGATGTTGAGCTTATCAAGTTGTTGGGGCTCCTTGTAAGTTGTTTCTAGGATAAAATATGGTAGGTGAAGTTGTGCTTAATGATGAACTTCTATGACCTGTGCACGTGACAAAGATCTCGTGCAAGGAAGGAGATGAGAAAATTGAATCAAGTGGAACATTTTGGATGGAGATCGAGCTCATAATAATGAAGATCAAGCTACATGACCGATCCCTTCCATGACATGAGAAAACTATGCTACGAGAATCCCTCACAGGTGAGCTATGGTAGGTGCAAAAATAAAATCAAGCATAGAACAAACAAAACACGAATGGAAGGATTGATTTTGAAATGCTAGACTAAGATTGAATCAGTGGAGTTAGTGAAAACCATGGAAAATCTATGTTCAAGCCAAGAATGCGGCCCATACAGGTTTGAAGAGCCTAAATGTCCCACGAGAAAATTTTGCATAGAATCACCAAACTTGTGATCAAGGTCTAGTGTGGGGATGACAGATAAATTTGGCCAAGGTTGATAACATTTGGAACCTAACTTTTCCAATGGCTATGTTGCACATGAGGTACATTTGAACTCAGACCTCTGCCAAGAACCTAATTTTGTTCAAAAATTTGTTTGCTTTTTTGATGAAATGGAAGAAACTGAATGGCGAAATGGGCGGAATATTTGTGAGCAACAAGTCAATAGCCCTCTTGCGGGTCAAAAAGAGGTTTGTGAACCAACACAGGCCAGTTGGGGTATGGTAGCCCGATGCATCATATGAATGGATCAATGGAGTCTACTATGTTGCTGAGGTTGTATGAAATGAGCCAATGGTGATGACGAGCTTGCTATGAAAAGGCTCAACATAAAGCATGCCATCCTCCCCTTTTTTGAATGCAAATAGTAATATCAAATGGGCCCATCATTATTGAAATTCCTCCAAGATATTTAAAATATGAGAAAATATTACAAAAGGAGTAAAATATTTTAAAATGATCTTTCAGCTACTAAGTAACTAATACTTAGGCTTGTGAAGATCAGGTAAACCTTTTAATCCCAAAAGGAGTTGTAGTCACTCAGATGGCCAAATCTTGAGCAATTCTCAACGAAATAGTACAAATGAATACTCATTGTAACCGTGGCTCCGAGTCCTATGTAAAAAAACCAAGGGATTCCAAAATTGATGAATATTTGTGGAAGTTTATAGAAAATTAGCTCAGTACAAGATTATAGCTTAATGAGCATTATTTTCTCCAACTACATGTTTTTGGACAATGCAAGGCAGGAGTGCAGTTTTCATATAAGCGTTCCCTAATTACAATATAATTAAATTGAAAATATATTTAATTAATTTTTTTAATCAAATTAATTAAATATGATGCTTTTATAAATTATAATTCAATGTACAACCCAATTTGAGTCAACTAGAGGTTTAAGATAGATTATAACTTGGTTAGGCTTAAATTAGTTTCATAACTACTTATTGAAGCAGTGTGCTTATAAAAGGCTATGATGTAATTTCAAAGGTTTTTTTTTTAATCATATTTCTCATTCCAAAACTATTTTGGGGGAGTTCTCCTATCCCATTGGATGTCGTTGGATAGGCTGATGTAACTTTGTGTGCACAGACTTTTCTCTTAAGAATACAATGCTTTCTCTACCACTGTATTAATGGTTTCAATTGCAAAATCTGTTAATCAGGTTGAAATTGAATTATTGATACTGTTGTTCCTTCATATTATGCTTGATGCTTAGGTGATCATAATTTTTGCTAGATGTCAGAGTATGTGGAATTTGTGCCATATCAATATGTTTTGAAGGAGATGAAGACCTTGTGCTTCTCAGATTTCACACTCATTATATTCATTTCCATATGATAAAGAAGTTATCCTTTTATGCATCTCTTTGTTTTAAATATGCACTTCTTATTCCTCTCTCTTCATATTTTCGATATCTTAATTTTTCTTCCCTTTTGTTCTTTCCAGTTAAAAACACCAAAAATACAAAAAAATCATATCATACGAGGGAACTACCCCTCTTAAAAAGTAGAGGAAATTTTACCCTGTCCAAAGGTAAATTTCCCTAACTGTTGCTGATTTTTGCATACTTCCATTGGGCATATTTAATGGAAAAAATCCTACCAGCATGCATGCTCTGTTATATGGGTTTCACTAGCGGAGGTATTAGAAGACATTCACAGGGTAGTGTTTCCCTTATTCTTCCTGTTAATTCAAATCATCAGTATGGAATTATTATTTGGGAAGTAAATTCATTTGGATCAATCCTTGATAGAGCTCCTTTTTTTCTCTTGACTATTTCATAGGATCGTGATCTACACAAAAGTTCTGCACCTTCACTCAAGCTTGAAAAACTTGAGATTTCAACTATCAAATATGATTGACCATACACATATTCTGATGTTTATTTGCATCACCCACTGTGTATTTTATACTGAATCATATGCATACATCCCCTTCATCCATTCGTGTTTATTTGGAGTGGATTTTTGATCACTTGTGGTGGCAACATAGGAATTTGTTGAGAGCAATCTATAGGCATGGCTCCTCCACCATTTAGCCTCTTGCTCCACTTACTATACTTTATGCATTGTAATTTTCCTTATTTTTTATAAATTTTCTTTAGAAAATGTAGTATATATATATATCTCCCTCTTTTATTAATATATTTTCCATCTTTTTTTTGACAATTTTTGACATGTTGATATCCTCTCTTATAGGGGAGCTATTTTGGTGAATCCCAATGTTATTTTGTTAGTGTTCAAGTAGTTATATTGTGGGATGGTTTGGTGTTGATCCTTCTTCTTCAGGTTTTATGTCCTTTCCTTATTGCCTTGGTTATTGTTCATGGATTCTGGTAAACCTATTTGTAGCAGTTGATCAAATTATGTTTGGCATTTTTTCACATTCAACATAACTACATTTACAATCTCCTTGTATGGATATATCCTGGTGAAGCCTAGTTTCAGTTGTTAATTGAGTTTTGTGATTTAACAATAGATTCAAACCACAAAGTACACCAAAATTCTTCAACATTGTAGGTGTTTTATGATCTGAGCTTCTTGGGATTCCTTGCAACGGGTTTTTACTCTCTACTTTGTTGTTACTAGGTTTGCGTAGATTTCGGCATCCATTTTTTCTATTGATTGTATATGGGTACCTCATCAGGCCTTGATGATGAGACCCACCTTCTTTTCCTTCCACCTAAGTTATGCTTGCGAGGGGGTGTCAGTGTAGGTTTTTATTTATTCTTGTATTTATTTATTAAAATAATTCTTACATTTTTATTAGCTATACACTTATTGTGTTAACTTTCTTAGGTGTACCAATTATGTTGAGTTACCTTAATAGTTGTGTTGAGTTAACTTACTAATTATGTGGAGTTAGCTCTAGTTCCATTATAAGTTAGTGAGATTTATTCAACACCAATTTAGGAGGTTGTTGTAGTTTCCTCCTCCTATATGTACACAATTTTTGTCATTCTATAATGAATCTTTGAATTTATATTTTTTGCATTTTCAAGGTTGTGGTAATTTTTATTTTGTTTGAGTGATCCTGGGATGAAAAGCATTGGATTCTCTAACAAGGTCTTCTAGTTCAAGTGAGGATCAGATGAAGAACAATATGAATATCAAATCAATCAATAAACATAATTCTTTAAGGTATAAAATTTAATTTAATGGTTATGTTTTTACTTGCAATGGTTTTTGTCATAGGGAAAAGGAGTGTATGAGGATTGTTAGAAATGATCATCCTTCAAGGGATAGTAGAAATGAGCAGGTAAAAAATATAGTTTTTTACAAATTTCATGAGAAAGGCCATGTTGTTAGGTATTGTTTATATGAACCATGAAGTCAAAATGACATTAATGAAGAATAAAAGGTAATATTTTAGTTGTAATGAAGTTGGAAATATTGATAGATATTGCAATCAAGGGAAACCAAGTTAAGGCTGGAAAGATAAAAATCCTAAAGGTTTGAATCATGTTATTTGCTTCAAAGGTAAGAAGTTTGGTCATATTGATAGATATTATAGAACCAAGATGAACATCTACTAGAAGAATGATGTCAAGACTACACATATTGAGAGAGAAAAAAATAACTCAACTCTACTCATGTAAATAAGGTAAAAGATGATTTTAAAGTTTCTTACTCCAATCATGATGAGAAATTTTTTCATAGAAGTATTTTTGCATTTGTTAAACCTCAATTGTTTCTATCTTCGCAAGAATACCCCAAAGAGGATAATAAGGAACGAAAGGCACAAAATATAAGAAAATTTATGGAGTTTTGTATTATGTCCCAAGTGGACATGGATGCAATACCATGCTAGGTGAATTTTGATGTCATGGGTATCTCCATTATGTTTTATATAGCCATCTTCCCTTGTGATTGAAGCACGAAACATGTAATTCTAGTCTATACAAGCCAAGTGTTAGTAAAATTAGAACTAATCCTTATTATGGTTTTTTTTAAGAGTCCTTATCTTGTCATAAAATATGATTTTATTGGTCAAAGAAGGCTATTTCGTGAAGATTATAATCTCAGTAAAATTCTAATATAAGAGGTTTTTCATGTGGTCAAAGCATGTCATCAAGTTTTCAAGTCCTATTATTGATCCTTAAGGTATAAGATATGATCTGCATGAGAGTAGTCATGTTAAACAAGGTTTAGGGTCTATGTGTGAAGTTTTCAAAGTTATGTGATGTTCTATTGAGCGATGATCAAGTTGTATTAAAACATCAAGATAATATTTGATGAACTTGTACTATGAGATCTTTTTGCAAATCTAAGGGATACATTAAGATGAAAAGCTCAACGGTTTAATGTTATCACTCCTATAAACATGAAACAAGCTTGTGCCAATGGTTTATAAGTGGTAATGAGTCATTATTATCTCTAAAGGCTGAGAAAAGTGTTGATTTATAATTCTATTAAAGGAAGGCATACAAAATAGTTTAAATTATGTCAATGTAGAATTTTATGTATGTCTATAAGGTGTCTCAGTCAAATTTGATGAGAAATGAAGTCTATGGGTTAATATGTTTGTTTATTCATCAAGATATATATGGGATTCTTCCAAAAAATATGATTGAAAGGTAAAATGATCAAGGGATATCTGTGGTTCATTTTGGTTGTTAATAGTGTACATGCCCTACTTATGGTAATAAGACTTGATACTTGAAAAATATAAAAAATGTTCAAATGCATTCATAGTGTTTCATGCAAAGATTCCTAAAGGGCAATGTTGAATCAAGTGTATACAAATATTTTTATGTTAGTTTGATGATTTGAAACCATCAAACAAGAAATTTATTGTAAAAGTAACCTTCTCAGGTTTTGTGGAATCCCTAACATAGGGTTTAAAAGAAAAATGCAATAAATGGAGATGGAGTGAATGAAATCGTATGAAAATTTCACCACATTTTCTTGAAAGTATAAGGACAGAGATGAAATTTTCAGGGTGTTCTCACATAGTACAAAAATTTAGACACCATGAGGGATAACACTAAAATGTGAATCATGAGGATCATGAGGGATAGTGTAAACATAATTGCAAGTGCAATTTATAAGTGTGACGAGGTCCCGTGAAGGAGAGAGCATCAACCAACATGCATGAAAAAAATTGACAAAGGGGCACAACCTCATTAATCAAAAAATTTCCACACTTTCATAGATCTAAAGGGTGTGTACATATAGCTCGGGTGTTGAGAAACCCCTAGTACATGTAATGATAACCTCTCAAGTGGAGATGGGGAGTTACATTCCTAGACTTGGAATTAAATCCCAATGATGCACTGATGCGTAAGGGAATCTCATGATCATACTACAATGACACCTAAACCTATGACATCACCTAAGTGATATGAATCAACTGATGATATGGAATATGAATCACACTAACACCCCTTTATCATAAATTAGGATTATGTGGAAAGTAAGAAAAATAAATGGATCCTGACACAAAATTTTGGTAAGGTACCCATGCACAACTAATGAATCAAGCAGTGAAGGAAAACCTTGCGGGAAAAACATCCACCAAAAGAGAGAGAAAACAACACTCTCTAATTTAAGAAATATTCCAAGGATGGGTATTGGCCACTGATGATCTTGATAAGATACCAATATACAAAGAGAAAATATCTCAGAAAGAAGAAGAAGACAAAAGAAGAGGGAGACAAGAGTAGTGCAAAAGTTGTCATGGGAATATTTAAACTCTGCAACTCTAGGAATTATCCCAGAAGAGTTTCAATAAAATGGTCCTTTTCTTGTAGACTGAAGAAGAGCCATCCACACTGAACTATTTTCCTGATCTTATGAAGGATACAAATATAGTGTTCAAAGGCCAAAAAATATGTGAAGGAAACCGAAGGTAGCAATGAAAAGAACAATGAGTCTGGTCCACGGAAGTGTGACATAGGTCTAGTAAATGAGAACTAAGGAACCAAAGTTTTATACTTGGATGACTTATTCATGTCCAAAATTTCTATTCTATTTTTCAAGCCTTCTCATTGGGACCAATATCTTCCCGAAATTGGTCTTATTTTCTCAGAGTCCACTTGTGATGTATTATAGGTTCTTCATCCTTCTTCAGATGTTTATGAGGATTCCATTATCTATTTTATTTAGAGTGACCATTCTATGACTCTGATCACTTCCACTTTTCAGGAGATCATCAGTGATCCACCCTTTCATGTGTATACACTTTCTATTTTGGGGTTTTTTTGTAGCCCTCATAACACTTGGAAATCCTTTCTACGGGTGCTCCTCTTCTACACTCTAACAGTTCTATGCACATAGAATACATCTTGCTACAATTAAACTTATGTCTCTCTTTATCTTTGGCCAATAATAATTTTCTACAATAAGAGAGATTGTCTTGCTTATATTAAAGTGTCCATCCAACCCCCCACTATGCAATTAACTTATAATATTTTCTCTCATTAAACTGGTAGGGATACACAATTATTTTCTCTTGAATAAATAACTATCATGTATCAAATATTCAGAAGAACCACTACCTACTATAGGGATCTTACATTGTCTCACAACATCACCAAAATCTGGGTCACCCTCATATAATTCATTAACTACCTCAAACACTAATACCTCATTTTCCTTTGTTTTCAAAAGTGGTATACACTTACTTAAGGCATTCATAAGTTGATTCTTCTTACCATAATTATACTTTAAGATAAAATTATATTCTTACAAAAATGAAATCCACTTTTCATGCCTACTATTTCATTTCTTTCGTGTGTTTACACATCTCAAGGCTTTATAGCCAGTAAAGAGTACAAATTCCTTAGCTACCAAGCAGTGTCTCCAATGCCGTAATGGATTAACAATAGCATAAAATTCCACATAATAAGTAGAATATTTCCTCCTGAATTCACTTATCTTTTTATTAAATAATGCTACAATTCATCCTTCTTCACTTAGTACATCTCCAATCTTGACATGTGTAACATCGCAATCAAACTCAATGACCTTGCTAAAATATAAAAATACCAAAACAGGTGCCTATGACACTTTCTTCTAAAACAATTCAAAATTATTTGTTGCTTCCTTGGTCCATACAAACTCCTTCCCCTTTGTACACTCAGTTATGGGTGCAAAAATGCTACTGAAATTCCTAATGAATTTCCTATAAAAAGTTTCCAATCTATGAAAACTATGAACCTATGTAACATCCCTTGGAATAGGCCATTCCAAAATCACATTTACGTTTTCCTCATCCAACCTCACTCCATCCTGTAAGATGACAAACCAAAAAAATACTAGACTTTTATGAATAATTCTACACTTCTTTAAGTTTGCATACAAACTCTCTTTACGTAAAAATTATAACACCAATTTCAGATGTAATAGGTGTTCTTCCAGTTTCTTAATGAATATCAAAATATCATAAAAAAAAGACAACAAAATACTTACCATTGTATTCTTAGAGTAATATGTTACTTAACCTCATGAATGTACTAGGTGCATTAGATATCCCAAAATACATCACCATCCACTCATAGAATCCATTTTTTTAGTTGAAATTTGTTTTTCATTCATCCCCTTCATGGATTTTGATCTAGTAGTACCCACTTCGTAGGTCAATCTTGTTGAAATATCAGGCTCCCTTTAGCATGTCCATCACATCATCCAATCTTAGAATTGGGAAATTATACATAATTATCATTTTATTTATGTCCCTGCTATCCAAAAATTCACCCTTTAAGGAAAATCTTGATAACTTGGACTAGTTTTGCAAGTTTGGAGAAACAAAATGATGGAAGGACAAAAATTTGGATTTTTGGGGGTCCCCTTTGGTTTCTTTCTCTCTTCTCTACCCAAGAAAAATCCAAGAAGATGGAAAAAATCACAAAAAATCCAAAAAACTGGCATGTACTAGTGTTTTGCGGAAAATACAGATATTTTTGTCCCAAGCGGTCTGCGGGACAACCGGACGTCTGGGACACACATCGCCGAAATCACTACAGCTAGTGTAAATTGGAAAAGTCGAATGTTTTTGTCCCGAGAAACACAAGTTCACATGGGACATCTAGGATGCACATCACTGAAATCACCGCAAGTCAGTTTAGTGTGGAAAATTTGGATATTTTTGTCCTGTGCGGTCCACGGGACAGTTCAGACGTCAGGACGTGCGGGATGTGAAAAGCCGATTCGGCTGAAACCCAGTTAAATGTGGAAAAATCAGAGATTTATGTCCCAGGAAGTCTTCAGGATGTCAAGACATCCAAGATGCGCAAACCCACAATCACCGCACCAAGAGAAAATCAGAAAAGGCGGAGATTGGAGGCCCAGATGGTCCAAGTGCGCACGGGACATGGGTTCCCCAAAAACCTACTTTTGCCAAAATAGCCACAGAAGGGAGATACTTTCAGGTGATGCAGAGGTCTAAAAACCTCACGGTATGGTCAACAGTAGGACATATGGGACACCAAATGCCAAAATGTCCACAGGAAAAGGAAAACAATGCAAATCAACCCCCGAACTTCAAATGACCATAACTTTTGACCCCGAGCTTCGATTTTCACAAAATTAGACTTTTCAAAACTGGCACAACATCCTATGCACCACAAAAAATGGATTTATTAATTTTGATGAAGGTAGATATATAAAAATAAAAGAAACATCTCTAGCTCTAATAAATTAAATGCTAATTCCCGTCAAATGACAGAAAATGCTTGGTAGACCCAAAATAGCTGCCCGCACTCAGAAGGCCATAACTTTTGCAATTCTCAACAAAAACGTACAAAATTAGTACCATTGGAATCGTGTTTCTGAGACCAACAAACATAATCAATAAATTCAGTATTTGATGAGGAATTGATGGATATTTTACTGAAAATGCAGCCAGGTTCAAAATACTATTTTATTTGGTAGTTGAACGCATTCAATGAAGCATGGGCTAACATATTTCACTGCTACAAGTTATGGGACAATATGGGGGGCAGTTTTCAAGAAACATACCATCATTTCAATCCAATTATGACCTCTTGAAAGTGGTTGAAGGATAGATTTCGGGATTTCCATTTCCCGCCCTCTCTCTCTTCTATTTTTTCTATAAATTAGAGTGTTGAGCTCATTGTAGAGGGGAGATAGTTTTGAGTTAAAAAACTCTATTAAAATTGTTTTGTGAAGCCAATATGCTATAGGCCCTTGTAATGGACTCCTTTCATGGTGATCCAGGCCCTTATCTTGGAATAGACTGAACTGTGCATATCATGAAGCAATAAAATACAAGTTTGTGGATGCATCTTCCCTTGCTGTGTTTTTCTGCATTCTTCTTGCCCCTTCAACATTAATTACAAGTGTATTGTGTCTATCTTGTGCTCTTACAGGGATTAATTATCATTTTGTATGTATGAAATATTGTTGTGAATGCATTTTCTAGATTGTGGAGAACTGTTATCACCCCTTCTAGTATGCACTTTGCCTCCTTTTTTCACACATTGAAAAGCTATCCTCACACCCTCCTTTTCTGATGTATCACTGCTTTAGTGTAGGCTTTGTTTTCATACACTTTCTCTCCCTGGTACCTTGGAAATTTAGATTAGGAATAAATATTTTTTTTCCTTAATTAGAGTAGATTATGGTAGGTAGTTTAGGCATAAGAACCAACTTTCTCTGGAGGTTTATCTCAAGTAGGAAGTCCCAAAACTTGGAGATAGTATCCATGTTATCCAATCACACCGTGAGCTCAAGAATATACACTTGTGTAAACTGTAGGGTTCTGTGATTAGGTGATAATAGTCCCTACTTTCCACACACATTCTCCACTCTCCATATTTTTTAGGATTCAATAAAACTTGAGTTGCACATGGACTCATGTTTTCTCTCACTAACCCTTTTTGTATTATATCTATCATATTCCTGTTCAACTTCTCAATCTAGGTTAGAATCATTTAGTAGATTTCCTAATTTGGAAGGTCCAATCCTGGGAACATGTAAATATGGTGTTGTAGATCTCACTTCGGAGGTAACCCATCTCGTAGGTCATATGGTATGACATCTTTGTATTATTTTAGTACCTTTTCTACTGAAATGGGTATATTAAAGTCCTCTATTTCCACATTCTCTGACATCTATGCATAACACCATACAACTTCTTCCATTTCGATAACAATCTCTTTTATGGCCAACAATCCCTCACTCTTCTCTTCTTCCTTGAAGAGTAAACAAAAACCATTACACCATCCTTCAAGAAAGTATATTTATTTTTCCCTCCATCACATGTAACCTTTCTATCATAATTCCAAGGTCATCTGAGTAATATATGACATTAATCTATTGGGATAACATCAGACCACACTTCATCCTTGTAGGTATTACAAATCAAAAACTTTATAAGACATCTTTTATCTATGGTTACCTCGTTCCCTTTCTTGAACCATGATATACGATAGGGATATGGGTATTTCTCATTTTTCAAATTGATTTTATCAGCCATCATAGTTGAGTCCATATTTTGAAAACTACCACCATCAATAATAATTTTACATACCTTTCCTTTGTAGTGCCCACATTTTCTAGCCTCAATTATCTGCTAAATTCTTAACCCATAGTTGTGACTTAACATGGATTTTGACATATTTTTGGACATTATGATATGTTGGTTTTCCTTCATGGACATGTATGGTAATTTGGGGCACGTAGTGCCAATTTGACTAGATTAGTAGATTGACACATTTTATTTGAGGTTGTGGATACTAACACTTTTCTATGCGATTTGGGCCTAATTGATATATGTTGGATAATTAGTTTAGTCACATATATTGATTTTATAAAGTATTTGATTTGCTGATGAGGATACATGATGGAATTATGGTATGAAATTTTTATGTATTGCAATACCTAACGTATGACGAATTGTGTGAGATTTTTGTATTCCACATTGATGTTGTGATATCCTTAATTTACATGTTTGAACTGATTCAATTATTGAGTAGTTAGTTTACTCTTGCATTGGACAGGTGTGTTTAATGTGTGCAATGAGTGTGTAGGTGACAGGTCATAGGAGAATGTGGGTTTTATGGTGGCTACACAAATTGTGCACAATCAGCCCACGGGGCCAAGTCCTAACCGTGTTAATTGTTTCAGGCTGTATAGTTTGATTGTATTTTGGGCACCATGAATGACCCTCATATGTGATGTAATATGTCATGTAAAATTTTATTTTGTTTAGAATGTTTTATTGTTGTTAAATAAATTAGGTTTGGGGGCTGAATGGTCCCCACTTACATTAAGTTTTGGGTTTGGTTTATTTTGTATTAATTAGAGGGGATTAGGGTCACATGTGAACCCTTGGGTGGGCCCCACATCCTCTACACTTGTGCCCATAAGTGCCAAACCCGAAATTGGGTTATTTATGGCATTTTAAGTGACCTCTTTTTAGTTTGGGAGTTCACTTAGCATGAAAATAAGCCTTGGACCCTACCTAATAGGTAGGGGGATTAATTTCAAGGCATAATGGGAGTTTCCCTCCCATTTTCCCTCTCTTTGGTCACCATCCATGTAAGATGCATTGGTATGTGTGTTTTGTAGAAAGTTGCACAATCTTGTTTTATTTTCATTTTGGGTATTTTGGGAAGGGAGTGTTAAAAGTGAATTTATCCTTTCTTCTTTTTATTTTGGAATCTTTGACTTGGAGGGAAGAGATGGGTGACACATGTCACCCCCTCATTGGTGAGGAAATTGATTGGATTCTCTTCAAATTCTCCCTCATGGAGGAGAAAAATAAATTTTTGTTCATTTTTTTGGAGCATTGGCTTGGTGCTTGAGGATTTTGGAGCTAGTATTGCTTGAGGAAGAAAGTTGGAAAATCTTGTTTTGGAGAGCTCTTGGAGGTAGGATCTTGAGCTCATTTTATGTTGGATGTTTTTGCTAGATCTTAGCTTGCTTATAGTTGGAATGTTTGTTTAGTTGCTTGTATGATTTGTTGCTTAAGTATGGTTGTTGTATTTATTTTTTCTCCATCCATCATATGGTTTGATGGATGTTGGAGTTATTTGGGGGAAGAGAGGGGGAGTTTCCCTCTCAAACCTCATGGATTGATGGGAAAGCCATGTAGGTTCCTTTTTACTCACCTCATATGGTTTGAGGTGGGTAAGGTGGTTCATATGGTTTGAACCCCTTCCCCATTCTTGGAGAGGAAACCCAATGGGTTTGAAAATCCTCCCAAGAAGGATTATGGTGAATGGGTGGAGCAATAAGGGGGGTTTTGTTGATTCATAGGAATAAAAAGGTTAAAAAGAGTCTTGTGTGCATCCTATGATTGGATCAAACCTTATGGAACTTTTGGGTATCTCATCTGATCTTCCCCAATTGTGAGGATGAATATGGCTTTATCCCCCTTTCTTTTATTTACTAAATGTTGTGTTTTTCCTTAGTGCATGGTCTTGGCTTGTATGTGAAAATATTGTGGTGTTTGTCTCCCTAAACCTTGTGCACAAAGTTGTGGAAGCTAGCTCTCTCTCCCATGGGCTTGGGAGAGGCTAGCATGTCTTCCAACCTTGGAAAGGCATGTAATGATGCCTAAAGGTTGGGTGGTTAAACAAGCCTTGTTCTCTTGGAGTTGGATTCTTGTAAATCATTCGATGTTGGAGCTCAAGCGGGTAGTTGGTTGGAGTCCCTTGTCACTTTGGGTTCTCTTGTGTCCTTCTTCCTTGTGTGGATATTACTCTCATTGTAATCCCATGAATGTGGCTAGTTGGAAAGTTCCTTGTCTTGTAAAGTATCCTCTTTGTGATTTGGAATCACTTGTAAATATGTGTCACTTTTGTTGATTGATCTACTTCAAGCTTGTGAAGAAGCTTTGTAATGTGTCTTCTTGAATATTTTAATTATGATGGAAAGAAAAATATTGGGAGCTTATGTTTATAGGACACGAAAGGTTGTAAAATGAATGATTCCTTTAATATACAATTGTTGTAACTCCATGTTGAAATGAAAGACGGTATATTGAAAGTATTGTTGTTCTTTTGATTGACCTTATTTTGTCAAAACATGAAAACATTATTGAATTGAAAATAAAATACCATTCTTGAATTATATCTCTTCTTGTGATTTTTACAATTTAGTGAATAGAATAAAACGAGTTACCCTCTCTTTCCATGTTAACTTAATAGAATGGATACAAGAAGTTAATCAAGTATGTTCGTATGTTCATACCTCTCTCACTAAGTTTTAAGCTTAGTCAAATATCCTATTTTTCCCTTTGAAATTCCTTTGTTACATTCTTGAAATCTCGAAATAGGTAAATCATCTTAACATAAATAGTTATGGAAAAAGTTGTAAGTTCTCTACCTTTCCAAGTTAATAAACTAAGATATGAAGTTTTCATAGTTTGAAATATTTATTTCTTTTACATTGTTTATCAGATAATAAGATATATATGTACCCAATACACTTTTATTATAAGGTTATATTTTAGTTATACAAAGTAATATTTATATTGTAAATCAATGTATTAAAATACATCAGGACATATATTGTACTATATATATATATATATATTAGTATTATTAAACCATTAAAACTAAAAACAAAATAATCTAAAAAAAAAAAGAGTATTAAACAAAATCTAAGGGGTAGATCTAATACAATTTTAAAATAAAGCAAAAAAAAATGGGGAGGGCCGAACCCCTCCCCACTTCCCATGCAGCTCCACCTCCTTGCACATCCACTGTCCCACACTTCCTCCCTCTCCACATGGCTCCACACCCTACCCACTTCCCCACTCTCTGCGCAACACACTCCAGCTCCTTCCCTCACCCCTCACACATACTCACCACAAAACCCCAATCCTACTATGATCCACGCAAATCCCTTTACCCCCGTGCCAATGACCTTTCACTCCACACAGACCTCTCTCCCTCCAAAAAGTTCCTCCTCCTCCAAAGATCCACATCCAACAACATACATCGCCTCGTTTTACATTCAAAACAAAAAGAGGGGTGAATCTTTCATTCAGGTTTTCAATGCCATTATTGTTTAAAATAAAAATAAAAATACAAAATACAAATGGGTATCTTGAGCATCCATGACCCCATTTCTTCCATGGCCCTTCAATCCACCTGCACAAGCACAAAAAAGAAAGGAAAAGAAACTAAATGAGAACCAAATGGAGAGAAAGAGGAGATAAAGATGTGCCAGGGAAAGTTAGGGGAAAATTAGATCTAGGGTTGAGATCTCTTTGATCTTAGGGTCCACAATTAACCCTATATACTTTTAGGTCATGTGTAAATTTTAATGTGAATGGGAAATAAATTTTAGGAGGTGTGTGTGGGTAAATAAAAAAAAGGGGAAAATCCAATTAATTTAAATGGGGTGTAGACTCTTATTAGGGTGTTCCTAGTAAAATTAATAGAAATTAAATAAATAATATTATTTGGGGCTAGTGATTAAGTAATGGGGTAAATCAATTTAGTTTAAAATAAATAAAATTGGGAATCGGTTTTGTATGGTTAGTAGTTTATTTCAAAAACAATTACCCAAAATGTTTAGTGACTTATTGGTCTAGTTTCCCTATGTCCCCGGGTGGGGAATTACATCCTCTAGAGGTGCACCTTGTTCAAAATATGTTTTTCCACAGCCTAGAATCAAGACCATCACCATCCTATTCTTTATTCTTCCTTGGGAAAATCATCCTCCTCCTTATCATGAGGGTTTCACCCAAGTTTGTATCAACCTCCATTTCTTATTCCTCCTCATATTCAACAAAATTTACTTGTGGTTATTCTCTTTACCATCTTTCATGTGTAGGATAGTGTGGACACGCAAAAGCAATGTGCCCTTATTAACCACATTGGTAATAGGTATAATCTCTTTGGGGGCTATTCCAACCCCCTTCTTCATTATAACCTCTTCCCCACTTAAACCCCCTGCCTCTTTTGTAGTTACCACAACTTTGACCATAATCCTCATTCCCTTCTACATTAGAGGACTCACCTTTTGTAGAATAAAATCTACCTCTTCATCTCATTGAAGATGATGATGGCCCTCTTTTCACACTCCTTATAAAATTATTCCTATCATTCATATCTTCTTCTTTTAATGCAAGTTGATAATCATCATTCAAGCTATGGATCTGGAGCATAATCATCTCATCTTGTATGGTATAACTCAACCCATTTACATACCTCATAGCCTTATTTTCTTTTGAATTTCCTTGTTCCACCTTGATTTACAACTTGTAAAATTCATTAGTATACTCTTCGATGATGAGATCCTTCTATTCTAGGTTTCTAAAACTTATAAATAGTGTCTGGTCATAATCTGATGGAAGTAACTTTTCCTTCAACTTTTATACCATTTTATTCCATTTTTAGATGTTTCCCTTTCCTTTCCGTTCTCTTCCATTTTGCAAGTGATCCCACTAGATCAACCCATGTTTGGCTAACTTAGTATATTGAAACTTATCTTTCTCTTCTAAGAGGGATTTCCACTCAAATAATTTTTCCATGCAATTCAACTAGTCAATCAACTCATCTGGTCGTAACCATCCACCATAATTAGTCATTAATCTTGATGACACCATTCTTTCCCTCTAAATCTTGCATCAATCTCTCCTCAAATTGTCTCTCAAGTAGGGTATCTTCATCTCTCTCATTTTATTCTTCATTTCCTCCTTTATTCATTAATTAAAGTAATTCTTTAGTATCACTATATCTATTTACATCCCAATTTATATGTATCATTCTAAGGCAAGTAACTTCTCCTATGAGCTTAACGATTTACCTTTGTAGCTCCTGTATATTCCTATTTATTTGGTCATAACCTTCCCTCCCACATCTAGCTATGCCAATATAAAACATAGGTAAAAATTACAAAGATAAATGTAATATATTACCTTAACTATTCCCGCAAGATTAAAACCTTGCTCTGATGCAAAATTGATGTTGATCCAGATGCAAGAGGTTAAAATACCTCCAAAACATGATATCTCTCAGAATTGCACCTTGTGTTGAGGGATAATAGGTGTTATAAGTTTTTCTCTCCCTAACTTATGTAGATACGATGAAAACACATCAGGGTTATGTGCATTGTTATTTTGAGGTGAGTCTCCAAGATTATAAGGCCGGTTCCTTCTTTGGATGTATCCTAAATTGATTTTGTGCGGTTTCAAGGTAAAAATATGGCTAAAAATGAATTTAAAATGGGTTGATACAACAAAATTCTAGAGGGATTTCACTGAGTGACATGCATAATATACCAAGAACAAATTAAAGGAGCATGCACACAAGACTATGAAGAAACACTAATTTTGCAACAAGGTAAGCTGATTAATTTAGGGAATGCAAATAGATAACAGTTAATAAAATAATACACACCACTGCGAAGTATTGGAAAGGAAATAATTTGGTTCTCATTTAATGGAAAAATGGCCAAAATAAGATTTAGAACTTAGTACATCCAAAATGTCCTCCTTTGTACTTTTCCAAGGCACACAATATACAACAAAAATATTTACCCCCACCCCTTAAAAATAAACTAAGTCTAACTAAATTTTCATTGTAATTTTAGTCTTTCCAATGAATATATAATAGACAAGGCCTAAAATTACACATGCTGTTACGTGAGGCAATAATAGCCTTTTAATTCAAAAATATAGACTTAGTCAAAATTGACTTGAGTTCTCCAATAATACTGCATGGAAAGTATGGAAACTTTGGGAAGAATAAGGTAGGTGGGTGAATAATTAAAATTGATATTTTAGTATTTTCTTCCTGTACAAGTCATCTTTTGTAAGCATGTAATTGGTCTTCTCTCACATATGTAACATACATAATTTTATCTTCTTGTGATAACATGCAGATTAAAACACATTGTCTTCTTGTGCAAGTGCCACCTGTGTATGAAATCATGTGAAAATTATGCTAGTCTGATGAGGGCCCCTCCAC
This sequence comes from Taxus chinensis, assembly GCA_019776745.2. Classification (NCBI taxonomy): domain Eukaryota; kingdom Viridiplantae; phylum Streptophyta; class Pinopsida; order Cupressales; family Taxaceae; genus Taxus; species Taxus chinensis. The sequence continues at coordinate 358,436,465 of CM034155.1, forward strand.
ATGCATAACATATAATTATTTTTCTTTGATAAGGTTCGGCCACACTTGTATATTGGCATAGTCTTTGGGAAGGATTATGGTCAATGGATCCTTAAACATGGTCGCCTCTCATTTTTTATTAAACTATCACATAATACATGTTTAAAGTCATGGGGCCCTAATCATTTAATTTTATTTATTTGATTTAATCATGGAAATTTCAGAACATTAAACATCTTTGGGTCTTTTGGTTTGATCATGGAATATATATTCTTTGACTAAGGTCTGGGTGCGATGATTAATTCAAAATCCCCCAATTCACGATGACTCAAGCCTCATGATGATGTTGGTGGCTTTAACCTAACTCAAGTAAGGTTAGGGTTTTATTTACATAGTTGATATCTATCCTATGAACCACGTTGAGCTAGATTAACTTAGTGAGTGAGTTAAGGAAATGAAATTCATTTCAAACCTTATCATTTCATTTTTTGATGTTCATTTTTCCTGGAGACCATTATTGAAGGTTTTGAGCCTCTTTGTGAGCCTCTTTTCATGCTTTCTACGGCCATTTATTTGTGTTATTTGTTCACTCCTACGAGGTGGTCACAATGGATGAGATTCTGTGAGATTTTTTAAGCTCACAAACATGTATTTCTCTAATTTGTTTGCTCAAATCTGGCCACCATTTTTGAAAGGGTGAGGTTTTAGTTTCTTTCACCTATGATGCCATAATTCAAACTATTTTTCTTGAGCTTTAACTCTACATTTTTTGATAAGTCAAAAACCCTTTGTGGGTTCTTTTTTTTCTTTGTGATACTTCTTGCGAGCTCGAAATGAAGTCATGGGTGCTCACTTATGTTGTTCCTCTGTTGAAGCTCCAATGGTTTTGATGTATTTTCCTATAACGGTGATTTATTCTTATGTCTTTCATGAGTATCTGAGAAAATGATAGGTCTGATTTGGCCATGTAATACTGAAGTGGTTTTTCTAATTACTAGTACCTTATTTTCTTGATGAAAATGATGAGGTTTTCTCCTGTTGAACCTTTTCTACAAATATTTTCTAAGGTATGGCCATGAAATATGAATGAAACCCCTCTTTTTTGCTATTTTTTTGAATAAAAATTTCTAGGGTTTCTCTAAAAATATTTCAAACTTTGTGATGTGTTTCTTAGTTTCATAAATTGGGTAAATATGTAGTTTTAGAGATCAGTTTTTTCCTCCTTCAGTTGAATGAAATAAAACTTTATCTTCATCTTTTTTATTTTGGAAACCTAGCTGTAATTGTAGATGATCTTCTGTTAGTCAAATTTTGAATGAATTTTTAGATTTAACTATAAGAGAACACTTTTCTTTGATAAGGTCTATGTAGTCTCAACACTATATCTTTAAGATACTAGTTCACTAAAATTATTTCCAGCTATTCTTGTTTCTTTATCAATTGTACCTATAATGATTCTTGAAAGATCATCCAATAATCTAAAGTCTGAATAATTCTTTGAAATTTTTTCTATATTTTAAAAACATAGGTAATATGCTCTATTTCCCTTTTACTGTAACATGTTGTATGCTTGAGATTTAAAACAGATGCAGATTTGAAACTTCATGAAGATATTAAACTATTTATGTTTGATGTAATTGAAAGGTCCAATTTAGAATTGTTTGCAGTCCTTTCTTTCATTTTCAATCTTAAATTTTCAAGATCATAGTGTTTTTATTTTGAGATCATCTCCTTCATTTGTTCATTGATGTCCTTGATATAATTGTAGATGAAAATTATTTATTCTATTTCCTACGAATGGATGAAATGGTCTTTTGATCTATACTATTACATCTTGATAGTTGATATGATTTGAAGTACTGTGATCTTGAGTCTATTGTAGCATGCTTATACTTGTACTCTATGACTCTCTTGAAACCAAACTCATCTGTTTTGCAAATGTACATTGTATTCTTCTGGGACACTTTGATGATCCTTTTAATATTCTTGAGTGATGAAAATATTGAAATTTATATCTTATCTCTCTGTTACTACATTTAAAAGGATCACTCCTTCCATGGCATAGTCAAGATGTAATGGTTTTTCTCATTCATTTTTTTGATATCATTATCTTGGAAAACCCTAAATTACTTGAAGTGATCATGTGTGAATATATGTACTCATACATTCTATGGAATGTGATCACTTTAGTTTGAAATTGTGATATTTCCTTCAACCCATTCTTTGAATAACTACTTCTTGCTCCCTTTTATTGGCTATGATGTATTTGATCTTGATGATTGTACCTATTTACTAGTTATACTTTGGATTTTGAATTTTATAGAAAAGATTCATGTTTGTACCATGTAATTTGATAAATTTTGGAAATTAAATCATCCATTTGTACCTATAATCATCTTAAATTTTTTTTTTAGAAAAAATAAAGGCTTACAACCTCTCTTTCATTCTGTAGTGATTTCCTTTTCTTGTCTATCATGATTATGAGGATATTCCATGTGTTTCTGTGTGATAGTACTTCCTAATTTTGTTTAGCTATTTTGATGTTGTTAACTTCCATAATGCCAATGTTGAAACCTTAGCCTTAATCCATTTGATTTCACTGTAATTCAAAATAGTAATGTTAATACATGACTAAACAATGTGTAGTGCTAACTGTAAATTTTTTTTTATGGTCTTGAATTTTTACTTCCTTAAATTCTTTTATATTTCATCTTCAATATTTTACTTTTGGAAAAGAGATGCAACTGATAATGGTATCATTTGTCTTGGAAACTAATGAAGAATTCATTTTTCATTCTTCATGGGCATGTTGTAAACGTACTCGAACCTGTATATTAATGATCATTTCAAATAGATCACTAACCATTCAAATGAAATTATATAAATGTTATAACAATATATGACCCTTCTTCAGCATGCATCCAGAATCTATTTCTCCTTGATCGTTAATTGTCATAAATGCACCTTCATATTGTTTTCTTTCTTTTCCTGAATTGTGATCTCTTTCCTATACAGATGTTTGTCTTTACTTTCTTTTTCTTCATTGCTGCAATGTACATAATTATTTTGAGCTACTGTATCTTTTAATGGTAATTGCATTAATGAATTAAAAAAATTCTTTTATTACTACTATTTCATTCAAAGATATTTCATCTCCCATACCTGTACACACAAAATAGTTAAAAAATAAAGGCGTAAAGCCTCTCTTGTATCCACACAATGATTCCCTTCTATTTTGCTTCCGAGAATAGTACATTGAGATGTACTTGCTGCTTATGTATTTATTATTTCATGTAACTTATCTACACTTATTAGAATATCCATCCCCCTGAAACTTTAATCAAAAGAACAAAGAATAACCCAGAGCTCTAACAACATCTTTGTTGTTTGTTTACAGGTACCTAGAGCTAGAAGATGGTGGAGGAGTTGAAGACGAAGATGATGATAGGAAGAAAATAATCAACCCAATCAGGTAATAATGGGTTTCATCTTTCTTGTTTTGTTTACAAATTTATGTGTAGGCATCTTTTAATCAGTTTATATAAGTTACATCCCACAACTTGTGTGGGAAACACTAAATTTCTTTATGAATAAATGACATTAATTTATGTAATTGAGTTTTCTATTTCTTTCTTCATTCATCTTTATGATAAATATTGATTGTGTAATGAGCTAAACACCTCAATACAGAATTAATAACACTTAAACATAAAGAAACAATAAGATTTGATGTACCTATAACTCAATAATGTATTATTCTGCATCCAAACAACAAATCTATTTGCTATTCTAGGATGGAATATCCCACATCTATTATGATTCATGCCTTCATCAAGGCTATGCACTAGTCCTTTGGGGCTTTTGTATTGCTTTGCTGAAGATGAATGTGAATGACAACATATATGAGGTGTTGTATTTTGCAACATCACACATAGATGCAGCTAGCAATTCAATTTAATCAATTGTAAATCATAACTGAAAACATCATGAAGCAGGTTTTCCCTCCGTATTCTTTGGGTTGTCCATCTTCTCCTTACCTAGTCTTAACATTTGTGTAAATATCGTGCATTGATTCCTAAGAGAACTAGTGCATTGTCATGACAGAGATGAGTTGGAAAGACTAGCTAAGTAGAAGACCAAAAACTAGAAACTAGTAAAGTGACATCTCGCTTATCCTTATTTCCCCTAGTTAGGTTCATTCCATCATTTCCTTCCATCTAAAACGGAGTTTTGAGTTGCCAATTTTGCATGTGTGCAAAAATGTCAACAAAACACACATAACTTTTTAAAAAACAAACCAAAAGCTTCAAAATACATTTCTTCTCAATCCAGAACCCACACTAATCTTTTACATTATTATAATTTTCCTTTTATTTCACATTTTCTATAAAAAACCCTAAAAAGAAAAAAAAACCTTAGAATGACAAAACCCCTAAAATGACAAAAATCACCAAGAGTAAAACACATCGGATGGGCCCCAAATTTTGCATGAAAAATATGCCTTTGCAAATTAATTCTCACACAAAATTTTGATTTATTCTATAAAGCATGAGAAAAGTTATTAAAACTCTAAGACCTAGTAAAAAGCAAAAAAAAAATTTAAAGCCAAGTTTAAACCACTAGATTAAGGAAGGTGACCCCAAAAATATGCTGAAATAGTTAATTTTTTTTGAATAAGTTTGCTACAACATAATAATAATGAATATATAACAACATGAAATATTTCAAGAGGATCCAATGGTCGGATCAAAAGTTATAGCATTCCTAAGTTATGCTCTTGCATTAAATCTTCATGTTTTCTGATATTGTAGTTGGCTTTCTGATGAATTAAATGTCCGAATATCTTGATATTTCTAATAAAATTTGCATATTTTTATTATGAGAATTATCCCAACCTTATTCTTGGTGGGATTTTATGAGCTGAGTAAGTTCAGCAATATACCAATAGATTTTTGAAATTTATAGTTATTTTGTCTTCACAAAGGTAAATATAATTTTCAGCTTAATACCAAGGACTGAGTGGTATTCATTCCCCATTATACCATCATTAACATAAATGAACTATAATCCATTTGATAAAACAACAATTTGAAATATAATACCTCTACATTTACTTTCTATAACTTTTGGAGACTAAGTGATACTCTGATTTTCAGTTTGTCACTATGTTATTTATTGCCCACAAATGACTGTTACACTATTATAGTTGAAATTTGAGGCCAATGTTAAGCGTTGTATAAGGAAAATCGTATGTTGGTAATAATTTTTAATGGTTCTACTAAAAACCCTCAATTTACCTATCATTTTTTGTAATTAAAGATTCCATATACACTGACATCTTTTTGTTCTATTCTCTTTATGATCGGGTTTTCATCCTTCCGTTGTATATTTATTTGTAACTACTTACTTTCTTTTCTAAGCATTTCTTGAGAACTCTCTCTTTGAAATAACTATATTTTTTTCATGACGTATTTTTTTGAATCACAACCATGGTCTATCATGGATCCATGAGGTTGAAAACACTTTTCCTTGCAACCTTTCCTTATATATTGCACATTATTTTTGGCTAGCTATTGAATGTAGCTTACCACTTTGAAGTAATGTCTAAATTGGTTCCTCATAATAACATGCAATTTTCAGATGTTGAGATACTTGGTCATCATGATTATGACTTAGACCATGATTGGAGTCAAAATTATTTACCATCACCATTATATTATTCGTGTGTACATTTTTAAATAGAACTTGGTGCTCAATACCAATATACAATACCATTGAAGGATCCATTTTACATCTAGGAAGTTTATATAAAGACCAATATATTGTTTATTCTAAAGACCAATATATCTAGGAAGTTTATATAAAGACCAATATATAAAGACCAATATATTGCATATTCTACAGTTGTGCATCATTGCGACCATGTAGGGGATCAAAAGCCACTAAAAGTGGTTATAGTTGTCCAAAATAATCTCATACTTATTTTTGGTCAACTAACCTCCATTTTACCCTCCTTTTGTGCTTCAATCTGATTTTTCACATAATTCAAGAACTTAAGGTCCCATAAAAATATTTCCATTAGTTAGGAAATTTTTCCCCCTTTCCAAAAATATAAAGAAGTCCTTTTAACTCTTCGTATTTTGCAAGTTACGGGCCGGCGGGCCTTGGAAGGATTTTTTGCCAAAAAGTGGGTCTGCGGGCCCGGGGAAGACTTTTCACCTGGGGAAGATTACAGATTGGTGGGCATGGGGAGACATCTTGAAACTTTTTACTTTTTGTGAAAATGCGAAGTTCACAATTGTAGGCCTGCGATCCCGCAGAGGATCAAGTATAAAAATGAAGAAAAAATTCCTAAGGCCCGCAAAGGGACACATGGCCATGTTTCAAGTCAAAACGGGAAGGTGGGTAACCAGAGGAACTTTGGAATTTCAGATTTTTGTTTTGTAAAGCGTAAAAGTTTAAAAGTAATTTGCACCTCCACTGACGCCTAGAGAAGCCACGTGTCAGGCCTTTGTAAGCATGCGGGGAAGTGGGCTGTCGGGGAAACTTTGGATTTTTTGTAACTTTTTCAAATGGTGTAGTTTGCAAGTGTGAGTCCGCAAGCATGTGGGAAGTTGTTTTCACAAAATGCAAAGTTGCTAAGCATGCGGGGCCGCAGAGAGTTTTTTGCCCAAAGTGAATTGCAGGCCCGCGGGGATTTTTTTGGGGAAGACTGATTTTTAACCCTGTGGCGCTGTGGGAGGCTTCGTGTTTTTTGCAAATTTTCACAAAAATAATAGTTTTTAATTTTGGGCCCATGGATCCACTTTGAAAAATTTTTAGTTTGGCCATTTTTTCACAGAGTTGTAATTCAAATTTTAGACGACCATAACTTTTGATCTAGTGGTCAAAATTTGACAAATATTATACCATTGGAAAGCTCTCGACATCGTCTTCACCATGGAAGCCTATAATTTTAATTTTGGCAAGGTTAGACAGGTGAAATATTGGAAAATGTCTTTGGCTTGAGAAAAGTATAGTTCCAGGTATCACAACCACCAAATTTATTATAGTATGGCACCCCATTTCTTCTCCAAAAGCTTGAGTGCATTGGCGAATGGATTTTAAGAGGTGCCTTTGACTTTTAGGGATCATTTTAATGAATGTTGTCAGTGGGTGGGTGCAGAGTTCAAGTTTTTATTCTTTCTCCCTCGCCTCGACATGATATATATATTGGAAAAACTTCTCATTGGAGAGGAGAAGACATTCTGGGTGTGGGGAAACTCTTTAAAATTTGTTTCTCGACTCCATTTGAGTTGTAAACCTTCTCATGGGCCTGGAAAACGTATTTATGCCTCTATTTCGACAATGTAATGGACTGTGCATATTTTAAGAGTAATAAATCATGTTTGTGGTGTTATTTCAACCCTTTCATTATTTTTTTGTATCTCCTTTCCCCTTTGTTTCTGTTGTCAATTTTCTGTGTATGTATTTCACATTTGTAGGTGCAAGATGTCATGTTTCATGGAGTTTTAATGGTGGATTAGGATCTGGTTCGGTGTCACTTCTGTCTGACCTCCCTCATCTCCTTTTTCCCTGTTTCATCCTCCCTCAATTGAGTTTCTCACATTTTTCCTTCTCTGGTGTATCACCGCTTTAGTGTAGGCTTTGTTTTTCTTGCTTTCTCTCTCTCCTTGTCTCCTTGGAAGGTTATATTAGGATTAGGATAGTTTTCCTGCACTAGAGTAGCTTGTGGCAGGTAGTTTAGGAAGAGGAACCAACCTTCTCTAGAGGATCAACTCAAGTTTGCAAGTCCCACAGCTTGAGAAATGGTCCAATGTTATGCAAATCACACTAGATGCCCCATTATCAAACAACAAATTTGAGAGACATCTGGGGGTGCTATGATTTCACACTAATAGTTATTTAAGAAACATCTGGAATTAGCAAATCATATCTAATCAAGTGTATTCTTAATACATTAGCTATCACTCAAAAAATGAAAAAACATATTACTCCTTACTCCTATAGGAGTTACTATTATTAAAATATACATGGTAGAACAAAACATACTGGCCTTAGACTCCCAATTATAAATGTTCATTCTTTGAAAGGATAAAAATGTGTAGTATTTGAAGAATAAATTAAGCACACACATTACATTCTCATATAAGAGATGAGTTTAATAGGGTTCAAAATTTGTAAAGATATCAATGATCGACTCCAGCAAACATTTTGAGCACATGAAATTGAACCATTTTGCTGTAGATAAATTATTATTGTTGGTGTTGCTCAACCACCACCTATAAAGGATGTCCTTATAGATGTCAGTAACATTGCATCATGTTTCTACCTTCCATAGATTCTCAATTTTTTTGAAACTTGATGTCATTCATTAAAATCATAAATTCTTTACATTTATCTCTACTTACAAGATTCAATTTACACCAATTTCAAGAAACACAATTGGGAGAAGAATTTGGGACACTTTCAACATTGTTGTTACCTTGGACGTAATATTTTGACAATAAGGAAATGATCCAAAATAGATCATATTTTAAATAATGTTGAAAAACATTAGAAATATTGAACCTTATTTTCATGATTGGGAAACAGTCATGAAGCAGAGAAATGCATGCTTCAACAAAGGCATAAGGGCATCCTTTAATTTAGAAATCCATTTATTTGTAACAAAAAATTTTGTTCATATGCATTACAAGTAAATTCTAAAATGTTTATCTAGGCCCATTGCATGAAGCATTGTTGAATATATAATGCACAAAGGATTAGTTGATGACCAATTAAATAATAAATTCCTTTTATGTATAGGTCAACATATTATATTATTGTGTAATTTTTACATTGATGATGGATTAGTTAATGGTTCTCTTCCTACTATAGAAAACATTATCTATACCACTGGGTCAAAATCGCCCAACTTGCACATGTCTGTAATAGTAGAATATGAAAACTATATTGGTCCTACATGAGGACCAAATAAAACCAAAATTAGTTACCATATTTCCCATAATAACAGGTGATCGTAAACATGTTCCACTAAAAATGGCTTGGGCACTTAGCATTCATAATTCTCAAGGATTAACTTTTCCTAAAACAACAATAGATATTGGGGATGTGAATAAATCATGATTTACTTTCACAAAATTATCACGAGTTAATTCTATTGAGACATTGAGGTTATCTCAACCATTCTCTTTTGAGTGATTCCCTCAAATCAAAACAAGGTATGTGAAACAAAGAATTCTCAAAGAGAAACAGCTCAACATGTTGTCTTCAATTAGTAATAACAGGTATATCTCTGCTAATAATAACTATATTGTATTTTTGCATTGTTTTCAAGTAAAATGTTTATCATTCAATTTATTTATATGAAAACTTGTCAAAATAATTATAGAATATATTTTCCACCAGTGTATGACACCAACAATAAATGGAGGTCACACACATAATCTAATCATATGCTACATCTATTCCATACAAGATTTGAAATGAACACCAAGGTTGAAGCCTTCCTTTGAACTTCAAAAATAGTTTATCAACATGTACTTAAATTATATGTATCTAAAATTTCATTCTTTATGCCTCCAAACTATGATGCTAATAACAATATTAATTATTGTAGAATCTTCCAATCGCAATTAATCGTCAACACTTTGGATGACTACCTGAATATTGGATGGATACCAAATCTTGAATGATTTACATCATAGTTCCATATACCACACATTTTTAATAATTTAATATATTCAATTACTTGTCCTATATTCCTATCTACCTATCACAAGCGGCTAGCCCTATCCATCACATACGTTCATGATTTAGGGCACCCAAATTAAACATGTGACTTCCATGTTGTATTTTTTCCTCCTAACACTGCGCCACAACCAAATTTAGTGATAGATTTTCAAACAGGTACTTTTAGTTTGACCTACGAACTTGCGTGATGTTTAGGTAGATTGCTCACAAGAACCTATGAATTCTTTTTCTATTTTTATTTGGGATTAAAAACTCTATCCCTATAATATTGTAGTGCCCACTTTCCCTTCGACACCTTTTGATAATTGATTATGATAATGTTGACTATATTTATGGATATTATTGTAGCTTTTATTTGGCATGGTGTTAGACATTAGAGATCATGGATTGTTGTTGACTTTGATTCATATATGATGCATGTGGATTATTAGAGACTTTTATATTGATGTTGATACGCTGATGGACATGGTTATATTTATATGTGTTTCGAACATGTGATATTTTTTCATATTGAGTAGACCTAAAAAAATTGAACTAATCTTATGATCATATTGTTATGGATGAAATTGTAAATGATATCATTGATTGCTTAGATGATTTTTTGATTTATATGTATAGATTTTGGAGTTATATTGTATATTTATTTTAGATAATTTGATGCGGCCACGAGGTTGAAGGAGGTATTTGTGTTTTGTAGGTAAACATGTCACAACAAACATTGGGGGATTGGAGACCAACCACATTGGAATTCTAGATGAATTCAACAAGGGTCACCATGGCAACATGTATTTTGTTGAGTGTATATGTTTGTATTGTTGTTAGGTATTCCCATGGGGCGGATCACCTTCAATGTGACCAAGGGAATTATGTGTAGTCTTTTATTTGGTTCCTTTGTTTATTTTTAGTATGTGTTTATTGAGTGATGTATTTCCCTTTATTATTTAATTAATTGTGTATAGTTTAGTGAGTAATCATGTTGCTAAATTAATTGAATTGGGTCAAAATAAATGCATTTATTAGAGTTTATGGCTCTTGGATTATACGTTGTAAGAGATGTGTAAGTAACTTGAGTGTGAAACACTCCACCTTCCTTTTGAAATTCGGATTCTGTCCTTAGGGGCTGATTTTGGAGGCTTGTGGGACAAGTTAAACTTGTCCCACACCTCTTAAATTTTTACACCAACATTACCTATGGGTTGGGGAGTTAAATTTAGGCCTTATGATGTATTTTGGGGAGACAAGTTGTAATTTTTTATTAAACCTTCTTACATGAATTTAATTTTGGTCCTTAAGGGGTGTGGGCTTGGATTGTGTGTGTAAGTAAAATATCATTTTATTCACCTACTTATTTATTATGCTTTGGAGTTTGAAGTTGACTTGTGAGGTAGAGTTAAGGATGAGTGATGTGGCATCGTACATGGAGCCACCTCATCCTCCTCTCTTCCTTTTCTATTTATTCAAATTCTTTCGCTATTTTGGCGGTTACTTCATTTGGATTTTGTGCTCTTGCAATTAGAGAAAGCTAGATATTTTTGAATGCTTGTGGATCGTTGGATATTTTGGACTGTTTGGATTGGAAAAAAAGCTTTCTGTTGAACTTTTAGATCAATATCTATCATGGAGAGGTAGGAGCTTGAATCTTGTAAAAAATTTTCTTTTCTATATTGTGCATATGCAAATGTTTTTGAATGTTTTGGTATGTTTGTTGGTTGGTTGGGTAGATTGCCTAGGTGTGGTGTAGGAGAAGACTATTGGGATCTTGTGGGGAGGCATAAGAGTTATATTTGTGGAGGGAGTTTGGGGTGGGTGTCCCACCTTGGAAAAGAAATAGATTACATTTCTTACTTTTTGGGGAGGCATAAGATAATGGGGAGGCATAAGAGGATGTAAGGGTTTGAGATGAATATATTGGTGGGTTTTTTAAGGTGGACACCCATTTCCCATTGGGAGGTATAAGCAACCTCCCCCATATATCTTTTTCATTTGGCCTTTGTATGATGAGGCGTTGTATATTTTGTTGCTATCCTTCTTGGGACTGTACTATATTATTTTGGACTGTGTTATGTTTGTGAATCTATTTTTGTGATGTGGAAGCTTGTTTATTGCCATAAGTTGAAATTCATTTCCTATTGCATTGTGGTTGGGTCTCGGGGGCCAATGAGGAGGACGACTTCTACTCTTCATTAGAATTCTTGGTTGGGTGGAGAGCGTTGCCTCTCCCCCTTTTTTGTTGTGACTAGATGGAATCATGGCAGATATCTCTCTTGTTCCTGTATTGGTGCTGTATTTGAAGAAAAATTTCACAGTCCTTCTTTGGGTTCCTTATTGTAAAAAAATTTCCCACTTTAAGTGGATGACTTTGTAGTAATATTTGTGGTGAAATTTTTCTCTATTTTGGAAATGAGAGTTATATTCGAATGAGAAAGACATATTCTGTAATATGTTTTTGGTGAATGGAAAAGAAATTTGTAAAAGAAATTATTTCAATTTAATATAAGTTGTTTTATCTTATACAAAACAATGTTATTATTGTTTGAAATCTGTTTTTGGAAATACTGGTTTAAACTCTCTGTCTGAAGGCTGGAAAAGTCTATGTTATTCGAAATGCATGTTTAAAAAGAAATAGAGATACAATCTTATTTTCATGCATTTTTTAAAGGAAAGTTAATCAAATGAAAATTGAAATGGAATGAATTCAAATATCTATAGTATGGTAAATTAAATAGATCATTTCTAGTTCTAAGTACGCAGAATTCCTTTTGATTATTGAAAACTTGCAAATAATTATCAGAAAAATACACAGAGTGCCCTGCAACAAAAAAAAAAAGAAATGAAACTCTTAATTGAACTAAGAATGATAAAAAAACATTTTAAAATCAATTGTATTACTCAAAACAATTCACTTAGAACTTTATAAGTCGGTTAATGAGGCAGAAAAACGCCCTTATAGATAAAGGAAAATTTAAATTCGAATTAAAAAATCAACCCTTATCAATTAATCCTTTCAATCCAATATAAATATTTCCAAGTGTGATTCTCCATGTCTGTTTGACATGTTGAGGAAGAAATAATGGCGGATTTGATCAATTCTGAAAGTTGAAAAAGTTTAGTTCACATTTTAATGGCAGAAAAAATGTTTTTATAAAATTCACCCATATAAGTTTGTCAAAAACAATATTTTATGCTCCCTGTGCAAAGAGGAGTTTGAGACCTCTCCAAAAAGTCATCATTTTCTCAAATTCGAGCTTCCATTCGAAAGTTATGGCCTTCTAAAGTTTTGATTTGAATTTGGTTAAAACAAAAACAATTAAGTCCAAAAAATTTATTTTGATAGTTTCCTCCGTGGACCCGCCACCCCGTAACCCCACTTAAGAAAAATACATTTTCCGTGGGCGCATGGGCCCACTCCTTCCATTTTATCCTTTTTGATTTTTTTTTGAAAAATCTTAAATCTCCCCATTGGCCCGCTTCCCCACCAGTTGCTGTCGATCTGACACATGGCTTCCTTAGCCATTGACGGAGGAGCAGAGTGAGTTAAGCCTTAAAATTTTTCAACTCAAAAGTCTAAAATTCCTAAGTCTCCTCGATGACCCACCTTCCCGCATGTCACTGTTGGTCTGACAAGTGGCATCCTTAGGCGTCGGCGGAGGTGCGGGTTGTTTTTAACCCTTAACATTTTTTCTTCAAAAAGTCTAAATTTTCTAGGTTTCTCCGATGGCCCGCTTCCCCGCTTGTAGTTCCGGGCATGACATCTGGCTTCTTCAGGCATCGGAAGAGGCGCGGCTCTTTTTAATTTTTTGTTATTTTTCAACAAAATTTGAAAATCCTAAGTGCCTCCAGTGACCCGCCTTCCTGCTTGGACTTGAAATTTTGGACATGTGTCCCTTGCGGCCTTAGGTTAATTTTGAATTTTGGCACGAAGCCCCACCACGAGCTCGCAAGTGCGCCGGTGTAAGTTGCGCTTTTGCCCAAAAGGGAAAAGTGCTAAGTTTCCTCCCTAGGCCCGCCGGTCCATGATCTTCCCCAAGCCTGCAGGCCCACATTTGGGAAAAATTTCTTCCCCAGTCCCGCAGGCCCGCCTCTGGGAAAAATTTCTTCCCTAGGCCCGTAGGCCCACTTTTGGGGAAAACTTTCTTCCCTAGGCCCGCCGGCTCGTAACTTGAGAAATATGAGTTAGGAGGACTTCTTTATATCTTTAGAAAGGGGAAGAAATTTCCTATCTGATGGAAATGTTTCTAGAAACTTTTAATTGTGTGAAATATGGGAAAATTCAAGTTGAAGTACAAAGATGAGTCTGAGAGTGGGTAAGAAGGAAATTACCCTTTTTACTTAAATGTTTATTTCTAAAACATGGGTTGACTTTTAAGGGGTCACTTTATGGGGCAAGGGAATGTTTTTCCTAACCCTATGTAAATAAGAACCTTGTTTATTGTTTAGACCTTTTGGGCATTTAGTTTTTTTGGCCCCTTTAACACTAAAAAATTTAACTATAGTGTTAATTTAATTAGTTATTAAATTAACCCCTAAGGGAAATTTAAACTATGGTTGGATTAATTACACTCATTAATTTGTAAAGTGAATTTAATATTTGTTATAATGGAAAATTTTATTTATTAATTATAATTGACCTTGAAACTTTTTTGTGACAACTGTTGTCTCGAAGCCTGTATGCAGGCACTCTCTAAATTTTTTTTATAATTAATCCATAATTTTTCTAACTAAACCTAGGCTATTCTTAGGTCTCGAGTGGAGTTTTAGCGGGTGTTACACTTGATATCAGAGCCATGGGTTCAAAGCTTGGACCCTTGGGAACACTATAAAACTTGAGACATGGACTTTAAACCTAGTACAATATTAAACTTAGCACACTTTTAAATCTAGAGAACCACTTTGGTTGAAAATTACATATTTTAGTAAACATGGAAAACTGAGTAAAACCTAGAATAATGAACTAACTCTCTCCTTAGTATGTGTAGGAGGCATGGACTAGACGAGGGGTCCATTCAGATAGACTTAGAATTGCCACCTCCGGATCATGATGTAGTAGCCATCCTACCACAAATTTTATAGAATCTTCAGGACGTCATTTCCGCTCTATGTAGAGGGTCCATGGAATGAAGTTTAGCCAGACATGATGGGGAGCCATCAGTTGAAGCTTGTGCCTCTCCTCGACACAAGGCATAGAGTAGAGAACTCCCATGCGCAGTCAACCAGAGAAGAGTCACCACAGAGGGGAGAGGGAGACCAGATTTCAGGACACAGGGATAGGTCGTGGAGCCCTATGCTTAGAGATGAGCATGCAAAGAGGTCTAGGGGTCACCAGAATATAGGTGCAGACCATATCATGGAGATCCTGAAGCTACGACCATCTCATTATTCTGGTGAAATAAGTGGATTTCAGGCAAAGGCCTATTTTGTGAGCTTGAGCGGGTGCTTCAAGCTCTACCCTTGTTCTAGCAACATGAAATCTTGTGTTGTGATCCATCTTCTGAGGGATGGAGAAGGTGTCTAGTGGAGGACCAAGGAGAAGAAGATCCACATTGATTCAGAGATGGTTACCTGGGAGCTCTTTGAGGAGCGGTTCAGGAGCAGGTACTTATCTCAGAGGTTCATTCAACAGAGGATAGATGAGTTTCACGACCTCAGACATGCATATTTGATAGTAGCTAAGTATGAGAGTCGATTTCTGGACCTACTCTAGTATGTCGATTTCATGCAAAATGAGCAGGTGTAGATTCACAGGTTCATCTGGGGGCTGAATCTAGACATTGGAGGTGTGGTGCATATCCACTATCCACAGACATTAGCTGAGGCCGTTGAGAAGGCCTATATAACAGAGGAGACTCAGGAAAAGACACAGCAGGCCAGAGAAAAAGTTCGGATCCGCATCTAGCAGATGTAGGAAAGTAGATCAAGGGGGTTAGCTCCTCCTCCTTGTGGTGGATAGGGTTCAACATAGTCATCTTTTAGGCCATAGTAACAGCAGCAGTAGAACCGCTCACCTTACATACCTCCACAGAGATTTTATGCAAAGAGGAGGCGGAGTATGGGGCCTCCTCCTAGGGGTCCCATTAGGACACAAGGTGCACAGAGAGCTCAGTCAGTAGGAGTTTGCTAGTAGATACCTCAACAGTCCACAACCAGATCATCAAGATCCATAGCATAGCACTCTAGAGCACCGACTAGGGCTGCTACCCATGGGAGAGGACCGGGTAGTTGTTATGGTTGTGGTGTTGTTGGACATTTTTGGAGAGACTGTGCCCAAAACCCTATTAACAAGGGTAAGATGTAGATTTCAGAGCCTACTATTGGTAACATGGGGTGCAGTCATCGGATCTATGTAATGGTCAAGAACCGCCAGGCTGAGCACCAGAGTATAGTGATTGTGATGACAAGTAGCATTGGTGGTATTCCTAACTCCATTCTATTTGATTCTAGCTCTTCTGATTCTTTTATTGCACCATCTTTAGAAGAGCGAGGCAAGCTGGTGGTAGTTAGGTAGGGCCTTAGTTGGGACGTTGAGATGGCTTCTAGAGCTAAGATCTCTATAGACTCCTTAGTTAAGGAGTGTGTAGTAGATTTGGGACCTTTCACCACTACCTCGGATCTTCGTATCCTTCGTTGGGTTCTTATGGAGTCATCTTGGGCATGGACTGGTTGTCTGCACATAGAGCTAGGGTGGATTGTTACCATAATACTATATCTTGTATAGATGATCTAGGAGTTGAGTTAGTGATTTCAAGGGTCAAGAGACCCGTTTCCATTCACACCATCTCCACTATGCAGCTTAAGCGGTGGGTGTGATGGGGTTGCCAGATGTATGTGGTTACGGTTAGTGACCGATCATAGGATGAGTCTATTGGACCATCACTTTATGACCATCTCATCCTGAAAGAGTTTTCTGATGTCTTTCCAGGAGAGCTACCGGGGTTACTGCTATCCATATTTTTCCCCTAGGAAAAATATTACATCAGCCACGACCCCGCATAGAAAGAACCCAAGAAAACTCATTGATATCTTGTAAATAGGTTGCAGAAGGAATCAACAGTGGAGTGGTGGGGGCAGAGAAATATTAAATGACCCTATGCAAAAAAGAAACGACTCTATCGAGCCATTTCCATGTCTTAAATCCATTTTTCAAGTTGCAGGTAGACTCAACAATGGAATAATAGGGTCAGAAAATAAGGGGAAGTGCCGCAGAGGGGCCAGGAGCAATTAAAGGTAGAAATGGAAAAGATCCGAAGTCCTTGGGTTCAAAACAACTCAGAATGAGTCCAAAATCGGCTAAGTATGGAGGATGTTGCAGAAAGAGCCACATGTCCAAGTGGTGCTTCTCCAAGGGTGATTCCAAGAAAATAATTTCAAATGAGTGCCAGTCTTCCATGCATTCAGAGCCCCAAAAGTTGTGTGATCGTTGAAAAGTCTTCGGCTAGGCAGGAGGGTGCAAGGTGTTGACTCGGTGCAAATCCAAGATGGGAGCCCAAAGATGGGGACTTAAACTCGTGCTAGCCCTCAACGTAGTAAATATTCAATAGAGGTCAAAAGGTAGACAAGGCGGGCCCCCAAAAGGATTTAAGTATTGAAGTACCAGCGGAGAGATCCACGTGTTTCAGCAGCGCATCTCCAAAGTTGAATCCAAATGCAGAGGCTCAAACAAGTGCCAGTTCACCATGTAGCCCAGGGTCCAGAAAGGTAAAGTAAAAGTCATTGAAAACTCCACAACCCTATGAAGGCTTCTAAGTGTCAACTTGACACTCCTTTAAAGGTAAATTTTGAATCGAGCTCTCAAGCGAGCACAGTGCCTCCATGTGTCTAGTCTAAAAAAGGGATAGAGTCAGTTGAATAGTTAATGCATAGTAGCAGGATGACAGAAAGTGCCAAGTGTCTAAATGGCACTGATTCAAGGATTTAATAGAGAGAGGGTCTCTAAATGAGTGCCAAACCGCCGCGTGTCCCTGGTTAAAGAAATATGACCCTGTAAAGCAAAGAGCTTAGCGAGAAACAAAGAAATTGAGTAGACTAGTGGAGGAAGCCACATGTCAGCCCCATGCTATTCTAAGAGAAAAATACAGAGGCCACCTTTAGACAAGCGTTATCCCTCCACGCATCCCAAAGGTTAAAATGGGGTCCATTTTTCAAAATCTTTTCCTACCCATTTGTACAGACCCGATACAAACTTTGAAGGGGCATATATTTGGACTCAAGGATCAAAATATTGCAAATTATACATCATTGGAAGCGTCTCGACATCCTCTATCCCATGGAAAGATAAAAAATCATTTTTTCAGGCCCTGGTAGGTAGAAAATGGAGAAAACATGTTTATGTCTTTAATGCAGGATCCATCTACCCCAACCGCTAGATTTGATTTGATTTGATCCATCGGGGAGCCAGAATCGACAGATTTGGAGTGGATTTGAAAGGAGCATTGATATTTAGTGGTTAAGCTTTCAAAATAGGATTCAATTCTTATCTCAAGGTGGTTGGAGCAGGATTCAATTTCTTCCTTCTTCTCTCTCCCATTCTTTCTATATATTGTAACAAAGGGGCACATTAAAAGGTTGTTCATTCTTCTTCTCCGCCTCCCTCTTATTTTCTTCCCTAGGGTCAAAAATGGAGTTTGAACCTCCTCCCCTGCTTTGTAAATGGCATTTTTTGCCTCTTACCTGTGAAATAATGTACTGTGTAAATTTGGAGCAATGAAAACTTGTTTTTGTGATGTATTTGTCCATCCTTGGCTCATTCTGGTTGTTTCTTCTTGCCTCTCATTTTTGTAGGGTGTTTGTGCATGTTTTTTGGATGTTCGTCTATAGATCTGGGAGCTGTGTTTAAGGGGTTTTAGAGCATTTTCTATGTGAATCTAATCTCTAGTCTGTGGTGCATTTTTCCATCCTCTCCATTGCTCACCTCTCCTTGTTCCATGACAGTTTAGTAGATGATCAACATTTTCCTTCTCTGGTGTATCACCGTTTTAGTGTAGGCTTTACTTTTTCCTGTTTCCTTTCTCTCCTTGTCTCCTTGGAAGTTAGATTAGGATTAGATTATCTTGCTTGCACTAGAATCGCTTGTGGCAGGTAGTTTAGGAAGAGGAACCAACCTTCTCTGGAGGATCATTCCCATTTGTAAGTCCCACAGCTTGGGGAATGATCCAATGTTATGCGGATCACACCAAATGACTCTGCCTTAGAAAATTAGATCTTACTAACTCATTTAGGGGTGATATGATTTTGCACTAACAGTTTTGGCATGTCTAGTGGGACCAAAGAGGTCTTCCACTTAATTTTTATAGGTTGGTGTGTTCTTATGAAGATTTCAGCCTTTGGAGGTATTTTCAAACACATCTGGTGACTCCATCTGGTTTAAAACCTATATCTAAAGTTTTTGACCTTTCTCTCATTCACTTTCATCCATTCTTATTTCCATCTCTTTCATTCTTGTCCATTTCATGAAGTTGTGCAATCATGACTTCATTTCCATCATGGAATTTACACTTGCAACAACAGAACAATCCACCTCCAATATTTTTTACAACTCCTTCAAATCAACATTTTGAGCAAATTCAAAATCAGCATGTCTACCCCTATGAGCAGCAGTGCCAAAATCAGTTTGGCTATGGAGCTTTCCAAGATTAGGGTTATGCAAACAATGAAAACAATCAAATGTAAGATGTTGGTCTGCTGGAGAAGATCCAAAAAATGGAGATTGGTATGGTTCAGGTGAGAGCTACAGCTCAAATGAAGGCATTCAGAATTGGTTGTAGGGCACCTTGTCCATGGGAAGGACCCTTTCCAAGACACTACAACCCTCAAGAGAAGCTGGACTTCATGATTGGAATGTTGCCCCAACTTTCACAATGGACTGAGGAGATAGAAACATATGAGAAATGTCTGAATCAACCTTGTTAATGGGTAAGTGATTCTACAGTTCTTTGTATTTCTTCTTCTTCATCTCAAACTTCATCATTGCAGCAATGTCGAGTCATGAACCCAACATATGCTACTCCAAGTGTGAAACCCATCCCTCCATCCCATAGTCTTCCATCCCATCTCATATTTTCTTCCCTCTTCTCTTCCAAATCCAAATTCCCTCCACAAGAGCCAAAGGAAATAATTTCCCCTTCAAAGAAACAAGAAGTTTCATCTCCTTCACCACCACCAACAAATACACAACTGGTTGAACTCCAACCCATTCCTCCTCTTGCTTTCCCAATTCCATGTGTGGAAGAAGAAATTGTAAAAATTAGTCAAGGACAACAGATAGAAGATCCAAACGAAGAAGAAATGATCAAAAGTTTAGTGAGATTGGCTCTTAGGTATGGAATTGAGAATATTCCTTTGCTGGTTAAGCCACAGAGGAGGCCAATGATGAAGAGTCAATGGTGGTTAGGAATAATTTTGTTGCAGCAGAAGAAGAGCAAGAAAAGGAACAAGAAAATCAGTAGCCTATTCACTCTCCATGCAGTGTCTATGTTGGCACTTTTTCTAAGAGGAATGCTGATCGAATTCACGCTGCACAATCAGCCATGGAAGAGAAAGAAAAATCATATCAAAGCCCCATTGGAAAGGAGCAAATGGATGAGGCCAAATCAGAGTTTGTAGCAGCAGAAGAAGAAAGCATTATTGATGATTTCTTGTTTTCATTCAAAGGGCCTGATTTGGTTGATGAATCCATCATGGAGGAAAATTCTAAAGAAGACATTGCTTTCCCAAAAATTCCTCTAGAACAACAAGCTGAAAATTTTGATTTGAAAAACCTCATGCTAGAGCAAGAGGTCATTCAAGGGAAAGATGGTCTTCAAACACCAGAGGAAGGTGAAGCTGCTCCAAATCCAAAAGAAGAGGAATGCTTTCTAGCTATGGAGGAGGAAAATTCAGATCGAAAAGCTTTGAACACAAAACATGCCGTCGAAGAACCTTCAGTTCTTCCTTCTACATCATCCCCCTCAAGTTATAATGTTGAAGAATATTTTGACCTTTCAAACTTCATGTTGAAGGATGAAGGAAAACATGGTGAACATGTTGCTGATCAAGAGAACACCATGGAAGAGTTTGAACAATTACAACAGGATAACAATGAGGCAATGTATTTGTTTGATTTGGAGGGCTGTTTTAATGGAGAAGAACCGGTTGAAATCCCATCATTTTCTCCTCCTTCATTCACCCTTCAAATATGTGAACATGTTTTCATGAAGGAGAGTACTCATTTGCAGCAGGATGTACTTTATAACATTCTTTTGGAATCAAGTTTGGGAGACTCAAACCTTCCAGGCTCTTCACATGAAGAGGAAGATAAACAGTAGAAGAGTTCAACCATTCCTTCCACGTAATTCATTTAAGAGGATCTACAAGAGGACTCCATTTTTGGAATATAAATTTAGAGCTATGGGCATGTTTTTAGGACCAGACCTTGCCCAATCAGGTATTTGGCTTCATTAGAGCCAAAGGAGAAGCCAAATATGGTCATGTCCACTTCAGGGCATGAGGATGAATATCAAAACACCAAGGATCAGCTACCATACCTCTTGAATCCAAACAGAGCAACGAAAAGATGTATTTGATCTATCTTCAGTTGATACTTTGGTTATTTGGGTGGAAGACCATCTCCTTGTTATTTTTCCACTCATCCAACTAGCCATGTCTAGGGCCAAATCAGTTGCATGGTTGCCATTTTTGAGGAAGGGAAGATATTTCTCCCTGCCAGTCACATGATTTGTTTGATTTCCCATTCCTCTTGGTTAGAGTACAGTAGGTAGGTTTGTTTTCAGTAGAAGAAGTTCTATTGCACACTCTGCATATCCCACTTGGGGTATGTATGATTTTCAATTTTTATATAGTTGTGGTGCTGTTTTGTCGCTCTTGCACAACTCATGCAAAAATAGATGAAGCCCCGGGTCAAATTTTTTTTCTACTCTCAGAAACCATTGTTTCAAGATTTCTTATGAAGATTGAGAGGGCAATAGTCGGGCTCGTGAATAAGAGGCAGAATCAGTAACACACATGGGGGGTTCACTTAGTAAAAGTATGGTATAGCACGTGCGTTCAAAGGGTATTAAAGAATACCCTTAATTATAGTTTTTACCTCTAATTATTCAATTGATAATACCCCCTCCTGTTATATTATTAGAATGAAAATACCCCCTATTTTTTCCATGTACCTTACTTACCCATTTTTTAATTACAATTTTTTTACCCCTTTTTATTTCTACCCTAATATATTAGACAAAAAATATATCATATTTCTCACTCATTTTTTTTAATATGCATTTCCTCTAGAAATATAGTTTGAAGCCATTAAAGACCTATTACCAATTA
Organism: Taxus chinensis; assembly: GCA_019776745.2. Taxonomy (NCBI): domain Eukaryota; kingdom Viridiplantae; phylum Streptophyta; class Pinopsida; order Cupressales; family Taxaceae; genus Taxus; species Taxus chinensis. Next base: position 358,458,509 of record CM034155.1, read on the forward strand.
CCTTATAAATGTTAATATTTAATCATTTATCAATAGTTATTGAAATAATTAAGATGGTGAAATAATATCACTTGTGTTGAAAAGCATACTCAATCCTAGTTTTCTACCATCTTATTATTTCTTGGTTAAGAATCTCTTAATTGAGATTTCTTTATTAAAAAAGAGATTATAATTTAATTTATGACCACACTCCTTTTGCAATTTTAAGGTATTTACTTTTATAAACTAGGGTTCAAATGTTTTAGTTTTATATTAAAAGTAAACCTCCCTTTCCTTTGGTCCAGCTCTCTAATCTACCCCCAATACCTAATTCAAAATATTAATAAATTAAACCCTTTCATCCCCTCTTGTCTACTGGTATATTGACTTTAATTTTACTAATTTTAATTACCTCAATATGAACCCACGTGCTAGGATATTGCCTAGCTAATGAACCCCCCATGGTAATAGACCATCGTTCTCGACCCCATGCCCAACGGATATGAAAAGGCAATAGGTATTTTCATATAGTAGGCAGATACCCCTATGAGTCGCCAAATTGTTATCCATATTTTTCCCCCGGGAAAAATATTGAATCGGCCATGACCCTGCATAGAAAGAACCTGAGAAAACTTGTTTAGATATTGTAAATAGGTCGCAAAAGGACTCAACAGTGGAGTGGCGGGGGATGAGAAGGATTAAATGACCCTATGCAAAAAAGAAACAAATCTGTCGAGTCGTTTCCATGTCTTAAATCCATTTTTCAAGTTACAGGTAGACTCAACAATGGAATAACAGGGTCAGAAAAGAAGGGGTAGTGTCACAGAGGGGCCAGGAGTAATTAAAGGAAGAAACGGTGAAGATCTGAAGTCCTCAGGTTCAAAACAGCTCGGAATGAGTCCAAAAATGGGCTAAGTATGGAGGATGTTACCGAAAGAGCCAAGTGTCCAAGCGGCGCTTCTCCAAGGGCGAGTCCAAGAAAATAATTTCAAATGAGCACCAGGCTTCCACGCGTCTAGAGCTCTAAAAGTTGTGTGACCATTGAAAAGTCTTCGGCTAGGTAGGAAGGTTCCAGGTGTTGGCTTGACGCAAATCCAAGATGTGAGGCCAAAGGCGGGGACTTAAACTCGCGCCAGCCCTCCACGTAGAAAATAGTCAATAGAGGTCAAAAGGAAAATAGGGCGGGTCCCCAAAAGAATTTAAGTATTGAAGTACCAGCGGAGAGATCCACGTGTTTCAACGGCGCATCTCCAAAGTTGAATCCAAATGCAGAGGCTCAAACAAGCACCAGTTCGCCATGTAGCCCAGGGTCTGGAAAGGTAAAGTAAAATTCTTTGAAAAGTCCACAACCATGCAGAGGCTTCTAAGTGTCAACTCAACACTCCTTCAACGGAAAATTTTGAATTGGGCTCTCAAGCGAGAGTGATGCCTCCATGTGTCTAGTCTAAAAAAGGGGTAGAGTAAATTGAATAGTCAATGCATATTAGCGGGCCAGAAGAAAGTGCCAAGTGTCTAAATGGCACTGAGTCAAGGATTGAATAGAGAGAGGGTCTCCAAATGAGTGCCAAACTGCCACGTGTCCTCGGTCAAAGAAATATGACCTCGCCAAGCAAAGAGCTTAGTGAGAAGCAAAGAAATTGAGCAGGCCAGCGGAGGAAGCCACGTGTCAGCCCCGCACTATTCTAAGAGAAAAATATAGAGGCCACCTTCAGACAAGTGTTAGCCCTCCATGTGTCCCAGAGGTCAAAAGGGGGCCCATTTTTCAAACTATTTTCCTTCCCATTTTTACGGACTCGATACAAACTTCGAAGGGGCATATCTTTCAACTCAGGGCTTGAAATATTGCAAATCTTACACCATTAGAAGCGTCTCGACATCCTCTACATCATAGAAAGATATAAAATCATTTTTAGGCTATGGTAGGTAGAAAATGGAGAAAACATCTTCAGTCCTTTAATTAAGGATCCATCTGCCCCAACCGCTAGATCTGATTTGATTTGATCTGCTGGGGAGCCAGAATCGACATATTTGGGGTGAATTTGAAAGGAGAATTGATATTCAGTGGTTAAGCTTTCAAAATGGGATTCAATGCTTATCTCAAGGTGGTTGGAATAGGATTCAATTTTGTCCTTCTTCTCTCTCCCATTCTTTCTATATATTATAACAAAGGGGCACATTAAAAGGTTGTTCATTCTTCTTCTCCGCCTCCATCTTATTTTCTTCCCCAGGGTCAAAAATGGAGTTTGAACCTCCTCCAATGCTCTATAAATGGAATTTTTTCCCTCTTACCCATGAAATAATGTACTATGTAAATATAGAGCAATGAAAACTTGTTGTTGTGATGCATTTGTCCATCCTTGGCTCATTTTGGTTGTTTCTTCTTGCCTCTCATTGTTGTAGGGTGTTTGTGCATGTTTTTTGGATGTTCATCTATAGATCTGGGAGCTGTGTTTAAGGAGTTTTGGAGCATTTTCTGTGTGAATATGATCTCTGGTCTGTGATGCATTTTTCCATCCTCTCCATTACTCACCTCTCCTTATTCCATGGTAGTTTAGTAGATGATCGACATTTTCCTTCTATGGCATATCACCGTTTCCTTTTTCCTGTTTCCTTTCTCTCCTTGTCTCCTTGGAAGTTAGATTAGGATTAGATTAACTTGCCTGCACTAGAATAGCTTGTGGTAGGTAGTTTAGGAAGAGGAACCAACCTCATATGGAGGATTATTCCCATTTGTAAGTCCCACAGCTTGGGTAATGGTCCAATGTTATGCGGATCACACCAAATGACTATGCCTTAGAAAAGTAGATCTTACTGACCCATTTTGGGGTGCTGTGATTTTTCACTAATAGTTACCACCTCTATGTGAGATATATTTTCACATAGATCTGGTTCTGGGAGTATAGCCTATCTCATGAGCACCTTATCAGATGACTACCCCAGAGCTCTGTGAGCTCAAGTTATAGCTATAGGGCCTTCTGGAGAAAGGCCTAATTTGTCCTAGTGTATCCCCTTGGGGTGCACCCATGATTTTTTTAAATAAGAATGACAGATCAATGAAGTTGTGTATTGATTACAGCTAGCTGAAAAAAGTAACGATCAAGAATCGTTACCCCCTTCTGCGCATTAATGATTTGTTTGATCAGATGAAGGGGGCCACAATTTTCTCTAAGATTGATCTTAAGTCAGGTTATCATAAGACCTGCTGATATTAGTTCAAAATATTAGTGTAAAGTCTCAACCTGCTGATCTTAAGTCAAGTTATCATAAGACCTGCTGAGGATCTCAGAGGTAGATATTCATAAGACCACCTTTCGTACGAGATATGGTCACTACGAGTTCATAGTGGTGCCTTTTGGTTTGAAAAATTCCTCCATAGTGTTTATGAGTTTGATGAATGGGGTGTTCAAGACATTCTTGGAATGATTTTTTCCCATCTTCCTTGATGAAATTTTGATTTACTAACGTACGCATGAGAAGCACAAGGGGCACCTTCACTAGGTTCTTCAGTGTCTTCGTGATTAGCAGCTTTACGGGAACCTAGAGAAGTGTTCGTTCTTTTAGACAGAGGTGCAATATTTGTGCCACACCATTTCAGGGGAAGGTATCACAATCGATCCTTCCAAGATTCAAGATATTATGGATTGGCCAACACCCACCTGTGTGATAGAGGTGTGCAACTTCATAGGCTTAGCAGGATATTGCAAGAGATTTGTTCAGGGCTTCTCTCAGGTTGCGCACCCCATCAATTCACTTCAGCGGAAAGGGAAGAAGTTTATTTGGTCAGATAGATATGAGAAGGACTTCAGGACACTGAAGAGATGCCTCACAACAACACATATTCTTGCAGTACCAGATCGACATGGTGAGTTTTTTGTTTGCACGGATGTTTCTTTGGCAGGACTTAGAGGTGTGTTGATTAAGGAGGGAAGAGTAGTTGCTTTTGAGTCTCGCAAACTCAAAGATTATGATCTCAATTATCCGACTCATGATCTTGAGCTTGTGGAAGTTGTGCACACCTTGGTTTGATGGAGATACTTCCTTTTTGACCAGAGATTCACACTTAGGACTGATCACTTGAGTCTTCGCCACCTCTTCACGCAACCCAATCTCAACGCTCGTCAGCGGCATTGGATGGAGTTTCTTTGTGAGTATGAAATGGAGATAGATCATGTGAAGGGGAAGGAGAATGTGGTCACAGAAGCTCTCAGCACATGGGGACATGTGGTTATGGCCACTTTAGTGAACATAGATTTGCGGAGTAGGATTCTATAACAACTTCCTCACGAAAATTTCTACATTACATCTAGAGTAGAGATAAAGTATCAGAGACCCCTTGAAGGGAATTTTGATGGTTTTTCATTAGAGGAAGATGGCCTTCTCAGGCACAGAGTTTGGATTTATGTTCTCAGAGATGGAGGCTTGAGGCAGGACATTCTGACATAGGCACATCGTGCACCCTATTCAGCCCATCCTAGAGTGAAGAAGATGCACGCCACTTTGAGATAGTTGTATCAGTGGAGGGGACTTCATAGAGATGTGGCTTAGTTTGTGTCACACTATTTGAAGCGTTAGAAAGTGAAGGCCAAGCATTAGAATCCAGCTGGCCTTCTCTTTCCGCATGCTATACTAGAGTGGAAGTGGGACACCATTTCCATGGACTTCATTATTGGGATACCGATGTCGAGATACCACCAGGACGCCATCATGGTCACGGTGGATAAATTGATGAAAGTGGCTCATTTTTCTCCAGTGAAGACCACTTATACAGCTAGTGCAGTGGAACGGGTTTATCTAGATGAGATCGTCAGATTACACAGGATTTCACGGAAGATTATTTGTGACCGTGATCCTCTGTATACTTCCCACTTTTGGACTACCATGCAACATGCCCTCAGGACGAGGATCAATTTCAACACAACATATCACCCTGAGACAGATGGAAATACTGAGTAGGTGAATTAAATCTTAGAGGACATGCTTAGGATGTATGTTATGGATCATCAGTCAAGATGGGAGGAGTATCTATACTTGGTGGAGTTTGCCTACAATAATAGTTTTCAGAGTTCAATAGGCATGGCTCCTTATCAGACATTGTATGGAAGAGAGTGAAGGACACCTCTTAGTTGGGATAGGTTAGAGGAAAAGGTTTCTCTTGGACCAACTTTATTACATGACATGGAGTAGTAGGTGGTTATGATCAGACATAGACTACACGAGACACATGACAGGCATAAGAAGTACGTAGATTAGCATAGGACTGACCATAGTTTCGATGTGGGCATTAAGGTGTTCCTTCATGTTAGGCCACATAAGATCCCTATCCATTAAGAAAAGGTTCTAAGTTAGCTCCTAGATTCGTTGGTCCTTTTGAGATCTTGGAGCGTATCGGTCCTTTGGCCTACCATCTAGCGTTACCACCTAGCTTGTCTCACATCCATGATGTGTTTCATGTTTCAGTACTTAAGATATATATTGTAGAACCTACTCATGTGCTGGATTGGACCTCATCGTAGGTGCAGGAGAAGGGGTAGGTGATGTTTGAGCCTATTCACATTATAGAGCACAGGACCCTGGGCCTTAGAAGTAGAGAGATTGACCAGGCTCGAGTGGAGTGGGACAGATATGATGAGACTACGGCTACATGGGCGAATGCTACTTTGCTACGAGTTCAATTCCATAACTGTTCCAGTGACTTCCAAGAGGAATTTGAGTCTGAGGGGAGGGGGATGTAGTGCCCACTTTCCCTTTGACACCTTTTGATAATTGATTATGATACTGTTGATTATACTTATGGATATTATTGTAGCTTTGATTTGGCATGGTGTTAGACATTAGAGATCATGGACTGTTGTTGACTTTGATTCATATATGATGCATGTGGATTATTAGAGAATTTTATATTGATATTGATATGCTGATGGACATGATTATATTTATATGTGTTTCTAACATGTGATATTTTGTCATATTGAGTAGACCTTATAAAATTTAACTAATCTTATGATCATATTGTTATGGATGAAATGATAAATGATATCATTGATTGCTTAGATGATGTTTTGATTTATATGTATAGATGATTTTGGAGTTATATTGTATATTTATTTTGGATGATTTGATGCAGCCACGAGGCCGAAGGAGGTATTTGTGTTTTGCAGGTAAACATGTCACAAAAAACATTGGGGGATTGGAGACCAACCACATTATAATTCTAGATGAATTCAACAAGGGTCACCATGACAACATGTATTTTTTTGAGTGTATAGGTTTGTATTGTTGTTAGGGATTCCCATAGGGGGAATCACCTTCAATGTGACCAAGGGAATTATGTGTAGTCTTTTATTTGGTTCATTTGTTTATTTTTAGTATGTGTGTATTTAGTGATGTATTTCCCCTTATTATTTAATTAATTGTGTATAGTTTAATGAGTAATCATGTTGCTAAATTAATTAAATTGGGTCAAAAGAAATGCATTTATTAGAGTTTTGTTGGTTTGAAAATATATCGCTTGGGCAGATATATGGATAGACGAGCCAAAAATGTGCAGGGAATAGCCCCTCTTTGAGTCAGCAAAGCGAAACTGGTTTATTGCTATTCAACCAGCAGGAATCTGTGCAAGTCTCACAATATTCTGCCTTCGGGGGTTCGGGATCTCATCCTAGTAGGGGTGTTTCCGACTGCGAAAAGAAAGGAATGAAAGAGAGGATGAAGAAATATCAGGTCTGAAGGGAGAAAAGAAATGAATTCCAAAGCGGAAAGGTCAGAGGGTTTATGTTTTGGGATTGGTAGTAAATAGAGCCAAACCTACTTGCATAAACGAATAAAGAAATACTGATGAATAAATGACAAAAAAGTAGAGATAGATCCTACAGAATAAACGCATAGATCTGACATAAGAAAGATCAGATGCCCATAACACACATATTCAACACAAAGTCTTAATATTTGTATTAATATTTTCTTCTGTTACAAAAAGTACAAAGCCTTTTCTTCCCACTTCTATTTTCATCTAAAAAATATCCACCCCTTGAATACAACAAGTATTCAAGTATATATAGAAGGAGAGAAGAAAAGAAGATAAAAACAAACCAACCACTTAATTACAAAAATATCTTACAAAGAATTCCAAAGTTATTTGTTGACTTTTGACAACTTTAGTGGATGACATCATCCCATGGTGCAACATGGATGATGTCATTGTTTGTGTCAACATACTTTAGATATTTAAAAAGAGAAATTCGGGAAGAAGGAAACTATTCGTCGTCGTCCCGTGGCTGAAAGGGGGTATCCTGTTTTTGCTGCTTAGGTGACGAGATGTGGAACTGGGCACGGTATTCCATGAATTTGCTAATCATGGGTTGAAGTTGATCCTAGGAAGGATCCTTGTGTCGATCGTTGATAGCTTCGCAAGTCTCCCACTCGTCTGTGAGCTTTTCTGGGAGTTTGGAATAATCATTCTCTACCTCTATCAGGTACCCAATGAAGTCACGACATGCCAATAGGTTGTTGATGGATTCTGTGTCGAACGTGACCTCTAGTCCCAGCCCCTGTGAAACGATCTCCTTGAAGATCTGAATAGTTTCCTCAACCTTTCTTAAGGTGAAAGAAGGAGTGAGCAAGCCTGGATACATTCTTAGGAAAATCTGTTCTATTTGATGCATTGCATCCAGGGCTTCCTCCTTTATTTTATCGATCTTCTCAAGGACGAACTCCAGCTGATCAACCCGATAATCCAGAGTAGAAAGGATTTTGTTGAGGGTTCTGGGGTGTCCAAAGATGCCGAACTTGACCAGATCTTTGACTGAACAGTCGAGCATTTTCTGAAAGGTCTCGTGCTGCATCCTAGCATGATCCAGCTCTTCAGAGATGGGTCCTGCTATTGCCTGGAGTTCTCTGTTCATTCGATTGATGTTCTGATATAACCTGGTGAATTTAGTGATTACTCCCTCACTTTCCTTGAGGATTTGGCTCCTCTAGGTGGAAACTGCCATGCTCTACTCGCCGATTTTGGCATATTCATTGATTTTATCCTGACTTAGAGGCTCAGGAGTTTTGGCGGCAGTTGTAGGAGGTGCACTGCCCATTTTATGCTAGGCATGGAGAAGATGTTTATTTTTCTCCTTTAGCAGCCTTTTCTCTTCCTTTGATTCCTGGAGCTTTTTGCAAAGGGCGTCAACTGCAGATAGGGCCTCTCCTTACAGGCTTTCTGAAAATGTCCCCATTGTGACTTGAGTCACTATGTAATCTGTCGAAGACAGATCCTTTTTATCCTTTAAAGGATTAGGGTATGCGATCTCCATTACTCTCTCCCCTGAAGCACTCTGAGAGAAGCGGGTTATAGGCTTTTGCTTCTTGACCCCTTTTGATGGGTTTACGAAGAAGTCCATCGGTGCGATGGGAACTTTCCTCTTTTGTTGACTCAGGTGCTGGGAGATCCAAGCTGGACTTATGGGAGAAGGACCAGAAATAGAAAAGGGAGCAGCTGCAGTAGTATAAGGAAAAAACGTGGAGACACTTGGAGGTGACATTGAGAGGGAAGCTGAGAAAGTGCTCACGGGAGGAAGGGATACTGCAGGGGAAGTAGACATAGGAATGGAAGGGAACTGAGAGATGAGGGAAGAAATGGTGGGGGACAGCTCCGAGAGAGAAGAGAAGATGGATGAAGAAGAAGGGGGAATAGTAGAAGATGGGGGAGAGGACACGACCAAAGGAATGGTCACCTGGGTCACTCAAGGAGGGGAAGGAGGAGAAGGGGAAGGGACAGAAGGGACCTCAATAGTTACAGTAGTGGCAACATCCTGAGTGGATGTGCCTATCGAAACATCTTCCGCTGCTTCTTCTTCTAAGCTTTCCGGGATTACAACCCGTTCTTGTGAAGCGGAAGGAGGACTTTCAGGAGCTTCCTCTTGGGTGGAGCTGGACTCACCCTCTTTTCCTTTCCCCTTGCCCTTTGGTAGCTATTTTTCCCGAGGAGGTGTGTTGCCCAACGGAGATGTGGTGAAATCAACTCCAAGGTAAATGAGACCATTCATTCTGCACCAATGCTCTGTTCTTCTCAGAGTTTCCTTGACCATTTCTTCTATGGTTTGAGGTGCTTTGTTCCTGTCAATCACAACGAAAGGCCAATCGTCCCCATTTGTGTCAAGATATACCTAATCAACTTCTTGATCAGCAGTTTGATAACCTTTCAGGACGATGGCCACACCGTACTAGATGATTTCAGCCAAGGCCAAGCGGGAATGATCCTTCCTTCTGAGTTCAACCTCATGATATAGGTCAATATAAATATCCTCGATCTGAGGGATGTGGATCGGATTGAGTTTGGCTCTGGGAAGAAAATTCCTTAGGTCAAAATTGGGTCTTGCTGGGAAGTTATGCTTTAGGTTTAGTAGCTCTAGTTCTGCAAACATATCCTTCGCTTTGTGGTGGGAGAGACAAGTATACCTACCCACTGTGAGGGGGAAAGGAGTTCCACCCTTCTTTCTCTTGAGACACTTCTCGTGGTAGGTGATAAGCTATCTTGACAGCTCCAACAGGATCAACTTGGGGCCGGCATATCTCGGAAGTTTGGTTGGTTCCCCCAAGAAGTTAACTACCCTCAGATAAGTGAAGGTGGGGAATTGAGTGAACAAGGCCCCCCATTTCTCTATGGCTGTGACGATGCTCTTGGTCATACGGCCGTGAGTCCTATTTAGCCTTAGAAGATAGATGATGCCGTAGAAGAAGGCATCGTTGATCTTTGTAAGCTAGGGGATACTGTTTTCCAGCTTTAGTTCTAGATAGTATTCATATATTTTAACTTGGGGCCAAACCCCGCACCGCATTAAAGCTGGATAGTCTCTCTCTGAGGCTGTAGCATAGACTACATAGGAGTTCATATAGAGCCTCCCCGTTGCGGTAAGTTGTTGGAGCTGCTCAGATATGGTGCTGCTTATGATCTCTGCCCACTCAAAGCGTTGATCTGGCACATTTTTGTTCATCGTCTCTAAGTATCTCAGCATCCACTTGTGAAAGTAGTGGGCATCAGGAAGCCCAAATACTCTGCTCAGGAACGTGATTGTGTCACTGAGTTCCTCTGAAAATTCACTGCGATGAATGATTTGTGGCCATCTGGTCACCACCTTTTTGTTCTTCAGGTATACTTCATTCATCAACTACATACACTGATCCTCATTGTCATCCCAAGCCTTGATGCAATCTTCCTGGATTACGGCCACAAAGTGCCAGTGATGAGGAATGTCGAGCATTATTTCGAAGTGTCAGGAAGTGAGGTTGATTATGACCTCACCCTTCTCATTATGGACACATCTTGTGTCTTTGTTGTAGCAACGGGCTACTACCATCATAAAATCATTGTTTACAACACTAACTGGGATCCCTCTAGCAAAATGCAGCCCACTGCCCATCAGTTTGTCCATCCACGAACTTCCTGTGACCTTCTGGGCTCTGGCCCAGAAATCCTCCATATCAATGTGACCAAGTTCTGAGTCTCTGATATCTAGGTCACACTCTGCCTGGGATTCGGGCATCCTAACCCTCTGATATTTGTACTTCATTTCTTCTTCTGTGAGCTTGGCTTTGCCCTTAGATTTGGTAGGTCTCTTGCTTGATGTTGACATATGTAACTCTGAACTCAGTTGCTGATCTGCAAGAAGAAGAAGTGAAACCTAACGCAAGAAAGTCATATTAGCTGTTTGATCTTCCATTAAAGCGTTGACAGAAGAAAGAGTTAGCAATTTTAAGGCCTCAGGGCGCAGGGTGCATGAATAATGTAGGTTACAGGGTTAAATAATATGCTGCATAGAAAAGGGCTGTTGCAAGGGATAAATCAGTGCCAAAGGGCGCAGGGCGCATGGATATTGCAGGCTGCATTTTTTGTTATTGCAAGCAGAAGTGCGCTTGCGCCATATGTATGCATTTTATAATGGATGCTGATATTTTTCATGTTACACGGGTACAGGATGCGCCAAAGGGCACAGGGTTAATGCGTGTAACATCATTTTTTCATGCACCACAGGGGAACTTGGCGCGGCGCATGGAAGGTCTACATAACATGATGTTGTTGTAATAATGGGTGCGCCTACGCCGTTTACAGTTTTGCACTTGGCGCAAATAAAGTTGGTGTCGCATGGACGCAGGGTGCGCCAATGGCGCAAGTTTTAACAATGCAACACATGAGTTTGGTGCGCCAAGTAGGGTGCAGGGAAAGCGGGTGCAACAAGCAAGGGAAGTGCGCCTTGAGGGTGCAGCTGTTATTTATGCTACAAGCATGGTAGATGCGCCATTGGCGCGACTGTACATCATGTTGCAGGGGTGGCATATGCGCCAAAAGAGGAAAAAAGTACAGTCTTATTTTTAAGCCTTTGATTCTTTCTCTGAGGGGTTTACATGCTTTCAAGCTTCTTTTGCAGGGTTCCTTGGGTGATGAAGAAGCTTAATCAGAGGGATCCAAGCAATTTATTTACAAGACAGTCCTCTTTACTAGCAGATCTGGAAAGAGGGGGAAGTGCATGGGGAAGGATAGATAAAAAAGCAAGGGGGATGGTTCCATGGTTCACAGATTTATTTAATCTAATCCCTACAAAAAGGTAGCCAAAAACCAAAACGCAAAACACAAGAGCAATAGAGACCTCTTACCAGGAATATATAATGTGAGAGGTGTGAAACTGGGTCCACGACGTGATTCGATAACAATAGGCGCGCTGACAGGTACAGAGGGAAGAGAATAATCACGTGATGATTTTCTGATGAAAATTACAGGGCAGATGCGCCTATATATAGGAAAGGTGGTAATAAATGCGCCAACCACTTTTTCAAGTGGCGCGCCAAAATGCCTGTCGATAATGGAAAGGATGCGCCCTTTGGCGCACCAAAACACCTGCCAACACGAAGTTATGTGCGCCTTTGGCGCACCAAAAGTGTTGTCAACACGGAAATACGTGCGCCCTTTGCGCACTAAAATGCGGCGTAACAAAAGTATTGTTGACATGAAGGCGCATGCGCCTTGGCGCATGCAGGAAAGGCGTAACATAATGAGGCACACCAAAAGGTGTGTCGACACTTCAAACCGTGCGCCAAAGGATTTAAAGGGGGCACATGAAAACTTTATGTTGCATAGACATTAGGTGCGCCCGACCAAAAAAGACCAAAAATGGCTAAGTTCAGAAAACCAGATTTCCCGGGAAGGGATTTTGCAACGTTCCGAATGCAAGGAGTCCCTGACGAGGGACCGGAACAAAATTTGGTAGGGTTATCCATAAAATTTCCCTTGCCAATTTTACGGGATAACAAGTTGATGGCTCGTGGATTATGTGTTGTAAGAGATTTGTAAGTAACTTGAGTGTGAAACACTCCACCTTCCTTTTGAAATTCGGATCTGTCCTTAGGGGCTGATTTTGGAGGCTTGTGGGACAAGTTAAACTTGTCCCAAACCTCTTAAATTGTTATATCAACCTTACCTATGGGTTGGGGAGTCAAATTTAGGCCTTATGATGTATTTTGGGGAGACAAGTTATAATTTTTTATTGCACCTTCTTACATGAATTTAATTTTGGTACTTAAGGGGTGTGGGCTTGGATTGTGTGTGTAAGTAAAATGTCATTTTATTCACCTACTTGTTTATTATGCTTTGGAGTTTGAAGTTGACTTGTGAGGTGGAGTTGAGGATGAGTTATGTGGCATCCTACATGGAGCCACCTCATCCTCCTCTCTTCCTTTTCTATTTATTCGAATTCTTTCGCTATTTTGGGGGTTACTTCATTTGGATTTTTCGCTCTTGCAATTAGAGAGAGCTAGATATTTTTGAATGCTTGTGGATGGTTGGAGATTTTGGACTGTTTGGATTGAAAAAAAAAAAACTTCTTGTTGAACTTTTAGATCAAGCTCTATCATGGAGAGGTAGGAGCTTGACTCTTGTAAAAAGTTTTCTTTTCTATATTGTGCATATGAAAATGTTTTTGAATGTTTTGGTATGTTTGTTGGTTGGTTGGGTAGATTGCCTAGGTGTGGTGTAGGAGAAAACTATTGGGATCTTGTGGGGAGACATAAGAGTTTTGGGGAGGCATAAGAGTTATATTTGTGGAGGGATTTTGGGTTAGGTGTCTCACCTTGGAAAAGAAATAGCTTGCATTTCTTACTTTTGGGGGAGGCATAAGAGAATGGGGAGGCATAAGAGGTACTTGAGGGAGGCATAAGAGGATGTAAGGGTTTGAGATGAATATATTGGCATGATTTTAAGGTGGACACCCATTTCCCATTGGGAGGTATAAGCAACCTCACCCATAGATCTTGCTCTTTTGGCCTTTGTATGATGAGGCCTTGTATATTTCGTTGTTGTCCTTCTTGAGACTGTACTACATTATTTTGGATTGTGTTATGTTTGTGAATATATTTTTGTGATGTGGAAGCTTGTTTTTTGCCATGAGGTGAAATCCATTTCATATTGCATTGTGGTTGGGGCTCGGGGGCCAATAAGGAGGACAAATTATCCTCTTCATTGGAATTCTTGGTTGGGTGAAGAGCATTGCCTCTCCCCCTTTTTTGTTGTGACCAGATGAAATCATGGTGGATATCTCTCTTGTTGCTGTATTGAAGCTTTATTTGAAGACAAATTTCACAGTCCTTCTTTGGGTTCCTTATTGTAAAAAAATTTCCCACTTTAAGTGGATGACTTTGTAATATTATTTGTGGTGAAAAGTTCCTCTGTTTTAGAAATGAGAGTTATATTCGAATGAGAAAGACATATTCTATAATCTGTTTTTGGTGAATGGAAAAGAAAGTTGTAAAAGAAATTATTTCAATTTAATAGAAGTTGTTTTACCTTATACAAAATAGTGTTATTATTGTTTGAAATCTGTTGTTGGAAATACTGGTTTAAACTCTCTATCTGAAGACTGGAAAAGTCTGTGTTATTCAAACTACATGTTTTAAAAAAATAGAGCTACATTCTTATTTTCAAGCATTGTTTGAAGGAAAGTTAATAAGATGAAAAGTGGAATGGAATGAATTCAAATATGTATATTATGGTAAATGAAATAGATCATTTCTAGTTCTGAGTACGTAGAATTCCTTTTGATTATTGAAAACTTAGAAATAATTATCAGAAAAATACATAGAGTACCCTACAATAACAAAAAAATAAATGAAACATTTAATTGAACTAAGGATGATCAAAACACATTTTAAAATCAATTGTATTACTCAAAAAAAATTACTTAGAACTTTATAAGTCGGTTAATGAGGCAGAAAAACGCCCTTACAGATAAAAGAAAATTTAAATTCAAATTGAAAACTCAACACTTATCAATTAATCATTGTAGTCCATTCTAAATCTTTCCAAGTGCGATTCTCCATGTCTGTTTGACATGATGAGGAGAAAGAACGGCAGATTTGATCAATTCTGAAAGTTGAAAAAGTTCAGTTCACATTTTAATTGCAGGAAAGACATTTTTATAACATTCACCCATCTAAGTTTGTCAAAAATAATATTTTATACTCTATTTGCAAAGAGGAGTTCGATACCTTTCCAAAAAGTCCTCATTTTCTCAAATCCGAGGTTCCGGGAGTAGAGCGTATCTCAAGAGCACCTTATCGAATGACTACCCCAGAGCTCTGCAAGCTCAAGTTACAGCTATAGGGCCTTTTGGAGAAAGGCCTAATTTGTCCTAGTGTATCCCCTTGGGGTGCACCCATGATTTTTGTAAATAAGAAGGATAAATCTCTGAAGTTGTGTATTGATTATAGCTAGCTGAAAAAAGTAACGATCAAGAATCGTTACCCCCTTCTGCGCATTAATGATTTGTTTGATCTGATGAAGGGGGCCACAATTTTCTCTAAGATTGATCTTAAGTCAGGTTATCATAAGACCTGCTGATATTAGTTCAAAATATCAGTGCAAAGTCTCAACCTGCTGATCTTAAGTCAAGTTATTTTAAAACCTGCTGAGGATCTCAGAGGTAGATATTCATAAGACCACCTTTCGTACGAGATATGGTCACTACGAGTTCATAGTGGTGCCTTTTGGTTTGAAAAATTCCTCCATAGTGTTTATGAGTTTGATGAATGGGGTGTTCAAGACATTCTTGGAATGATTTTTTCCCATCTTCCTTGATGAAATTTTTATTTACTCACATATGCATGAGGAGTACAAGTGGCTCCTTTTCCAGGTTCTTCAGTGTCTTCGTGATTGCAGCTTTACGAGAACCTGGAGAAGTGTTCGTTCTTTTAGACAGAGGTTCAATATTTGTGCCACACCATTTCAGGGGAAGGTATCACAATCGATCCTTCCAATATTCAAGATATTATGGATTGGCCAACACCCACCTGTGTGATAGAGGTGTGCAGCTTCATAGGCTTAGCAGGATATTGCAAGAGATTTGTTCAGGGCTTCTCTCAGGTTGCGCACCCCATCAATTCACTTCAGCGGAAAGGGAAGAGGTTTATTTGGTCAGATAGATATGAGAAGGACTTCAAGACACTGAAGAGATGCCTCACAACAACACATATTCTTGCAGTACCAGATCGACATGGTGAGTTTTTTGTTTGCACGGATGTTTCTTTGGCAGGACTTAGAGGTGTGTTGATTAAGGAGGGAAAAGTAGTTTCTTTTGAGTGTCGCAAACTCAAATATTATGCTATCAATTATTCAACACATGATCTTGGGCTAGCAAAAGTTGTGCACGCCTTGGTTTGATGGAGATACTTCCTTTTTGGCCAGAGATTCACATTTAGGACTGATCACTTGAGTCTTCTCCGCCTATTCACATAACCCAATCTCAACACTCGTCAGCGGCGTTGGATAGAGTTTCTTTGTGAGTATGAAATGGATATAGAGCATGTGAAGGGGAGGGAGAATGTGGTTTCAAATGTTCTCAACATATGGAGACATGTGGTTATGGCCACTTTAGTGAACATATATTTACAGAGTAGGATTCCACAACAAATTCCTCACGACAATTTATTCATTACATCTAGAGTAGATATCGAGTATCAGAGATCCATTGAAGGGAAGTTTGATGGTTTTTCATTAGAGGAAGATGGCATTCTCAGGAAAAGAGTTTGGATTTATGTTCTCAGAGATGGAAGGCTTGAGGGAGGACATTCTGACAGAGAAGCACATTGTGCACCCTATTCAGACCATCCCAGGGTGAAGAAGATGCATGCCACTTTGAGACAGTTGTATCAGTGGATGGGAATTCATAGAGACGTGGCTTAGTTTGTGTCACACTGTTTGGAGATGTTAGAAAGTGAAGGCCAAGCATCAGCATCTAACTGACATTCTCTTTTCACATGCTATACCAGAGTGGAAGTGGGACACCATTTCCATGCACTTCATTATTGGGATACCAATGTTGAGATACCACCACGATGACATCATGGTAACGATGGATAAATTGGTGAAAGTGGTTCATTTTTCTCTAGTGAAGACCACGTATACAGCTAGTGTAGTGGAATGGGTTTATCTAGATGAAATTGTTAGATTACACAGGATTTCACGGAGGATTAAATTTGTGATCGCGATCCTCTGTATACTTCCCACTTTTGGACTACCATACAACATGCCCTCAGAACAAGGATCAATTTCAACACAACATATCACCCTGAGAAAAATCGAAATACTGAGTAGGTGAATTAGATCTTAGAGGACATGCTTAGGATGTATGTTATGGATCATCAGTTGAGATGGGAGGAGTATCTTTACTTGGCGGAGTTTTCCTACAATAATAGTTTTTAGAGTTTAATAGGCACGGCTCCTTATCAGGAATTATATGGCAGAGAGTAAAGGAAACCTCTTAGTTGGGATATGTTAGAGGACAAGGTTTCTCTTGGACCAACTTTATTACATGACATGGAGCAGTAGGTGGTTATGATCAAACAGAGATTGCAGGAGACACATGACAAGTAAAAGGAAGTACACAGATCAGCATAGGACCAACCATAGTTTCAATGTGGGCATTAAGGTGTTTGTTCATGTCAGGCCACATAAGATCCCTATCCATTACATAAAACGTTCTAAGTTAGCTCCTATATTCGTTGGTCCTTTTGAGATCTTGGAGTGTATCGATCCTTTGGCCTACCATCTAGCATTGCCACCTAGCTTATCTCGCTTCCATGATATGTTTCATGCTTTTGTAATTAAGATATATATTGTAGAACCTTCTCATGTGCTGGATTGGACCTCATCGTAGGTGCAGGAGAAGGGGTAGGTGATGTTTGAGCCTATTCACATTATAGAGCACAGGACCCTGGGCCTTAGAAGTAGAGAGATTGACCAGGCTCGAGTGGAGTGGGACAAGATATGATGAGAATACGTCTACATGGGAGGATGCTACTTTGCTATGAGTTTAATTTCCATACACTGTTCCAGTGACTTCTAGGAGGAAGTCGAGTCTGAGGGGAGGGGGATGTAGTGCCCACTTTCCCTTCGACACCTTTTGATAATTGATTATGATACTGTTGATTATACTTATGGATATTATTGTAGCTTTGATTTGGCATGGTGTTAGACATTAGAGATCATGGACTGTTGTTGACTTTGATTCATATATGATGCATGTGGATTATTAGAGAATTTTATATTGATATTGATATGCTGATGGACATGATTATCTTTATGTGTTTCAAACATGTGATATTTTTTCATATTGATTAGACCTTAGAAAATTGAACTAATCTTATGATCATATTGTTATGGATGAAATGATAAATGATATCATTGATTGCTTAGATGATGTTTTGATTTATATGTATAGATTATTTTGGAGTTATATTGTATATTTATTTTGGATGATTTGATGTAGTAATGAGGCTGAAGGAGGTATTTGTGTTTTGTAGGTAAACATGTCACAAAAAACATTGGGGGATTGGAGACCAACCACATTATAATTCTAGATGAATTCAACAAGGGTCACCATGACAACATGTATTTTTTTGAGTGTATAGGTTTGTATTGTTGTTAGGGATTCCCATAGGGGGAATCACCTTCAATGTGACCAAGGGAATTATGTGTATTCTTTTATTTGGTTCATTTGTTTATTTTTAGTATGTGTGTATTTAGTGATGTATTTCCCCTTATTATTTAATTAATTGTGTATAGTTTAATGAGTAATCATGTTGCTAAATTAATTAAATTGGGTCAAAAGAAATGCATTTATTAGAGTTGATGGCTCATGGATTATGTGTTGTAAGAGATTTGTAAGTAACTTGAGTGTGAAACACTCCACCTTCCTTTTGCAATTCGGATATGTCCTTAGGGGCTGATTTAGGAGGCTTGTGAGACAAGTTAAACTTGTCTCACACCTCTTAAATTGTTATACCAACCTTACCTATGGGTTGGGGAGTCAAATTTAGGCCTTATGATGTATTTTGGGGAGACAAGTTACAATTTTTATTGCACCTTCTTACATGAATTTAATTTTGGTCCTTAAGGGGTGTGGGCTTGGATTGTGTGTGTAAGTAAAATGTCATTTTATTCACCTACTTATTTATTATGCTTTGGAGTTTGAAGTTGACTTGTGAGGTAGAGTTAAGGATGAGTGATATGGCATCCTACATGGAGCCACCTCATCCTCCTATCTTCCTTTTCTATTTATTTGAATTCTTTCACTATTTTGGGGGTTACTTCATTTGGATTTTGTGCTCTTGCAATTAGAGAAAGCTAGATATTTTTGAATGCTTGTGGATCGTTGGATATTTTGGACTGTTTGGATTGGAAAAAAAGCTTTCTGTTGAACTTTTAGATCAATATCTATCATGGAGAGGTATGATCTTGACTCTTGTAAAAAGTTTTCTTTATCTATATTGTGCATGTATGAAAATGTTTTTGAATGTTTTGGTATGTTTGTTGGTTGGTCAAGGGTAGATTGCCTAGGTGTGGTGTAGGAGAAGACTATTGGGATCTTGTGGGGAGGCATAAGAGTTATATTTGTGGAGGGAGTTTGGGGTGGGTGTCCCACCTTGGAAAAGAAATAGATTACATTTCTTACTTTTTGGGGAGGCATAAGATAATGGGGAGGCATAAGAGGTACTTGGGGGAGGCATAAGAGGATGTAAGGGTTTGAGATGAATATATTGGCAGATTTTTAAGGTGGACACCCATTTCCCATTAGGAGGTATAAGCAACCTCACCCATAGATCTTGCTATTTTGGCCTTTGTATGATGAGGTCTTGTATATTTTGTTGTACTGTCCTTCTTGGGACTGTATTGCATTATTTTGGATTGTGTTATGTTTGTGAATTTATTTTTGTGATGTGGAAGCTTGTTTGTTGCCATGAGGTGAAATTCCATTTCCTATTGCATTGCGGTTGGGGATCAGGGGCCAATGAGGAGGACAACTTCTCCTCTTCATTGGAATTCTTTGTTGGGTGAAGAGCATTGCCTCTCCCCCTTTTTGTTGTGACCAGATGAAATCATGGTGGATATCTCTCTTGTTGTTGTATTGGAGCTGTATTTGAAGAAAAATTTCGCATTCCTTCTTTAGGTTCCTTATTGTAAAAAAAATTCCCACTTTAAGTGGATGACTTTTTAATATTATTTGTGGTGAAAAGTTGCTCTATTTTAGAAATGAGAGTTATATTCGAATGAGAAAGACATATTCTGTAATTTGCGTGAATGGAAAAGAAAGTTGTAAAAGAAATTATTTCAATTTAATAGAAGTTGTTTTACCTTATATAAAATAGTGTTATTATTGTTTGAAATCTGTTGTTGGAAATACTGGTTTAAACTCTCTATCTAAAGACTGGAAAAGTCTTTGTTATTTGAAATGCATGTTTAAAAAAATAGAGCTACATTCTTATTTTCACACATTGTTTGAAGGAAAGTTAATCAGATGAAAATTGGAATGGAATGGATTCAAATATGTATATTATGTTAAATGAAATAGATCATTTATAGTTCTGAGTACATAGAATTCTTTTTGATTATTGAAAACTTAGAAATAATTATCAGAAAAATACATAGAGTACCATGCAACAACAAAAAAATAAATGAAACATTTAATTGAACTAAGGATGATCAAAACACATTTTAAAATCAATTGTATTACTCAAAAAAATTTACTTAGCTATATGTCTGTTTGACATGGGTTAATGAGGCAGAAAAACACCCTTGTAAATAAAGGAAAATTTAAATTCGAATTGAAAACTTAACACTTATCAATTAATCCTTACAACCCATTTAAATCTTTCCAACGATTCTCCATGTCTGTTTGACATAGTTGAGGAAGAAAGAACGGTGGATTTGATCAATTCTGAAAGTTGACGCAAAAAAGTTCAGTTCACATTTTTTAATTCACATTTTAACTGCATGAAAGACATTTTTATAATATTAACCATCTAAGTTTGTCAAAAATAATATTTTATGCTCTCTTTGCAAAGAGGAGTTTGATACCTTTCCAAAAAGTCCTCATTTTCTCAAATCCGAGCTTCCAGTCAAAAGCTATGGCCTTATGAAGTTTTTCTTCGAATTTGGTTACAAAAAAAAATTTAAGTTTAAAAAATTTAATTTGCTAGTTTCCTCCACAGACCCACCACCCCACAATCTCGCTTAGGAAAAAAGCATTTTCTGCAGCTGCATAGGCTTGCTCCTTCAATTTTCTCCTTTTTGAAAATTTGGCGAAAAATCTTAAATCTCCCCGCCATCCCGCTTCCCCGCTAGGTGCTGTCAGTTTGACACATGGCTTCCTTAGGTGTCGACGGAGGAGCGGAGTGGTTTAAGCCTTAAAATGTTTCAACTCAAAAGTATAAAATTCCTAAGTCTCCCCAACAACCTACCTTCCCACATGTCACTGTTGTTCTGACATGTGGCATCCTTAGGCGTCGACGGAGGTGCGGGTTGTTTTTAACCCTTCACAATTTTTCTTCAAAAAGTCTAAATTTTCTAGGTTCCTCCGAACGACCCACTTCCCTGCTTGTTGTTTTGGGCATGATACGTGGCTTCTTCGGGCTTTGGAGGAGGCGCAACTCATTTTAAAACATTTTTATTTTTCAACAAAATCTGAAAATCCTAAGTGCCTCCAGTGACCTGCCTTCCTGCTTGGACTTGAAATTTTGGACATGTGTCCCTTGCGGCTTTAGGTTAATTTCGGTTTTTGGCGCAAATCCCTGCCATAGGCTTGTGGGATCGTGGGTGTAAATTGTGCTTTTTCCCAAAATGGCAAAGCACTAAGTTTCCTCCCCTGGCCCGCCGGTTTGCGATCTTCCCTAGATCCGCAGGCCCAAGTTTGGGAAAAATTTCTTCCCCATGCCCGTAGGTCCGTCTCCTAGAAAAATTTCTTCCCCAGACCCGCAGGCTTGCTTTTGGGGAAACTTTTCTTCCCCAGACCCACTGGCCCGTAACTTGAGAAATATGAGGAGTTAGGAGGTCTTCTTTATATCTTTGGAAATGGGAAGAAATTTCCTATCTGATGGGAATATTTCCAGGAACTTTTAATTGCGTGAAATATGGGAAAAATAAATTTGAAGAACTAATATGAGTTTGAGAGTGGGTAAGAAGGAAATTACCCTTTTTACTTAAATGTTTATTTCTAAAACATGGGTTGACTTTTAAGGGGTCACCTTATGGGGCAAGGGAATGTTTTTCCTAACCACATGTAAATAAGAACTTTGTTTATTGTTTAGACCTTGTGGAATTAAATTCCTTAGGAATTTAATTGTTTTGGCCCCTTTAACCCTCAAAAATTTAACTAAGGAATATTTAACTATAGTGTTAATTTAATTAGTTATTAAATTAACCCCTAATGGAAATTTAAACTATGGTTGGATTAATTACACTCATTAATTTGTAATGTGAATTTAATATTTGTTATAATGGAAAATTTTATTTATTAATTATAATTGACCTTTTGCTGCGACAACTGTTGTCTTGAAGCCTATATGCAGGCATGCTCTTCAAAAAATAAAATAATTTTTCTATAATTTTTCTAACTAGGTTGCTCTTGGGTCTCGAGTGGAGTTTTAGCAGGCGTTACAAATATCATGGGTGGAAAATTCTTAGTCGATTATGAAATGCTAAGAGTAGTGACAAATGATTTTCCTTATAGAGCCCATAAATCTATGGAAGAAAAATACATCTAGATATAAATTTGACAACTCTTAAGAAATAATAAAATGATTAGCTTGATTTTTACGAGTTGACATGTATTTCTATGATAATATTTATAAGGATTCTTGAGCATATTAAAAGATCCTTTATCTACCTTTTGTCCATGTAAAAATAATTCACGTACTATAGGGAAATTTACATGTCAGCTTATAATCTCCTCATGTCTGTTATAAATACCGTTTGACCATTATCATTGTTAGTATTAGTTAATATGGAAATTATGCCATGTAATAGGGCTTTGAAAAAAACATGACCACATAAAATGGCCATATATCCTTACCACGCCTCAAGCTCGTGCCTCTTGTGAGGTTTTTGATTGTATTGTACAAACTCTCTTTTAGGATGCATCTGTTTGTTTAACTATCAAATGTTAAAATTTTGATAGATTCAACCTCTTTCGCTCTATCCAGTTAGGTTGTTAACTAGATCATATTCTATAAATTTTGGTTTTATAATTTTTTTAAAAGATATTTTCTTGATGATAAGGTTATTATAAATTTTGGTTTTATAATTTTTTTAAAAGATATTTTCTTGATGATAAGGTTATTAAGGGGTTGATCTAGAATATTTATTGACAACTATATGCAACCAATCTCCTTATTGTTTTTTTCTGCTTGTGTTAGTAGGTATACTTTCTTACAATGAAAGTAGATTGGTTGTAAGCCTATGTAATTTAAACAATACAAGTCTATTTCATTTTTCAGGTCAAAGTATTTTTATCATAAATATGGTGATTGAGATATGTTGGAAAAATTACACTCAAGGATTGAATGAATTGTATGATTGTATTAGTTTCATATGCCGTTAGGAATAATCAAGCCTTGAATGACATTAATCATTGCAATTGATGTGATAAGGTTTGTTGGCCTCAAATTTATGGCATTCACCGACTCAGTGAAGAAAACCACAATTGCCACCTTTCCAACCCCATCTAAAACATGAATACAAAATGGAGAAATCCTCCACAACGTACAAATACTAATTAATAGAATGAATTTAAGAATTTCAATCTCATGGAGGGACATTATTAGCAAGATAAGAATGAAAGTAGGTTTGTTGAAGAATCCCCCAAAGACATGAAATCCATTATAATCATATTTTTTACATTCTAAGATAAGTAATTGTAGGTAAATGTTGGAATATTTTTTATGTTATAAGAATATTTAATAGACATAGGTAAATGTAAATGACGTTGTTAAAAGATGTAAATGTAAATACTTTTGCCATATAAAAGATGTAGGTAAATGTAAAAGGTGATCTGCCTTAGATTTTTATGAGGCACTTTTGCATTTGATTATACTGGTTAAATTAGGTGCTTGACCTCTCTAGATCCATCAATTCCATGACAATAGACTTCCAATTATTGACGGAATACACATGAGTTTGTCATTACAAATATATTTAAGGTGTTGTTTTCTTAATTTTTTTCAAATCATTACATTAACCAATAAAAATCAATATAAGATGGTTACAATTACAAATAAAAAAACATACAATAGAAATCATGGTCCAATATTCATCTAAGAGAGGGAAAACAACTCATTAAATAATTCTACTATTTGAATAAAATATCTCTAAATATATAGAAAAAGAAATAATAATTCTACTATTTTATAGTCTTAGATCCTAAATCCAATAAAATATGCATTGCCTTACAAATTTGGACCATGTTATATGGGTATGTGGTTTTATGAGGTTTTTGAAATATGTTATTTGGAAGTAAGAATTGATATGCTCCTTGTTGGGCATTCTATCATACACCATGTTCAACTTATTTTAAATAATGTTACAACTTTAATTATGTATGTAACTCTCCTTTGTTTCCATATACACTGATGCGAGATCGTAAATAAAAATGTAGTTGATGGATTTCTAGTTAGAGGGATGTCATCCCTCTATCAACATCAATTTCCTTTTAACTGACATGCACTCGCTAAAGAGGGGATTTGAGTTGGAAATTTTCAGGATGGAAGGGATTTTGTTGCACCCGCCTTGCATTAGATCCTATACTGTTATCCCATAAATAGGTGAAGTTTTTTGCTCCTTCTATGAGTTGTCCCTTTCTTAATGAAGGACCTGAAGCACCATGATGCACTGGTCAGAGGTCCCTCTGGTTTTTCTCTGCTCATAGAACCGGGGCCTTTTCACCATAGACCTCTAACTCCTGCAAATGCTTTCGAGGTTTTGATGCGATTTAATAGACACCGTCACCAAACATTCAATGAAAATTGCATGAGGAAGTTTGGGGATAAGCTCCATCTCTAATTCAAGGGCCTAAACTACATGATACCCATTTATAACTGGAAGTTGAATGGCCTTGGATTTTTAAAACATGGTTGCTAAACTCAATTGGTTTCGAACTAAATTATCTAATTTAATTCGATTTTTTCAAAACTGTCAGAATAGTCCAATTTGTTTCGGGAGTATTTTAAATGCTAAGAAAAAATGCAAATAAAACTTAAAACTGAAACCCTAAACAAAAAGTGTCTAAAACTAAAATGAAAACCTAACAATCCTGCGAACTATGATGAGCACATAAGCAGTATAAGTGATACAAAGATTTAAAAAATGACCATATATTAGTGACTATTGACGATAGCTACAAAGGTCGGCCATAATAGCAAAAATAAGAAGAGTACATCAAAGAAGAGTGTCCACGAGACAATAATGCAAATATTTATCAGCCGGTGAGTACCTTCCTCGGAGTCATTATTCATTATTACAGCCTACAAGGCATGTGTTCATGGCTGCGAGGAACATGTTCATGTGTTGAGGGCTCAAGTGGATACAATAGACTCGTAAAGCATTTTTAAGTAGATTTAGTAAGTTTTGCATTTTAGGTATATAGTTCATACATTTTCATTACATCTCACATTTTCATTACATATCATGGATTGATATGGGGTGTGTGGGTGTAAAAAGGGTTACGACTTACTATATAACTCATGCCCACCTGTTGTCTATATAGAGTTAGACAAAAACAATCTCCTCTCAAAATTTGCACAAAATGGGTTTGTTGAAATGGCTTTTGAAACTATTTGGAAAATGCATTCACACTTTTTCCTAGGATCATTCCATATGTGTCAAAGTGCAAGCATTGCATCTGGACATCAAAAATCATCAAACCATAATGGAAATATGTTATTTGGTAGGCATGTAAACAAAATTTGGCACCGTACACAGAGCACGTGAACAATTTAAGAAATTGTGTCGACAAGATGTAGTTTTGTGGACTACAATAAATACATGATATGCACAAAATGGTTTCATTGAAAGGTTGAAACTTTTGAGTAAATGTATAGATGGTAGGTGTAAAGACAAACTCCACAACCTTTGTCAACGTACTCCTAACCCACTCCCAAATCATCCTAAAATGGGAGTTTTAGAATAGGGTATGGATATCCATCAAAATATAGTGAGAAGCATATTTTGGTCAAATTTTATAGTTGTTAATGCTCGTGTGGACATGTATATAAAATATTAATGCTCGCCAAAACATGAGGACAAATTAGAAATGTATTTTAAAGTGCAGGTTTTCAGGGACAATTTTTCTCACATTTTTTCCCTATGGCCTTTTCAAGTGACCTTTATCCTGGCAACCTACACTTACGAGAAGACATAAACATACACGGGAAACCTCATGAGGCATAATTTTGTTTCATAAAAGGCAATCAACACGTGCCCAACCTAATTGGTTTCAAGCATACGTGAGATATGTGAGAAATGGGCTAGTTGAAAAGGCCTTGAACCCTTATCCGACGACAATCATGAACTGCCCAATCTATCAAACTAGCACCCAACTTGACCAACCACATACACCAGCCATGTCAACTATTTGACAAGAAGTCTTCGAAAAAAGTCATCTCATGAAATGCAATGATAATACTATATTTACAAAAATGGGATTGTGTAAAAGGCCTTGGAAACTTTTAAATGTCAAAACTTGTGCTTGGTGCATGAAACACTAAAATGGGTGTTTTACAGAGGGTATGGACACTTATGAACACTACAAAAACATAATTCACTGATTGTACTTCACCAACTTCCTTGATCAAATGCATTATTTTAGATGTGTGCCTACAATACCTCTTACAATTCTGTGCGACAAACACATATGCACCTCTTCTCCACAAATCATAAAACAAAAGCCCACTTCCTTGAGTCTCTTTCCTTTCCCTGCAACAAATTCCTTTATTGATACTCCACAATCGTGTTTTCCATATTTTCGTAGTTTCCCCTGTTTTCCACCTTCTTCAAACATTGCACACCATCAACCGAAACCCATCCCCGCATATTTTTCTCCTCTCTGTTAAAAAAATTCCTTCCTATTAATCCCTATCGACGTCTCCATCGCACTACTTTAATGCGATTGCTAGTTTTAAATACTCTTATACCATTCTCAATTCGGGGCGAGACAAATATAGAACCACCTCTAACTCGCCCTTCGGTAAGCATTCAACTTCCTCAGCACATCTCCTCGAACGATTCGGAAAAGTCTTTCATCCGAAGCAAGGGATCCTTTTTTAGGTGGTACAGACCAATCAGTGTCAACCATATGTATTTCTTCTTTAGTGACAGTTCGGGCTAAGCTAATTCCCCTGCCTCCGCGTCCATCTTCCCTGAGGGCACCAACCGCAAACAAAATTCTTCCTCATCCTTAGTCACATTGAACATCTTCCGCAAGTCTTATGAATCATCGTAGGCGTCAGCGCTAGCATCAGTTTCTGTGTCAGTATTGTGTGCGTCGACAGGGTCCTCACAATTTTTCTGTCCAGAATAGGTCTCCAATATTTATGTACACCATCTTCTTCTCATTGACAACAATTTGGGGTAGTTTTTCAATGTAGTGATATTTTCTACAATTCTAAAGCATATAATTTGCAATTGGCAATAACTCTTTCTTACCTAAAAAATTCATGTTCTATATACTAAATTGGATTTTAACCTATCCATGAAAGTCGATGCAACAAGAACAATTCATTTTTTTACGCATTGTGTAGACCATTGAAAGATCCATATATAAGTTATGACAATATGTTTTTGACAAATTTTAGAAGAAGACGACACTTTGAGTGTTTAGATCTCAGTCTTTGGAAAGAAATTTCTACGTTTGCACACATATCCTTAGTAGTACTTATATTGTAGTTTTCTTACTATGCTCCTTCCAACGTGTCAAGATAATTTAGAAAAAAATCTTCCTAATAGTTTTGAGGGAAACAAACAAGGGAATTTCATGAGTTGTTTTCAAATGTTTGTTTTCTCCCTCAAAAGAAGGATCACATGGACATAATTTATGTTTATAGGGAAACCATTTCCATCGAACAATTGAGATGAAGGATATGTTGGAAATTCTCCAAAGAACTATTGAATTGTTGGTAGACCGCTTTACTGTAAAAATAGCTAGAAGAATGTTGGCCTCCGTACTTTGTTAATTTTGTGTCATGGAGAATATTGTTTTGTCAAAATATTTTGTGTTGCCTACAAGGATACGAAACTATATCTGTGGTGTATTCGAGATGGATGTAGATCTCAAATATAGTCTCCTATCATTACATGGATATGTATTCCACATTTTCATATTCTTGGAATCTTCTCTTAATTTTGAGATTCTTGGAATACTAACAAGCTCAAACTCAAGTCTAAATTTTGCAATTAAAATGTTCACTTTGGGTTTCGAAGGATACAATAGATCTTTGAATATATGATGATGTAAATGCTCATTCTTAAGCCTCCAATTACATAAAAATAACAATGATACTGTTAAGTACTGCCGTGACAAAAATTGTAATGTGCAGGCTGGTAGAATATTAAAAAAGGTTTACCAATTGGGTTGAACACTTGTCGCTAGTATTTGGTGAAACAATGTCAATGTCTCAAAAGGAAACCCATGTTTTGTCTCATGATTGCATTGCACAAGATGATATTTTGTTCAGTCATTTTGTTAAACATTTTGTGTGCATACATGCATATAAGAGCATACAGACTTGGCTAAACTTTTTCGCTTGCTATACATGTGTATAAGAGCATTTCATAGAAGTTCGCATGCTAGAAACTTAAATTCCCTATTATTGATGCATGAAACGATTTTTATTACTCCGTGAAAAGATTTTCTTTGAAGTGCAGGTTTGGATTAGTGAAAGATAATTAGAAGAGTTTTCAAGAACTATGTGTAGTTAGGAGAATGTGTAGTGCCTCCTTCAGCCAACCTTCTGTACATTAAGTTGTGATTTTGAGATTGAGATAGGCACTAGATGACACGTGATAATTTTACAAATTTACAAGTTTTTCACACCTAAAAGAACACCGATTTTTTTAAAACAACGATAATTAAAGCTTGTGTGCACGACAAATGAGAGTGAAACTCTCTCTCTTTCACAGATGGAGAAAAAATTATTTGGGCATGTGCACTTACCTGACATGCTTTTTACATGTTTCCTCAAAGGATGCATGTTTATTTTTACAAATGTTTTATGGCTTGACCAACAGTCGTGAAAAAGTCATTAGAATATGTTAAAAAATTCCAAAAACTTGCACGTTGTCAGATTGCTTACCCAACACTTGTATTCATCGCATTGAGACAAGAGTTTAGATTGCATCCATTTTTATTACTATAACAAAGCAGTTTCCATTGCCACACGTTCAATTCAAAAAATTTAGGCTCCTTCAAAATTTGTACAAATTAGGCACATAAAATAACAACTAGCATAAATAAAATGAAGAATTGCAAATAAAACATATTATTGCAAACTTAGATCAACACTTTTGTGCATATATTTCTCCTTCCTTCTCAGAGATTTGGCTTAATACAATCTCTCTGAATGTGTTTGATATAAAAAAAATTACAATTGCCTATAATAAATAGATGGCTTCATCTAACAATAAAACACTCAACACTCCTAAAAAGAGAACTAAAAAGCACATGCTTTTGTGCAATACAATGATTTTGATTTATTTTCTTTAATAGCTTTTCCTAAACTTAAGAAAAACTAAAACTAAATTCACAAGTAAAAACATGTAAAAAGCAAACTTCTTTTTACTTTTCTTTGGGAAAAATTAAACTTTTTCTAACACTCCCCCTTAATTTTGACCTTCAAATTTTTATTTTTCTGGAGCTAAGTGTGCACTTCTAGATCTGACATATTCTAGATCACAAACTCCCAAACAAGTTCTCAAATACTCAAAAAATTTATTTCCCAAAACTTTCGTAAAGGTATTTACAAACTAATCTTCGAATCTGCAAGATTCAAGACAAATTTCCTTGTTGTTAACCAACTCCCTGATGAAGTGATACCTTGTGTCTATGTGTTTTCTCCTCTTGTAAAAAATATGATTTTTACACAATGATATTGTTAAGATAATTTAGAAAAAATTCTTCCTAATAGTTTTGAGGGAAAATACGAAACAAAGGGAATTTCTGACTGAATTGTTGTCACAAAACATTTGTGTAGCATCCTGTTGATTCTACTTCAAATATTTCAACACTCTTCTCATCCAAACTGCCTGACATGCTACTCCTGTTGCTGCTACATACTCTATTTCTACTGAAGATAATGTGACTAAGGGCTACTCTACTTCTGCTGAAGATAGTGTGACTATGGGCTGCTTCTTCAATGACCATGAAACTACGCCTGTTCGAAAGTGAAAAGCATAGCCAAATGTGCTCTTTCTGTCATCAATACTTCTGGAACTGTCACTATCTATGTAACCTATGAGTTTTAACTCATCTGTCACTATCTGTGTAACCTATGAGTTTGAACTCATCTAATATTGAATACAAAATTCCATGTTTCTTAGTTCCACATACATACCTTAAAATATTTTTTTCCATCTTGCCAATGTGAATCTTTTGGACATTCACGAACCTTGAGATGAGGCTCACTACATAATATCTGTCCTTGTGGTCTATTGACCTTGAGATGAGGCTCACTACATAATATCTGTCCTTGTGGCCGTCAAATACATGAGACTTCTGACTAGCCTTTTGAACAATGTTGGATCTACAAATGATCCAATGTCATCTTTGCTTAACTTAAAACCTTGCAACTGGTTCCTCTGTCACGTTGCAACTGGTGTTGGTGCTGACTTGCAATTCAACATGTTAAATATATTTAAAACATTATTAGCATACTTTGCTTGTGAAATAAAAACTCCATCTTCTGATTGTTGAACTTCTATGCCAAAAAAATATCTAACAATAAAACACTCAACACTCCTAAAAATGCATGCGAAAAAAATAGTGCACGAGGCCTAGACATGTCATCTCAAATTCTTTCTTCATAGCTGATGTGAATGAATCTGTAGATAGATTTCCAGTGATGATTAAATCATCCACATATAAAGAAACAATCAAAATTTTACCTTGCTCATCTTGATCTTGATGTATAAGGTAGGCTCACTGCTGCTCCTACTGAAACCATTCTATATCAAATAAGAATCAATCCTGCGTACCAAGCTCTAGGTGTTTGCTTAAGACCATAGAGCTCTTTTTAGAATCTGTATACCTTTCCTTCATGACCTTCAATCTCATAACCTTCTAGCTGATTCATCTTCTGATGTACTTCTTCTTCAAGAAAACCAATCAAGAATGCTAATTTTACATCCATATGATAAATAGACCATTTTTTTGAGCTGTAATTGCTAAAACCATTATTACCGTGACTAAACGTGGTATAGACCTTCAATCTCAAATGTATCATTGTAATCTACTCCATATTGTTGTGAAAAACCATTATTACTCTGCTAACAAACCTTGTTGTGAAAAACCTCTTATGTTTCTATACTTTACCATCAGCAGTATATTTGGTCTTATAGACCCACTCTACTCCTATCACGTCCTTTCCTTCTGGAAGATCTACCAATTCCCATGTATGATTCTTCTCTATGGCGTCTATCTCATCATCAATGGCTTGAACCCAAAATTAATTTTCTATAGCCTCTTCAAAGCATGCTGGATCTGCAACTTGAGAAAATAATGCAAAGACTGAAAAAGAATGAGTTGTATCAACATTATAAATCTCACTAAGACTCCTTGTTTTCTGCTATAAAGGGCTATCTGATGATGGATTGTTTTGCACTGAAGGAGTAGCCTCTAGTGTTCTTTGTTAGAAAAATATTAATTTTTCCCCAAGAAAAGAAAAAAGTAGTTTGCTTTTTACATGCTTTTACTTTTGAGTTTAGTTTTAGATTCCTAGCTTTAGGAAAATTTTTTAAAGCAAATAAATCAAAAGCTTTGTATTGCACAAAAGCATGTGATTTTTAGTTCTATTTTTAGGAGTGTTGAGTGTTTTATTGTTAGATGTAGCCATCTATTTATTAGAGGAAGTTTTAAGTGTTTTCATATCAAACACATTCACTGAGATTGTATTGAGTCGAAGCTCTGAGAAGGAAGGAGAAATATATGCACAAAAGTGTTGATATGAGTTTGCAATAATCTATTTTATTTGCAATTATTTATTTTATATCTATTAGTTGTTATTTTATGTGCCTAATTTCTACAAATTGGTATTAGAACGTGAAATTTTTCAGTGGGTTTCTAATTGAGAACAAGTTATGGCTTCTATATCCAGTCTGCAAACACCACAATTTACAGGAAAAAATTGCGAGTATTTGTCATTAACTATGAAGGTACTATTCAGATCCCAGGATGTGTGGAAAATTGTAGAGAATGGGTACATAGATTCCGTAGATGCAACAACATATAACACAATCTCACAGGAAGAGAAAGAAACTTTGAAAGAATTAAGAAAGAAATACAGAAAATATATTTTCTTCATTCATCAAGCCATGCATGAAAGCATCTTACCTAGAGTGGAAGCATCCAGTAAAGAAAAAATTGTGTGGGAAACTCTTCAAGTTGTGTATCAAGGTAAAGAGAAAGAAAAAACCACCAAGCTACAGTTACTTCGTAGAGATTTTGAAAATATGTCAATGAAAGATTCAGATTTTGTAGAATCGTTCTTTACTTTTGTAGTTGGTTTGATCAATCAAATTAAATATCATGGTGAAAATATTGGGGAAAAAAGAATTATTGAAAAGTTGATTAGAAGTTTTCCTACAAAATTTGATCCTTTGGTAGTTGCTATTGAAGAAACTAAGGATCTAAGTCAGTTTTCAATTGATGAGTTGCATGCATCACTAATAAATCATGAACAGAGGTTGAATAGATCACATGTAGTTGTAGATCAAGATTTTTCATCATAGGTATCCAGAAATCATGGAAGAGGAAGAGGAAATTTCAGCCCTAGAGGCAGAGGAAGAAGTTCATCTAGAGGACGCAACAGCGGTCCATCAAACTCAAGTGGAAGAGGACATAGTCAATAACACAATCATTATCATTTTTCAGGTCAGAGACAAGATAAATCACATGTTCAGTGTCACTATTACAAGAGATATGGGCAATATGCTTTTGAATGCAAGAAAAAGCAGTATGATCATAACAAGCAGAATCAAAATCAAGTTAGAATCTCTACTCCAAGCTCCATGTTTATTGCATGAAAAAAATATTGCTGAAGCATTGCCTATTGAGTGTAATCTATCTCAAGAGAGTCCTAGTGATGTGTGGTATTTGGATTCTGGTTGCAATAATCACATGCTAGGTAACTTAGATTTATTTTCTAATTTGGATGAGTCAGTAAAGTCAGAAGTTACCCTTGGGAATAATAATACAGTGATTGTAAAAGGAAAAGGAACAATAAAAATTCTAACTAAAAAGGGGGAGCATAAAATTATGCACGATGTTTATTATGTTGCAGGTTTGAAGCACAATCTAATTAGCATTGGTCAATTGGTACAAAAGGGATACATAGTTTACATTGAAGAAAACGAATGCGTGATCGTGGATAAAGCTCAAAGTACACAGGTGATTGCTAAAGTGAAGATGAAAAGAAACATAATTTTTCCTTTGAAGATTATATCATCCACATCCGGAGCTCATATTACAGATCAGTCCAGAGCTAAAGAGATTGAATTAGCTTTTCAGTCAATTGAAAAAGATGAATCATGGCTATGACATCTCAGGTTTGGTCATTTAAACTTTGGTGGTTTGAATTTATTACACAGAAAAAATATGGTGAAAGGTTTACCTTTGATTTAGAAACCAGATAGAGTTTGTGAAGGTTGTATTTTAGGGAAGCAACACATAGAATCTTTCCTAGTTTTCAAAACAAGGAGAACAAGTGCACCACTTGAAATTGTTCACTCAGATTTATGTCAACCAATGCAAAAAAATTCTATTGGAGGTTGTTTATATTTTATGACATTCATTGATGACTAAACAAGGAAGACTTGGGTTTACTTTTTGAGACATAAATCAGATGCTTTTGATATATTTCAATAGTTCAAGGCTTTAGTGGAAAAGCAAAGTGGATACTACATCAAAGTTTTGAGAATAGACAGAGGAGGTAAGTCTGTTTCTAATGATTTTATGAATTTTTACAAATATCATGGAATCTACAAGTAGTTTACTACCAGGTATACACCACAATAGAATGGCATGGCAGAGAGAAAGAATAGAACCATCATGGAGATGGAAAGAAGTATAATGAAGGCAAATCATCTTTCAAATGAGTATTGGGAAGAAGCAGTAGAAACTGCTATTTACATCATAAATAGGTGTCCAACAATTTTTTTTTCGAAAAATGGTTCCTCAACAAGCTTGGACTAAGAGGAAACACAATGTTTCTCATTTTAGAATTTTGGTTGTGTGGCATACGCACATGTGCCTGATGAGCTAAGGAAGAAATTATACAAAAAATGAGAAAAGTGCATATTTATTGGATATTTATAGAATACAAAAACTTTACAAATTATTAAATCCAGTTACCAGAAAGGTCATAATCAACAGAGATGTACAATTTGTTGAAAATGAGGCATGGGATGGAAGTATTGAGAAAATAGTCAATGTAGCAGCAACTATTCCTCATGATGATATGGCTGATTAAAGCATTGAGAAGCAAGGTATTGTATCTTATTCAAATCTTAGACATGCACCACAAGTTGTAGTACAAGCTACATGTCCATCTACATCTAGGAGGTCTCCAAGATTTCAGTCATCTTCAACCATTCAACAGACACCACAAAGAATGTAGAAATTAGGCACATAAAATAACAAATAACAGATATAAAATAAATAATTGCAAATAAAATAGATTATTACAAACTCAGATCAACACTTCTGTGCATATATTTCTCCTTCCTTCTCAAAGATTTGGTTAAATACAATCTCAGTGAATGTGTTTCATATGAAAACACTTACAACTGCCTCTAATAAATAGATGGCTACATCTAACAATAAAATACTCAACATTCTTAAAAGTAGAACTAAAAAGCACATGATTTTTTGCAATACAAAGATTTTGATTTATTTTCTTTACACTATTTTTCTAAAGCTATGAATCTAAAACTAAATTCAAAAGTAAAAGCATGTAAAAAGCAAACTGCTTTTTACTTTTCTTGGGGCAAAATTAATCTTTTTCTAACACTCCTCCTTAATTTTGACCTTCAAGATTTTATTCTTCTAGAGTTGAGTGTGCAGTTCTAGATTTGACATATTCCAGATCACAAACTCCCAAAAATTTTCTCAAATACTCGAAAAATTTATTTCCAAAAGCTTTCATAAAGATATCTACAAACTGATCTTCGGATCTACAAAATTCAAGACAAATTTCCTTGTTGGTAACAACCTCCTTGATGGAGTGATACCTCGTGTCTATGTGTTTTCTCCTCTTGTGAAAAACATGATTGTTGGACAATGTTATTGCTGAATTGTTGTCACAAAAAATATGTGTAGCATCCTCTTGATTCTTCCTCAAATATTTCAACACTCTTCTCATCCAAACATCCTGACATGTTGCTGCTACATAATCTACTTCTACTAAAGATAATGTGACTATGATCTTCTTCTTTGATGCCCATGAAACTACGCCTGTTCCAAAGTGAAAATAATATCCGTATGTGGTCTTTCTGTCATCAATACTTCTGGCACTATCACTATCTGTGTAACCTATGAGTTTGAACTCATCTGATATTGAATACAAGATTCTATGATTCTTAGTTCTATATACATACCTCAAAATTATTTTTCCAGCTTGCCAATGTGAATCTTTTGGATATTCCATGAACCTTGAGATGAGGTTCACACCATACATAATATCTGGCCTTATGGCCGTCAGATACATGAGACTTCCAACTAGCCTTTTGAACAATGTTGGATCTACAAATGATCCACTGTCATCTTTTCTTAATTTCAAACCTGCTGCAACTGGTGTTGATGCAGGGTTGCAATTAAACATGTTAAATCTCTTCAAAACATCATTAGCATACTTTTCTTGTGAAATAAAAACTCCAGCTTCTGATTGTTAAACTTCTACACCCAAAACTTAGTGCATGAGGCCTAGATCTTTCATCTCAAATTATTTCTTCATAGATGATTTGAATGAATCTGTAGATAGATTTCCAGTGATGACTAAATCATCCACATATAAAGAAACAATCAAAATTTTACCTTGCTCATTGATCTTGATGTATAAGGTAGGCTCACTGCTGCTCCTACTGAAACCATTCTGTATCAAATAAGTATCAATTCTGCTATACCAAGCTCTGGGTGCTTGCTTAAGACCATAGAGCACTTTTTTCAACATGTATACCTTTCCTTCATGACCTTCAATCTCATAACCTTTTGGCTGATTCACATAAACTTCTTCTTCAAGAAAACCATTCAAGAATGCTGATTTTACATCCATATGATAAATAGGTCATTTATTAATTGCTAAAACCATTCTTACCGTGTCCAAATGTGCTACAGGTGAAAATGTATCATTGTAATCTACTCCATATTGCTGTGAAAAACCTCTGGCAACCAGCCTTGCTTTATGTTTATGTACTTTACCATCAACATTATACTTTGTCCTCTAGAACCATTTCACTCCTCTCACGTCCTTTCCTTCTAGAAGATATATGAATTCCCATGTCTAATTCTTCTCTATGTAATTTATCTCATCATCCATGGCTTGAAACCAAAATTCATTGTTTATAGCCTCTTCAAAGTATACTGGATCTGTAGCTTTAGACAATAATGCAAAAACTGAAAAAGTATTAGTTGTATTAACATTATAAATCTCACTAAGACTCCTTGTTTATTGCTGCAAAGGGCTATCTGATGATGGAATGTTTTTTACTGAAGGAGTAGCTTTTGGTGTTCTTTGTGGTGTCTACTGGATGGTTGAAGATTTCTGAAATCTTGGAGACCTCCTAGATGTATATGGAGGTGTAGCTTGTGCTTCAACTTGTGATGCATGTAAACTATTCGAAGAAGATATAATACCTTGCTGCTCTATGCTTTCATCTGTCATATCATCATGAGGAATTAAAAGGGAAAGGTTTTGGTTTGAACTTTCCATTCTTAGATGAAGTACTTTCTTTATTCTGTACATACATTACTTCTTTATATTCTTCATAATTACTCTAATCAAGTAATGTGGAGATTACTCTTTCTAAGATAATTGTTACAAAATTGAATAAGGTACTATAAACATTTATATAGAATACCTTTGAACCTCCAAGCAAGCCAGGACTCTGTATTAACAATTCAAAATTATTGGAAATTGGAGAAAACTTTTAGTAGAAGAATTGATATGTTGAATTTGAGAGCTGCATAGTAAAATCCGTATTCCTTCAAAAATATGAACTGGGTTCTGCTGAAATTTCTATTTTCATTTTCTGAAAAGCACTTGGTTCTGTGTATAATATTATAGAAAAACCCAAATCTATAAACGAAATATAGAAGCTATTATTTGAGACATATTTGATCAAGAAAACACTGAAATTTCCCGCATCAGACCTGCTCTGGTACCAAATGAAAATATAATATCAGAATTGCATAAATTAAATTCAAAATATTACTCTTCATTCTTGCTATTACAAAGGAAGTATTACACCCATATATATAGGAGAGGTAGTTCCTATATTTAAGGAGAGATAATCTCCATAAATATCTCCACACACAACTCCTAAAACAACTCCATTTTATTTTACGTGAGATTTTGTTTTCTCACAAAACTAATATTGTTACTGAGTTGTTTACTCAAAAAACTCGTAAAAATATTTACTCACCCACTCATAATTACATTTACAATAATGTAATTAATTATTACAACACATATTATATTATCCTAGATAATATAATCACTCACATAATATTCTATGTTCACACTACAACATAGATATTCCTAACATAAACAATAACAATGGTAGGAGATTTGGAGAAGGAATTCATTTCTTTTAATTTGCTGTGACTGGAACTTTTGACCTCTGTGTTTTTTACGAGTAGGGTTACATTCACCTTTACGTTGGAATACAAGCTAAGATTGAGGAAGTGCTCTCTATTGCATTCCTAAAAATTTCATAATGTGCTAAAACTCGAAAACCTTTAATGATGAAATCCGACAGGGGAGCCTTCCAATACAGTATGTTTTTTTAATTCCGCTAAATTTGTAAAAAAAAATCTTTTGAAGACAGTTGTTTAATCAATTTCAATAAAGTTTTAGTGTTTTTTTTGTAGTGAAAAATGTAGGATATCTATTTCGCTCAATTTCGAGCGGTTTTTGGAATTTATTACCATGAAAACATCACTACAGAAGCTTGAATTTGTTTGCCATATGATTATGTTTATTTCTTGATGTGAAAAATCCAGAATAAGATATTTTACATTTTCGGATAAAATTTAAGTGGATTTTGCAATTTTTAGCTAATTCAAAATGTCTTTAAAGCTTTGAAGTTTTAATTTGTTTGTTATATTGCTTTTTTTTTTCATTGGCCTTATAAAAATTAAAATGCTATGATTTTGGATAAAATATTTAAGGAAGGTTTCATATGGATACATCAAAATAATAGAAATAATGTATTATATTTATTTTTCAGATCTCTCATGTAATACATTAGGCTATTATATAGCCATATTGCAATCTCAACTATATCTTAATAAATGGGAACAACATACATGGTAATAGACACGGGTAATAATAAACCTATGAGAATACAATAACAAAAAAATAATAATAGAACAATATACCCAAAGTAAATACTATTTCCTAACATTCCCCCCCCTAGTTTTTACATGGTAAAACATATCTTGTTATTTGATTGGAGCTTGCCACCTCTATGTGACCATGATCAAATTCTCAAATGTGCAGCATCGGGCATGCACAAATCTCACAGATGCGCCAACACACATTTATTCCTCTGCTAATAGTTTTCTCCAACTTCTACCAACACCCTAAACAAATTGGTTTTGTAGGTGTACCAATAACCTTTCACAATTGGTTTTATAGGTTCAAAAAAAACCTTACACAATTGGTTTTATAGGTTCACTAAAAACCTTAGACAATTGGTTTTCTTGGTTTACCAATAACCTTCACATCATGATTGCTACAATAAATTTTGATCAACATTCTACAATGTTTCTACAAAAGGGGTTACATGAGGAATACTCTCAAGTGAATAGGATCTTCATCATCTATTCTTATTTTCATACCACACTGAAGAAATGAAATCTACAATAGACAAAAAATTCATCATACCAAAAGTGTCGTTGATGAATGAGGAGACGTCGTTGTCTAAACTCCACCCTCTATTACCTCTATCCTCCAGTAGAAAATCATCTAATACAAAAAATATTCATTCCTTTGATTTTGTATATGAGTTGTATTTCCTTCCTCTTCATTCTCTCCTTCTTCATCAACAACTATGGCATTATCTTCTAGTTTCCCATCAGGTAAGTCTTGTTCTCTTTTCCTATAATTTGTAGATATATGACAGATTTTTTAACAATAGTATTAGGTAAGTTGTTTCTTTGTACCTTTCGAAGTTAAACCATATTTTGATTTATTCTTAACAAATGATTTTTATTTATTTTTTCTACCATACATTGTAGTTTCCTCTGGTTCAATAATACTAATTCTTTTTTCTTCTTCAAGTAAAGAAGAAATGAGATCTTCTAGACTAGGATTGATTTTACTCAATGTAAAAACCATATTAAGATAATTGGCTGACATGCTATTCAATAATTTTTTTTTGCATCATCATCAAACACATATATTTTAATTTCTGCTAACTAATTTGAGATAGATAGAAACTTACTAATGTGCTCTACCATGCTATCGCCTTCTTCCATTTAACACCAAAAATTATTTGCTTCAATGCTATCGCTACACTTCCAGCTTGTTAACCAAACAATTTGTTTAATGTTTTCCAAATTCTATGAGAGGATTTAGAAAAGTCTATATGATGAAAATAAGCCTCAGATAGTCCCAATCCAATGATTGTTGTCGGTTTTTGGTCCTTTCTCTCCAATGTTTCTGATTTTTCTGCATCTACTGGTTTATTTCCGTTTCAGTCATCAATATCCCACAAGTCTTTATTGATTAGAAATAGTTGTGTTCAAACTTTTCATATGTGGAAATCATTTCTATCAAATTTTTTAATATGACTAAATTTATCTATGAAAAAAATGACAATACAAATTTTGAAACTTATCGATGCTAATAGGATTTGATTAATTGCAGCTACAAAATTAGGAAAATATGACTTGAATTAAAGATGTAAAGAATATAAAGACCAAGTTGTAAACCTCTTAGTTATCTGATGCAAATATAGGCTCAATATTCTTCAACACGAGAACCAAAATATTTGAATACAAATCCCAATAAATTTTTTGACATGTGGATCTCGGTAAGCAAGTAGTTGCTGAAGGATGCATGTTCAAACTGCAGTTCCACCGCCACCACTGCAGCTCATCTTCTGCAGTTTCCTTTAACTAGTTCTTTATTTCAGTTAATAAATTGTAGACTGAGAAATTCCTTCAGTCATAGGATTAGTTTACTTTCAGTTAAGTTTTTGTTCTCTTTTGTTTGCAGCTTCATTCGCTGCCTAATAAACTGCAGCATCTTTCAGTCTTAATTGATGCCTGTATTTTAGGATCTAGCTGAGTTCTTCTTCAGTTATCTCTTTCATTACTGTAGCTGCTCCTTCTTTTAAATGTAATCCTCTCCTTCAGATTTAAAGCACAACAGAAGGAAAAAGAACACAGTTCTAAGTTGAATAAAACAGAACTTCATTAGCCTCAGTGTTGTTCACTCACTTTGTGAGCAGATTTACTTTTAATTTCTATGTGTTTTGTTTTGTTTTATTCATTGTTCATAAAATATTCAGTATAGTATAAGTGCTGAGATTTTATAATCTTCAATTGGTATCAGAGCTGGCTGCAGGACTATTCTTTTTTGCAAAAGTTACAGGTTAACAGTTCTCTCCAAGAATTACCAGAATGTCAAATGGTGGCAATTTCTCATTCCAGCTTCCGCTGTTTACCGGAGACAACTACGATTATTGGAGTATAAAGATGAAGACCCTACTATTATCCCAAGATATCTAGGATTTAGTAGGAGGATACACGGAACCTGCAGATCAGAATGCTTCAAATGCTTTAACAACAAATCAATGAACGCAATTGAAAGAAGACAAAAAGAAGGACAATCGAGCTCTTTTTGCTATCTAATCTGCATTGGATATATCAATTTTTCCCCGTATAGCTGGTATGAAAAAGTCAAAGGAAGCATGGGAGGCCCTACAAACTGCATACCAAGGATCTGACAAAATAAGGTTGGTAAGACTTCAAACCCTTCAAAGAGATTTTGAAAGTTTAAGTATGAAGGAATTTGAGTCTATTCAAGAGTTTATTACTAGGGCTCAAAGTATTGTGAACCATCTTAAAACTCAAGGGGAAAGTGTCATAGAGCAAAAAATTGTAGAAAATATTTTGAGATCTCTTCCTCCAAAGTTTGATCCAGTGGTCATAGCCATTGAAGAAAGTAAAGATCTAGCCACATTCAAAGTTGCAGAGTTGATAGGTTCTTTGCAATCTCATGAGGAGCGTATGCAACATTCTACAGTGAACCTCGTTCAAGCCTTCCAGTCTACTGTAAGAATTGAAGAAAAATCTACAACCCCTTCTCAATCAAACAAATCTGAAGGGGAATCTTCTACATCTAGAGGACGTGGCAGAGGAAGAGGAAGAGGAAACAAAAGAGGAAGAGGAAGAAGTTGGAGAAGCATCCAGTGCCAATATTGTGAAAGGTATGGACACTATGAATCTAAATGTAGAAAGAAAAAATCTGATTTAAATAAGTCAAGAGCCAACTATACTGAAGAGTCTTTTGAAGAAGCAAACCACTCTACATTCTTCGCTTGCAATTTGGCAAAAGAACCTCAAAAGGATGTTTGGTTCTTGGATAGTGGTTGCTCAAATCATATGACAGGTAAATCTGATCTCTTTGTCAAATTAGATGAATATGTAAGGAGTCAAGTAAAATTTGGTGATGATAAAGAGGTTGATGTAATGGGAAAAGGTACCCTTGTAGTGAAAACTAAGCAAGGAGAAACTACATTTATTCATGACACTTTGCATGTGCCCAAATTACAACATAATCTTTTAAGTATTGGGCAGCTTGTAGCAAAAAATTACAAGGTTGTGTTTGAAGATAACTACTGCAAAATATTTGATAAATCAGCTAATCATTATCTTGTAGCAAAGGATTGTATGACAGAGAATCGATTATTTCCTCTCACTTTGGAGTCCAGTAAGATGCATGCCCTCAAGGAAACCATAGATGATTCATGGTTATGGCACCAATAGTATGGTCATTTGCATTTTCAAGGATTAAGTTTGCTTCATAAGAAAGGCATGGTGAGAGGACTTCCTGCAATTCAGGAAAAAGAAGAAGTTTGTTCAGGGTGTGCACTTGGCAAGCAACATCGAGACAGTTTTCCAATGAACAAATCATGGAGGGCAAAATCTCCTCTAGAGCTTGTGCATAGTGACATTTGTGGTGACATGCAAGAGGAATATTTGGGTAAGAATATTTACTTTC
Source organism: Taxus chinensis (assembly GCA_019776745.2). Lineage (NCBI taxonomy): Eukaryota > Viridiplantae > Streptophyta > Pinopsida > Cupressales > Taxaceae > Taxus > Taxus chinensis. The sequence goes on from CM034155.1 coordinate 358,500,506, forward strand.
TGACATTTATTGATGATTTCTCATGCCACACATGGGTTTATTTTCTTAAGCAGAAATCTGAGGCATTTGAATGCTTCAAGAATTTTAAGGCTATGACAGAAAATCAAAGTGGGTATTATCTCAAAATACTCAGAACAGATAGAGGGGGAGAATTCACTTCCAATGAGTTTGCTGATTTTTGTAATACTCATGGAATTAAGAGACAACTTACGGCAGCTTATACCCCACAACAGAATGGCATTGCAGAAAGAAAGAATCGTACCATTATGGAGATGGCACGAAGTATGTTACAGTTCAAAAACCTTCCTAATTGCTATTGGGGAGTTGCAGTAGCAACCACAACTTATATTTTGAATCGAAGCCCAACAAAATTGCTTCAGAATATCACTCCCAAGGAAGCTTGGAGTGGACACAAGCCCTCAGTAGCTCACTTTCGTGTATTTGGTTGCCCTGCATATGTTCATGTTCTGGAAAAGAAGCGGAAGAAGTTGGATGCAAAATCCCAACTTTGTATCTTTGTGGGCTATTCAGATTTCACAAAAGGATACAAGTTCTATAATCCTGACACATAGAAATGGATTATTATTCAAGATTTGGTTTTTGATGAATGGGGAGTATGACAATGGAAAAAAGGATTTCAACAAACTACACCACTCATCATGGGTATAGAAGATGTTCAACAAGTTCCTCCTCTCCCCACAAGCTCAAGTGGAATTTCAAGCCCCAGTTCACTAAGTTCACCAAGTTCCTCTTCAGGTGATAGTTCTAGTCCACAATCAAGTCCAAGTTCTTCACGAAAGGTACGAAGTTGAAATGAAATTTATCAAAGGAGTTCTAATGTGAATCCAGTTTCCAATTTTTATTTTCTTAGTACCATTCAAGTTGAACCTTCAGTGTATGAATAATTCATGAAAGAACAAGTATGGATTGATGTTATGAATGAAGAGATGCATGCAATTGATAAAAACAATACATGGGAATTAGTGCAACTTCCTAAAGATAAGCAAGTGATTGGTGTCAAATGGATCTATAAGGTGAAATATCATGTTGATGGTTCTATGAATAGACACAAGGCAAGATTAGTTGCCAAGGGATTTGCACAAACGCTTGGAGTAGATTATTCAGAGACTTTCTCTCCAGTTGCAAGATTTGATAAAGTCAAGATTATATTGGCTATTGTTGCACAACATAAGTGGCCAATCTATCAGATGGATGTAAAATCAGCCTTCCTAAATGATTTTATTGACGAGGAAGTCTATGTGGAACAACCTATTGGTTATGAAATTCCAGGAAAAGAACATTTGGTTTACAAGCTAAAAAGGGCTCTTTATGGGTTGAAGCAAGCACCTCGTGCTTGGTATGCAAGGATTGACAGTTACTTCTTGAAGAAAGGATTCATTTGAAGTTCCTTAGAGCCAACCCTCTATATCCAACATCTTGGTAATGATATTCTAATTGTTTTCCTTTATGTTGATGATCTCATTTATACAGGTAATAGCCCATCTCTCATGGAGAAATTTCAAGCAGAAATGAAACAAGAATTTGAGATGTCAGATCTGGGATTCATGCATTATTTTCTTGGAGTGGGGGTGCAACAACAATATGAAGGTATATCCATTTCTCAAACCAAGTATGTGGCTGATCTATTGAAGCGGTTTAGAATGATGTCATGCACTGCAGTTGCCACTCCTGTTGCCCTTGGTGAAAAATTAACCAAGGAAGATGCAAGTTCCAAAGTAGATGCCACTTTATATAGAAGTTTGGTTGGAAGCCTCATGTACCTCACTACCACGAGACCTGATATTATGTATGTTGTGAGCCTCATCTCTCGGTTCATGCAGGATCCACATGAGTCTCATTGGCGTGCTGCAAAAATAATTTTAAGGTATGTGAGTGGTACACACAATTTTGGCATTCATTATTCTCCCACACATAAGTTTGAGCTATGTGGTTACACAGATTCTGATTGGGCTGGTTCAGTGGATGATAGAAAATCCACATCTGGTTATATTTTCTCACTTGGTTCTGGAGTTGTCTCATGGAGTAGTAAAAAGCAAGAAACCATTGCTCTCTCTTCCGCAGAAGCAAAGTATATTGCAGCAGCAACAACTAGTTGTCAAGCCATATGGATTAGATGGATTTTGGAAGATTTGCAATTGGTTCAGGAACATCCAACCACTATTTACTGTGATAATAGTAGTACCATTGCAATGAAAAAAAATATAGTGTTTCATGCTAGATCAAAGCATATTGAGATTCGACATCACTTTCATCAGAGACTTAGTTCAAGATGGGACAATGGAATTATAGTTTTGCCCTACAACGGAGAAAGTTGCTGATATTTTTACCAAAGCTCTACCTATATCTAGTTTTGTTGCTTTGAGGAATCAGTTGGGACTCATCTCCATTTCACATGCAGGGGGAGATTGAAGGATGCATGTTCAAACTGCAGTTCCTCTGCAGTTCCACCGCCACCACTGCAGCTCATCTTCTGCAGTTTCCTTTAACTAGTTCTTTATTTCAGTTAATAAATTGTAGACTGAGCAATTCCTTCAGTCATAGGATTAGTTTACTTTCAGTTAAGTTTTTGTTCTCTTTTGTTTGCAGCTTCATTCGCTGCCTAATAAACTGCAGCATCTTTCAGTCTTAATTGATGCCTGTATTTTAGGATCTAGCTGAGTTCTTCTTCAGTTATCTCTTTCATTACTGTAGCTGCTCCTTCTTTTAAATGTAATCCTCTCCTTCAGATTTCAAGCACAGCAGAAGGAAAAAGAAGACAGTTCTAAGTTGAATAAAACAGAACTTCATTAGCCTTGCTGTTCGCTCACTTTGTGAGCAGATTTACTGTTAATTTATGTGTGTTTTGTTTTGTTTTCTTCATTGTTCATAAAATATTCAGTATAGTATAAGTGCTGAGATTTTATAATCTTCAAGATAGACTGTGAACTATTAATGCCAACGAATCAGAGCATCATCGATGGACTAGACGTTGAATCTTTGTAAATATCCAAGTTAATAATTGGACTGACGTTTAGATAGACCGCATAAAGATCACTAACCAGGAGCCGTTAGCTAATAAGGAAGGCACTCTATTATTGCTGATGCCATGTCAAAACCACATATTCATAATAGAATGAACGCACACGAATAGATTAGAATTATGGAAACATCTGCTTCTTCCTCATGTAGTTGTTATTCAAGTATAATGCATTGAGAACCTTAAGATTATTTACGTAGACCATATCATCACTCACATATTATGCTCTGATACAAAATAAGACGAATACACCAGAATAATAGCAAAAATGTATTATATTTATTCTTCACATATCTTGTGTAATATATTAGGCTATTATATAGAAATATTGAAATCTCAACCATATCCTAATAAATAGGAACAACATACCCAGAATAGGCATGGGTAAAAAAAAACCTACGATAATATAATACTAACAAAATAACAATATAACAATATACCCAAAGCAAAAACTATTTCCTCACAAGGTTATGATTTGAGCGGATTCTCTACCTTTTAACCTTCAAGACGTGAATGTTGAAGACTTTGAATATTTTTCTAACATGGTTATTTTTTGTGTCGATAGAGACAAATGTAGTGTCCTATTGTAATTTTGAGTAAAATGTTGAGGATTAGGGGATTTTACGTGTATCGATCGTTAATAAGCAGTTACAGCTATGAATTTTTGGTTTAATTCAGAGGGACATGAATATTTTGTTGTGAAAGCAATGCAAACATTAAGTTCAGCTCTGCACTTGTGGAATAGTTAACTTTTTTGAGGTAGATGGAGGAGATATGGTGTTAGCATTCCATTTTAAGAGAAAAAATACATTGTAGAATTTCAAAAATCTAGCCGTAAAAACAAGTTGTTTAAAGGAACAACGAAAACAAATATTTACTCTAAATTCAGCCTTATTATAGATTTCGGAGTAAAAGGAAGTTTAATGTTTTCAAAGATTAGTTTAAAGTTTCTTTGAAGGAGAAAAGTAGTGAAGGTTCTGAATTAGTGATAAGAAGAAAGGATTTTTCGAAGGTAGTGACCTTTATTTTGACCGATGTTGAATTTGTGGCAGAAAAGCTGAAATTCTGATAATTTAGTTGCATGTGTTCTCATCTAGCTATAATTCTTTTGAAAAGAAGCTAAACTTTGAAAAAAAAAGTACCAAACATCTGCACTAGTGGAATATGTTGGTATCCAAATTGATTCTCCCTTGGAAAGCTGAGCAACATCACAGATTTAACAAGATACTTAGAGATAGATGAATCATGGTTTAAGTCATTTTGTAGCTTGGGAGGAGGGTTCAACTAGCTCTTTATCACTCAGGAGTTGGAAGAAATGGATTGCACCTTCATAAGTGTTTGATCTACCCTCACCACTTTAGGTTATTCCTTCAACTAGGGTGAGAGGACCCGTTTTGTAACCTCTATTGGTGAAAGATATAGGTAAGTCTTTCTTTGCACAATTTTTAGGGGAACCTTGAGAAAATATGATCAATACACCACAATTTAACTCTCACGAGTTTTCACTTATAAAGAATGGAGATATTTTCTAAACAAGGTTCGGGTCACTAAAGACAATTTGAAACCTGATTTGTTTCTACATATTTTGGCAATGGAATTTGTTCATTTGTGGATACACAGTACAAACAGGGGTAGTTTAGGTAGGATTCATTGTTTGAGAAATTTTTGGTGGGAGATTAAGCAAGATAAAGTTGATTTTTCTAGATCTTTGAGATCCTTTACAACAATTGGAAAATTAACAAACAAAATCCTTCAGAAAATATCCAAAATATTCCTTCAACCAAAAGTTTTGCATCAATGGAGCCCCAGATCTACACGGTTTCACACACTCTTCAATAATTAAACACAAAGGATCAAGTTAAAGACTCAAGTAAACATCAGAAGTCCCTTGTTTATCACACCTAAGATACACTCATAGACTTACAAACAATATTTGTCAACAAACTAAGAGTAAAGTTATTTTAAATTGTTTATTTCATTACCAGATGAAGGATCTTCTCATAATGAAATTGCTAATGCCACAATACTATCACAAGGATAAGATCTTATGTGATTCAGAGGGATTCTAACATAATATTGCAACAGGAAAAAGAAAAAATATTTGAAGACATTCTGAAATAAAAGATGACACAATTTTTCCCAAGATCAACACAGATTAATTCGAAGTTTATTAGATTCATCAGCAGGGAAAATTTTCTTGAACAATCTCAGAGCTCATCAATGGTTGTACACTTGCAACCACCTTGACATGATCAAATATAAAACAAAATATATTAACAGGTTTCTCAGATGGTCTCTCAGGAAGATGGGCTTTCTCAAATTTTCTCAGAAATATTAACACCTCCCCCTCTTTCATATGACTCATTCATGCCTTTTATAGACACTCATTTTACATCCAAGCTTTCCCCCCAAGAAAATAATATTCTAGGAACCTTTGTGGCACATATTTGTTCTAGAAAATGACATTTAATAGATTTACACTCAAAAACTACAAGTTATTCAAAAGGTAAATCTTTTCAGATATTTCCACCGGTTGTTTAAATGGGCCATCTGGTTTTCTCCTATGGCAGCACGTTTTTCATCTTTCGCACCTATAGCTTCCTTCTCCTCATTCCTTTTCCGCTGCATTTTGTTTTACATCTTTCTCTGCTAGATCTGGCATTTTTCTATAGGTTCCTAAGCAATTTCAATCCAAAATATCAACCTTTACATTCCTCAGATTCAAAAATTTAGCTCCACACAATTCAGATTTACAGTTCTCTGATAAAAATGACAAGAGATCATCAAAAAATGATATGCATTCGCATCTCCTGAAGTTTTGGAGCGTTAATGGCAGCAAAACCAGACGCATTGCACAATAGCCATTGATTTTTCCCTTCACAAATTTCAATTTGAGCCATCCACATGGAAAATATTTGAGCTAAAATGAGCCTGGGGGTACTTTTTGCATTTCACCCCGCCCCTCCACCTTCGACAAATGGGCTCAACATGTGGCTTAACCTGGGCCTTGACGGAGTCACAGCTCACTTTTGCAACTTTACCTCTTTTTATAAAAAAGGTGAAATTTCCAAATTTCCCTCGGCGACCCACCTTTCCATTTTTAACTTTTGATGTTCTCCCCAACAGAGTCACACTTAATTTTAATACCTTATTTCATTTCATAAAAAAATCCAAAAGTTCCAAAAAGCTTCGGCGACCCACCGCCCCACTCTAACTTTTCAATGCAGGCTTAACTAGTCTCTGGTGGGGCCACGCTTCACTTTTATACTTTATCCATTTTTCAAAACAGAGCTTAAAAACTCCAAAGTGCTCCGACAGCCCGCCTTCCTACTTTGAATTTTCAATGCTGACTCAAACATGGCTTGATTTGGTACCCAACGGAGTTACGGCTCATTTTATAACTTTACTCCTTTACAAAAAAAATCCAAAAATCTTCAAAGTGTTCCGCTGATCTGCCACTCTTCCTTTGACTTTTAAAATTGCCATGTGTCCTTCTTTGGTCCCCAACGGAGTTGCGGTTCACTTTGTAACTTTACTTCTTTTACAAAATAAAGCCAAAAAACCTCAAAGTAACCCGATGCTCCGCCTCCCTGCTTTTGAATTTTCAAACCGCCATGTGTCCTCTTACAGGCCTTAAGCATTTCTTTTATATTTTTAGTCTTTTTCCACAACGCCTCAAAACACAAAAATGACCTGCTCTTTTGCAACCACTTCAACTTATGACACGTGTACACTTGTGGGGAAAAAAATATTGATTTGCTCTACCACTTCATAATTTTGAGTATTCAAGTAGAACTCATTGGAGCCACGGGGCCAAATTGATCATTTTGCAAACATAGCAACAAGTGACAAGTTTATAAAATAGACCCGTCGTACCTCATCCAATCAAAGGATACCACGTATCCGCTGGTATTGAGATAAAATTTGACAGGGAAAAAATGACCGTAGAACAATAAAATTCAGGGGAACCTCACCATTTGTGTCCAGAATTCAGATTTTTCTTCGAGGACAAAGAATTTGTAAATAATTCCAGTCTGAATGTGATCCATGACCATAGAAGAAGATTGAACATTTTCACGCATCCATTCAAGGAGATAGCAAATATACGACGAACCACGAAGATTGAGAATTTTTCTCACCAACATTGGCTCCGACTCGGGGATGGGCACTCCTAGCGAGTGCCACAAGAACAAAAAGTAGACCAAGTGCCAAAAAAAAAACCATTGGGCAACAAAGTCAAGAGCCAACCCTCTAGGAACAAACTGAGAAACCAACAACAACTATCCGCTAAGGCCCAGGACAAACCGAAACAAAAAAACATAAAATTAGAAAAAAACCAATTGTACACTGTACAATGATGCATACCTTGATTCAAAGAAATCAATCAAGGAAATGTTTCAAGTGCCTACCATTAATAGGAAACTCAAGCAATTCCCCATCTAGGTCTTTTAATAAAAAGGTGTGCTCACCAATCCGAATGTCAATAGAATAAGGGCCCATCCATAATGCATCAATCTTTCCATGCTTTCCCTTATCCTCGTGTCTTCTATCCCATAGTAGTACCAGATATCCCAAACTGAAACCCCTTGGAGTCACTTTTTATCAAATAATTTCTTCAACTTCTCCCTGAAATTCACATGTCTTTGATGGGATACTCTTCTCTCTTCATCTAATTGAACAATTTGATTGATCTGTGCATCATAGGGACTAACCTCTTGATCCTCCAGTTGTTGAATAAATTGATATGAAGATAATTGCATATGTAGGGGAAGCATAGCTTGAGTTCCATACACCAACTCAAATGGAATTTTTCCAGTAGCTCTTTTAACAGTAATTCTATCAGCCCAAACAACAAACTTTAACTACTCACCCCACTTCCTTTTGTTTAACTTCAAGGTTCTTTTGATTATCTTCAACATATTTTTATTGTTGGAATCTGCTTGTCCATTACCTTAGGTATTGTAATTGGAAGCATATGCTAAATTGATCCCATATTCATTACACATGGCCACCAAAGGTTTACCTCAGAATCTCATGGCATTATCAGCAACTATTTTATCAGGCACTCTAAACCTGCAAATGATATGATTCAGAATTAAGTCCATGACAATTTGGTGAGTTTTTTTCTTGGTGGGGATTGCCTCCACCCACTTGGTGAAGTAATCAGTGGCTACTAAAATCCTCTTATGCATTGCACTTGAAGAATCTGAAATCTCACCAATGAATTCCATTCCCCACTGCTTAAATGGGGCTTTAATTGATACATCATGAAAAGGAAGGGAGCCTGAAGCTTTCAGTCTTCCTAAGAAATTTTGACAACTCTCACACCTTCTTACCAACAAAGTTGTATCTTTGAAAAGAGTTTGCCACAAGTAACCAGCCCTTAAGATCTTATGAGTTGTTACTCTTCCAGCAAAGTGCCCCCCAAGAATCCTCCATGGAAATCAGAAATTATTTTTGGGGCTTCATCCTTAGTGATACATCTTAAGAGAACTCCCTCAGGGTTCTTCCAAGCTAACCCAAAATCAGTAATGATATATTTCTTGGTAGCTAACTTAAGTGATATTTTTTAATTCTTACTTAAATATTCAGGGCACTATAGATGTTTGAGATAAAAAATAATATCCTTATACCATTCAGAATTTATCAAATTTTCAAGGATATTCAACCTTTCTTCTTCAACTTCATTTACCTCAACTATTTGCAGGTTCTCTCTACCATAAGATTTGCTAGGCCCAGACCTTTGACTAATTTTTTAGTTTGGATATCCATATCATGTTTCTGCAACTTGTTTACCCATCGACATCTCTTGCTTGAGACTTTTATTTCCGATAGGATATCCTTCACCATGGTGTGGGGAACATAAGATATGACGTTAGAACTCATAATATATGGCATGAAGACCTTTGTTGCTTTTACCAAAGAAAATGCCTGCTTCTCCATGATAGTATATTTTAGCTCATCTCCTTGTAACGCTTTACTGAAAAAGGCAATTGGTCTTTCAGATCCTTCATCATCCTTTTGTAACAGCACAGATGAAATAGTATTCTTAGAGGAAAAGGAAAACATTTGGAAAGCCTTCTTATAATTAGGATCTACTAAAACAGGGGCATTCTTTAATGCTTCTTTGATCCCAACAAAATCTTGGATGGCCGCTTCTTCCCATTTAATACTCTGATCCTTCTTCAGCATGCTAGTGATTGGGATAGTTAGTTCAAAAAAGTTGGAAATAAACCTCCTATTAAAATTTATATCCCTGAAAAAGGATTGAATTCCATTTTTGGTTCTTGGGATAGGAAATTTACTAATAGCTTCCACCCTCTCAGGATCAATCATGACCCCTTCTTTTGATATAATGTGTCCAATCAGCTTTTCCTTCTGAACCCCAAAATTACACTTCTTTGAATTCAGTGAGATACCATATTCCCTACATCTTAACAACATCTTTTCTAAGTGTTGCAGGTGGTCACTTATTTTCTTGGAGAAAACTGTCACATCATCCTGATACACAACAATGAAATCATTTATATATCCAAAAAAATCTACATCCATTGCTCTTTGGAAATTGGCTCCAGTATTCATCAGACCAAAAGGCATTCTGACATACACATAGGTTCCCCATGGAGTGGTGAAAGTAGTTTTGATTCGCTCTAATTTCTTCACAACCACTTGGTTATACCCAGAGAAACCATCCAAGGTAGATAACAACTCCGAACCAGTAACCAATTGTAACATATTAGATCCATATTCGGCAGAGGGTAGTTATCCTTTATTGATGCCTTATTTAAGTTTCTAAATTCCACACACAACCTTATATCCCCATTCTTCTTTCTAACAAGTACCAAGTTTTCTACCCATGAGGAGTACCTTATAGACTGTATAATTCCTCCATCCCTAAAATTTTCAACTCTTCTTGCATCTTTAGGGAAAGGAGTGGATTAATTGGTCTTTACTTCTACCTAAATGACTTAGCATTAGCTTCCAGAGGAATTTCATGCTGAAAAAGATCTTCCTTATATGCTGTCAGTTCTAAATATGACCATGCTAAGCAGTCCTGGTATTTTTTTAACAATTGGGCATATGACTACTTTTCTTCCTTGCTCAAATTGCTACCTAGCCATATTTTTTGAGGATTATCCTTTGTGCCCAAGTTATGTTCTTCAACATCTCTCGAGGCTGACATGTGTATGTTGACAATGCAATCAACATTATCAAAATTTGATTCTAGTGCAACAAACCCTCTGGGAATAATATTGGTTTTCAATTGAATAATGTCCTTACCAAAATAAGGTATCCTTTCCTTCATTTACATAAACCATTGGTTCCTAGCCATACTTTGATTGGAAAATTCTCCTTGGTTCTGCAAAAACCTTTGCACCTAGGCATCATCTTCAAATACTTGGCACTGCTTGATATTGTTAGGGACAGACGACCTAGTCAATATTTCAATATCATATTCACAATAGGGAGACATTGTACAATTTTCAAACCTAGATCCCAATACTACTAATCTGTTTGCTACAGTATTGTATTTCCTATCGTGTTGTATTATATTGAAAGAGTCAAAATTTTCAATGAAATCCCAGACTACATGTGTATATTGCTTCATGCTATGGTTTTTTGTTGCATAAAACTTCTAACTTGTTTGACTATTAGCTTTGAATCCCCTTTAACAATGATATCCATGACACCATACTTCCAAGTAATTCTTAAGCCCAAGAGCAGTGCTTCATACTCTGCAATATTTTTTGTACACTCTAAATTGAGTTTAAAAGAAAAGTTAAACTCATCCTGGCCTGGAGATATTAGGACAACACCTGTGCCATTACCAAACTTAGAACAAGCCCCATCAAACATTAAAGTCCAGGGAGAACTAGCTTGCTCAGGATCTTTACACTCCTCAATTTTCTGCTCCTTACAATCAACATATCCCACAAAGTTACCAACATCCACATCTGTGTACAATACTTCATAAAAAGCATTGTTAGGGTCCTCAATGAGATGTAACATTTTATTTATCACCATATAACTTCACAAGGATGCCCTCAATTAGTATGGTTGCATAAGACATGTCCATTTTCACACTTCCACCACACACTAGCTTCCCATTTTCTGGATAATAACATCCCCATTTAGCAGGACAATCCATAATAACTACATCCAAGGTTACGTAATTTCCTGGATAAGCTTCCAGTTGCACTACTAATCCTTTGACATATCCAATCACTGGCACTTCTCTTGAATCCATAGCAGTAAATTTCCCATAAGCTATTATTACTTTGATATTCAACTCATTCATGACCTCAAGAGGCATTACATTACATGAGGCTCCTGAATCAAATATGCGATTATGTAACAGCCTATATTTAATAATTAGAGTAGTGAAAAATGGGTTCACATTCAGCTGTGATTCAACCATATAAGCTCCCAAATATACCTCAGGTGGTTCACCCAGTTCCTCTAATGCTTTTGGTTTTTCTAATTCTATCAATAGTAGGAGGAACCTCTACATTGTTCACATTTTTACCCTGGGTAATATTTTCTTCTTTAAATCCCAAATATTCAAAATCCATTTTCTTATTCTCAGGAATTCTAAGTAGTTCAACAATAGGAATAATAACCTTGATCTGACTCAAGATTTTGGCTATGTCACAAGGAACATATCTGGGTAAGGCATTATTAGGAGGGAGATTCATAGCTTCATCTGATAACATAGGATTTTTCACAGTCTAAGCATGGGCAGGAGCACAAGTTTTATTTGGGGAAATAATGGCCTTTCCAGATGCATCTTTCTTAGGGGTTTCCTTAGGGATATTGGTAAGAATTGGAATCTTTGGTTTGGTTTGTGGCCCTCTCCCTTTGACAACCTTACTCATGGTATTATATTCTTTTTGTTGGGACACTATTGTATTCATCAACAATTGCCTATCTTATTCATAAGGGATTCATCCATCACAATTTTTAATCATCAATGCCGTCAAATATTCAAAATCATAATTAGGAAAATCAAATTCTTGTACCATATCAATTTCAAAATTATTAATGGGAGGAAGAGGTAATACCCATTGGACACAATCCCAAAAGTCTTCAACTACCCTTGCACTTAATAAATCAGTTGAGGTTTCCCCCTGTTGTGAGCTTGCAGGGCTCTCCATCATGCATACATCATCATCATCATCTACTTCCTCAACTTCCTTGTCTGCATCACATGGAGAATGTGGTAAGAAAAATTTATCACACCACTCAATTACATGGGCTTCTTCCACAGTAGGAACTCTACTAGTCAAAGGATTAGAAACCATTTCTATTTTCCCTAGGTTAAGGGTGTCTATTTCTTGACCCCATGGGAGTGTTTCCTCTGTCATCTAATCTATGATCACCTCTGGGATGATTTCCAAATATCTCCTAACCTTGTGGCTTGTGTTGACCCTAGGAGCTCTTGTCCTATCCCCTTTTCTGCTCTAGCCAACTTTTCAGATATCTCTTTAACAGCTCCGACCAAAGTTTTTACAACCTCTTCTGGATCCACAAATTTTTTTTACTGAGGCTTCTCAGGATTGATCAACTTGATACCCTCTCTTTTAAGAGGCTTTCTAATTTCTTTGATATTATTCTCAATCTGCAAAGCCATGGTAAAGTCTTGCCTCAAAAGTCCTAGGTTTGTGTCCCTCAAATAATAAGAATCCTTTTTGTCAAAAGCATAAGAATACTTTATCAAACAAGACTCATCACTTTGCCTTAAGATTATAGGTAAACCTTTTCAAGGTTTTGTTGAACCTTTTATTGAAATCATGAACAAATTCATTAGAATTCTTCTTTATATTTTTGAACTTAGATAAAAGAAACTCGGGATCTGTCATATCCCCATATTGCAATCTAAAGGAATTTTTCATCTCTCTCCTTGAATCTATTGAGTTGTCTTGCAAAGAATTGTACCAATCACATGCATCCTCCTCAAGAATATGAATAAACAATTTTATATACACATCTTCAAACTCAATCTTAAAGTCTTCAATCATATTGACAAAAAGGTTTAAGTGCTGATCACCAGTGATGGCATTATTCCCTTGAAATTTTGGCAACCTATTTCTAACATATTGTGGCACTATATTTGGATATCCAACCATACCTCTGAAATTTATAGGTCCAAAAGTATTCACAAAAAAAGGAGGCCTAGGTGGAGGCTGTGCCTTATTTCCTTGAGGAGGTGAATTTACAGGAGAAACAAAATGATGAGGAACAAGGGGTCTCTGAAGCACAGGAATATGATTTTCAAAATAAATGTCCTTTAATGGCTCAGTTTCATGGAAAGCCCTATCAACTTTGGAAAACAGAGGGAAAGACTGAGAGGCACACTTTTCAGACACAAACAAAGGCCCCTCTCCAGTTGGAGAATTCAGATCTATATAAAAACTACCTTGATTTAGAATCACAGTATGGTTCCTAAACCACAGGTTGATCACCTTTCAGAACTGGAAACTCCTTTCTTGACTCCTGATCTCCTACTACTTTCCAGACTCATCTTCCTTCTAAATTTTCCTTTCCTAGCTTTGGAAATAGCTTCCTAGTAGGATCCTTAGTGAAGAAAGATCTTCTTCCCTCCATCTTTGCAAATATCAATGATAAATTTCACTTGACAGAGGTTAAGACATTGGTATTTATCAAAAATGAAATCAACACAGAGTCTCAACTAAGGATTTTCACCTTAGTTGTGCAGATGCACTATAAATGACCTTGTCAAATGTCTATCAATACTTAATGCCTATAAAGCTTAGCAGATATGACCTTCCTTTACCAATATTTATCTTTGATGATATAAAATTTAGTGCAATAACCACTAGAAACTAGAAATATTGCACAATGAACTTGTTATTTCGGATAATTCTGACAGGTATCAACAAAGGATGATGTTTAAACAATGTATTTGCACTTAAATCATGTAAGAAACATTACCAGGGTAAGCTTGAATATGAATTGGAATCAAATTTTCACCGGAAACAGTGCCAATTTGGTGTTGTTGACGGGCCAAATGAGTATGATGTAGAATCAAATTGTCTCCGATAACTGGAATCAAATTATCCCTGACAACGGCGCCACTCAGGTGTTGTTGATGGGCCAAATGAGTATGATCTAGAATCAAATTGTCCCCCGCAATTGGAATAAAATTATCCCCAGCAACGAATTCAAACATGTGTTGGTATCCAAATCGATTCTCCCTTGGAAAGATGAGAAACATCACAGATTTAAGAAGATACTTAGAGACAAACGAATCATGGTGTAAGTTGTTTTGTAGCTGGGGAGGAGGATTCAACTGGCTATTTGTCACTCAGGTGTTGGAAGAAATGGATAGCACCTTCATAAGGGTTTGATCTATCCTCACTACTTTAAGTTGTGCCTTCAACTAGGGTGAGAGGACCCGTTATGTAACCTATATTGGTGAAGGATATCAAGAGATCCTTCTTTGCACAATTTTTCTGGAGAACCTTGAGAAAATATGATCAATACAACACAATATAACTCTCATGAGTTGTCACTTCTAGATAATGGAGATGTTTTCTTGACAAGGTCTGGGTTACTAAAGACAATAAAAAGATCTTGATTGTCTTTGCATATTTTGGTAATGAGATTTGTTTGTTTGTGGATATATAGTAAAAATAGTGGTTCATGTAGGATTTGTTATTTGAAGAATTTTTTGGTTGCAAGATTAAGCAAGATAAAGTTGATTTCACTAGATCTTTGAGAACCTTTACAAAAATTAGAAAACTCACAGATAAAATGCTTCAGAATAGCCAAAATATTCCTTCAACTAGAAGGTGTGAATTAATGGAGGCCCAAAGATGCACGGTTTCACACACTCTTCAAGAATAAAACACGAAGGCTCATGTTAAAATACTCAATTAAACATTAGAGATCCCTGGTTCATCACGCCTAAGATACCCTCATAGGCTTACAAACAATCTTTATCAACAAGTGAGAGTAAAGTGATTTTAAATTGTTTATTTCATTACAGGATGAAGGATCTTCTCATAATGAAATTGCAAATGCCACACTACTATCACAGGGATAAGATCTTGTGTGATTCAAAGATATTCTAACATAAGATTGCAACATGAACAAGAAAAAATGTTTGAAAACATTCTGAAATAAAAGAAGACATAATTTTTCCCAAGATAAAAACAAATTAATTCGAGGTTTATTAGATTCATCAGCAGGGGAAAGTTTCTTGAACAGTCTCAGAGCTTGTCAATGGCTGTACACTTGCAACCATCTTGACATGATAAAATCTAAAACACAAGAGATTAACAGGTTTCTCAGATGGTCTCTCAGGAAGATGGGCTTTCTCAAATTTTCTCAGAAATTTCTAACTCTTCCCCCTCTTTCGCATGACTAAATCATGCCTTTAATAGCACTCATTTTACATCAAATCTTTCCCCCCAAGAAAAGAATATTCTGAAGAATAATTTGTTTGTTACAAATTTGTTTCCAGAAAGTGACATTTAACAAATTTACACTCATAAGCTGCCAGGTGTTCAAAAGGTAAACTTTTTCAATTATTTCCACTGATTGTTTTAACTGGGGCATTCGGTTGTCTCTTCTAGAAGATTACTTGGATCATCATTTGTGCCTAGGAATTCCTCCTCTTCATTCTTTTCCTCTGCATCTGGCGCCTCTAGATCTTGCTCTGTTGATAATTCATTTTTGCAGGTGCCCAAGCAACTTTGTTTCAAAACTTCAACTTTTTCACTTCTCAGATTTACAATTCGAGCTCCACAACAATTCAAATGCACTTTGCTAGAAAAAATGACAAGAGATCATCACATTAACAATGAAAAATGACACGCATTCACATCTCTTGAAGGCTTGGAGCGTTAATGGTGGAAAAACTAGATGCATCGCACCATAGCCGTTAACTCTGTCTTTCACAACTTTGAAATAGAGCCGTCCATATAGAAAGATCTTAGCTAAAACGGGCCTAAGGATACTTTTTACATTTTATGACTTTTAAAGAAAATTCATATTTTTGACATTTTACCTCACCCCTCTGCCTTTGAAAAACGGGCTCAACATGTGGCTTAACCTGGGCATCGATGGAGTTGTGGCTCACTTTTTCAACTTTACGTCTTTTTACACAAAAGCTGAAATTTCCAAATTTCCTCCGGCGACCTACTTATCTACTTTAAACTTCTGATGTGGGCCCCAATGGAGTCACGACTTTTATAATTTTACTTCATTTACAAAAAAAAGCTAAAATCCTCAAAGTTCCCCGATGACCCACCTCCCCGCTTTGAATTTTCAATGTAGGATTTAACTGGTCTCTGGCGGGGCCGCGCTTCACTTTTATACTTTACCTCTTTTTCATAATAAATCTAAAAGATCCAAAAACCTCTGGAGAACCGCCTCCTTGCTCTGACTTTTCAAACTGCCCTGCATCCTTCTCTGGTTCCCAGCGGAGTCGTGGTTCACTTGATAACTTTACTCCTTTTACAAAATAAAGCTAAAAAATTCAAAGTGTTCCGCCGATCCGCCACTCTGCTTTTGACTTTTAAAACTACCACGTGTCCTTCTGTGGGCCTTAGGCATTTCTTTCACATGTTTACTCTTTTCACCATAGTGCCTTAAAGCACAAAAAGGGCCTGCCTTCTCGCGACTGCTCAACTTATCACACATGTACACCTTCGGGGAAAAAGTAAGAAATTTTCTCCGCCACTTCATAATTTTGTCTAGCCAATTAGAATTCAGCGGAGCCATGGAGTTAATTTGACATTTTTGCAAACATAGCAAAAAGAGACAAGTTTATAAAATAGACCCGTTGTGCCTCATCCAATTAGAGATGAACACGTATCTACAGACGTTGAGATAAAAATTGACGGGGAAAACATGACCGTGGAACAATAAAATGTAGAGGAAACTTCACCATTTGCGCCTGAATACGATTTTTTCTTCAAGGACAGAGGAATTGCAAATAATACATGGCTAAACATGATCCAGGACCATGGAGAAGGATTAACAATGGTGTACAAATGAAGGAGAAAGTCTTCACGCATCCATTCAGGGAGATGAGAAAAAACTTAAAACCAAGTGGACTAAGAAATCTTTGAACAAACAGGGTGAGATTAAATCAAGCACCAACATAATCGACAGAACAAAAATCTTAACAGGGGTATGGTTGAGAAATGCGAGGACGAGAAGAATTATAGGGTTAGTTTTGTTGAGGCGATGGATGGAAAAGTGGGCAGCAGAAGCATTTTATGATGTGTCAATAAATAAATTTTAAAAAATATTATTACATAATTTTTTTCTTGAAAATGTTGAACCCTACAATAACATGTTAATTTATAAGCCAATTTAATAGAAGATAAATACATTTTTTTTAATTATTTTATTAAAAATTGTGTAGTTTCTTAATATTTATTATTAATGTGAGAATTGTATATTTTTTTATTGAAATAATAACAATTTCTAATTGGTTAAGAAATGTAGATAATAATAACTGGTGAAGCATGTGCAAAACCTATAGTCTAATGTCTTCAGCAGTACTAATAACAAGGTTAGTTGAGGAATATACTATTTATAAATATTATTTTATAGGTTTATAGTTTCAAATCATGAGCCCTTTCTCCATGTTATTTACAAGTTGGATTCCTAATATAGATTGAACACAACCCATTATTCTCAGCTTAGATGCCTTTATCAAGTTTCAAAGTCCAAACTAGAGCCCAATATTGTATTTTTGTTACTCTTGTCATTTCCTTTCTTATATTGATAATATTTGGATTTTGTTGAGATATGTTTTTTTAAATCATGGAAACCGAAGAATATCAATATTTTAATCACATATTTTTTTCTCAATAGTTTTGTGTTAACAATTAAATTATTATTACCTTTATTTATGGGATTAAATATTTTAAAATATAGGATGAGATGGTGGCTCTATGGTTTTAAAATTCATAGGATTTACTTAATTACAAGGGGAGGAATTTTACATGGACCATGAGTAAAATTCTTGTTCATTCTCTAACATTTTTTCTTTTTGTTGATCATTGCATAAAGGAGTAAGAGATAATCAAGAATCCAATTTACAACCCGTATTTGTTTCCACTTATGTACCTCACCACAACCTCAATTGTGTTCTTGTATTCTTCCACCGCAACGGGAGAAATCTAGTGCTAGCCTATCTAGTACAAGTTTGTATCATTGGCCCTCTCATGTGTAAAATAATGTTACTAGCTATGCAAGATAATTCATAGACCTTGAATGAATGCCATGCCACTGATCTTATAGTTGATGAGTCTACTATTTTTGGTAGTCTCACTCTAATAACGATGCAAAATATTTTGTAGTGTTATCATTGCTTGACTTTCACTCTTAACTTTTTGGTAATTTTGTATATTTTCAATATTTTGATCACACATATAACATTTTCTACTTATATTTAAACTATATTTCTATGATTGACTACCTTTTTAATATAACCATATAATACTACTTATTTATTAATATTACAATGTATTGAAATAATAAAAATACTAATATTTATTAAATTGACTATTTGTTCTATAGTTGACTAGATTATGGTTACCCTCTCTCTAGATTCTATGGTGATTGATGGATTGGTTAACCCGCTCCTATTTATATATATATATATATATATATATATATATGGCATGGCGAACCCCTTTCCTCCATCTATATAGAGGGGCCCTCAATTGACCCTATACAATGTAGTGACCACTTCTTTTTGAAACTTATTATATTTTGATTTCAATTATGGTTGACTATAGACATGGATATTATTGTATCATTTTGGTTTAGCATGACATTAAATGATAGAGATATTCTGACTATTCATGGATTGTGATACATAGTGTGATTTGTGTGGATTCTTAGAGTCATAGAGAGACATTTTATACTACTAATGATGATGTTTTGTTATCATATATATTATTTAAATTTGGAATTCTCGTCATGTAGACTACGATTTAGCATTTTAACTAATCTCGTGATCTTATTGATATTGATTAAAAAGGTAGGATTGAGATGTTGTTGAAAATTTAGACAAATGATAACATTGTTAGTCTATATGATGATTTAATTATATGAGGATGTTATTGATGGATGTGTGTATATTTTATCTTTGATATATTTGATGCGGCCACGAGGCTAAAGGAGGTATTGTGTAATTTTGTAGGTAATTATATCACAACAATCAAAAGGGGGATTGGAGACCAACCACAGTGGAATACTGTATGGATACAATGATGGTCACCATGACAACTTGTGTAATGTGTTGTGTTTGTTTTAGTTCATTAGGGGGATTCCCATGGGGGGATGACCTCCAATTGTGACCATGGGATTTGTTTGCAATTCTTTCCCTTTTCTTTTATTTATTGTAGAGAATATGATTTATTTTTTGATGTAATTTATTTAATCATTGATGATTAATGTGCCTTTATTAAGTAATTTAATCATGTTATTAAGTCATATGGGGATGTGACAAAGGGGTCATTTATTAGAGTAGTTGTTCTTTTGGATTTTGTGATTTTGATTGAGTGTAAGTGACTTTGAGTGTTGTACACTCTACCTTACATGGGAAATTTGGATTTGGGCATAAGGACCATTTTTAGAGACTTGTGCCACACCTCTTAATTTCATATACTGACCCTACCTATTGATTGGGGAGTCAAAAATAGACCCCATTATGTGTTTTGTAAGACAAAAAGTGACATTTATTGCACTTTTTTTACATGGGTTGTAAATCATGTCCTTAAGGGGGCATGGGTTTTGATTGTTTGTGTAAGGGGCATGTCATTCCTCTCAACCACAAATTTATTGTGCATTGGGGTTGAGTTTTGACTTGTGATGGCTAGTTAAGGATAAGTGATGTGGCATCCTACATGGATACACCTCACCCTCCTCTTCCCATGTTCTATTTGTTTGAGGATTACTTCATTTCATTTCAGTGCTCTTTAATTTTTGGAGTTAGAGGGTTTTGCAGTGCTTGTTGCATTCTTGGAGCTTGTTAGAGTTGGATTGATATTGAAGGATCTTGGAGTGTGATATCTTTGATCAAGTTCTTACTATGGAAAGGTATGGGATACACTTTATTTAATTATTATTTTTATATGTGTGTATTACATGTATGTGAATGGCTTATGTGCTTGTTGGGATCTTGGGTGGAATGCCTAAGTATGGTGTAGGAGAAGGCTATGGGAATTTTATATGTAGGGAGGCATAAGCGTTTACTTCATGTTTTGGGAGGGAGTTTGGGTTGGGTGCCCCACCTTTGATAAGAAAATGCTTACATTTCTTACTAGGATCTTGTAGGGAGGCATAAGAGTTGTGTAGATGTTGTGTAGAGGTTTTTTGTGATTTTGGAGGATTTTAAGGTTGGCACCTAATCCCATTAAGAGACATAAGTGATCTCCCCATAGATCCTTGCTCCATTGGATTTTCATTTCAAGCCTTGTGTATTCTCAAAGTTATATTCTTTTTATTGCTACCTTGTGTTTGAATATGTGTTAAATGGTTGTGAAAATTTCTGTTGTGATGTGGAAGAATTGTTGTGTTGCCATGAGTTGTATCCATTCCTTATTGTATTTTGGTTGGGGCTCGGGGGCCAATGAGGAGGATAGCTTCTTCTCCTCATTGGATTATTGGTTGGGTGAAGAGTGTTGCCTCTCGCCAATTTTTTTTGTTTCGATTAAAGTGAAGAAATGGTTGACCTTGTGGAATATTTGGGACTTGGAGATTTTGTAGAAGTCAAAGGAAATCCTTCATTGTATAAACCTTTCTTGTAATTTTCCACTTCAGGTGGAAGACTGGTAGACTTGAATTTATAAGAAAATGTTGTATGGTATATTTTATTATCAAGTTGCAATGTATTCTTAGAAACAAATCTATTTGCATTGAAATAAATTAGCTATGCTCAAGGAAAAAAAAGAGATTTCATTATTAATTGTTGAAGTTGTATTATAGTAAAAATGAAGGGAAAACTTGGATGTTGTAAATCATTGAAAATTTATTCTTAGAAAATCTTAAATGTATAGTACTTGTTTTTCTTTGAGAAAATGGTTGTGGTTGTAGTGGAAAGATGAAATAAATTATATTGAGTTATTTTGTTAAAAAATAATAATAATTGCATATTGTTGTGGAAAGGAAAAAAATAATACTAGGAATAGAATAAGATTCATTACTACTTTTAAACTTGAAAGGAATGTTGTTGGAAAGATAATTTTGTGGTTGCTTTCTTGTTACTATTGAAATAGAAAATCTTTAAATTTATTAATTTAAGAATGGAATGAATAAATGGTGAAACCCTTCAACTGGAGACATTAGGCATATAAATTCAAGCTAAGGATAATCTTTAAAACACCCTTGTAATTTTTTTTTGGGAAAAATTGCGGAATTGATGGTTTTGTTTTCAAAGAATAGGTTTGTCACCCTGTGTAGAGTGATGGTCACTGAAACGCCGACTTGATTAGAGTGGCGGTCTCTGAACTGCCACCCAAGGAATGTGGTGGCTTACGAATCGTCACCTAGGTAGGGCAGTGGTCGTAGGACCGCCGACCTGCTTTGGGTGGTGGTTTCATCACTTTCGACGGAAAAGTAAAATCCGTGACTATGCAATTTTAAACTTGATTAAACTAAAATGTGAGCCTATAAAATGTAAAAATGAAACCTCCAGCAAACTATATGTAAACAAAATCATTTTTTCAAGTATGTAAAACCTTGAATGAACATTTAAATGTATCAAATATCTTAGATTAATTGGAAAAAGGGTTTTGCCAAAATAGAGAAATCAAGAATGGAAATAACTAAATAACTAATCTAGATTTAGAATGGAAACCTCTATAATCAGCAAATAGAATACATTGCCACAATAAATTTATAAACTAAACTAAGCTAAGCTTGAACCGAATGAATGCCTCCATGGCTTCCTTGCTCCCATGGCTTCCATTTCTCCAACTTGCAAATTAAGAAAAAGAAAAGAGACCAAATGAGGAGGCTAGGGCAAAGAAAAAGGTTTAATAAAACTCCATAACAATGGTTAAGGTTAGCTTGGAATCCTAAGATGTAGTGACCACAATTGATTTGATCTAAGGATTAGGAATCAACCCTACAATTGTTAGGTAAGAATGAATATTATGGGTTTTTAGATAACTTAAAGGTATGTGTAAATGGGTGAATGCGGCAACTTAATACCCTTGTATGTTAAGTTAATTATGTAACTCTTCTAGTAAGTTTTAGTGAATAATTCAATGGACATTAAAGAAAATAATTTAAGAGAACTAAGGTAACTAGGGATAAGGGTTTATTAAATGTGGACTGAATGTTAATTCCCAAGAGGGAAACTATTTAACCTAGTAAGAGAAATTAATGGACAATTATCTAGTGATAATAATTGAAATTGACAATAGAACTGGATTAAGAATATTTAACCAATAATCTAGACTGGATCTATCCTTTGAAATGTAACATTGCTGGTAGGAATTAATTAAACGTGTATTAGGGTTTGTCATCCTTGTAACCTTTTTAAACATTTTTTTTGTTGCAACTTTCTAGATAATTATTTAAGGATTAATGTGGTTTTAGAACGCCGTTTTTGTGGGCGTTACATACCATATATTTCTATGGATCTAAATCTAAATCTATATAATATATGGGGTACTCAATTTATTTTTTAGGAAAAGGTGAAGGGGTTGTCATGTCGGGCAACATAGAGAGATAGATATTCATTATAGGACGACCAAATGGGTATATAGGGAAAGCTACATATCCATATTGTAGTTCCCAACTAATTATATACATACTACTCAAGACTTATAGATATAAGGTTGTCAACCTCCTCAATTCTATACATCGGATTTGGTTTCTTCAGCTAGAAGGATTAAAATATCAAATTTAATTTTCCAGAATGTTTATCTAACCTAGTGCATAATTATCATTGAATAATAGAAAACTATAATTATATTATTTATATATTTTCCCTCTTAAGGTATATAGTTTTTATCATCATATCAAACATTGTTCGATGATATAATTTGATTATATCTGAATATATGCTTTATTGAAAATGAAATCATAGTTTTATACAACACGGAGTGTCAATAAATACCACCGAAAAAATGTGATAACAAATATTTAACGTATAAGGGGGAACACTAAAAACATTGATAGCAAAATATTGAAGACATGTAGTGATACACGAAAAATAGATGCCTTGATAAAGTACAACATTAAAAACGGTATATGAGAAACGAAACATTGGAAATATGTGATATTCTCATAAAACATAACTCTTTTGTGAACCTTATGCTTGCGAAATGATCGCAGTTGTAGTGTCTTGTATGCAAACCAACAAGAAGTGGTCTATCGTAAATAATGGAAATTATTAGCAATATCACAAAACACTGTAAGAAATGATCAGGAAAGTTGAATTCTAATATTCTCATATAGAGAGAAAAAGAGCTAGTTTTCACTTTCAACATAAGATCAGAATGGATACTTTCATTAGGACTAGATTTCAGACATAATTTTTAATATATATTTGAAATGATAAATAAATAATTTAAAAATATCTTATGTTGGGCTTCCCCATGTTTCAATGTTAATCAAACAAATGTAGCTCATATTACTTTAAATGTTTCACTTTTCGTAATATAGGTGTAATAATTTTAAACTAATTAAATGAATTCCCATTCTAAAAGATTAAACTATTAATATTTTCCAAAGTAGATAGACTTATTCTAAATTTCATACATATTTTAACAATATCCTAAATTAAATAGTCATTCATGTCATAAATTTGAATCATACAAAATAGTGTCTATGTATAATTCATTTAACTCAGTATTAAAGACTATAGTGTGCATCTAATTTAAATAATAAATAATGTATATATGATTACCTAGTGTAAAAAATATTAAGAGGATTATTTGTACTTTATAAATACAAATCATTATCAAACCATAACATATATAAATTAAAGAAATTAACTATATATTTTTACATTGTATAACAAGAAAAATTTATGTTTTGTATCCGTCAGCATAAATTGATTATTAAAATGGTGTAGAAAATTGCAAGGTATGAAATGAAAGTTGTGAATATATGCCATGATGCTCAAACGTGTTTGTATTAGCAATTTTGAAAAAATAGAAAAACGAGCAAGTTTTGATGAGTTTGTAAATGTAGTGTAAAAGTTTCCCATTTTTCCAATTTATAACGAAAGTTTTTCAACATTCTTGTAATTGTAGTAAAAAACATTAGAGACACATAACCCTCTAGATCCACTCGGGGAGATCAAGGAGAATGTATCCTCTATCTCTCCATCAAAACATTTAGTTTGGCCAATCAAATATGTTGAAGATTATCTACTGGGCGAAGTAGGACTACATGATGATAATAATAATATGATAGAGTGGATAGTCGTCCGAAAATAAGTTCTTCTAGAAAGGACTTAGCTCCTCTGCAAATGAATCTCTAGTTCCATATGATCTAATCAGCTTGATTTCAATTTTATTGTTTTCTAATTGTTGGTTGCTATTTTTTAGCTGTCTTTGTGTTGAGTGGTAGTTGATTTAGTTTTCTCATGTCTTTTTTTGAGATAATGGATGTATCTGGGAATTGTGGCCTTTTTTTAATGTAAGAGGGCTAAGTTCACAAAAAAAACCTTTTACTAATATCTTACAAAAGTAATTTTAGTAAAGAAAATTAAATCCTAAACTAAATCCTCTAAGGAAATAAAGAGGAAGAAGAATTTGTTACACAAAATGAAAGTAACACAAAAACTTGTTACATTTCCATAAGCAAATAGAGTGTCAAAATTGTCATAATCAAAGAGAGTGTTAGAATTCAAATCTGAACATTTCACTAAATCAAGATCTTTTTCCCTTTTGTCAAAATTTGCATCTGTCAGAATCATTCCTCTGTCACGGGTCAGTGTTAATTGTGGTGGTTGAGATTATATCTCTAACGCTCCCCCATTAATCACAACTCGTTGTCATCCTTCTCAGAAGTGTCTATATGTTCTCTATAGCTACTGCCACCATTTCCAGAACATCCATTCTTTACTTCATCTTCAGTATAAGCATCTAAACAATTTCTTAGATATTCAAATGCATCATTTCCCAATGGCTTGGTAAAAGAATCAGGAAATTGATCCTGTGATCGACAAAATTCTAGACATATTTCCTTTTTGTTGACCAATTCTCTTATAAAATTATATCTACTGTCTATGTGCTTGTTTCTTTTATGGAAAAATTATTTTTAGAAAATGCAATGGCTAAGTTATTATCACAGTAAATCTTTGTTTATTCTTCTTGTTTGTGCATAGACTCAGCTAACATTATCCTCATTTATATGGCTTGACATGTTATACCATTTGCAGCCACATACTCTGCTTTTGTTGAAGAAAGAAATACAATGGGTTGTTTCTTTGAAGCCCATGATACTACCTCTATTCCAAAATGAAAAGGATAACAAGAGATAATTTTCCTATCATCAACGCTGCCGATAAAATATCTATTTGTGTATCCAATAACCTTAAACTAGTCTACAATTGGATACAAAACTCCATAGTTCTTTGATCCACAAAAGAACCTCAATATTCATTTTTTAGATTTCCAATAAGAGTGTTTTCCAGACTCCGTGAATTTCAAAATAATTCTCACACCATACATAATATCAGATCATGCGGCTGTCAAGTACATGAGACTACCAACTATTCTTTCAAACAATATAGGATTAACAATTGAATCACTATCTTGATTGTTCAACTTCAGCCCTGTAACAACTGGTGTAGGCACTGACTTACAACTCAATATATTAAATATTTGCAATACACTAGTTACATACATTGATTAAGAAATAAAAATACCGTCATCTAATTTCTTAACTTTCTATTCACAAGAAATATTTATGAGACCAAGGTAAGTCATTTCAAACTCTTTCATCATGGTCTCCTTAAATATTTTTATAAAAACATCTCCCATGAAAATTAAGTCAACTACATAAAGGCACACAATCGGTACTTTACCATTCTCATCCATTTTGATATGCAAATTACGCTCATTTTTGCACCTACTGAATACATTTTTAATTAAATGGGAATCAATGTGGTTGTATCATGCTCTGGGAGCTTGCTTGAGTCCATAGAGTGTCTTTTTCAACTTTTATATCTTTTCTTCATGACGTGAAATTTCTTATCCTTCAGGTCACTGTACATAAACATGTTCTTAAAGATAACCATTTAAAAATATGATATTACATCCATTTTAAAAATATGCCACTTGTTTTGAGTTGTAATGGAAAAAATGGTTCTCACTGTATCCAAATGCGCTATAGGAGCAAATGTTTCATTATAATCAATACCAGTCTATTGAGTAAAAATTCTAGTAAAAAATATTTCCTTATATTTATGCACTTTACCATGCACACCATGTTTAGTTTTGTAAGTCCTTTTTACAATTATGACGTCCTTTCCTTGAGGACGATCCCCCAGCTCCCATTTTTTTATCAATAGTTTCAATCTCTTCATCCATTGCTACTACCCATGCTTCTTCATTTATTTCTTAATTAGAATACATCAGATCAAAAACTTCTAAAAAAAAAGAAAAAGAGAGAGAATTTATAGGACCAACGTTTAAATAAGATTTATTAATATCTCTTAAACTCCTTATTTTTCACTACAATAAACTTGCCAAGATAGGATTTAATAAAATACTGCTATTAATTGAGTATGGTGGAATAATTTCTAAAGATGTCATAGTTGGTGTTCTTGGTGAACTTTGCTGCTCTAGTGTAAAATTCTAATTTCTTGAAGATCTCCTTGTTGTAAATGTAGGCATAGCTTGTGTTACAACTTTTGGTGTACTTTTGAGAGTGGAAGAAGGAATTTCTTATGGAATAACTTATTATTCTATTACTTCATCACCCATATCATCAAGTGAGTCAAATACTACTATACTTATTATTTTTTCTACACTTCAATCCCATGATTTATTATCAACATATTTTACATACCTTTTGATTATAATTTTTATATTACTTGGATTAAATAGCTTATAAGTCTTTGTATATTATAAATACCAAAAAAAGATCCACTTCTCACCTCTATTACCCAACTTTCCTTTTGAAGTTGTAGGAACATGAGCATAAGTGACACACATGAATACTCTAAATTGTGCAACACTATACTTTATACCACTCTAATCCTCTTGTGGAATTACGTTCCTTACACTTTTAGTTGGAAATTTATTTGAAATATAAACTGTAATGCCCCATTCGGTGTCGACTTCTGTTCTTTCTTCTTTGAACCTTGTTCTTAAACATCAAATGTTCATATGATCTCCCTTTTGATCGTTAGGTGATTAGGATCTTGTTGTGAAGTTATTTTAGCATATTTTCTTCCCATCGTACCTCTTTGTGCCATTGTAAATCCTGGCTAGTTGTTGAGGGTGTTTCATAACATCTCTTACAAACATTCTCATTATAGGGTTATCATGTTCTCATTTAAAAATATTGTGTAATGACACTATTACTTAAAGTTTTAAAGGATTATTCAATTTCCTTTTAGTTGTCTGGGCGTATTTAAAAAGGTACCTAATATTATTTTATTTTAAGCTAAGTTTATTTTATTCTTAATTTCTTTCCCCGTGGGCCTCAAGTTGGATGTTGGTCGCCTATTTTTTTTATTGTTGTTTGATTGCAGACCTGTTCTAGATTTTGTAGTGGCTGGATACACCATGTCTAGCCATCTTATCTACTTTGGGGAGATTTATTATATGGAATTTGTGGAAAATGTGTGGAAGTACCCAAAAAAATGTAGTTTGCAAGTTTTGAGCCTCATGGAACTGCTTTCTCCTAGCCTGTGCTAAAACCTGGCTTTGAAACAAAATATAGACATCCTGCAAGATAAAGAAAAGAAGTTTCACCTTGTGTTGTAGTTACTAGTTCCTGATAGAGGTGGTTTTAGGTTGGAGGTGTATAAATCAGTCATGATAAGCTACCCATCTCAATAATTTCTATGCTTTAAAAATATCCTGAAATGAAACATTTCTCTTTCCTTAAATTTGTTTTTTGAATGTGATTTTGCAGATTGTGTTCAATCATTGTTTAATTTTTGGTTGTTCCTTGATTTTCCTCTGGTTTTGTTTTTCTGGATTGTTGTGGATGCTTACATTTTGAGAAATGTCTTCCTAGGTAAATGTTGCCTTGAAAATCTATTGTGGGTTTTAGACGTCTTGATGTGAAACCTCTCCTTTCCCTTGAAATTTATTGTTATAATAATAACATGTGCCAAATGTTAGTGCTGTACGGATTGAATTTATCTGTATTTGGTTGAAACATTGGGAAATCATAAGTTGATTTTCCTAAGCAAATCGATGGCTTTTTAGTATTGGTATATGTTGTAGGTGGTTAATTTTGGTTTGATTAATCAAACCCTTCTCCTTGGATTTCATGGTCTCTCCTATTTTGAGTACCCATATTATATTCAAGCACCTGGATTTTTTTTTTATAGAACTACTGGTTAAATTATGAGATTTAATGGAATCTATGTAGTTGTGTACTTATTTTGAATCTATGAATAATGGGTAAATGCTTTTGGTTGTTACTGTGGGGCTAGTAGTAAGATCTATGTTTTTGATTTATGAAGATTGTTGTGATAATTGTAGAAGTTTGTAATACTTTAGGTATGTGTAAACCCTGTATACTTCATTGTTATGTTTATTTATGTGGAATACTATGTCAAATCTGGATTGCGTTGGGTTTTGTGTGTTATTGTTGTGGGTGTTTCCATACGGTTTGAATATGGTGATCCTTATCCTAAATTCAGTTATATTTATTTGATGAATATTTTAAAATCTTAGGGACTTACCAAATGCTTGAATATTGATGTAGAGACCCAACCATTAAATGGGTATGCATTGTAACTTGTTGAGGTACTGGATAATTTCCTGGGATATCCGCTAACTAAAATTTTCTAGCTGATTCGAAGTTGGGGATAAATAATAAAATTTTAATATCAAAGAAAGCCACAAGGGTTTAATTTGGTTTGATCACTCTCATTGTTTTTCTCAGCCTGGTGTTCTCTTATGCGGCTAATGGAATTTTGTACAATATTTTCGTTTAACAACTCTAAAATTTTAGGTTAGAATTCTTGTTTTGTTGGCTCTTAAATGATAACATATTTGCTGTGGTATTTGGTATTATTTTGAAGAAAGATCCAAGCCTTCGTAGGGAAGACCATAAGTCCTATCCATATTATGGTGTGAATTCTCTTTTTCGTACTCTCTATTTCATATTTTGTTAAAAATAAGGAAGCATATCTTTGCCTCAATATTAGCAAACAACTAAACTACTCTTGTTTAGAATATTGTTTCACAGTTTTGTTATTAAGAAGACAGTCTTAAAGATATTTTACAGCATTTTGTGAAGGGTTCTTGTCTTTGGTATTAGATTTGGAAACCATGAACAATATTGGTGGATTTTGATGATCACAGTAATCATGAGTTTATAGGAAGACTTTTAACAGTGGAGATAGTAACCATTACCTTGACCTTGTCGAAAAACCCTTACCAAGATTATTGAGGGGTATTATTGGATTACATATATGATATTTTTTTTACTCAAGCATATGGGATTGACCAATGTTTCCTTTTGGAATATTCTGGAGTTTATGAAAATAATGATTGACTGTTTGAGTAATGGATTTAAATCATATAATCTATATGATTAAATGATCGAAATCCTAATAAATTTGACATTTTGTTTCTAAATTATAAGTGGCCCCTTCTTGAATGATTGTTAAACTATTGTCATTTTAGAGATAATGATTGTAACTAGTATATATGAATTCTCTAAGAAAATACAAATTAATAGTTTGAGTATTAGATTTCAATCATATAATCTATAGGATTACATGATTGAAATCCCAATACACTCGACATTCTATTTCTAACTTATAAGGTCTATGATATTACCTAATTGGTTGTTAAACTCTTGTTTTTTTAGAGACATTGTTCATAACTGAAGCATATGAATTCCCTCTTAGATTGAGATGGTGGAAATTTTATTTTGACTTAGGAATTTGTTAGTGTTTAGATCTTATATCCATTTCTTGAAATATAATGTTTCCTTTCATGATATTATTAAATAGTAGAATAT
Source organism: Taxus chinensis (assembly GCA_019776745.2). Classification (NCBI taxonomy): domain Eukaryota; kingdom Viridiplantae; phylum Streptophyta; class Pinopsida; order Cupressales; family Taxaceae; genus Taxus; species Taxus chinensis. The sequence goes on from CM034155.1 coordinate 358,530,711, forward strand.
TGTTATTATGTGTAGTTCTTATCATGCTCAGTTCTTGTGAGCTAACTCAGGCTATAAAATGTGCAGATGGCCTTCGTGAGTAGAAAAAGGGAATGAATTGTAGATATTTTCACTAGTTTTTCTTATGAAGTTCTTTTTCTCGAATGTTGAATCTGTTGAAAGGATCTGGAATGGTATTTGTGGAAATTTTAGAAGGTCTCAATGCTTTAGTATTCTTTATTTTTGGAGTAATGTTGTTATAACCAGCTGAAACTAAAAATTGTAAATATTATTGTGAATGATAAAATATGGTCACAATGTTGTTATGCATATTTTATTGTATTATAGCAATTTTGAAAGATATCTTAGCTTGGATATGACCAATATTGTTTACATCTTTGTTCCAAGTTAGATTCCATTAGAATATTTTTGCCACCTTTGGATTTTGTGTCATATTGGATATTGAATGCACCCTAAAATTTCACAAAGAAAACTACAAAGCTAAACAAGGAAGGCTAACACCATTGCCACCTAATTAGCTAGGGCTCTAAGTCTAAGAATGAAAACATTAATATAGAAGCTTAAAAGAATGCCTAATTAGTATGGAAACAATACAAAACTAACTAAACATGCCTACTAATATGATCAATTACCTAACATGGGACTAAATAGACCTAAGGGGAAATCAAATGGTTATGGTTTCTACTCAAACAATGGTCAAATGACCTCTCCAAATGAATTTTTAAGTCACTTTAGATTATTCATCTACTAACCTTGTTGAATGTTTTAAGAAAGGATTGGACTTGGCTTAGAAATCATATGTATTATATGAGATGCAAATAAAAGCATGGTGTGTGTGTGAAGGAATGATGTGCACCCTTTTAATAGTTTTCCGTTTGGGAGAAAATTTTATTTTGGTGCATGTGGGACTAAAATCCCCAAATTAGATTAGAATCGCTAGTCATGATTAGGCCTTGCTAATTATAATTAGTGAATTACCAAGTGATTTAGAGGTGTGGAGCCTTAGTCGACCGCTTAGGGTCAACTAGGAGGCTAGGATAGGCTTTGGAATCTTGTTGAGACATTGTGGAGGTGAATGGGGTAATTTTGAGTTATTGGAAGAGAGGTTTGAGTCAATACTAAGGCATATTAAGCAAATCAAGGGAAAAATAGGCTTAATTAGCTTATAAATGCTAATTGTCTATTTTGAAGAGAGTTTTGGCTTACGATTCACCATAAAATGGCATCCTGAATTTGAACAGAATTTGGTGATCAGCAAAGTGCTTGTTGACCAACCAAAGTGGTAAGAAACATTAGTTAATTAGTAAATATCACTATTTATAACGGAATTGAGAAGAATAAGAGTGATTTGCGTGCATTTTGGCAACAAGATTGTAAAAGAAGATTTTAGGCGTCTACATTTGCCCCTGTTTGAGGTGAAGTTAGTCATTGTGCTTTAATTATAGTATACAAGCATAAACTGATAAATTTTTGACCTGTTTGAGGTGAAGTTAGTGATTTTATTTAAAATATAGTAGACAAACATAAACAAATAAATTTTTGAAGAAAAATTAGTAGGATGAAGTATGTCCCCTCAAGTGTCGATGGGGTGATAGAAGAAATCAATTGATGATCGAAAATATGATTTGAAATGGATAGAAGAAAATGGGTCATAATGGGTGCAAAACCCACAGGTATTGAGAATGAATAAGGATAGGGATAAATGTGGATATTTTTTGCCCTGGATGATTAAAAAAAATAGTAATGGTAATAAATGATAATGGTGAAGAAATGATTAATGGAGAAATATAGGACAAGCTCAATATTTTCCTCCAACCTTTCCATAAGCAACTTGTTTATATCATTTTTCCCCTAGGTCTACATCATCGGCCTTTATTGAAATGAACAAAAATGTAAAATAACATGAAAAACTAAATTAATATATTTTTTCCATTACTACATAATTCCATGCAACATACATAATGTAATGCAATATGAGAAAGTAAAATTATATCTAACTCCATGCAACATATAAAATGCAATGCAATGCAATACAAGAAAATAAACTAGCTAACTTAATAGAGAAACTAGTACAATCACATGTACTCAAACAAACAACATTCAAGACAGTTGCACCAATGATTTTTTTATCAAGATGTAGTTCCCAAATGTTCATGTTGTAATGACAAGGGTTAAAAATGATGCCCCAAGCAATAACACATGTGAGGGAAAAATGGAGGACAAAAGTAGTCCCATGGAAAGCATTAGTGTATTATGACACAGTATCTGAAAACTCACTGTTGTACTAGAGTACCGACATAATAAACAGACCCAAATTTGTTAATGGAGGTAGATCGCGATGATCCACATGTCATTTGAGACAATAAAAAACAAGAACGTCAAAAAGTATTTTTTTGTAGGACCAATTTTGAAGTTGAGGATAATGCAGGTGATACAAGCTTCAGTTATATGTAAGCCATCTAAAAAAAATGAAAAACCATAATTTTTGGGTATATATAAAGCTAAAATGAATATTAACACTATATAGATTGCTTTAATACCTTTCCAACACAAAAAAAATGGAGTTATTTTGAGGTCAAGAGAAAAATTTATGGTTTACGCAAATTTGTTTTAAAAAAAAAAATTAAAATGCCTCGAGTAGTAGAAAACGCCGCCAGGAAGCAAAAATATGCCCCAATGTAGTAAAAACATGCCAAAAATATTTAAAAAAAAAAATCATCGTGACCAGTGCTAGAGGAATTTTAGAAGGTAAACGGCGGTCTCGAGGCACTTTGGGAGTGAGAAACACATTGTGGGAGGTAAAAATGAGCATATAAGCCACCACAACAAGTCATTTTACCACATTTGCTTACCATTTGACTTCTTAATTGAGCTCTGACCTACAAGAAGAAATGACGAGAGTAGTGAATTGAAGGCACCATGTAGACCTCGTGAGGGACTACTTAAGACTACCAGTGGATGGACCCCAGGTACCCAATTCTTTCCTTTACCCTGACAGTTCAATTTTTTTAATTTTTTACAAAAATAGAACTTTTTAAGGTTAAATTTAGGGAAAAAATAGAGGGGGGAGCCTATGTTTGGTGTGTTTGTTAATTTTTTTTTGTTTTATTTTTCAGCATGGGCGCTTGGGCACTTGTACTTAGCACCAGTTATCCAAAATAAGCCCATACTTATTTTTGGTTAACTAGCACCTTTTTTCCCCCTTTAGTGATTCATTCTGAATTTTTTACATATTTTAAATACTTAAGGTCCCCTGAAAGCATTCCCATCAGATAGGAAATTTATTCCCATTTCCAAAAATATAAAGAAGTCCTTCTAACTTCTCATATTTTGTAAGTTACGGGCCGACGGGCCTTAGAAGGATTTTTTGCCAAATGCGGGCTGACGGGCCTGGGAAAGACTTTTCGCCAAATGGAAGATTACGGACCAGCAGGCTAGGGGAGATATCTTGGCACTTTACAATTTTTGCAAAAAGTGCAGTTTAAAATTGTGGGCCCACGAGCCAGCCAAGAAATGAAAAAATAAAAATGCCTAAGGCCCACAAAGGACACGTGGCCATGTTTCAAGTCAAAGCGGGAAGGTGGGTCACTGGAGGAACTTTGGATTTTTGGATTTTTTGTTGAAAAAGTGTAAAAGTTTAAAAATAATCCACACCTCCATCGACACCCAGAGAAGCCACGTGTAAGGCAAAACATTGCATACAGGGAGACATTTTGGGTGTGGGGAAACTCTGTAAAATTTGTTTCTCAACACCATTGAACTACAAACCCTCTCATGGGCCTAGAAAGTGTATTTGTGCCTCTATTCAAACAATGTAATGGACTGTGCATATTCTAAGAGTAATAAAACTGTGTTCGTGGTGTTCTTTCAACCCTTGCATTGTTTTGTTGTATCTCCTTTCCCCTCTAATTTTGTTGTTTTTTTGTGCATGTATGTCTCATTTGTAGGTGCAAGATGTTGTGTTTCGTGGAGTTTTAATGGTGGATTTGGACTTGGGTCTATGTCACATCTGTTTGAGCTCCCTCAGTCCCCTTTTCCCTATTTCTTCCTCCCTCAACAGAATATCTCACCTCCTTTTCTGGTGTATCACCACTTTAGTGTAGGTTTTATCTTCTTTCTCTCTCTCCTTGGTCCCTTGCAAGTTAGATTAGGCTTAGATAGTTTTCCTGCATTAGATTAGATTGTGGCAGGTAGTTTAGGAGTAGGAACAAACCTTCTCTTGAGGACCATCTCAAGTTTGCAAGTCCCACAGCTTGAGAGATGGTCCAATGTTGTGCAGATTACACCGAATGCCCCACACAAAACTAGGACATTCAGAGGGTGCCATGATTTTTTATCTATAGTTTTGGCATGCTTGGTGGGATAGGTTTGAAGCACCTTACCACTTCATTTCATCAAGTTGATGTGCTCTTGGTGAGATTCATCCTTTAGAGGCACATGCAAATACCATCTGAAAACTCCATCTAGTCAGCAACCCATTCTCTAAGTTACAGACCTTCCTTCCATCCATTTTCATCCATTTTTCTTCCATCTCTTTCATTCTCTTCCATTATATGAAGTTGTGCAATCATGACTTCATTCCCATCATGGAATTCACACTTGCAGCAACAACAATGCATTCCACATCCAATGTATTTCTCATCTCCTCTAGATAAACATTTTTTTTAGATTCAGAACCAATATGCCTACCCATATGAGCAATGCCAAAACTAGTTTGGCTATGGAGCTTATCAAGAACAAGGGTTTGCATCTAATGACAACAGTAAAATGGAGGAAAATGATTTGTTGGAGAAGATCCGAAGAATGGAGGCTAACATGGTTCAATCTAGGGCTACAGATCAAATAAAGACATTCAAGATTGGTTGCAGGACACCTTTTCCATCGGAAGGCCCTTTTCCAAGACATTACAACCCTCAAGAGAAGCTTGACTTCATGGTTGAAATGCTGCCTCAACTTGCATGGTGGAGTGAGGAGATAGAAGCCTACAAATTTTGTGATAGGGAGCCTTGTCAATGGGTAAGTCCTATACCATCATCTATAATTTTCCTCTCCATTCCCCAAGAAGCACCATCTCAACTCGAGCTTCAGTTTCCAAGCTTCCCATCTGCTGCCCCAAATTTTGATTCCCCTTCTCCATCTTCTAGTCTCCCATCTCATCTTAATTATTTTTCTCTTTTCTCTTACAAATCCAAGTCCCCTCCATAAGATCCAAAAGCAATACCTTCCCCTCCATCCCAAATAAATAAAATACCAGTGTAGACCCCAACCACTACTCCTCTTGCCTTCCTAATTTCATGTTGGGAAGAAATTCCAAAAACCATTCAAGGAGAGCAATAAGAAGAAGAGCCAAGAAAATAAGAAATGATCAAAAACTTGGTAAGATTGGCCCTTAGATTTGGGATTAAAAATATCTCCTTGATGGTTAAACCTTTAGAGGAGGCCGAGGTCAGACCACAGGTGGTGGAAGCTGATTTTACAGTAGAAGGAGAATAAGAACATGAAGATCAATAGTCTATTTGCTCTGAATGCAGTGTCCATAATGGCACTTTGTCTGAAGGAGATGTTAATCTAATATAAGATGCACAATTAGTCAAAGAGGAGGAGTGTATTCTGGCTGTGGAGGAGAACCATAAAGTTTCAAAGGCTTCAAGTACAGATCAAGCCACAGAAGAACCTTTAGTTCTTCCTCCCACTTCATCCCCTTCAACCTCTAATGTTGAAGAAGATTTTGAGATTTCAAACTTCATGTTTGAGGATGAGGGGAACCATGGCGAGCAAGTTGCAGATCAGAAGGACACCATGGGGAGGCCAAGCTAATGTAGTAGGACAATGAGGAGGTAGATTATCTGTTTGACTTGGAAGATTGCTTTGATGGAGAGGATCCCATGGAGATAACATCAGTTTCTCCCCCATCATTCATCCTTTAACCACAAGAAGTTGTTGCCATGGAAGAGAGCATTCAATTATAGCAGCCTACATTTTGCAACTTGCCTCTTGAATCAAAGTTGGAAGAATTTGATCTTCCAAAAGCCACATTGGATGTAGAGGAAGGGGAAAAGCAAAAATATGTCATCATATCTCCCACACCATTCACCTAGGAAGGTCTACAAGAAGACTCCATTCTTGGAGTTGAATTTCAGAACAATGGGAACATTCATCAGACTAGACCATGCCCAATTAGTGACTTGGCCTCATTGAAGCCAAGGGGGAAGCCAAAACTAGTCATGCTTGCTTCTAAGCATGAGGATGAGGATCAATATACCAAGGATCAGCTGCAATACCTCTTGAATCCAAATACAGAGCAACTAAAATAGGTATTTACCTCGTTTCTAGTTTATACCTTGATGATTTATGTGGAGGATCAGCCTCTTATCAGTTTTTCACTCATGCCAATAGCCATGTTTAGTGCCAAATCATATACATGGCTTCCTATTTTGAGAAAGGGTAGTTATTTCTCATCACTAGTAGCAGGTTTTGTTTGAAACTGCCCATCACTTTGGTTAGAGTAGAGTAGGTAGGTTTGATTTCAGTAGAATAAGTGCTTGTGCACACTTTGCATATCCCACTTGACGTGTGTATGATTTCCAGTTTTGTACATAGTGTGTTGTGGTGTTTTGTTACTCTGGCATGGTGCATTGGAGGTGTAGCATTTGATGAGGTCAACTCTAGTTTCACTGGTATTCTAAGTGGCTCACGGATCAGATTTCAGAGTTTCAGATCAGTATCAGGCTATTATTTATGAGTCCATGCCTAATGGATTCTTCATGGAAACTAATCATTTCACCTAGTAGATAGTTGATCCCCATTAGTCGCCAAATTGTTATCCAAAATAAGCTCATACTTATTTTTAGTTAACTAGCACCTTTTTCTCCCTTTAGTACTTAAATATGAATTTTTACATATTTTAAGTACTTAAGGTCCCATGAAAGCATTCTCATAAGATAGGAAATTTGTTTCCCTCTCCAAAATATAAAGAAGTCCTTCTTATTCCTCATATTTTGTAAGTTACGGGCCGACGGGCCTTAGAAGGATTTTTTGCCAAATGCGGGCCAACAGGCATGGGGAAGACTTTTCACCAAGGGGAAGATTACGGACCGGCAGGCCTGGGGATATTTCTTGGCACTTTGCACTTTTTGCAAAAAGCACAGTTTACAATTGTGGGCCTGCGAACCTGCGAAGAAATGAAAAAAGAAATATGCCTAAGTCCCACAAAGGACACGTGGCCGTGTTTCAAGTCAAAGTGGGAAGGCGAGTCATCGTAGGCACTTTGGATTTTTGGATTTTTTGTTGAAAAAACGTACAAGTTTAAAAATAAGCTGCACCTCCACCGACACCTAGAGAAGCCATGTGTGAGGAAAAAAGTTACATGCAGGGAGACGTTCTGGGTGTGGGGAAACTTTGTAAAATTTGTTTCTCAACACCATTGAACTGCAAACCCTCTCATGGGCCTGTCAAGTGTACTTGTGCCTCTATTTCAACAATTTAATGGACTGTGCATATTCTAAGAGAAATAAAACTATGTTTTTGGTGTTCTTTCAACCCTTGCATTGTTTTTTTGTATCTCGTTGCCCCTCTATTTCTGTTGTTGTTTTTCTATGCATGTATGTCTCATTTACATGTTCAAGATGTTATGTCTCATGGATTTTTAATGGTGGATATTGACCTGGGTCTATGTCACATATGTTTGAACTCCCTCAATCCCCTTTCCCCTATTTATTCCTCCCTCAATAGAATATCTCGCCTCCTTTTCTGATGTATCATCGCTTTAGTGTAGATTTTATCTTCTTTCTCTCTCCCTGGTCCCTTGGAAGTTAGATTAGGCTTAGATAGTTTGCCTGCATTAGAGTAGATTGTGGCAGGTAGTTTAGGAGTAGAAACCAGCTTTCTCTTGAGGACCATCTCAAGTTTGCAAGTCCCACAACTTGAGATATGGTCTAATGTTGTGCAGATTACACTGAATGCCCCACACAAAAATAGGCCATTTGGTGGGTGCTGTGAGTTTGCATCAATACCACCTTCTTTATTTTTAAATTTTTTGGGCCGGTATGGGTGCCTAGGTTCCTACACTGACCCATTTTTAATTTTTTTTTGGTATAGTTGGCCAGCATGGGTGCCTATGTTGTGCCACTTTGTGGGTTTTTTTCATTTTTGGGCTAGCATGTGTGCTTGGGAACCTGTATTGAACCACTTTATGATTTTTTTTACATTTTTAGGCCAGCATGGGTGCATGTGCTCAGCTACTTTGTGAATGTTTTTGCATGCTTGGGTCAGCATGGGTGCCTAGGCACCTGTGTTGAGCCACTTTGTGAATTTTCTTCCATTTTTGGGCCAACATGGGTGCTTGGGCGCATGTGCTGAGCCACTTTGTGGATTGTTTTGCATTTTTTGGGCTAGCATGGGAACCTGAGTGCCCACGCTGAGCCACTTGGTGGTTTTTTTTACATTTTTGGGCTAGCATGGGCGCATGGGTGCTTGTGCTCAACAACTTTGTGATTTTTGCCATGTTTTTGGGCCAGCATGAGTGTCTGGGTGCCTGTGTTGATCCACTTCATGATTTTTATTACATTTTTCAGCCAGTGTGGGCACTTGGGAAGCTGTGATGAGCCACTTAATGATTTTTTCTTTGATTTTGGGCCAGTATGGGTTCTTGGGTGCCTGTGATGAGCCACTTTGTCAATTTTACACTTGTTTTGGGCCAGTTTGGGCACCTAGGTGTCTGTGATGAGCCATTTTGGTAGTTTTACACTTGTTTTGGGCCATCATGGGTGCTTGGGCACCTATGCTAAGCCACTTTGACATTTTTTAACTTGTTTTGGGCCAACATGGGTGCTTAGGCATCTCTGTTGAGCCACATTGGCAGTTTTACACTTGTTTTGGGCCAACATGGGTGCCTTTGTTGAGCCACTTTGGTAGTTTTGCACTTGTTTTGGGATAGCATGGGCACCTGGGCACCTATGTTGAGCCACTTGGCAATTTTGCACTTGTTTTGGGCCAGCATGGGTGCCTTGGTGCATGTGTTGAGCCACTTTGGCAATTTGGCACTTGTTTTGGGCCTGCATGGGCACTTGGGCGCCTGTGTTGAGCCACTTTGGAAGTTTTGCACTTGTTTTGGGCCACCATGGGTGCCTAGACGCCTGTGCTGAGCCAATTTTACAGTTTTTCACCTTAGCTTGTCTAGCATGGGCACATGGGCACTTGTGTTGAGCTATTTGGGCCTTTTGGTGACCTTGTTTGGCCAGTATGGGCACTCTAGCGCTTGTGCTGAGCCACTTTATTATTTTTGTATAAAATTTTTGACTACGCATGAGTGCGTAGGTGCCCATACTGAGAGCTTGGTGCTGGTACACTTACATGGAGGGGTACTTACTCACAAAAGGAACTCTTATATTTTCTTTATATGACAAAAAACTTAGTAAACCCCACACAGAAGAAAAATGTGAACCACAGAGAAATTTAGTGATGGAAATAAAAGAATAACACACTAAAATTTAGACACTTTTAGAAGAAATTATATGATAAAATAGAAAAATAGATTGCAATAATTGAGTTAACTGGCTCTGCAGCTATTTCTAGATGTGCTAGGGATGCGAGAGCGGCATGCACAACTTCATACCTTTAAGGTGACGCTTGGATGTTCTGACCGAGTCTTCCTAGAGATTACTTTGGAGGTAACAAACTTATCTTACATAGATCACATGTGCCATATCTTTTTTGATCATAACTTACTCAAAAATTTAGTTGGGAGAAGGTGTAGTGAGAGTCAAAGTTTCCAACTTCCGACTGGTGAGATGAGCGTGACATTAGAGGATGTTTGGCGGATCCTGTGAGTGTTTATCTAAGTTTGTTTGATTACCTATGATGATCGCCCAAATCAAGTTGAGTTCTACATATCCGTGATATTTGGATTGACCAATATTCCCTTATGAGGCCTGAAAAATGTGTTTAGGAGATGTATGTCCTATACACAGCTAGGAAAGGTTCTTGTCTACTTATTGGCTCTTGTCAACAGCGTATTTCTTTCTGAAAATATTGGTGTGGTGCCTGATTCTCCCTGGGTCTCATTAGAGTGATTCATGTCCTGCCTCAAGGTAGAATCTACTACTGGGGTCAGTGTATACTAGCTCACTTATATTCTGACTTACATTTCACAGAGTATCATGGTCAGAGGACATTGGGACCTGCAACTTTGCTATATATTTGGGCTTGGGACAATATCACCACTAGACATACCTTAGTAGAACTACAAGTTTGAGATCTTGGAGATCCTTATCTCATGGGTTGGGTTCCTGATGGAGATGACATTCATAGCCACAGGGGAGAAAAAACATACTTCCAATGAGCATTTGACGAGATGCAGCCCCACATGATCACTTAGCAATTGTATAGGCTATATCAGAGGCCACAAGATGGAGATGATTTGGGGACAATGACAATAGAGAACTTTATTATTTGGAACAGGAGTCACATTCTAGAGTGGTATAGGGTGGACTAAGTTTAGTGTCAACTTAGTCTTATTCAGGGTATTCCCAGTGATGAGATGTGCTATGTGCACTGTTACATAGATTTTTTTGATATGGGATCACACATTAGGTTGGAACGAGCCCTTTCTCTCTTTTCAAAGGTAGTTTCACAACCTTTGGTACAACGAGCATAGATAGTAGACCCAGGTATGAAAATAGATTATGGTGCATGGTATGCACTAGTGTTTCCATGTAAATTTTCTATTCCTCAAGAGATATTGATCATAACAGAGCGTTATGAGCAGGATCTAGATCAACCAGTAGAGGCACCGAAATAGAGACATGTAGTACCAAATATGGGGGTACCTTTAAAATATCTAGTGTAGGCAATTTTATCACCTCTTCATGTGAGCCCATGACACAACTCACTAGGGGGTGGAGGAGGCTACTGGTATGATGAAGATATAGAGGAGGATCTTCTAGATATTTAGGATATACAAGATGCACAGGCTATAATTGATATAGAAGATATACCAGATATATAGATTACTACTTTACAACACCAACTTTAGCAGGTGAAAACTTTATAGATTTAGATGGAAGTCGAGAGGGATTAGGCTATTGTAGATGGGGATCAACTTGTGATAGATCTATACCAGGAAAAGAATGAGTGAGATTAGGCCTTTTAAAAGTGATATTGACTGATGATAGATAACCTACAGTCATAGGCAGAGATCAATTAGGCTATAATAGAGTGAGATCAGCTACATCTAGAGTGAGATCATTTACAGGTAGAGTGATATCATTTGTAGGTAGAGCGAGACCAGCTACAGACAGAGTAGGATTGAGTGATAGCAATTACCCTAAAAATATAGGTAGAGATAAATTAGATTATGGCAGAGCGGTCACAACTGTGGATAGAGCTAGCTAGCATTAGGGAAGAGTGTAATACACTACAATAGGCAGATACATCCTAAGGGATGTAGCTGATGATTGGTCACAATGATACTGTAGAAGGTTAGGCCACTTACTATAGGATGTAGTACTATGTAGCTGTTCCAGCCGATTGGAGAGTTCCTGAGTATAGTCACATAGTAGGCAGCAAGTCCTGATCTAGATCCCATAGACCATCCCAATCAGTGTAATCCGTAGAGGTTCCTTCAGGATAGGAAACTTTAGAGTAACATGGGTTAGTCTAGCCTGGGTTAGCTCAGTTTGATGTAGTTCATCTCAATGTGGCTCTTCCTACTCGCCCATCACCTCAGATGCCCCCACCTAGTAGTCTTCTTGTACTAGGTAGTCATGGCATGGGTGAGAGTCATCGTTGACTTTCTTATTGACATATAAGATGTATTATTTTATTTTTGGCATACTTCCTCATGATGAAGGAATACTTTTATATGCATGTGTATGTATTATTTTTTATCATGCCTTATGATGAAGGCACTTTTTTGTATAGATTCCCATGATGACTTGTTATATCCGATACATATGGACACTTATATTTTCAATGATATATGATGATAGATGGATTACCGATGTATCACATGTTGCTTATGAGATATCATGCTTACTATATATTTTCTTTATGTTTGTATCACACATTAGATTATGAGATATCCTTAGCTAATAGCATATTGTATGTTGGTGATATACTTTGAAAAAAACATGTTTATATTTTTGATATTGGTGTGGGGGGGATAGATTTGTGATCATGCGCAACCCCTCTTTCCCCGTTGGTGATACGATATTTGATGATTAGCTTTTAGTTTACATGCGTGATGTAAACTTAGCAGTTTTTTTGGATGTATGATGTATAGATGTGATGGATATATGTGATACAATAATGAAATGATAACAACACAAGTTTAAACAAATCCAATCAAAATGACACACTTATTTACAAGTATGTAATACAAAATAGACTTAATGTAAAACACTATAGACTAAAGTAATATTCAATCTAAGTAAGAAAGTGAATCCAATTTAAAGCATAAAATACAAAAAAGAAATGCAACTAAAACCATATAAACCAACAACTAAAAGTAAGAAAACCACTACTTTTTTTTGTGGGGCAGTTTTGGGACAATTTTCTATTGTTTTGGTGTTTTCAATGAATATATTTGTATTTTTTTGGGATTTTAAAAAGTTATATGAATATTTTTTATATTTTCTCAACAGTTTTTCAAAGCGAACGTGCAAGGAAATGAAGAAACATGGATGCCCCTAATGTTAGATGGGATTTACAAGGGCATAATGCCATGCATATATGCCAAAAGTGACACTATGATGTTTCCCCAGCATGAGATGGGATCATTCAATTCTTATATCCTTCATAGTCTCAAGGTTAGATTAGCTGGATCAAGGAAAATAATGATAGGCTCACAAGAGACTTAGATGAAAGTAAAGATCAACCTAGGAAACAATTGTCGTACTCCTAAATCTGAATTGCTTGTGAATAACGAACCCTCCCTTGGTGCCAGAGATAGGTTTTCACCAAAAGACTTTTCCAAAGTGCCACCATTGCGTGGTTTTCACTATTGGATGCACCTATTTATTTATCTTTTTCTTTTTCCATTTTTATACTTTTTTCTCTCTTTTTATTTTGTTTTTTGTTTTGTAGATACTTCATAATAAATCATAGAAGTGCTTAAGGTGCATTACGTTCATGGGTTATTGAAGGTCTTGGCCATCTACATGAGCTATATTAGAAGCACCTGAACCAAACTTGGTGACCACAACATATGGTCTCAGCCAGTTGGGTTTAAATTTCCCTTTCTTTTCACACTCCTTATTGACATTCTTTCAATTTTATTTTAAGACCATGTCACCTACGTCAAACTGATGAGGTGTGACCCTTTTATTATAGCTTCTCCACACTCGATCTTGATACACTTTAAGCTGATTGAGAGCGCGTAACCATTTCTCATCTAATAACTACAACTCTGTTAGTTGAGCTACTCTGTAGTCCTCCTCTTCATTCAAGTAGTCCCTTAGCTCAATGCACAAAGAAGGGATATCAATCTCTAAGTATAGTATGGCATTAGTGACGAATACTAAGGATTATGGAGTTGCACCTATGGGAATGTAGATAGATGTTCTAAATTACCGGTGGGTAGAGTGAATTTGTAAATGAAAATCACGACATATCTTGTTCACCATCTTCTAAATAATACAAATTAGGATTTTATTGGAGGCCTCGGCTTGCTCATTACCTTGAGGGTAATAGGGGGTTGAGAAATTAAGGGAGATATTAAAGCGTTTTAAGAGTGATTTCACAATTGTATTCTTGAATGACTTACCATTATCAACTTGATAATAGCAGAAGGAATACCATATTGACAGATGATATGATTCATTATAAATTTAGAAATTTGGGAACATTCGGTATAGGTAAGAGGAACAACCTATACCCATTTTTAAAAATACTTTGTGGAAGTTATAATGAACTTATGACCATATGAAGAGACAGGATTGAGTTTCCCTATTAGATCAAGACCCCACTTTGAGAATGGCTAGGGTGTCGTGAATTGTTGAAAGGATTGTTCTTAAAATGTATCAAGTTTTCATACTGTTGACAATCCACACACTTCTTCACATGCTGACAACAATCATGCTCCACGGTAGGCCAATGATAGCCTACCCTAATAATTTTCTTGGAAAGAATTATCCCATTAGTATGAGCCCCGTAGATGCCTTTGTGCACATTTTTGATTGCTTGGATAGATTCCTACGAATTTAAAAATTATAATAGATTCTTGTCGTAGCCTTGGTGGAAGAGGGTTCCCCCAAGTAAGGTATAACGGGATATGCGCTTGATGAGGGTACATTTTTCAACATGGGTAATGTTAGTGGTAAAGGTTCCATTGTGAAGGTAATTAAAGATGTCAGTATACCATGGTGAAAAGGGACCAACAACTTCACATGCCATACAAGATTCTGGTATGTCATATGCCGGCGTTCTTAGATTTTCAACAAAGAACATCCTATCATTCTATGCTAGTGGAATACTCAGCATGGATCCCACTGTAGACATAGCGTCGACTTCCTTGTTAAGTGCTCTGGGTATTTTCTCAATGTTATTTTCTCAAAGTATTCTTTTAAAGAATCTACCATCCTCTTGTATGGAAGAAGATTCTTGTCTTTTACCTTTTATTCATCTGTAACTTGTTTGATAATGAGCATTGAATCCCCAATGCAATTTACCTATTTAATATTCCACTTGATAGCTAACTTCATTTTGGAAATAAGAGCTTCATATTCTGCTATATTATTTGTGGAAGGGAATCCAAGCTGAAATTCTTGAGGAACCAAATCTCCCGTGGGAGTAACTAACACTACTCGGGCACCTGAACCATGAAAGGTAAAGGATCCATCAAAGTATATTTTCCAAATGATAGATTCTTCAAGGTACATGATGGATGCATCTAGTAATTCTATACTAAAGGGTTTAGTACCTAAAAATGAAGATTCTGCTAGCTGATCTGCTAAAACTTGTCCTTTTACTATCAAACTCACTTAATAAGATGATCCAGTTAGACATATTTCCAGTTAAGGAAGGTTTTGATAATAAGTAATTTAGAGGATCGATCTTTGAAATAAATTAGATTTTGTTGTTGAGCATATAATGTCATAACTTTTGGAAAGAAAACACTACTGCCAAGAAAGCCTTCTCGATCTATGGACAATTGAGCTCATATGTTATCAGTGTCCTGTTTAAGTAGTATACAACTTTTTCTCTATGTTATTTATCATATTGAGCCAATAATGTCCTAATTACAAAATGTGTAGTAGAGATGTATAACAACAAGGGTTCTCTTGCTATAGGCGGCATGAGAAGTAGGGGTTTAGCCACGTATTCTACCAATAAAGTGAAATCAACATGTTTCTCCATTCCCTAGTTGAAATCAACATATTTTTTAAGGAGATGTGTGAATGTATGACATTTGTCTACTAGTTATTAAATAAACCTTCTAGTGGCCTGAATTTTCCCCTGTAAACTATGCAGTTGTCTGATATTCTTAGGAGGGGGAATTTCTGTGATAGTCGTGACCTTTGCAGGGTCCACTTCTATTCCTCTTCTTGACATAATGAACCCTGGAAATTTCCTTGATAGCACACTAAAGACACATTTCTTCGGGTTAAGGAAAACTTTGTAATCCCTTAAACGTTGAAAGATACGCCTCAAAATTTCTGGGTCTTCCTCCTGAGTTCTAGAATTAGCTAGTATATCATCTACATAATCCTCCATAATGTCACTTATCATATTATGGAAGATTACAGTCATCTCCCTTTGATACATAGCACCTACATTTTTAAGACCAAAGGGTATGACTTGGTAACAAAATGTTCCCCAAGGGGTTATGAAAGCTGTCTAGTGTTGATCTTCTTCTCAAATTTTTATCTAATTATAACTTGAGAAACCATCCATTAGTGACAAAATCTCATAACCAGCAGTAGAATCGATGATCATGTCAATATTTGGAGGAGGATAATTGTTTTTTGGAAAAGATTTATTTATGTATCTGAAATCAGTACATACTCTGATACCGACTAGATTTTTCTTAACTGGTACCATATTGGAAATCCACTCTGAGTAGTTCATAGGCACGATCAAGCCTACTTATAATAAATTTTATAACTCTACCTTTACTAGTAAGGTGATGTGGGGATGCATATTTCTGTGATTTTGTTTGATGGGCTTGGCATTTGGGTGTACCACTAGGTTATGTACTACTAATGCAAGATCAAGTCCTGACATGTCAACATTAGACCAGAAAAAGATGCCCGCATATTCTCTCAATAGTCTTATAAATTCTTTGTGCTCCTTAGCTGAGAGCGAGGCTCCTAACTTGACTATCCTCGGCATCTCCTTTGTACCGATATTAATATCTATCGTATCTTCTACTAGAAATTTTGACTCATCCCTTATGTGTGTAGGATCGGGAGGAGATTGAGATCCTCTTCTAGAAAAATTGGTGTAGGGAGATGATCATCATATTTATATGGGTACAATATTTTTTATATAGGTGGTTTTAATTGTTTGCCCACAAGCGCCTCAAAGTGGTTTTCACTATAGGACTTTCATTTTTTATTTCCGCAAGGCCTATCTTTGGAACTTTTTCCCTTGCTCACTTTTTTGCTTAAGTGTCCACATAATTCTGCCTCTTCTCTGAAGTACGCACATGCATTAAGAAAAATTGGGAATCCTTTCTTGTGATGATTTCTTGGAATGTTATCTCTGATGCCTAAGAACTCACAAATAGCCTCATCGTTCTCAAACACGTCAATAGGTATGTGTTGTTGTTGATCCTAATTCACAAGTGATGGGTAGATAAGAGTTAATGTTTGGGTTATAGGGATAATGGCAGGTACAACATGGTTTTTGGTAAGGATATCCATGTTAGAGAATAGGTTCCTAGAGGCGAGGTATTCATAAAGACTACATCGGTAATCTGTTTTTCTTTCATTTTTAGACAAACTATCCTAACTTTCAGAATAAGTATACTCATTATCTTAAGTGTGAGACTCATAAAAATGGATGTTTGTACCTGATTTACCCATTATACGACCTAGTATTTGAAGAGATTCTAATGGGACTTGCTTGTAGTGACCATAGTCACGTCCTTGATATATCATAGAAAACATGATTCTGTTTAGAATGATGTATTAAGATGTTTTGTAACATAAACCCATTTCATCGTCTTGAGGATGAAATATAATGTCATCAAGGATTCTATCATCTTCTAACAAGCCACTAGAAATAAAATTGTCAAAACGGAAATTCTCCCTTGATCTTTGGAATTTGTAGCATGGTCTACCATGCACTTGGGTTGATAGCAGAATTTTTTAGATCACAAGGGATTGCTAAACATTATACTCTCCACAACCATTTTTTTTTCCTTCATCTCCCATGTAGCAAATGGAGATTCCAATGTAGCTGTACCATTATCACTGGGAGTAAGGGTGTTTCGATCCACTTGTGACGTGAAGGCCTCAGACTGAGCAAGGATAATGATCTCAATAGAAGGATAATCATAGATAGTAGGGAAGTAACTTGAAAATTATCTACAATGAGAAAATGGCTGGGGATCTCCCTATATAGTAAGCATTTTTCCCTCATAATGCAAATTTAAACATTGGTGATATGTAGATGGTATGACTGGCATGGAATGAATTGATGGGTGAGTGAGAAAGATATTGTAAGGGATCTCCAAATCCAAGACATGAAACTTTGTATCATGCATTATGGGACCTACTTCTAATGAGAAAGTGATCATTCCAGCTGATTGTCACTCTTTATTGTCATACACCTTTATGGTGATAACATTTTTTTCCAAATCAGATTCTGTGTAACCTAGTTGGTGAACCGGTTTAAGAGTAAAAATATTGAGACCCAATTTGATGTCCACAAGTACTCTTTTGACCTTCTTACATTTTATTATTACCTCAATATGTAAGGGTAGGTTATGGGTGGGATTTTTAGTCAAGGCTTCTGTTAGAATAAATTTTATATCTCATATGGGAGTGATTTGCACTACCATAGCTTGTAAATTTATAGGGTCAACATCAATATATACTCTTGATCCCTTTAAGGTTTTGCAAAGTGTGTATTTATAGACGTTAGAGATCTTTAGGAGGTCTAAGATTGAAATCTTAGTTGTTGTTTTCTCTAACTGATCTAATACATTGTAATGAATCTCTTGAGGAGGAGGGGGAGTAGGTTTGGAGATAACAAGTTGAGCCCTCCATGTTGCTACAACACATTCTAATTTTTTAATTCTAATCGTATTAATTTTCTTAATAAGTGGATCAACACAACCTATCAAGGAATCAAAATTGTCTTCATTGGACACACAATTAGCATTCTTATTCTAAGATGATTGTCCTCGATTTGGATTTTTAATTTCATTATGATTGGGAAAAGGTTCTTTAAAGATCCCTAAGTTTTCATTTGGGGACTTGTCCACAGTGACGAAATCTACTTCTATATCACCATTGTCGACTAGGTCTTGAATGTAGTGCTTTAATATTAAATACTTGTCAGTTTTATGACCCTTTACAAGGCGAAAGTCACAAAATTCATTATCTCTAAACCATAAAGGATTAGGTGTGTCGTATCTATAGGGTTGTTTTTTAGGGTACTTAACCATGTTAATGTCCTCTAAATACTTTAATATGGATGATATTGATTCATATAGAGGTGAGAAAGTATGGCGTTTATATTCCGTAGGCGGATTACCTTTTGCAAGCTTTAAAGGTGCATGATTCTGAATGGCTTGCACTCATTTAGAATCAAAAATTCCATCACTGATGAAATTTTTGTTTCTGTTAGGACCAATTTTTTTATTGCTATATTTAGAATTGTTATGATCATGGGAGATAGTTTTCAGAATCCCCCTGGCTAACAATGTTTTTTCAATTTGGCTTCCCTTTTCAATAACCTCTTTGAATGTATTGCCACAATGCATTTGTAAGTGGAATGTAATGTTTGGATAGAGGTTAGGAACAAATATGCCTATTAGTTGTTTTTTGGGTATGGAGAAGGGAAATCGGCTAGTTAATCCTCTCCATCGTTATAAAAATACAACGAAGTTTTATTATTTCATTTCTTGGAATTATAGAATTCTAACATGGTAACATATTTTTCTATATTGAAATAGAAGTGTCTTACAAGGCTCTTTGCTAGTTCTAGCCATGTTGATATGGATCCCTTCGGAATGTGTAAAAACCATTCTAGCATCGTTGTTACCAAACTTCTTGGAAAGAGGTGCATAAGAGAATTGTAACTGAATGCAACCTCTTGACATGCCATATAAAAAAAATTAATATGGTCCTGAGAGTCACCATTTCCCTCATACTTGTCAAATTTTTGGAAAATCAAAGTGTCTTAGGAAAGGTCCTTGTAGCATGGATTTGTCAAATGGGTAAGGACATAATTCATCGAACTAATACTTCTTGTTATTGCTACCGGTTTGGCCCTCTTGTAATGCTTAAAGGGTGTTCTTCATTGTTGACCACTCTTGATTAAAAAGTGAATCTTATGTGGGTGGCGGCATAGGTCTATATAAAGGGTTAGGCCTGGGTGTATGCCCACCCTAGTTTCTTGTGAGATTCTCTTCATAAGGATCTCTTTTTTCCTCCCGTCAAGGAGTGATTATTGGGAATTCGATAAAGGAAGCCTTAGGTTTTGCCTTTGGTATGGCTTGTTTCAAAACTTTGGGTTGTTCCCTTTTTCTATGAGATGCCAAACTTGCCAATTGGTGAGTGAGGGATTAGACCTTTTGTTCTAATGTAACCTCTTTAATAGGTATTTAATGACAATATTTGTTAGGAGAAGGTTGCACATGATGAACATGGGCTTCATGATCTTCACAATGTATCGTAACAATAGGTATCCTATAGTCTCCATAATTTTCAAATGATATTTTCTCATTATTCTATGGTATAGAAATATAGGTATTACCTGGATTTAAAATTTCATTAACCATACAATGAGGTCATTCTACCTCCTCTTCTCATTGAATCATTCCATAAATGAGAGAAAGGTATACTATTGAAGGAAACTTAGTGCCTAGTTCCATAACCCGCATAAGAACCTCATGTTTGTTTTGGATAATGTAATCATCAAAATTGGCAGGATGATGTTCTAGATTTAGATGAGGAGAATCTTCTTCTCCACCACTATGGTCAACCATGAGATTATCCTCTAAAATAGGGTTATCACCTCCAAATATATTAGATTCTAATATTTGGGATCCCATTCTTGTAGTAGCCATTACTTGGAATAGGAAGTACAACGTGAAATATTTTCACTAAGGTTTACTAATAATGTACTTTAGTGAAATTTACACAGCATAATGATGCTAATGTTATAAAAAAGAATGGTTACTATAGAATAGCCACAAATCTACCATCTCAATTGTAACCTAAAAACCAAAGAATAAACATTTAACTCAATGACACAAGTCTATCTTGAATAATACAATGATATACAATGCTCAAATTTTAGTCACACCCAATAGTCTATTTCTCAAGATTTGTCTAGATAGGTTTGCAACCAAATAGTGAAAATAATAAAAGTACCAGTTAGGTCAATTTTTCAACAAACAAGGCCTAAATAATAAGGAAATTTTGACGTGAACTTCTAACAAGATATACTAAAAACTAGTTTCTAAACACTAACAAAGTCTAAATCTTGTAAAATGGATGATAACAATGTGAGTTGTGTAATGACACTATTTGGACACGTGAACCAAGATTTTGTGAAAGAAATATTTTTAGTGTCAAAATTATGTTATGAAGATGCTATAAATATATCCTCAACACTCAAAAACTTAAGAAATTGATAGGATGTAAAAACTACATCTAAGTATAACAAAATTTTCTAAGTGTGTAAACAATGTAACTCTACAAGATAGATATTTAAGCCCAATTTCACATTAGAAACAAGATGTTAATATCTCAATTGTATAGCTATAATGTAATAAACGTAAAAATTCAAAATAAGAGAAGTATTAAATCACTTAACTACAATGATTATAAGTCTCAAATATGGGTCTTTGAGATAAGGGGGCCTACTAGATCGTTAGTATGTACCATGCACACTTTCAACACAAAAGTGGTGGACACGTGATATCTAGATGTATCCGGTATATGTTGTTTCATTTTGTCAAAAAATGGGAAATAAGAAAACAAAGTTTTAGACCAAATGGTGTTGAAATAAACTTGGTGTTATTTTGGCAGAGTTTTGCTTTGTCTTAGGATAAGTGAAAAACTAGGATAAAAATGACACTAAGAAGATTTCGTGATGAAATATCATGCAGTTTCAAATTTAAGAGATTCTTTCCATTTTTCGAAAAACAAGATTTTGAATCTAAGAAATTTGTCACTTTGTGAGAGCACTCAAGTACACTATCTAAGACAAAAACATTGGCTCCAAGCTGACAAGCTTCATAGGTGGTTCTCTTTGTAGGTGTCACAAGATATCTATGGCGAGATTGATTTACCCAAAATGTCACACTAATTAATTTGGGATTATCTTAGATTTAATTTACCCCCTTCAATATAATGAGAACCAAAATGCATTCAATTATACTTTTATTGGGGTCACAATATGGATTTCTTTGACTCTAATCTCACCAAGGCATACTAGAAAAGTTGGTATTGTTTCATTCACAAGGTTCCCTCTTGTGTGAACTACATTTGGGTCCCTAAGACCACCCCCATTATTATATCTTAAGTCTTATGCCAAAGGGGTTATGTCCTAGTTAAACGGACGAGCCATAGCTCCTAATCGAAACCTGCAAATCAAGTTTTTTGTATAGTGGTGTATTTTTTTATCTTTTGGATTAAGTAATGTGGTTTTTATCGCACTCCTTTTATCAACCTAAAATCACACGTGTAGTTAGAATTTTTTTTAGGTCATCATTTATTTGACTAGCATTAGGTTCTTCACAAAATGTTTAGTAGTTTCAAAAATATTTGCAATATCATAGGAAAATAACAATGAAAAATGCTTCTAAATCAATTAACTACCATCAAAATTTGTAAAAAAAAAGGGTTATTCTCAATTAATCCAATTGCTTCTTAATGAAAATACTAAAATTTCTTTTCTTTCCTATGATCACACTAGGTGCAAGGGAAGAGCATACACAAGTTTTAGTCTTGATTGTTTATCAAATGAAAAATTTCTTAAACTAAAAGATCAAGGACATGCAAAAAAATGAAGTCTTATTCTCTTAAGTAAAAAATGAATGATAATTGTTCCTACTTACTCCCAAGAAGCAAAAATAATGGTTTATAGGTGCTTTTGGTTCTCAATATCACACTAGATGCAAGAGAAGAGCATACACAACTCTATTCCCAATTCAATCAAAGTATGAAAACAAAATCACTCTTAAAATCCTAACTCAATTTATTTAAAAGACCCTTTATCAAACCTTAGGACAAATTTGTGAAGAATATTTCTTTAGAATCAATAATTTGACAAAAACATCATTTAAAAAATCCTTTAAAACTGATAAGAATCATAAAATTGAAGTTATGAAATTTTTAAAAAAAGTTCACCTTGATGCACAAACACCCCTACTAGTGTACATGCACTCACAGATATGGACATATGCTCATGATCATGCATAAGCTCTTACAATCATGCACAGGCGCCCCTTTGTCATTTTTCACACAGTTGAATGCACCCTAAACTTTCATAAAGAAAACTACAAAGCTAAAAAAGGAAGGCTAACACCATTGCCACCTAATTAGCTAGGGATCTAAGTCTAGGAATGAAAAAATTAAGATAAAAGCTTAAAAGAATGCCTAATTAGTATGGAAATAATGCAAAACTAACTTAACATGCCTAATAATATGATCAATTAGCTAACATGGGCCTAAATAGACCTAAGGGGAAATCAAATGGTTATGGTTTCTACTCAAACAATGGTGAAATGAAATCTCCAAATGACTTGTTAAGTCACTTTAGATTATTCATCTACTAACCTTGTTGAATGTTTTAAGAAAGGATTGGACTTTTCTTAGAAATCATATGTATTATATGAGATGCAAATAAAAGCATGGTGTGTGTGAGAAGGAATGAGGTGCACCCTTTTTATAGTTTTCCTTTTGGGAGAAACTTGTATTTTGGTGCATGTGGGACTAAATGCTCCAAATTAGATTAGAATTTATAATCATGATTAGGCCTTGATAATCATAATTAGTGAATTACCAAGTGATTAAGAGGTGTGGAGCCTTAATAAACCACATAGGGTCAACTAGGAGGCTAAGATAGGATTTTGAAGCTTGATAAGATATTGTGGAGGTGAATGGGGTGATTTTGAGTGGTTAGAAGAGAGGTTTGAGTCAACACTAAGGCATATTGAGAAAATTAAGGGGAAAATAGGCTTCGTTAGCTTATAAATGCTAATTGTCTATTTTGAAGAGGGTTTTGGCCTATGATTTGCCATCAAATGGCATCTTGAATGCGAATGGGATTTGGTTATCAATGAAGTGCTTGTTGACTGACCAATGTTGCAAGAAACATTAGTTAATTAGTAAATATCACTAATTATAACGGAATTGGCAAGAATAAGAGTGATTTGCATGCTTTTTGGCAATAATATTACAAAAGAAGAGTTTAGGTGTATATAGATAGGAAATGTTGTAACCATGTCTAGTTTTCATAAAAAGGGAAATGGTAAACTTTTCGAGTTATAACTTTGTGTATTAAACCATTCTAGGTTATGGAAATAATGTAATTATAAGCATAATAGAATGGTATGGTAACCCTTATAAAATTTATACACAAAAATGAGGTTGTGATCTTTTAGATGAAGTCAAGAGTCTTTAAGTGGAGGAAAAATGAAACTATATACTTATGTTAAAAATAATATACCTTCTTACCCTTAGGATATACTGATAAAATTTATCCTTAATGTTGATGGGGCGTAAAATGTTATTAACATGCAAACAATGTTTAACTTTGGGAGGATAACAAGGCTATATCAAGTAGGGGTAATTGATCAAGAAATCATTAAATATAACTTATCTGTTTAAAAAAAATTTATTTGTACTCTTTTGACGAACTTAATCAAGAGAAGTCTAGTTAAGGATCTTACCCCATCCAAATTGATTTATATGTCTCAATGAATGAATGGTTAATTGATGCTTATAAATGGGATCATGCTTGGCATAAGTTTTTTTTCGGATAAACAACAAGTTGGATGTTGGCATCCTATTTTTTTTATTGTTGTTTGATTCAAAAAATGTTCTGGCTTTTGTGGTGGTTGGATATGCCATGTCTGGCCACGTGAGATTCTTAGGGGGGGATTTGTAGTATGGAGTTTGTGAAAAATGCATGGAAGCACCCAAAAAAATGCAATTCATAGGATTTGAGCCTCTTGTGGCTGCTTTCTCACTGCCTGTGCCAAAATGTTGTTGTGAGATAGAATATGAACATCTTACAAGATAAAGAAAAGAAGTTTTTCCTCGTGTTGCAGTTGTTAGATCCTGGTAGACGTGGTTGTAGGCTGGAGATGTATAAATCAGGCATGATAAGCTACCCATCTCAATAATTTCTAAGCTTTAAAAATCTCCTGAAATGAAACATTTCTCTTTCTTGAAATGAAACTTATGACTATAGAGCTGCTAAGTGCATTGTTTTTCAAAAAAAATATAGTGTAATAGTCACTTTTAATGAATTTTTGGAAATTTGATAATTTTACTTTTCTCAATGATTTAGACCTAGAAAATAGCAGTGAGAGTGCTCGTGACCCTTGGGATTGGAGCACCCAAATCAAGGTGCTACTATCCTTCTCCCGGGTGCCCCATTCCTGCATCTGGGTGCCCTGGTTCAGAAAGTGTGTATGTGGCATAAAATGGTGAAAATTAGATGTGTAATGTATAGTAATGGATAAAAGAGTGTGTTTGGATTTATGTAGTGTTATAATGTTTTTTTGTTGTCATTTTATGGTGTGTAGAGGGATATTTACTCAAGGGAGTTCTGCGGTGGGAGTCATTTGAGTATTTTTTTTAGATTGGGCCTCTAAGAAGATGAATGGGATGTGACGGCTCTTGTTGGATTGTGGCACATAAAACAGATGGGAGATGTGCCCCAAAATATGCCTTTATTTACTATATTATGCAAGATATTGTGTCCAGATACATGTACTTAGTGGTTACCTACAGGGGAGATGATGTTACTGTAGAGGATGTGTATCAAATACTACAATTTTTAGTTTTTATAGAGAGAGTACAAGTTATGTCGCTAGAGGATATGGAGAGGTAGATGTAAGATATGAAATGATAATTTGTGGGGACTCAACCCCTACCAATGCCCATATCAATTTTTATGCTATTATGAGGTCTGGTGTTCCATGCTTACATAAGTTCATTGGAGTGGTCATTACTTCATTGATTTCAATTTATGGAGGAGGTGTAGGTATATTATATAATATGCATGATATATGCTTGTGTATATAGGTGGAGAGCAATAGATATGCGTTGGTGCAATGTATATTGGCCCACTTATACAAATATCTATACTAATTTACTCACGATGAGCATGGTAGTGGGATAGGTGTTATTACATTGTTACATGTATGGGTGTAAGAGCACATAGAAATGTTGAGGCTAGTTGGAGGTCTAGGAGGATAATGGGCTAGGCCTAAGATATATGTGAGGAGGTAGATTATAATCTCCAGTCACAGGATGGAAACAGATACCTACAAGACACTTATATAGGATGGGGCCTGAGGCAGTTAAATATATACCATACCATAATTATGGGGGAAGGCTTGTGGGTTCTCTATAGTTACATTGTATTTGGAAGACAATGTCATTAGAGGATCGATTTACAAGTGTGGTCGATCTTTTTCAGGTGGAGAGAGTATCACGATAATTTAACATGTCTCATAATGTCATCCTAGAGCCCTATATATGGTTAAGAGATATTAGAGCACTGAGGATGTCGATGGCTATACCAGGGACAATAAAAGAGCAACTAGCAGCTCTAGGGCTTAATGAGGTAGACACAAGAATAGAGATGATAGAAACAGAAGATGCGGGTTGCAGAGAGGAGTACCATGCATAGTGGGTTAAACATCGATGGGTATTGTTGTTCTCATTTTTTACAAATGTTGTAGGGTTACTGCAAGGAGAAGTAGGAGGGGGGAAACACATGCCCTCGACAATGTAGAAGTGGCTATAGTGGAGTATAAGTATCGTTACACAGTTATGTCATGTGTTTCATTATTGGCTTATGACTTAGTAATGGTTTTCTAACATGTTTTGTTATTTATTTTTTAGGAAATGTGTATTTTTCCCTAATAGTAAAGATATCCATTCGCTCACTGACAAGGAATGTGCCTACCAAAATTATTGGTGGAGGGATACTTGAGTGAGTGGATGATATAGCTCGTGAGTATGCCTATTTATTTTAGCCATGAGCCATAACAGATATGATGTGTATTATATTACTCAGTGATATGGATGGGTAATTTGAGGAGACTCGATGAGCTAGAGACACTTTAGGTAGTGATCCCTTAGAAAAGGATGTGTTTGCAGGATATGTGGATTTTCAGCATTAATTCTTAGAGAATTATATAGATAACACCTTATTATGTACAAAATTTTAAATATATTAAGCGCGTGAATAGTGGCACAAAGTTAGAGGTGAGGCATCTAGTTAAAATGATCTCAGATTACTGGAGAGTGATAGTGCTGACGATGTGTAATTATTATTATTGTATATGATATATGGGGTTTCCCCCTAGTGATGACCACATTCACTATATATATATATATATATATATATATATATATATATATATATATATATGGACATATTTGATTTATATACGATAAGTTTATTTTGTGGTGTATTGATCTGTACAATTGGGTGATTATTGGTGGGATGTATGTGATGTTTTTGTATAGTGTTAATGTTTATTCAAATGCAATGTTGTAACACATAATTATTATAATGTTTATAGTATAATAAATGTATAAAGAGATGATGTATGATGATCGAACAAACATGTTTTGATGAATGTGTCACATGACAATGCAATGTAATCATAATATTTTAGTGTGATAAATGGGGGGGAAAGTAGTGATTACCCCCATCATACTAATTATTCATTTAATTAAGACCCCTAAGTAGTCAAGAATGAAATGTGGAAAACAATAGTGCATCATCAGGAAATGATTCACTGTGCGAGATAAAATGATGAAGCACGTGATGAAAGGATCTTATATATAAACCATCAACAATCAAGTAAGAACCCTAAGAACACATGTTGACAATTTTTTCTCTCATGAAAAAATGGGCAACTCAAAACTTCGTTACGACGGGTAGAATTGGTGAAGTATACCTAAGCTAGGGGAGTTTATTTCAGTTAATTTTGTTACTATTGAATTAATTAATGATTACATGAAATCTACAGCTATGTGTGCTATTGCAAAACGTAATAGATCACATAGTCTATAATTTCTTGACTATCTTCACCATTAGAAAACAAGGCCCCGAAGGACAACTATGTTGTCTTGATGAGGACCTCCAATTACATAATATATGAAATGTTGAGTCTTGGAAAAACAAACATAAATTCAGATTTCATAAATCAAATTTTGTTACTAGATGTTACATGTATCCTTAATGTTATTTCCTTCATGATTAAGACATTCAATTATATTATTGGGTTGTTTAGTTCATTATACAATCCATACAAAAAGCTGAAATGCAGAAAGAAATACACAACTCAATTTGAAAATTCAATGTATTATTCATAAGGAATTTAAAATGTTCCCACACAAGTTGTGGGATGTAACTTAAAAGTAAAGTACAACTATTGAAATAAGAGGTACACAGACATGAAAGAGAAAATAGAGGAGTATGAGTGAACCCATCATTGCCTTGAAGTTTCTCCTTTGGTTGATGTATCTTCATCTTTAGCCTATTCCCTCTTCATCTTCACCACTGGAAACAACTGTACGTAAAAATAAGAAAAGAGGAAAATTATTAGTTAAGAGCTCACGGTTAATCCATATTCCTACATTGTCCTAATTCATACATATGGATCTATTAACAACAAGAGATATATATTACTGGAAGATCAAAATCCATACATGATTTACTCACTCAGAAAGAAGGAGAAAGAAGAAAAGAGAAAAAAAACTATGGACATAAGAGAGTCCAAAAAGCCTAAATCTTTTCTAACTATTTCCTTAAGTATGCATGTACATGTTGTAGTAAAGAAGAAAATAAATCATGTCTTACAGTATTCACTGTAAGATAAAGGTTACCGTTTTCAAGTGACTTCCATCCTATGGTACATGAAGGAGATAATTCATAAGTACATGTTATAGATTGCAACTAAAGAAGAAGGAATTCTGAGGAAATTTTGACAGGGCTTCGCCATGAGAAATGGACTTTTAAAACTTTCTAGCATACATATCAAAGCTGCAATAAAAGGAAATGCAATATTTAAATAGATTGTAGAATCAAAAAGAAATGAAGAAGTTTGAATGCCCATATCAAAGGAGGGATACCCAAATCTAGGGTGTAATATCTAAAGCCACAAATTGAAAGATACATGGGTATATACAGATTTTGGAAAAAATAATTCATTCATGCAGGACAGTTAAAAGTTCATATATAGATTTATTGCAATACAACTCCAAGGAATGTATCAAGGAAACATGAAGGGAACACTAGTTTCATCAATTGAAGTGCGCTACTAAAGAAAACTCATGCATTATGGTAAAGATGCTACAGAGGTTCAAAACAAAATTTGAGTATATTTTCAGAGCAAAATAATAGATACCAGTAGCTCGAATGCTCAAAGAAAATATCTAAAGTGGGGATCAAAGAGCTTGGGTAGAACCATCAAAGACACCAAGATCTAGAGCTTCGGAGGAGTCACAGATCATGTAGAGGTTAAGATGATCAGAAGTGCAAAATACAGAGCTACATGTTTTCTTCAATGGCCAAAGATAGAAATTTTACAGATCATGGCTGAGACAAATGGAGCTATAATATACAAATACCCACAACAGATCTATATTTAGCTCACAAAGAGATCAAAAATTCAAAGAAAAACATGATTACCCACAATGCACAAGGGAAAATATAGAAAATACGAGTTAAAAGTAATGGCCGTTCAGGGCACAAGGCAGTGAACCCATCGATATAAAATATTGGTAATACAAAATCATGACAAGTATGAATAGAGAAATACCCAGAACTCAAAATATGCATATATAAAGTCACGATGATAAAACATGAGAATCCACCCAAAGGGTAGAGAAAAGTTGTAATGAAACGAAGGACCCAAAATGGATTTTAGCTTAGAGACCAAGGTCGTCTCAGAAATCACATAGAAAATGCAAGGAGAGGAATGATCATCAATGTTTTGAAGCCAAAATAGCAATGATAAATCAAAAGTGATACTTAGGAGGTCAAGACTTACCTTACCTCATCAAAAAGTGTGATTGTTACACAGTCCCAAGCTCTAAGGTCTTCAACCATGGCAGCTCAGAAAGAAGACAAAGACCTCTTTTGAGGAAAATCTTAGCTCTAACAGAAGACAACTAGTGGAAAACTTCCCAAATATTTCTCAGAAAGTTTGAACACAGTGAAAGAAAAAAGATACATGCATAAGGGTCTTGCAAAGCCATTTAACTGAGCTCAAACCTACAAAATGGTGACCACCTCGAGGAGAATAGAAGTTAGCTCACATAACTTCCGAGAAAGGATCTAATAGAGAGATCACAATGAGGAAAGAAACTCAGATCAATGAAATCTTCTACAAACATAGAACTTGAAAATAATAAAAAAATAGTTTCCATTAAAACTTGCAGAGAGTTCGGGACAAAGAAACAACACAGAGATCTTGAGAACAAAGAAAACCTCACAAATCTCAAAAGAAACCATGGCAGCCAACTCTGAGAGCTCGGTAACAATAAATGTACAGCTAGAGAAACTTCAAGAGTTGAGCTTCAAGACTCCAACAATGACATAAAAGAAAATTTTACCAGGGACTCGCCCTTGAACTAGAAGTGAAATGAAAAATGAATCGGGTTCAGTTTGTTTTAACTCACCCACCTCAATCAGGGCTTAACCTAACTCAATCGGAGTTAGTGATCAATTGATCCAAAATCGATAAGTACACAGATCAATGTTCAAGAATAAATCCCCAAAATCAACGCAATCACCATGGTTAAGTTTTCACTAGCCATATTAAATGTAGAAACCCTAACTACATGTTCAAGATCAATGGTCTATGATCAAAAGTATAGAGATCATTGCTCAGAAAGGAATCACCAGTTTCCAATGAAAAATCAACCCGAGTTAAATAACCCATGTGAAATGGTGGGTCTTTTTGGATAACTTAGCATTTTTTCATTACTTTGAAAAAAGTGTCAGATTGGCCTGCAGACCCATAGGCCCACAAGATTACACGTGGCCCATTTCTATCACACAGGCTTAAAGGCGGAAGGTCGTAATATTTCTTTTTGCAAAAAGGAACAAAGTTTTAAAGTGGCCAGAGACTCCGCTAACGCAAGTCAATGCATCAAAATTCAACTTAGCGAAAGTCAAAGCATCGATTGAATAAGTTAAAAGTAGGAGTTCGGATCATCGGAACATTTTGAAACCTTGAACCTTTTTGGAAAAGGATTAAAGTTTAAAAGTGACCCATGGGCCCGCAAAACGACACTTCACCAAATTTTATTGAAAGATGGATCTTCAGAGTATATTTTACCTTTAAAACTTTGATCTTTTGTGAAAAATAAATAAAATTTATAAAGTGACCCGAAACTCCATTGGCACGAAAGTCAAAACATCCAAAGTCAAAGGGGGAAAGTGGATTATTGGAGCACTTCGAAAATTTGAGCTATTTTTTTTTCAAAAGGCAACAAGTGATAAAGTGACCCGACACTCTGCTGCCACAAAGTCAAATTAACAAAATTCAAAGTGTTGAATAGGTCAAAAGTGGAGCTTCAGATCAATGTTGAAATTTTTATCTTTTGCAAAAAGGAATAAAATGAAAGAAATCCCCACGTTCTCACTAAGGAAAAAATAAAGCCGCGTATTCAGTAAGTTGAAGGCGGAGAAGTGGATCATCAGGATCGTTTGAGAATTTGAACCTTTTTCTAAAAAGGGTAAAGTGATAAGTCAACCATGATTCCGCCCACGCCATCAAAAGTTAATTTCGACGAATTGGGCCACCGGGGACTTAAAAATTTTTAATCCTTTTTCGGAAAAAACAACAAAGTATCAAAAGCAAGCTACTATCCTACTACGACCAGATTCAGACACGTGTAAGGCCCAGATTAAAAGTGAATGGGCAGGATGAATATTTAAAAATGCAATTTCTATCAAAAACACGAAAGGAAAGATAAAGGCCCTTTTTTGATCAAATTTATCCTATGTGGATGGTCTTTTCGAAAGAACGAAAATTAGAGTTCTACACAAAAAATTTCAGTCAAGATCGAAGATCAAAACAATGGCAGAATTTATTTAAGAACCAGGCCAGAAATTGTAAAAAGGCCAGAAAGAGAATTTACATGCAAAAAGAGGAGTTTATTATTACATGTGCACAAGGTAGTCCCCACATGGAAGCTGAGAAAAAATATTATTTCCAATTACGCAGAGGTCAATTCCATATGACCACAGAAGACAAAAAATGTCAGCATCAGAATCAAAGTGTCAAAAGAGATATAATATATGAGTGATTATTTTTACAAGTATTGCAAATAATTAATTTTTCTCACTCACAAGGAGTATTTTCGCATGCCTTCATAGAAGGATAGATCAGCAAGAAGAAAAAATATGCATGCACAAGGAAGAAGAATTTATCATCAAGCAATCTTATTTTTAGAAAATCATCCACTCATGCTTTTCTTAATAATAGACATGCTTTTCTTAAAAATAGAACAGTCGACTGTAGTTGACTGAGTTGTAAATGATGGCTATTAATGCCTACTTGTATTTACATGCTTTATTCCTCTATTTATTAATAGATGAAGGATAAAAATAGGATGCATGGGTGAGTACAAGCCTTAGTCTATTTTTAGGAAGGGTGGGAGATCAAATTTGTTATATATTGTGTGCTTTGGAAAAGCACAAAAATAAGGACTTTTTAGATACAGGAGTCCTGAAGCATTTTTTTCCAGTTTTTCCCTCTGAATGTGAAGTATTTTTTACCTTTCCAATTATTTGTAGTCTTGTGTATATTCCATTAATCTTGTGAATGTAAATTCGCTGGTTAGTCATCTTACCCTGTTACAAATTCAGTAGTTTTGCATGATATTCATGTGCATGTTTAGCTTAGCAATATTGTTGTGATAATTTCCCTCAATACATCATAGTGTTTTCCCTTAATATTCAGTAGAAAACTATTGGCTTGTGCATCAAGAATCCTTTCCATATCAATTGTGCATATACTCAGTCAAATCCCTCATATAAATTTGGTGTATCACCCGAGTTTTAAATTATTTTACAGTCATCTTTTATCCTTAAAACCCCAGAAAACTAGTTTAGGATACATCAATAAGGAATTGGCCTTGATACCAAATACTTTCCTCAAAATAGGTATACTCACATACCTGAGGTGTTTCCATTGTATCTACAAAAGAGAGCGATCAATTTTGCAAGCTTAGAACACCTGCAACCATCTCTCTACAGGATGCAATTTTGAGAGATAACAACACAATTGCGTCATTGGAGGGTAAGGTGATATTATTAAACTACCAAAGACTAAGGCAACGTGAAGTGGTATAATCATATGTGATAGAATCATTGTGCAAATATGTCTTAAACTGACTATCATATGGAGTTGTGGTAGTAGGTGTGAAAGCGGTGTATTATGGACACCAATGTGAAGGAACAACATGGTGCAATGGATAGTGTGAATGTGGTGGATGATATGAATGAAGTGAATACGATGGGTGTGATGATGTAATAGTGTATAGACATTTTTTAGAGCACACATGAGTAAGAAATTGTGATGGTGGATGTACCATGACCTTATCACTAGGTGGAGAAGATGACTCAACAATATTATAAAATCTCTGACAAGGTAGAGAGGAGATGGATCACTCATGTGAGTGAGAAACAAATGATATGATGCCTTTATATTCTAATTGTTGCAATCTATCATGAAGGGAAAAACATTCATTGTCTTTATGACCATTGATTATGAGGTAAAGGTGGAGGCTGTGTAGGATGCTCAAGTGATGCCAATGGAAGAGAACCATATGAGCCCACATTAGTAAAGATGTGTGGAGGGTCTATGATGTGTGTTGAGAGAAGGTCTCATTCTATAAATATCATTTTGTAACATATAAGAATGAATGAACCACATGTACAATAATGTAATATTTGTTTGAGTGCAAGAATTAGACCATGAGAGAAAATGAATTGCTCCTCAATTTCTATAGGTCAAAATATTATTTGATGTATACAAGCATTGAACCATAAGATATAATCATTGATAGGTTCAAAGGAGACATGATGTAAAGTGGGTAAGTGTTCACAAGTAACTTTAGGGCCACTGTTAATGATAAACCGTTGGAGGAAAGTGACCTCCATATCATAGGAAGTACTAATGGACTAGAATGGAAGATGAGTGTACCATTATAATGCCTAATCAATAAGAATATATATAGAGGCGTTAAGTAATAATCAATCATTAGAATAAGAGGTCAGAAGCATGTGGTAATCTAGAAGATGAGCATGAGGATTGCCAGTACTATTAAAGAAAGAAAATTTAGGCATGCAAAAGTCCCTAGGAAATGCATAATTATGAATCTTCTTAAAGACATGGTTACCATGTAACGAGTTTTTATCAATAAAAAGAATAATCCCTACTTTCTAGTGTAAGTAATTGAACCTGAGATTGTAATTGACCTATGACATGCATGAGAGGTATGATATAATGTGAATGAAAAGTGGAAGATGGAGATAACACATTAAGAGGTTGTAATTTTCCATTGTGAGTGATCATATGAATATCAAGAGGTGATAAAGGAGATTTTGATTCTAAGGGAATACTAGGAGTAGGTTCCAAGGAACATATATTAGATGATATAGATGGAATTTCCATAACAATGGTAGAAGGAGCATTAGAGACATCCATATAAGGGAAAGTGATTGATGAAGACACCTCTATAGGAGAATATGAACTAATAGGTGTATATGATGTGATAGGAGGTGATGAAATGGTAGGAGAAGAAGAAGTGATAGATGGAGGTGACTCATGTATATTACTAGATGCAATATCACTAGAAGGAAATGATGGAACAAGAGATTCACACTTGGTAGTATGAAAAGAAGGAGAATCCTAGCTATTAACCACCTCAGTAGAATTATATAAAGACTTCAAAATAAGAATGTCAATAAGAATGATTTCAATAGGATCATCAACATAATATGGATTATACAAGCTAGTATGAGATGCATCATGAAAAACAATATCAAAATTATGAGAATCATGAGAAGGAACTATAGTAGTGGCTTGATTAGTAGAAGAATCAACATGTACATCTGAGAAATTGTCAATACGATGGAAGTAATCGATAAGAGAATCGTCTAAAATATCCTTAGAAAGGTTAGAGGGAAGATAACAAGTAGCCTTATAGCTTGGTGTACAACAAGTGAAGGCTATTGGATCCACAACAATACTAAAGAAAATAAGATAATATTAAAAATGAGTAGGCACATATTTTTGACCATATAGAATTTTTTGTTGGATATGAGTTAGAATTGGAAAAGGATTACCATAGAGAGCCATGAGCTTAATAATGGCAGCCTCATCATAGATAGGGTTAACACTAAAATGAGACATGATGGGTGAAGAATATGAACTATCCTTAGGCATTAGGGTTTGAATCAGATCCTAGGGGAAAATATTATTAAGTATGGTTTCACCAAAATGATTAAAAAAAATATGAAAGATGTGGGCATTCTATATTCTTAGTTAATATAAACTAGTAACAATAATAGAATAACTGCTATAAGCTAAAATGTAAATGCTAAATTATTTTATTTGATATTTAAGTGAAATGAAATAATTGAAATAGGAGTGATAGAATACTAACCTGAAAATGACTTACCTCATTGTGTGCTAGACTTGAACTAGATGATGTGTAAACATAGAAGACTATGATGGCACGACCCAAACAATTGCAGCAGATTAAGATCTACATAGACTGGGGCACCTGAAGGAGGACTAGGGCTCCTATGGGTGCCCTGGTCTGTAGTAGGGGTTATCTTGTCCACACAAAATCTCAAGACCTAAATCGAGAAGTGTCAATAGATATTTTCAATGTCTTTATTCCTTTCATGTGATTGTCGTAGTAACTTTACTTATGTCTCCGTAAACCTATGACGAATATCTACCTACAAAAGCCCATACAAAGCATAAAGTACCTACAAAATAAACATGCATACGAAGGGGTCAGACTAACCTCAGCTGCCATGTTGGTTGAATTATTACCAAGTGCTACACTACATTCCAACCCCAAAGTAATTATGTGTGTTTGTGTATGCAGTTCTGTGCCTAGGGTTCCCTAGCGCCAATGCATAAAGATAGGGGCAATAGATAAACATAAAATGCAAATGGTGGATGGAATAGAATGAAATAAACCTTTCCTATATAGTGTTTGATGAAGTTATTCCCAAATGTACTCCCTTTCCTTAGTATATAGCTAGCCCTTGATTGTGTATAGTCTACCATAAGAATAATGTGTATGTATTGTTTATATAAGGATCTCTTGCTTAAATTTTGACTCTAATGACATGAATTGCTAACTAGTACTAAGAAGGAGAAGTATAAATACTGACCTCGAAACTATAAATTATTTGCAAGTGATGTGAGGACTAAGGATCCTAGAATTAAGGACTGTGGCACCCATGGGCGCCTTCGTACTACCCTAGGCGTCGTAGTCAAAGACTAGATACGAAAAATGAATAAGTAATGAAACTTGAAACTCCCTTAGATAAGACCAAAACTATGCGAATAAATAACGACTATGTAATAAAAATGACGATGGCGACCAACTAATTGGTGATAGCACTAGGGGATAGGTCATTAGTGAATACTTTTCTTACCTGAGATCTATTTATAAAACAAAATACTTGGCAGTAAAAATGTAATTGTAAGTTCGTGATTTTATGACTACAAAAGTTACACATCAGAGGAATATACAAACATTAATATATTTTCATAATCAAAGTGAATGTCAAAATTTAAATCTAAACATTTCATCAAATCAATATTTTTTTCCTTTTTGTCAATATCTGTAACTGTCAGAATCATCCCGTTGCCAATGGTCAATGTTAATTGTGTTGGTTGATATTATATATCTAACAATATATGGTTCTACCTTGTTTTACTATCTTTGTTCGAGTCTATTAAGATTCTCGTAATCCAAATAATATGACTAGAAGCTAAATTTTCTATTATATACTGATATTTTTCTTAGAAGAGAAACAATGGGTTTCTTCCTGGATTCCCATGAAATGTATCATAACCCACTATGGAACACATGTAAACGTGTTCCAAATTTTTATTCACATAAAAAAATGCTCAAAATACCTTGATTTAGCAAAGAAAATTCGATACAAAGCACTTCCTATGACCTTATGATTCTATTGACTTATTTCTATTTTTTCTCTTTAGGAGTTTCCAATAATCTAGAAACCAACATTACAACATGCATTATGTCAAGAATATTTTTATTTAAATACATTAACTTCCAACCATCATATTGTAAAATGTGGCCTTTAATTTATGATTGCATCTTCCTTACTGAATTTAAAACTTGTAGCCAATAGTATTGATGAAGAATTTTTGTTCAAAATTTTACACCTCTCTAAAAATTCTATCGCATTCTTTATTTGGGAAGTGAAAATAAAAGGATCCACTTTTTAACGTAAATACAAATAAAAAACTACAGAAAACATAAGTGTTTCATGGAAAACTCTTTTTTCATTCTTTTAAATCATGAAATGAAAAGGTCCTTATTACCGTTAAAAGTAAAATAATATATATATATATATATATATATATAAGAAAACAATGAAAATCTTACCATGAAGTGCCTTGAGACATATTTATGATCACTGAAGACATCCTGCTTACCCTCCTCTATTTTGACATTATTATCCTATTGTAGCTGACCCTTAGAATGTATTTCACTAATGTTTAGAGATGAACATGTTATATAAAGGGATCTAGAATTGCAAAGTTTTTGTGTATCTCAACCATTATAACGAATAATTACTAAGGAAGAGAGAGTGCGAATCAAGAGAAGGAGGACATATTTTTGCATGTAAATTCGAGGAAGATTTGTAAGGTCATATTTCCATGCATGAGAAGAATGAAATAAATATTATCTTAAGGAGTTAAAGGACTGGAATAAAATATAAGATCTTTCAAGCAAAGCATGTGAACAAAAATTACTTACTTCATGTGTAGATTTTTCATTTGAAATACAAAGATATATTTTAGAGTTTGATAATCATAGAGAGGGTATATTTCTAAAGGTACAAACATAGATGAGTTTTGGTAGATATGTGTTTGTTGTTTTTATACATTGTATGAGTAAATTTTGAGGTTGGTGCTTCATAAGAAAAGAGATTGGTGTTCTTATTAAGTTGATACTTATTTATGGGTATTCGTGTCTCCAATAAGTTGGTGCCTATAAAATAAGGAGATTAGTGTCTCATGCGGGTCAGTTCCTACAAATATGGTTTTTGATTTGTGACTAGATTTGGACTGTAGATCCAGGTAGTGTTTTCTCTATGGTTTCCTCATGAAAAGGTTTCCACATAAATCTTGTGTTATATGGTTGTGTAACTTGATGTTGTTATTGTTATTAAGATTGAAAAGAATTAAATAATTGTTCTACACTGATTCACTCAACCTCTCAGTATAATTATGGATTATTCAATTGGCATCAGAGTAAGTTCTTTCAAGATAAACTCAAAAAATAGGTGGATCTTATAAGCACACATGTCATGCCAAGAAGGTTTCTCTTCAAATATATATCCATCATTTGATGGATTTGTGTATACTTTTTTGAATATAAGGATGCACACCTATCTAATGGATCTTGGTTTTGACTTTTGGAAATTGGTTTGAATGGTTATGTAGTTGCAATAAAGCCTCTCATAGATCAATCTAGAAAGGAGGAAAGTTAGAGAAATGCAAAATAATATGAATTAAATATTGTGTGGTTTGTCTGAATCAATTTTTTTTAAAGTGAGGAATTACGTTTCATCCTAATAAATATGGGATTAATATAGGAACACATGTGAAGGAGATGAAAAAGTGAAGAAAAAAAAACTCCAAATGCATAGAGTTAAATTTGAGGGTTTGAAGGTGAAGGATGATAAAAAAGTGACAAGCTACCATCTTTGCATGGATGAAATCGTAAACACCATCAGAGGGCTTGGATAAGAAGTCAAAGAAGAAGTGATTTTTAAGAAACTATTAAGATCTATTCTTTTGAGTTTTGATGGAAAATTTTCTACCATTGAATAAATGATGTCTGTAAATACCTTAACCATGGATCAGTTGCATGGAATCCTCACTCTTGCATTAGTTGCACAATAATAACATACCCCTTAGTGATTTTCCTTTATTAACCTTTGTTTCCAAGAAATTTTCCAACTTTTAAGAGATTCATGGAGTTATAAGACCAATTATAACTGCAATCTTCACTTGAACTACTAAAATTATTTATTTGAAAATAATGTGTCAAAGTAACATTCCAAAACATGAAAAAATTAAAAATTTCTACTTATTCAATTTAATGTGAAATGATATAAATTGATCGAGCATGGAATACACACCTTAGAGATACATGTTCTTCCAATTGGTAGAAAATTTCATAATCATCCACATAGACTTCCAAATAATCATGTATGAAATATTTGAAAAACAGTGACTACAACTCTTGAAAAGATTATAGGTGCATTTTTGTATTCAAGAGGAATTATAACACATTTAAAATAACCCATTCAATTGAAAACATGGTTTTTAATTTATATTATCGTGAAATTGGAATATAGTTGTAGTAATTGAATTCATTGTTAAATTAGTATAAATCATGTCCTAGTATTTCTTCGATAATTTCATCAGTAAAATAATTTGGAAATGTGTGATTTACACATGCATCATTCAGGTCTCTATAATCACCACAGATTAAAATTTATTCTAATTTATTTAGCTATGCAGATACCACGATCACCCAATCTAATTTTTTTATGTGATAGATTAGTACTAAATCTACCATGTGGTTTAATTTTACATTAATGTTTTCCTTCATATATAGATTCAACTTGTGAAGACTCTTCTTGATAGGATACTATCCCTCCTTTAGTTCGATGTGTAGTTTTCCTAGTGGTGGATGCAATACATTTATTTCATAGAATTTATTGGGGAGGAAATATTTATAGTTTCACATAAATTGCAAGATCTCTGAAAATTATTATCCATCCATTAGTCTCTAAAGTGGAAATTTTAATTGTTTTTGATCTATCGATGTATTATACCATCTTGTAAAATGGTTCATTAAATATTTTCTCTTTTCCTTTATCCATGGTGTGTTATAATGTTCTTGAGCCCATTTTTCTTCTATGGCTAGATTACATAGATGTTTTTGTTATCCCAAATTCACCCCTGAAGGTAATTTGGATAACTTGGATAAATTCTACAGGTTTAAGCAAGAAGGATTTGGTTTGATGCCCAAAATCATGTTTTGGGGGTCCCCTTTTGCTTTTTTCTAACTTTCCCATCCAAGGAAAAGATTCAAGGAGTTAGAAGAATATTAAAAGATCCAAAAAATTGAAGTCAAAGGTTGTTTTAATGAATTACGGGTTTGGAGGCTGTGGATGGAACCAGTGCGGGTTGTACCAAGGTTCATTGTACCAAGTTCGGGGCCGAAATACAAAGGAGATAGAAAAATGCAGCAAAGGCAGAAATTTTTGGCCCAGACGATCCAAGTTAAAGCCAGACATTTGGGATGCACATTGCCAAAATAGCCGAATTCCTTTTTTATGTGGAAAATGTGGAAAAATAGGTCCCAGGAAGCACAAGTTCATTCGGGACGGCTAGGACATGCATATACGAAATCACTGCACAAAGAGAAAGATAACTTTATTGTGGAAAATGAGGAAGTCAATAGCCCATCTGACCCTATCAATAGAGAAACATTTGGGACATAAAAGCCTGAATCGGGTGATGCGGAAAATAAAGGGCCTGTCATCCAAAATGAACTCATTTTTTCCCTTTTGTAGTTCAATCATATTTTTTACAAATTTTAATTACTTAAGGTTTCCTAAAAGCATCTTCATCAGATAGGAAATTTCTTCCCCTTTCCAAAAATGTAAAGATGTCCTTGTAACTCTTCATATTTTGCAAGTTACGGGTCGACGGGGCCTACGGGCCTAGGGAAGACTTTTCGCCAAAAAGGAAAATTGTTGATCGGTGGGGAGGCGGGAGATATTTTGGCACTTTGGAAATTTTTACAAAAAGTAAAATTTACAATCACGGGCATGTGAGATCACGGAGGATCTTTACGCCAAATGAAGAAATAATGCCGAAGGCCCGCAAAGGGAGACGTGGCTATGTTTCAGGTCAAAGCGGGAAGGCAGGTCAATAGAGGCACTTTGGAATTTCGGATTTTGTTTTGAAAAAGTGTAAAAGTATAAATGTAAGCCACACCTTTACTGACGCTCAGAGAAGCCACGAGTTAGGCCTTTGTTAGATGTGAGGAAGCGGGCTGCCGGAGGTATCTTGGAGATTTAGGCTTCTTTTTGACAAGGAGTAAAGTCATGAAATGAGCCGCAACTCCCCCGAGGACTAGATAAAGTTACATGCTGAGCTGGCACCAAAAGTTACATGTGGGGCCGCGGAGGGTTTTTTGCCAAAGGTAATTTTTGATCCTGCAGAGCTACGAGAGGTTTTGTGATTTTTGTAACTTTTCACAAAAAGCATAGTTTTTTAATATCGGGATAGTAGATACGCTTTGAAAAAATTGCATTTTTGCTATTTTTGTACAGTGTCAATGCAAAATATTTAGGTAGCCATATATTTTGACTGGAATCTTAGATTTGAGAAAGATAGGACCTTTTTGAAAGGTCTCGACATCCTCTACACCATGGAAGCATAAAATATTATTTTCAGTAGACTTTGGTGGGAGAGAAATAGGAAAAAGTATTTTACGCCATTAATATGCGATCTGATTGCTTCAACTACCTAGATTTGATTTGATCCGCCACTCTTCCTTCTCCAACACGCCGAAAAGACATGGATAACTGACTTGATAGATTGTGGGTGGATTTGCAGGATTAATGGCTGGTGGTTGAGCTTTCAAATCAGTTTTCCCCACTTTTCTTCTTCTCCTCTCATTGCTTCATCCATAAATGTAAGAGATTGGCTCATTTCAAAGTTGTTGATCCTTTTTTTGTCTCTGCTCCCCTCTCTCTTTCTTCACCAGGGTCAAATGCGGAGTTTAAACCTCCTCCCTTTCTCTGTAATGGAATTTTCTTTCCTCTTTCCCATTAATGATGTACTGTGTGAACTTCTAGAGAAATAAAATTTGTTTCGTGATGCATATTGTCCATCCTTTACCTATTTTGTTGTCTCTTCTCGTCTCTCTTCATTACAGGGTATTATGTGCATACTTATAGTGTCTATTGCATGTTTTGGGAGCTGTGTTTAAGGAGTTTTAAGTGGTGCTCCGTGTGAACTTTAAATCTTGTCTGTGATGCATCTTGTCCATCCTCTCCATTGCTCACCTCTCTCCATTGCAGGAAGTTGGATCTATGATCAACACTTTCCTTCTCTAGTGTATCACCACTTTAGTGTAGGTTTATTTTCTTACATTCTCTCCCTCTCCCTGTCTCCTTGGAAAGTTTGATTAGGTTTAGATAGTTTTCCTGCACTAGAGGAACTTGTGGAAGGTAGTTTAGGAAGAGGAACCAACCTTCTCTGGAGGAACATCTGAAGTTTGCAAGTCCCACAGCTTGAGAGATTGTCCAATGTTATGCAAATCACACTGAATGCCCCACACAAAACTAGGCCATTTAGGGGTGCTAGAATTTTTCACTAATAGTTCTGGCACGCCCAGTGGGACAGGTTTGAAGCACCTTACCACTTCATTTCATCAAGTTGACATGTTTTTGGTGATATTCAGCCTTTGGAGGCAC
Source organism: Taxus chinensis (assembly GCA_019776745.2). NCBI lineage: Eukaryota > Viridiplantae > Streptophyta > Pinopsida > Cupressales > Taxaceae > Taxus > Taxus chinensis. Next base: position 358,572,888 of record CM034155.1, read on the forward strand.
ATGTAAAGAACATTTGGCGACTCCATATGGTCAATAACCAATCTCTGAAGTTGCAGATCTTCTTTCCATCCATTTGCACCGATTATTCTTTCCATATCTTTCATCTTCTTCCATCCCATGAAGCTGTGCAATCACGACTTTATTCCCATCTTGGAATTCACACTTGCAGCAACAGTACTGCAGTCCACTTCCAATATATTTCTCATCTCCTCTAGATCATCACTATGATAAGATTCAGAACCATTATGCTTACCCATACGAGCAATGCCAAAATTAGTTTGACTATGAAGCTTATCAGGAGCAAGGGTGTGCATATGATGATAACAGCTATGTGGATAATGTTGATCTGTTGGAGAAGATTCAAAAAATGGAGGTTGACATGGTTTATTCAAGGGCTAAAGCACAAATGAAAGCATTCAATATTTGTTGCAGGGCACCTTGTCTGTGGGAAGGCCCTTTTCCAAGACATTAAAGCCCTTAGGAGAAACTTGACTTCACGGTTGAAATGCTTCCCTAACTTGCACAGTGGACTGAGGGGATAAAGACATATGAGAAAATTGTTAGACAACCTTGTCAATGGGTAAGTCAATCACCACCTCCTTGTCCTCCATTTTCTCCCTCCCAAGCTTTATCATTTCAGCAGTGTCAAGTTTCAAGCCCATTATATGCTGCCCCAAATGTTGTTTTCCCTTCTCCATCTCCTAATCTTCCATCTCACCTCAATTCATCTACCCTTTTCCCTTCGAAGAAGTCATCCCCATCCACTCCTCCTCTTGCATCTCTAGATCCATGTTGGGAAGATGAAAATTAGATAACCAGCTAAGGACAACAAGAAGAAGAGCCAAGAAAAGAAGAAATGATCAGAAGCTTGGTAAGATTGGTTCTCAAAGTTGGGATTACAAAGATCCCCTTGATGGTTAAGCCAATAGAGGAGGTCAATATTGAATATCCAGTGGTGGGTAACGCTAAGTTTTTAGCAAAAGCATAACAAGAACAAGAAGAAGAAGATCAATAGTTTGTATACTCTGAATGTAGTGTTCATGATGGCACTTTTTCTGAAGAGGATGCTAATCTAATCCAAGCTGCATAATCAACCAAGAAGGAAGAAGAAAAAATAGCTCCAAGTCCCATTGAAGAGGAACAATTGGAAGAGATAAAAATCAGAGTTGAAGCCACTTGATGAAGAACACATTATTGAAGATTTTTTGCTTTCATTTGAACGGTCTGATTTCATTGATGAATCCATGATGGAGGAGAACTTTCAAGAATACCTTGCTGCCCCAAATTGTCCTCTAGCAAATTGAAGATTTTGATTTGACAAATTTCATGCTAGAGGAAGAGGCTACCCAAGAGCAAGTTGGTCTTCAAGAGACAATAGAGGAAATCCAGAGCCAATAATGTGTTGTAGTAAATTACAATGATGCAAAAGCAACTTCATTAGATGTTGCAATCAAAATTGATGAGCTGCAAATTGTAGAGGAGATCTATACTGCCATGGAGGAAGGGGAAGAGCAAGAGGATGTCATCATCTCTTCCACACCATCCATCTAAGAAATCCTGTAGGAAGATTCCATTATTGGATTTCAGATTCAATGCAATGGCAACATCCATCAGATCAGACGTTTCCCAATCAGGTACTTGGCTTTATTAGAGCTAAGGAAGAAGGAAAAACTGGTAATTCTTCCTTCTAAGCATGAGGATGATATACAAATCACCAAGGGTCACCATCAACACCTCTAGGAATCCAATGTCAATCAGCTTGAGGAGGTGTTTTTGATTGATGCTGATATTTCGGTTATTTGGGTGGAGGATTGGCCTCTCGTCATTTCTTCACTCATACAAGCAGCCATATTCAGTGCCAAACCATATGCATGGCTTCCTATTATAGGAAAGGGAAGCTAATTGTCCCTGCCAGTCGTAGGATTTGTTTGAGTTCCCTTTGCTTCTAGTTAGAGTAGAGTAGGTAGGTTTAATTTAAGTAGAAGAAGTGCTTTTGCACACTCTACATATCCCACTTGAGGTATGTATGAATTTCAATTTTGTACATAGTTTGTTGTGGAGTTTTTGTTGCTCTTACATAGTGCATTAGAGGTAACATTTGATGAGGTCAGCCCCAGTTTTAATAGTGTTCCAAGTGGTTTAGAGACCGGATTTCAGAGTTTCAGATAAGAATTATGGCTATCATTCATGACTCCATGCCCAATGGATACTTTAAGGCCATTGATATTTCCCCTAGTAGGTAGGTAACCCTATTGAGTTGCCAAACAATTATCCCAAATTCACCCCTCAAGGTAATTTGGATAACTGGCATAAATTTTGTAGGTTTGAGCAAGAAGGATTTGGTTCGAGGCCCAAAATCATGTTTTGGGCGTACCCTTTGGCTTATGTCTAACTTTCCCATCCAAGGAAAACATTCAAGGAGTTAGAAGAATTTGAAAAGATCCAAAAAATTGAAGTCAAAGGCTATTTTAATGCATTGTGTGTCTGGAGGCTGCGGATGGAACTAGTGTGGTTCGTACCAAGGTTCGTCGTATAAAGTTTAGGGCCAAAATACAAAGGAGATAGAAAAATGTGACAAAGTAAGAATTTTTTGGCCAAGACGATACAAGTTCAATAGGAAATTTTAGACGCACATCACTGAAATAGCCGCATTCCTTTGTTGTGTGAAAAATGTGGAAAAATATGTCCCAGGAAGCACAAGTTCATTCGGGACAGCCGGGACGTGCATCCCCATTTAAGACACTAGAACAAAGGAATTTTTTTTCTTATATATAATGTTCACTGTTCTGAATTATGTAATTCAAAACACACGACCAAGTTTTAATAATTGTTCTCTGTCCGATTAATGTAATTCGGATCACACAATTACTTTTAAAACCAATGTTATCTGTTCGCATAATTACAATATGGAACACACATTCATTTCCATTCAATCATATAACAGATACCATATGCTTCTGTAAATGACTCGAAGAACTACCGATCTCCCATTTTATGGCTCGGAGTTTCCACGATCTCTTATTTCATGACTCGGCAACTTACCGATCCTTCTTGTTAATCCATGCATTGTATACTAAGTATACAGGGTTCTCTTTACCGTTTCCGGTTACTAAAGTGTTCCATTTAAGAGGCCTATCTAAACATCTGTTACTGATATTCATCTGATATTCTGTTTGTTAAACTAGGTAATTAGGACAACGCAACCAGCAACTTGCGATACTTTGGCCAAAGATTTTCACATGCCTTACTTGATCTTATTCCCATACGTTATATGCCTCAAAGGAATACGTCCATCACCTCACTTCGTCTGTTATCTAGAATGGTCTTTTCTAACCCCTGTCAGTCCTTCTGCCCAAGGTTAAGCTCTAACCCCAACTGGTAATATGAAGGAGTATAGGAAGACACTCATGGTGACTAAAGGTACGCATACATACCGTGTCGACCCTAGACGATAGCGTGTGTCTAGTTACCTTTAGTCCTTAGGAGTCACCCCGTATATGCGGTCACATTTCTATCCTCTTCCATGTAACTTAGTTCCAGCCTATGTAAACTTGATGATTCGATTAGGGATGGCGTTGTAACATGTCAGCCACAACATTGTGTCGTCATGAAGACCTCGCCTTTATGAAGACACCATATTGCAGCCAACATGTGTCAAGGTCCTAAAGAATCCTCTCATCAAGGAATACACATCCATCCTGAGTGTGATTAGATCCTTATCTTTAGTATTTTAAGAATAGATTTCAGCAACAATGCTGATCCTCTAACCTCACTTTCATTACAGTTGCATAGTTAAGAAACACTTAAATTGTCTTATAGCTTAATATACATTTACTCCTAGACACCAAAGGATTGCATATTTCCATCTTGGTTCTTTAGTACAAGCTTCGGACTAACAGTCCACTACAACTGAACGTAGTAAGTTCAACCTATGAAAATTAACCAAGTTTTATCTACAATTGTGTTTAAATTCATAATTCCATCTTATTAGACATTATTGGTACGAGGTCTAATTCTAAAAGAATGTATTCAATTATTCTCCCTTACCTTACTTCAGTTAAGGTTTGTTACGAATATATATGTTTCCTCATATCTAATATCCTCTGAGTTTAAACACTTATAGGATATTAAGGAAGTCCGAATACAAGGTTCAACTACCCTTTTTATTTTTATTTTATATTCCTTAGCTTATAAACTAATCCCGAATATCATTCAATTAAGAGTTCATATTCATTTAAACCGTTTTCAATGTCAATTTAAAATTCATATTGACCCAAGTATGAATTAATTGCACATTCCAACTTAAAAGTTGTATTCAAGTAAAGAATAAGATATTACATCCTTTTAAAATCTATCCACTATCATTTGAATAATTCCAAATCAATGAATAATATGATATTCTCAATCTTATTCAAACAGTTTCAAAGTGATACAGTAATTAAAATATTACACCTTTCCTTGTACTCAATCCATAAGATTTATAATACATACAGTTACCAGTCCAAACAACTGGACTTCATATATATCAAACAACATTACAACACATGAGGAAACAAGAATGCAACTTCTTCTTTTCCCATTTCCTCGTAGAGGAATAATAAACTATCAAATACGATCCATCCTTATCTACTCAGAAGAAGCATCAGAAGACAACCATGTCTTCATTTTTACTAAAGGAAACCATCTGTAAAATTTACTTGCACGGGTCAGTTCATTTAACTGAGCATATTAAGCACTTATCATTAAAATGACGTGCTCTTAATTAACTGTCTCAATAAAAAACCTTGCTTTTATGAAACGTTAAAAAAATGAGATGAACATCATCCAAGAATTAAGTGTTGATAAGGAGGAATAGCTTAGTAACCCAATCATCTAATTACCATCACAATCAAACAAAAAGATTACTAACTTTCTCCCAAATAATTACTACACGAAGTAATTTCCTCTAAATAGTTCCAGATTAAAACATCTGTAAGAACTAATACACAAATGTCTACAATGCTGTTATAGTGCAATTACTACCAATTCCATTCCTTATAACAGTTAAAATTTCGAGAGATAAATTTTAACTAAGAATTCAGACAGAACTACTTCCCTTTCATACTACTCATTCAATTTCCAACAATCAAATGCATAAGAGAAAAGTAGTCATTCACCATGAACACCCTGGTGTCAAATCTCATAATTTAATAAACAACATAATACTTTTTCCAATCCGAAAGAAAGTAGACAACGATTGAATGCAAATGCTTATGCCTAAGGCAGTAAGAAATTCCTTCAATATCAAATATAGAAAGTCCACTGTTTAAGAGAAGAAATAATCATTACTTCAAGTTATCCATTCAATATTCTCTTTCTTTTCATCCGAGCTGTACTGAATAGTTTAAACAAGAATGATATCAATCGAAGATAACAACCAAAAGAGAAAGCGATTGAAGTTAATAATCAAATGAAAAGAAAGAGTATCCTATTACCTCTTCTCCTTTCTTAGCTGAATATCAACGTATTCAGTGCCAACCTATTCTCCATAGGATGATTTATTTTAACATTATATTTCAGTAATTAGAACTTACTAATCACCATTCAAGGAAGCATATCAAATCTCATTGGCATCTAATTACACAATATATAAAAAAAAACAACAGAATATTTCAATTAAAATCCTTTCCAATAGTTATTTCCCAAATGAACATTTCCAGCTAGGTCTGAACAAGCAAGAATGTACAGATAGATACAAAATCATGATTCTTATCATAATAATAAAAGAATCGTTTTTCAACATTAAGGTAAAAATTCAACTTCAGTTCAATTTTAATGAAACAACAAAGAAGTCTAGAATGCAGTTCATATATATATATATATACATATATATACATATAATTTCATCATCCAATCCAAAGGAGACTAAAATAGTAAACTCTATTCCATCTGGCAGATACCCAGATACTCAGTTCCAGAATTAGGTAAATAATTCCTAAAATAAAATCTTTCATGGATTTCAAACCAAATACGGAGGCATTTAATCATTTTAAATTGCGTAAGAGTAAAACGTTGAAACAAGCCCACTGTCCCAAAGAATTTGTATTCTATGCGCTGTAATACAATAAGAGAAAATAATTCATGTAACAGTTCCATCAAACATTCTCACATTTTTTTTTAACCATTCACGCATAGAACTCAAAAAACAATCTACATATCACTATCACTTCCATAAAACCGAACCCATAATGCACAATAAAACCCAATTACCATTACTTTCAAAATACAAAACAACAGAAGAGAAAACTTGTTTCATTAATAATTTCATTAAGGAAACACTCTTTTTTTTCAAATCACAACAAGAATACCCAAGTCGTGTTCGTTTTATAATGACAACTCGACCAGGGGTCATACCAAATCATTTTATCCTTCCATTTTTACAAGAATGCCCAGAACTCAGAAAACAATACTCACATCATTGGTACATTCACCATATCTAATCCATAATGGGTAGTAGAAACGATTACACAATACTGTCAAAGAAAACTCATACAGCAAAAACATGTTCATTTTATTTACCCATTTGCAAAGAAATACCCAAGTCACATTCAACAAAAGAAAAATGACCCGACCCAGAAAATCACTTCACAAAAATCAACAACTTCATTAAACTAAAACACCCATCATAAGAGCAAGGTTGTTTTAATGAGGCACTTAAACAAGAGAAAAAAGGTTTAAGGAGAAGGGCTCAACATGCATGTTAATTTTTTTCTTGTGGTTTGAAGAAAACCCTGCCCATAGGAGCTATTTTTCTCCATGACATCCACATCAAAGCTTTCCCAACAATCCACTAACTTCCTCAGGCTCAAAAATAGCCGTGGCTACTCCAACAACAGCAACAATAACCAAAATAACAGCCGGTTCAAAATAACCATGAAAGAAATACAGAGCAGTCTCAAAAACCTGAAAGAACACAATGGCCATAAAAATTTCCTCTATCCTCTTTCCAAGGTGAGCTGGTCGGTAATACCAAGATCATTAAATGCATTGAATGCATTGCTTTTTCCTCAATTTTCACGCCACCGCCAACTCAGGTTTGGCGAGTTCATTTTAAATTTTTTTTGTATGCAATTCCTTTTTAGCTTCTTAGCTAGTTGGACGTCCCCAACTTTTCCCATGTTCCTGCCAAACTTGGCATTGAAACTGCGAGGACATCATTTACTGTCCTAATAAATCTCTAACCTCTCCATCTTATCTGCTCACCATCATGTGTCAATAGGTCCCCTACTTAGATTAGTAATAGTTTAGGTTTTTCACCTAGGTTGCAAATCATTAGGATTTGCCATAACTTACACCCCATGCTATTTAAAATCCACGTAGGGTTGTAGTTAGGTTATAGACTAAACATAGTTATAGGTTAGAATTTAATCCCCATACTATTTACTTAATAGTTTCCTTAGTAAGTCTTACAACTTACGTTCACATTCAGCACAATGCAGGACGTTTCATCCTATGTTCGACACATACCTGTGTCGCTTGCATTAAGGCTCTTATTGTATTACGTTGTCTGGCGTTACAACGTGTTTTTGGTTCGGGAATCAAACCTTTTCCATCGGCATCAAGGTACCGGATATTTATACCTATAATCTGGTGTTGTAACATTTATATCAACCTTCAGTCTGGTTCAGGCTTCATTCTGTTTTTAGAAGTAAATTGACAAAGCGATCACAAGAAGGCCACAACATACCTTGAATCAATGGAATTGATTCAAGGTGTGCTATCAATCAATGATAAGAGTTCATCAAACATACAACAAGTCTGTTGTCTCATTCTTGTAAAACATGAGCTATAATAACCTCCGTCCCAAGTAAACAAATTACAGTAAACAAGGGTCTAGATCAGTAACACATTCCTTTTAAGATTAAAAGATATATCTTAACATAATTATCCTCATTTCTACAGTTACAACATCATGAAAGATGTTATCATAATAGCTTATAAAAATCAAGATGTTACATTCCTCCCTTCTTAAAGAATCATCGTCCCGATGATCAAATTAGCCAATTCAAAGAGTTTCTAGGACAAAATTCAATTATCGTCCTTCCATTTAGAAGTTCATACCAAAACAGATTCACTCATTAAAACAATGTTTTAAGATAACTGTAAAATAGACTAGTAATTGTCTAAATTTGGTAGAATTATCAGTTTTTCGAATTCAATTTCAATCAAACAAGTATGGAAAAGTAATTCTCATTTCTTCAATATTTTCCCAAGTTGCACTTTCTTCGCTAAACTGGTCCCATTGGACCTTACATTTATTCACTTCACGATTTCTTAAGTACAACTAGCGAGTTCCTAGCACTCGAATGGGCTTAACCACGATTATTCCTGGGTCTTGGACCTACAAGGAATTCCGATTCAGCACATGTGATAAATCTGTTACGTATTTCTTAAGCAAATAAATATGAAAAACATCATGCATTTGTGATAAAGTAGGAGGTAATGCTAGACGATAAGCTATAGGGTTGATTATTTCAACAATTTCAAAAGGTCCCACATAACGAGGCGATAGCTTGGTAGCCTTGCCAAAAGTTATAGAGCTCTTTTTCGGCTTAACCCAAAGAAAGAAATTCTCACCAAGTTTATAATTCCTATCAACCCGCTTTAAGTCTGCATAACTCTTTTGCCTATTGGAAGCCTCCTTTAGATGTTCCCAAATCATTTTAATTTGTTGTTCCATTTCCGTAAGGATTTCTAGCCCAATTACCTCTCTATCCTCTATGCTGTCCCAGCTAACAGGGGTTTTGCATTTTCTTCCATACAATGATTTAAAAGGCACCATTTTTAAAGAGGTGTGATATGTATTATTATAGGCAAATTCAACCAGCGGAAGGTATTCCTCCCATTTTTACTGCTGGTCCATGCAATACATTCTTAACATATCCTCTAAAACTTGATTGACTCTTTCAGTCTGTCCATCCATTTCTGGATGATATGCAGAACTAAATTTTAATTTAGTTCCCAAGTCCGCATTAAGCATTTGCCAAAACCTTGATGTCATCCTCAGATCTCTTTCTGATATGATCAATTCAGGTATTCCATGCAATCTGAAAATTTCATGTACAAATCTTCTTGCTAACACTGGTGCATTGTCTTTTAAATTACCAGCAATGAAGTGTGCCACTTTGGTTAATTTGTCGATGACAACCAGGATGATATCATGCTTATTCCTTGACATATGCAATCCTTGAACGAAATCCATCATTATCACTTGCCATTTGTACTGCGGAATGCTTTGGGGATATAGTAATCCAATGGGATGCATATGTTCTGCCTTAACACGCTGACATTCCAAGCAGTGTGTTACAAATTCCACCACATCCTTTTTCATTCCCTTCCAGAAGTATTGCTGCTTGAGATCAGCAAGCATTTTTGTAATGCCAGGGTGTCAATAAAAAGGTGAATTATAAAATTCAGTTAACAATTTCTTTCTTAAATCATTTGCCAAGGGTATATATACCCTGTTTTCAAACCTCAGAATTCCTTCATTATCAAAATGAAATCCATTATACTTCACATCCTTTGGATCTGCAGCAAGTGCTATTTTAACTTGTTGGAAACAAGAGTTAGATTCCATGACATCTTTCACCTCATCCTTAAACTGAGTTCTTAACGTTATAAGAGCAGAGATATGCTTCCTTTGATTCAGAGCATCTGCTACCCTATTTTCCTTACCTTTGATATAGCTTATATCAAAATCATACTGAGACAGAAATTCTAACCATCTTCGCTGTCTTGCATTCAAGTTTGGTTGAGTAAAAATATACTTCAACCCCAGATGGTCGGTTTTTAACTCGAAGAGCTTTCCAAGAAGGTAATGCCTCCACATTTGAAGTGTATGAACAATGGCAGCAAGCTCTAGGTCATGTGGAGCATAATTCTGTTCATGTAATTTAAGATTTCTACTTTCATAAGCTATGAGGTGGTTATTTTGTAATAGAATGCCTTTGAGGCCCTCTCCAAAAGCATCCGTTACGACCGTAAAATTTCCATTTGGGTAAGGTACAGTCAAAATAGGTGCTGTAGTTAACTGTTCCTTTAAAATTTTAAAAGTAGATTCACATTTGTCAATCCAGAAAAATTTCTTATCTTTCTTTTGCAGTGAAGTGATTGGGGCAACAATTTTTGAAAAGTCCTTAATGAACTTTCTATAATATCTTTCCAGGCCCATGAAGCTTCTTACTTCATGCACATTCTTAGGCGCAAGCCACTAGGTTATAGCTGCGATCTTTGAAGGGTCTACAGCTATCCCATTCTTGCTTATAACGTGTCCCAAATAGTGCACCTCTGCATCATAAAAGGAACATTTAGACAATTTACCATACAACCTTCTCTTCCTCAAAACTTCCAGCACTATTCTTAAATGTTCCTGGTGCTCTTCGACATTTTTGGAGTATATAAGAATGTCATCCAAGAATACAAGCACGAACTTGTCCAGGTATTCTTGAAAAATATTGTTCCTCAAATTCATGAAGGTGGCAGGTGCATTCGTTAACCCAAAAGGTAACACCGTGAATTCATAATTCCCGTACCTTGTTCTAAAAGTTGTTTTATGAATATCTTCTTCCTTTATTCTCAGCTAATGATATCCAGATCGAAGATCTATTTTTGAATAGACTGATGCTCCATGCATCTGGTCGAATAGATCATCAATCCTAGGAAGTGGATATTGATTCTTAATGGTTGCCTTATTCAACATTCTGTAATCAATGCACAGTCTTAGTGTGCCATCCTTCTTTACAAAAATTACTGGCACTCCCCATGGTGAGACACTCGGTCTTATCAGCCCTTTAGTCAAAAGTTCCTGTAATTGAGCCTTAAGCTCCACCACCTCGAGGGTGGTCATTCTATAAGGTGCCTTAGATATGGGTTCAGTTCCCGGCTTGATATCTATTGCAAATTCAAACTCCCATTTGGGTGGAAGACCTAGTAACTCCTCCGGGAATACATCACTGAAATCCCTTAATAATGGATAATTTTCCATGAAATCATTGTCTTCCTCACATTTTATTTCATTCTTACGGCATACAAAGTGCAGCCTCTATTTTTAGCCCTTTTTAGTTGTATAGCTATTAGTTTCCTAACTGCAACCTCACGTTTTACACCTTGAATGACTGCTGCTTTCTGCAGGTCATCAAAATAGCAGATCTATTTTTCATAACAGTTGACCTTTTCCTTATGTTCCGCCAAATAATTAACTCCTATAATGACATCATATGACCCCAAAGGAGTGACATACAGGTCAACTTCTATGGAGAAACTGGGCAAGTCAAGAATTGCCCCAAAAAGGAACATTTCGACTGTATGGACAACATTATTCCCATAGTGCATTGTCCATGTCTTATCCATTCGTTCAGCTTTCCTTTTTAATTTCATTGCAAGTTTAGTAGAAATAAAACATTCAGTAGCTCTAGTATCAAAAATTATGACTACAGGTGTACCGAATAACTTACCTGGAACTTCTATGGGTGTAACTTGCTTTTTAGCTTGTTTGTTAGTCACCACAGTGTGTATCCTATACTGCTGATCGCAATCATCCTTTTTCAGAGGATAGTGACTTGCGTAATGGTCCTTTCCACAGTTGAAGCAACCTCCAACTGGCCCTTTCCTAGGCTCGAATTTTCTACCAGCCTTGAAGTTATCACTCTGGCTTCCATAGGACTTTTTTCCATTACCACTAATTTTTACAAAGCTACTCTGCATGCTATTTACAGGTTTGTTCATTAATGATTTCTTATTATTATCAACAAAAATTTTGTTTTTCATACCAAACCTTTTCCAGGGCCCCTTTCTGGGTGCAAGAGATGAAGAAGAGTTGGGAATCTTCTTCCCAATATCCTCTCTATGAGCAGAAATTGCTCTCAATTTCTGTTCCTGTCTTATTGCCTTTTCGACAACTCCTTCCATAGTAGTTGGGATGTGGACATCCACTTCACCACCAATGATGGGATGTAGTCCCATTATGAACTTTCGTATTCTAAACTTCTCGTCAGCTTGGTACTGCGGCACATACTTAAGGAGTTTAGTAAACCCTTCCTAGTATTCTGTCACCGTCAGCCTTCCTTGCGACCATTTCTGAAATTTAGTCATTTTCCTATCAAAATAGAGTTGAGGCAACCACCGTTGCCTAAAGTAACCCTTAAATTGATCCCAAGTTATGTCTGTTTCGACAATATTCAACTCAACCTTATGGTTGTCCCACCATGATGATGCGTCATGAGAAATCTGATATGCTCCCCATATCGCTTTGGTCTCCTCAGAGAAGTTTCTTATTGCAAAGTACTTCTCCATTTCACTGAGCCAATTTTCAGCACCGTCCTTAAGTGTTGTTCCATCAAAATTTGGAGGACTTATTGTCTTTATGTCATTTGTAAGTTCAGCTGCTAATCTTGCCCTTTTATTTTCAGGATGATTAGGAGCATTTTCATTACTATTATCAACACCCGGATTCCCTCCATTAATGTTGTCCATAGGAGGTGGCTGATCATTCATATCAGCTTCTTCTTCCTCCTCCTCATTGCCCATTGATTGTTGTTCCAAAACAGGCAAATGATCTCTCGTATCTAGTAGGGCAGTAAGGATTTCATCTAGCTTTTGAGCAGTAGCTGCTTCTCCACCCGGTAACGGGTTGTTCACAGCATTTCCTCTTGTTCTGACCATTTTCTGTTTAATAAGAAAATGTAAACCTTATTAAATTGTGGACTCATTAGGTCCAAGATCTGCAACCTTCAACTATGATACCAAGATGTAACATCCCCATTTAAGACACTAGAACAAAGGATTTTTTATATATATATATAACATTCACTATTCTGAATTATGTAATTCAAAACACACGAGAAAGTTTTAATAATTGTTCTCTATCTGATTAATGTAATTTGGATCACACAATTACTTTTAAAACCAATGTTCTCTGTTCGCATAATTACAATATGGAACACACATTCATTTCCATTCAATCATATAACAGATACCATATGCTGTTGTAAATGACTCGAAGAACTACCGATCTCCCATTTTATGGCTTGGAGTTTCCGCGATCTCTCATTTCATGACTCGGCAACTTACTGATCCTTCATGTTAATCCATGCATTGTATACTAAGTATACAAGGTTCTCTTTACCGTTTCCGGTTACCGAAGTGTTCCATTTAAGAGGCATATTTGAATATCTGTTACTGATATTCATCTGATATCCTGTTTCTTAAATTAGGTGATTAGGAAAACGCAACTAGCAACTTGCGATACTTTGGCCAAATATTTTCACATGCTTTGAATGATCTTATTCCCAGACGTTACATGCGTCAAAGGAATACGTCCATCACCTTACTTCATCTGTTATCTAGAATGGTCTTTTCTGACCCCTGTCAGTCCTTCTACCCAAGGTTAAGCTCTAACCCCAACTGTTAATATGAATGAGTATAGGAAGACACTCGTGGTGACTAAAGGCACGCAGACATACCGTGTTGACCCTAGATGAAAGCGTATATCTAGTTACCTTTAGTCCTCAGGAGTCACCCTATATACGCGGTCACGTTCCTAACCTCTTCCACGTAACTTAGTTCCAACCTATGTAAAATTGATGATTCGATTCGGGAGGGCGTTGTAACATGTCAGCCACAAAATTGTGTCATCATGAAGGCCCCACCTTCATGAAGACACCCGATTGTAGCTGGCATGTGTCAAGGTCCTACGGAATCCTCTCATCAAGGAATACACATCCAGCCTGAGTGTGATTAGATCCTTATCTTTAGTATTTTAAGAATAGGTTTCAGCAACCGTGTTGATCCTCTAACCTTACCGTTCATTACAGTTGCATAGTTAAGAAAGAATTAAATTGTCTTATAGCTTAATATACATTTACTCCTCGATACCAAAGGATTGCATATTTCCATCTTGTTTCTTTACTACAAGCTTCGGACTAACAGTCCACTACAGCTAAACGTAGTAAGTTCAACCTATTAAACTTAACCAAGTTTTATCCACAACTGTGTTTAAATTCATAATTCCATCTTATTAGACATTATTGGTATGAGGTCTAATTCTAAAAGAATGTATTCAATTATTCTCCCTTACCTTACTTCAGTTAAGGTTTGTTACGAATAGATATGTTTCCTCATATCTAATATCCTCTGAATTTAAACACTTCTAGGATATTAACGAAGTCCGAATACAAGGTTCAGCTACCCTTTTTATTTTTATTTGATATTCCTTATCTTATAAACTAATCCTGAATATCATTCAATTAAGATTTCATATTCATTTAAATCGTTTTCAGTGTCAATTTAAAATTCATATTGACCCAAGTATGAATTAATTGCACATTCCAACTTAAAAGTTGTATTCAAGTAAAGAATAGATATTACATCCTTTTAAAATCTATCCACTATCATTTGAATAATTCCAAATCTATGAATAATATGATATTTTCAATCTTATTCAAACAGTTTCAAAGTGATACAGTCATTAAAATATCACACCTTTCCTTGTATTCAATCCATAAGATTTATAATCCATATAATTACTAGTCCAAACAGCTAGACTTCATATATATCAAACAACATTACAACACATGAGGAAAGAAGAATGCAACTTATTATTTTCCCATTTCCTCATAGAGGAATAATAAACTATCAAATACGATCCATCCTTAGCTACTCAGAAGAAGCATCATAAGACAACCATGTCTTCATTTTTACTCAAAGAAACCATCTGTAAAATTTACTTGCACGGGTCAGTTCATTGAACTGAGCATATTAAGCACTTATCATTAAAATGAGGTGCTCTTAATTAATTGTCTCAATAAAAGAACACTGCTTTTATGAAACGTTAAAAAAAATGAGATGAACATCATCCAAGAATTAAGTGTTGATAAGGAGGAACAACTTAGTAACCCAATTATCTAATTACCATCACAATCAAACAAAAAGATTACTAACTTTCTCCCAAATAATTTCTACAAGAAGTAATTTCCTCTAAATAGTTCCAGAGTAAAACATATATAAGAAATAATACACAAATGTCTACAATGCTGTTATAATGCAATTACTATCAATTCCATTCCTTATAACAGTTAAAATTTCGAGAGATAAATTTTGACTAATAATTCAGACAGAACTACTTCCCTTTCGTACTACTCATTCAATTTCCAACAATCAAATGCATAAGAGAAAAGTAGTCATTCACCATGAACACCCTGGTGTCAAATCTCATAATTTAATAAACAACATAATACTTTTTCCAATCTGAAAGAAAGTAGACAACAATTGAATGCAAATGCTTACGCCTAAGGCAGTAAGAAATTATTTCAATATCAAATATAGAAAGTCCACTGTTTAAGAGAAGAAATAATCATTACTTCAAGTTATCCATTCAATATTCTCTTTCTTTTCATCCTAGTTGTACTGAATAGTTTAAACAAGAATGATATCAATCAAAGATAACAGCCAAAAGAGAAAGCGATTGAAGTTAATAATCAAATGAAAAGAAAGAGTATCCTATTACCTCTTCTCCTTTCTTAGCTGAATATCAACGTATTCAGTGCCAACCTATTCTCCATAGGATGATTTATTTTAACATTATATTTCAGTAATTAGAACTTACTAATCACCATTCAAGGAAGCATATCAAATCTCATTGGCATCTAATTACACAATATATAAAAAAAACAACAGAATATTTCAATTAAAATCCTTTCCAATAGTTATTTCCCAAATGAACATTTCCAGCTAGGTCTGAACAAGCAAGAATGTACAGATAGATACAAAATCATGATTCTTATCATAATAATAAAAGAATCGTTTTTCAACATTAAGGTAAAAAATCTACTTCAATTCAATTTTAATGAAACAGTAAAGAAGTGTAGAATGCAGTTCGTATATACACACACACACACACACACACACACACACACACACACACACACACACACACACACACACACACACACACATATAATTTCATCATCCAATCCAAAGGAGACTAAAATAGTAAACTCTATTCCATCCGGAAGATACCCAGATACTTAGTTCCAGAATTAGGTAAATAATTCCTAAAACAAAATCTTTCATGGATTTCAAACCAAATATGGAGGCATTTAATCATTTTAAATTGCGTAAGAGTAAAACATTGAAACAAGCCCATTTTCCCAAAGAATTTGTATTCTATGTGTTGTAATACAATCAGAGAAAATAATTCATGCAACAGTTCCATCAAACATTCTTAAGTTTTTTTTTTCAAAACCATTCACACACAGAAGTCAAAAAACAATATACATATCACTATCACTTCCATATAACCGAACCCATAATGCACAATAAAACCCAATTACCATTACTTTTAGAATGCAAAACAGCAGAAGAGAAAACTTGTTTCATTAATAATTTCATTAAGGAAACACTCTTTTTTTTCAAATCGCAACAAGAATACCCAAGTCGTGTTCATTTTATAATGACATATCGACCAAGGGTCATACCGAATCATTTTATCCTTCCATTTGTACAAGAATGCCCATAACTCAAAAAACAATACTCACATCGTTGGTACATTCACCAACTCTAATCCATAATGGGTAGTAGAAATGATTACACAATACTATCAAAGTAAACTCATACAGTAAGAATAGGTTCATTTTATTTACCCATTTGCAAAGAAATACCCAAGTCGTATTCAGCAAAAGAAAAATGACCCGACCCAGAAAATCACTTCACACAAATCAACAAATTCATTCAACTAAAACACCCATCATAAGAGCAGGGTTGTTTTAATGAGGCACTTAAACAAGAGCAAAACGGTTTAAGGAGAAGGGCTCAACATGCATGTTAATTTTTTTCTTGTGGTTTGAAGAAAACTATGCCCACAGGAGCTATTTTTCTCCACGGCGTCCACAACAAAGCTTTCCAAACAATCCACTAACTTCCTCAGGCTCAAAAATAGATGTGGCTACTCCAACAATAGCAACAATAACCAAAATAACAGTAGGTTCAAAATAGCCATGAAAGAAATACAGATCAGTCTCAAAAACATGAAAGAACACAATGACCATCAAAATTTCCTCTATCCTCTTTTTAAGGTGAGCTGGTCGCTAAGACCAAGATCATTAAATGTATGAATGCATTGCTTTTTCCTCAATTTTCACGCCACCACCAACTCAGGTTTGGCGAGTTCATTTTAATTTTTTTTGTATGCAATTCCTTTTTAGCTTCTTAGCTAGTTGGATGTCCCCAACTTTTCCCATGTTCCTGCCAAACTTGGCGTTCAAATTGCAAGGACATCATTTACTGTCCTAATAAATCTCTAACCTCTCCATCTTATCCGCTCACCAGCATGTGTCCATAGGCCCCCTCCTTAGATTAGTAATAGTTTAGGTTTTTCACCTAGGTTGCAAATCATTAGGATTTGCCATAACTTACACCCCATGCTATTTAAAATCAATGTACGGTAGTAGATAGGTTATAGGCTAAACATAGTTATAGGTTAGAATTTAATCCCCATACTATTTACTCTATAGTTTTCTTAGTAAGTCTTACAACTTACGTTCACATTCAGCACAATGCAGGACGTTTCGTCTTATGGTAGACACATACCTGTGTCAATTGCATTAAGGCTCTTATTGTCTTACGCTTTCTAGAATTACAACGTGTTTGTGGTTCGGGAATCAAACCTTTTCCATCGGCATCAAGGTACCGGATATTTATACCTGTAATCTAGTGCTGTAACATTTATATCAAATTTCAGTCTGGTTCAGGCTTCATTCCGTTTTTAGAAGTAAATCGACAAAGCGATCACAAGAAGGCCACATCATACCTTAGATCAATGGAATTGATTCAAGGTGTGCTGTCAATCAATGATAAGAGTTCATCAAACATACAAGTCTGCTGTCTCATTCTCTCAAAACACAAGCTATAATAACCTCCGTCCCAAGTAAACAAATTACAGTAAACAAGGGTCCAGATCAGTAACACATTCCTTTTAAGATTAAAAGATATATCTTAACATAATTATCCTCATTTCTACAGTTACAACATCATGAAAATAGGTTTTCAAAATAGCTTATAAAAATCAAGACGTTACATTTTAAAATCACCACACCAAGAGCAAGCTAAGTGTATTGTGGAAAATACAGAAGTCAAAGGCCCATCTGACCTAGTCAATGGAGGAACATTTGGGATAGAAAAGCCCAAATCGGGTGATGTGGAAAATAAAGGGTCTATCATCCAAAATGAACTCATTTTTCCACTTTTTTACTTCAATCATATTTTTTACACATTTTAAGTACTTAAGTTTTCCTAAAAGCATCTTCATGAGATAGGAAATTTCTTCCCCTTTCCAAAAATGTAAATAATTCCTTCTAACTCTTCATATTTTTCAAGTTACGGGCCGGAGGGCCTGGGAAGGATTTTTTTTGCCAAATATAGGCTTGTGGGCATGGGGAAGACTTTTGGCTAAAAAGGGAAATTGTGGACCGGTGGGGCGGCATGAGATATTTTGGAACTTTGGATTTTTTTTGAAAAAATCACAATTTACAATTGCGGGACTGCGAGCCCACAAAGGATCTTTGTGTAAAATGAAGAAAGAATTCCAAAGGCCCACAAAGGGACACGTGGCCATGTTTTAGGTCAAAGTGGGAAGGCGGGTCGTTGGAGGCACTTTGGAATTTTGGCTTTTGTTTTGAAAAAGCGTAAAAGTATAAATGTAAGCCACACCTCTGCCGATGCCCAGAGAAGCCACATGTCAGGCCTTTGTTAGATGCTGAGAAGTGGGCTATCGGAGGTATCTTGGAGTTTTAGGCTTCTTTTTGAAAAGGAGTAAAGTCATGAAATGAGCCACAACTCTGCTGAGGACTAGATAAAGTTACATGTTGAGCTGACATGAAAAGTTACATGTGGGGCCACCAAGGGTTTTTTTCCAAAGGTAATTTTCAAGACTACGGAGCTATGAGAGGTTTTGTGATTTTTGTAACTTTTCACAAAAAACATAGTTTTTAATTTCGGGCCCATGGATCTGCTTTGCAAAAATTGCATTTTCGCCATTTTTGCACAGTGTCGATGCAAAATCTTCAAACGAACGTATCTTTTGACTGGAATCTTGGATTTGAGAAAGAGAGGACATTTTGGAAAGGTCTCAACATCCTCTACGCTATAAAAGTATAAAATATTATTTTCAATAGGATTTGGTGGGTGAGAAATAGGAAAACATATTTCACACCATTAATATGTGATCTGATTGCTTCAACTACCTAGATTTGATTTGATCCACCATTATTCCTTCTCTAACACGCCAAAAAGACATGGAGAACTGAATTGATAGATTTCAGGTGGATTTGTAGGATTAATTTTTGGTGGTTGACCTTTCAAATCAGTTTTCCCCCCTATTCTTCTTCTCCTCTCGTCGCTTCATCGATAAATGTAAGAGATTGGATCATTTCAAAGTTGTTGATCATTTTTCATCTTTGCTCCCCTCTCTCTTTCTTCCCTAGGGTCAAATGTGGAGTTTAAACCTCCTCCCTTACTCTGTAGTGGCATTTTCTTGCCTCTTTCCTGTTAATGATGTACTGTGTGAACTTCTGGAGAAATAAATCTATTTCGTGATGCATCGTTTCCATCCTTGACCTATTTTGTTGTCTCTTCTCACCCCTCTTCATTGAAAGGTATTTTGTGCATACTTATGGTGTCTATTGCAGGTTATGGGAGCTATGTTTAAGGGGTTTGAAGTGGTGTTTCATGAGAACTTTATCTCTGGTCTGTGATGCATCTTGTCCATCCTCTTCATTGTTGTCCTCTCTCCATTTCGGGTAGTTGGATCTATGATCAACACTTTCCTTCTCTGGTGTATCACCACTTTAGTGTAGGTTTATTTTCTTGCTTTCTCTCTCTCTCTCTCTCTCTCTCTCCCTGTCTCCTTGGAAAGTTAGATTAGGTTTAGATACTTTTCTTGCACTAGAGTAGCTTTTGGCAGGTAGTTTAGGAAGAGGAACTATCCTTCTCTAGAGGACCATCTCAATTTTGCAAGTCCCACAGCTTGAGAGATGGCCCAATGTTATGCAAATCACACCGAATTCCCCACACAAAACTAGGCCATTCGGGGGTGCTGTGATTTTGCACTAACAATTTTCCTTCCCCATTTGAAAATATTTTTCTACCTTTTATACGTTCAATGCGTTCGGGTTAAAATAATAATATTAGGTCCATATGTTTATCAACAAACATATCCTCTTTTTATTCATTGTTAGTTCATACTCTATTACATAACCATATTTTGTGATACATATCCTTTTTTATGGTTTTAGTTCTATTAAATATTTTTGATCTATTCAATTTAATTTTTAGTGGCTAATCTTCATTATTTTAAAAATTATTGGGTTTTTGAAATTTGGATTTGGCTAATTTTGAGGTGTTACGTTTCTTTATACTTTGCCTAGATTTTTTGGGTATAAGTTCTTAATTGTTTATGCATATTCACCTAACATTTATAGTAATAGAAAAAAATTATATTAAAATTTCCATTACCACATGCATAAAAGAGAAATTTTCTATTGGATGGTAGCATTATCCTCCTAGTTGACGGTTTCTACTAACCAATATCATTTCCTTTCAACTCATGTAATTTACGTAGATTTTGAAAGTCATTTTTAGAAAATTTCCAATTAATATGTATGATGTTTTTTAGGGGGTCTTAAAATTTACCATGTGACACAATTTTATCTATAGCGATCTATAAAGGCACCACTTAATCATAATAACTATAATTAGAAGGAAAATTAGTCAGAAGGAAAAAAATTAGAAGAATGAGAAAAAGGGTTCTATTATAGAAAATCCACTCTATGCAGAGTGGTAATTGTGTAACCACCATTATGGTGGGGTAATTACCCCTCTTGACAAAACAGTGGTTGCGTAACCACCAAATAGGTTGTGTAACTTCTGGTTGCACTCACTGGCGTTCCTTTCACAAATGAAAAAAAATAAAACCCCAAATAGTCACAGATTTCAAATGTATGGGTCATATCTCTACCTCAGATGTCTCTTCACATTCTCCAGTTTGCGAGAGGACATGGGGAACAAGTTATTTAGGAAAGAGAATGTGTGAATTTGGATCATTAAAGAGTTAATGGAGAGAAGTAAGAAAGAAACCATTTATGATGGATTTGTTATGTAGAAGCAAGGTGTGCAAACAAAGAAAATAGGTAGAGAAGGGTGAAAGTGACATTTTTTTCCTTCTTTCAACTTCTTGTAATCTATATTTACTTTTTGTTTGGGAAATATAATATTGGGAAGAAAGATAAATTCCTATTCTTGGTTGTTTTTCCCTCAAATTGGGGGTTTACAAGATAAAATATTGTGTTGTGGGTTGAATTATTCATATTTTATTTGCTGTGAAGTAATTCTAAGCTCCAGATTTCATTTACTATTATTAAGAAATATCATTTTCAAGAAATCATAAGTAGGAATAACATTTTTGTGGTCTCATAAATTTCCAAAGCAAAGGTTTACAGATTCATTTTCGTATCATAGGTGATAATATTATCTATGAGACTATAGTATTCGTTCTTGTGTGATTTTGTATTTATGTTATGAGGTATACAATTGAATAAGTGTTACCTTATGATTCGTATATATCTACAAAGAAGTGGAAACAAAGGATTAGAGATAAGATGGAATAGGATAATTTGGTCTATAGAATTGAGATGCTAGAAAGCATGATGGATAGGTTATTTCAACACTAATGAGAACTCTTATATCAACAAATGAAAAAAAAAAGTTAAGCAATATTCCATTGACTTAGTGGTTTGAGATTTGGATGAAAAATTTGGTGTAGGAAAAAGTATTTATGAGTAAGAAGATATGGAATAACGTCAAGAGGAAAATCCAAGTGGAAGAGAGAACGTAAAATATAATCACGCTTCTTTTAACGTTGAAACTAAGGTTGAGAGTAAAAGGTGTTAAGGATAAGTAGGTAGAGAGTTACTAGATAAATGGTCAAAAATAATTAGAGGTTTATTTTTGTCCATAATGTCTAACATGAAAAAATATAACATTTAAACATCTGAAAATGGAATGACATGCTTTGGTTTTGTAGGAAACCTATCTAACCACTAGTGAAAATAAACAATCTTCCTATTGTAGGTCCGTTGCAGGTTTTTAAAGAATTGATTAGAGAAAAGCTTTATCATATTCACCATAATGCTGACTAGATTATTTAATGGAAATGTTTTAGACAAATCATTGGTTAACTGTGAAGGGTTACACTATGGATTTTTGTAGACAAACCATGTTTTCCAATATGCACTTGAAGGAGGATGATATTTTGACCATGTATTTGGTATGACTTCACAATCACCTTCGAATAAGGCCATTTGCATGAAGCCCAAGGATCTCACTGAAGCATATGTACTAGCATATTACATAGATGACGAGAATTTTCGAATTTGGGCAAAGTTACAGAATTAAATCAAGGAAATAATAATTATATATTTCTTATCTGAATCAAATGGGTATGCATACAAAATAAATAGGCCAAGAATCTACTATATTTTATGAGTTCATCTTAGCAACTAAAACACGCAAAAATCCAAAGCAAGAGTGATTGTTACTCACGTAACAATATAATCTTTAAATAACATGAGTTGTTAATAACAATTCATTTACATATTAGTGAATAATTACTCATGTAATTATTCATATTACAATATATAATATATGTGAACACTAAACATGATTTCCTGACATTCCCCCCTTAGTGTTTACATGGGAAGAAGTACATCTGAAAAAATTGGAAACAAAATTGTATGCCTCTACATAATTTTAGGTCTATATACTACTGGCTTAGATCTTGCTGTTTGGATCTTACTGCACATGATAATCTCTCTGGTTCACCAGTTGATCATGATCAAATATTAGTGTGAATCTATTCACCCGCCGAGCATCTTCCAATAAAGTACAATAGTCAGAGGACCGTACGATATTCAGAGGACAGTATGATAGTAAAAGGATCACTGAACTCAGCTTCCCTCTTATATAACTATTCACAGATTCTAAAATGCACACCCTATGTTTTTCAATCATAACAAGGGAATGAAACCACATACCACTCAAAGAAAGAAACTGAAATCCAGAAAATAACTCACAACACATTCTAGAAGAATCAAAATGTTTTTAATTGTAACCACTATTTTCGATCGCTGCCACTCAGTCTCAAACAACATAGGAAACTGCCACTGTCACTAGAAGTTGCCCTTGACTTTAGCCAGTTTAGGCACATAATGAAATGGAACATTGGTGAAAATTTCCCCCCAAAATGTAAAATTTCCATTTAATCACACAACTAGGAACACAAAAAATCAAATCAAATCAAAATGAAAAAGAGATACCACCATACCAAAATGCGGCCCCATCATTAGCGATTGACGAGAGGCGTTGATTGCCCTCCTTCCTCTATTGCCTCCGACCTCAAATGAATAACGGTGCTAACTCAACATAATGTGAACATGTTGCTCAATAATATCCAATGGACATTGGGTAACACCGAAAATGCATCCGCGAGACAAATTTTTCCAATTCTTAACATTGACATGATGAGGCTCAAAAGAGGGTACTTTTCAAAATTTGTATTTTATCTCAAAATTATAACCAATGCAATGGGAATGAAAAATAAGCATTTTTTCAAAAAAAGGCACTCAATTTCGAGTTATCATGTAAAAGTTATTAAGGATATAATTTCCCTTAAAAAGGCCCAATTTAATTAAAATTACATCAATGATTAAAACAATTTTTCCAGATGGAGAGAAAATTTATCTTGTTACAAATTTTTAGAACAACGAGGAAATGAAGATTTCAAAAACATCAAAATCCTGAAGAACTAGTGTCGGAAAAATATTAATTTGGTAAAAAACATAATAATTGCCCTTAAAATGCATTATAAAACAAAAAATATAGAAAAATCAAAATATTTAAACTATAGTCTTTGCTAAATACTAAAATGTTAGCTAATAAAAAATGGCTATGTAAAAACTCATGGCTGATTTTGAGTTGAAGTTGTCCACAATGATTTGTTCATAACTTGAAAACTAGAGCTCCAATTTACAAACTGTTTAATGCGTTGGAAACGTAGTTTCAAGAAATTTGCAATGGTATAAAAAAACTACTTTAATAATCTGAATTAAAATATGTTCATGAATGAGTTGGATGTGAATTTGGATTTTTCTTCATGCCTGAAACTTCTTGAATGATTCAATATTGATGAAAATCATTGCATGAAAATTTATGAAGCGTATTCCAAAATGCTATGGTCTGCAAAACTCATTCACACTATACTAATACTAGAATTGATTTAAAAATTTTATTCAATGGGGAAATAGAACAACACCACTTCCCCTGGAACAATATGAAAATTCTATGATATGTACACAAGCAACGTGATTTGACACTAGATGTAGAATTTGGGAAAAGTTACATAATTAAATAAAGGAAATAATAATCGTATATTTCTTATCTGAATCAAATGGGTCTACATAAAAAATAAATAGGCCAAGAATCTCCTATATTTTAGAATTTTGGCTCAACAACTGAAACACCAAAAACTCCATATCAAAAGTGATTGTTACTCACATAACAATACACTCTCTAAATAACATGAGTGGTTAATAAAAACTCATATATATATATATATATATATATATATATATACACTAATCAATAATTACTCATGTAATTATTCATATGACAATATATAATATATGTGAACACTAAACATTATTTCCTAACAATAAGAAGCAAGGAGAAGCAGATTCACGAACAAAATAGTCAATAGTTAAACTAAAGAAAGAACAAGGAAAAACAAGTAACAAAGGTAAATGGAAATGTAAAAATACCGTTACTACTTTGAATAATTGTAAATATCCTAAGAATTTTTACAATAATTATGATATCAATGGTCATACTATCGTTATATTTAAAAAGTTACATACGAAATTTCATCCAAAGAATGAAAACAAAGATTCCAAGAAGTCCATAACACTTGTAAGGACTAGAAAAGATGGGGAGGTAGAGATAGAGGATAATTCTAGTGTAGATGATAGGATAGGATGCACAACCAAGAACATGGACAACCATGAGCAAGATGAAGAGATTAGTAAGCTATTTCAGATCAAAATCCAAATCAAGAGGAATAAGGAAAATTATTTGGTTGATACCGGTTCTCAATATAATTTTATTTCTTATGCAGTTGTAAATAATATTGGTCTTGAAATTTATGAGCATCCACATCATTATCCTTTAGGATGGGTGAAAAAGGGTGTTTAAATTCAGGTAACAAGAAGATGTCGCTTAAAGTTTGTGATAAATTCTCAATATATAGATGTATTGGAAGCTGATGTAATTCTACTTTGTGTAATTGATGCTATTTTTTGGATTCCTTAATTATATATCAAGTACGCTATATTGAAGAGAAGGGGAAACCAATACAGATGGGTCAAGGATGGAGTCAGTTACAACATCTGGACACACCATCATAATTAAAAACTTTCTATGGTAAGTGCTAACCAAGCAAAGAGACTAATTTAGGTAAGTCATAATTATTTTTGTTTACTTTTATTGAAATCTAAGAAATATGGGGTATAAATTTTAGATATTAATAAAATAGGGATGAAGGATATAGTTACCATAATTCTATCTTTTCAGGAAGTTTTCTAGACTCCTAATGAGTTACTAGAAAATTGAAAGGGAGAGCATGAGATTCATTTTTTTCCAGGGTGACCTCTACTAAATATTGGGTTGTATAGTCAATCCTTATTGGAGATTAGAGAGGTAAAGAAACAACTCCATGAGGTATTATAACAATGGGTAATATTTCCAAGAGCATCACCACGTAATTATCCAATTTTGATGGTGCCAAAGAATGATGGTTCTTAGAGGATGTGTATAAACTACCATGCTTTGAGAAAGATTACCATAAAGAAAAAATATCCACTCCCACACATAGATGATCTATGTGACCAAATTCATGATGTAAATTTCTTCACAGTTGGATCTCAAGTCTAGTTATCACTTAGTTAGGATGAAGGAGGAGGATATATGGAAGACTACCTTCAAAACAAAACAGGGTTTGTATGAGTAATTATTACTTCCATTTTTCTCATGTGATGCACCTGCTACATTTATAAAATTGATGAATGATGTATTGCAAGAATTCATAGATTGATGTTTCATGTCATATTTGGATGATATTATTATTTTAAGCGTCACATGGGATGAACATTTAACACATTTTCAATAAGTCTTGTATGTTATCAAGGAGAAATAATTGTTATGTAATGTGAAGAAGTGTGGATTTTCCCAACAGAAACTTTTCTATCTTGGGTACATGGTTAGAGGAGGAGAGCTATAAGTGGATCTTAAGAAGGTGGAATCCATAACCAAATTAGTAATACCAATGGGAGCCATAGAGAATAGGATTTTTTATGGAAGCATTATAGTTCATGAGGAAGTTCATTTCGGGATTCTCATCTATTGCAACACCTCTACACACATCGCTTGAAAAATTAATGGTTTTTATTGAGGGAAGGAATAATATAAGGCTTTTGAGTTATTCAAATAGAAAATTAATCATGCTCCAGTACTTTCTTTTCCTAATTTACAGCAGCTCTTTGAAGAAGAAAAAGATGTTAGTGATTACACTACAGGAGCAACGTTACTACAAAGAGGTAATCCAATATGTTATCATTCAGAAACTTTCACTATAGTTATTAAGGGTAAAGAAACTATTTTACAAACCAACCACAAACCTCTTGAGGTTTTACAAGAACAGTCTAAATTTTTGCAAAAAAGGCACTACAAGTGGATGGAATGCCTTCAAAAGTTCCAATTGGTGATCAAGTATAAGGATGGTAGTAAAAATTTGTTTTTATGACTGTTGTGTAGGCCTCCCACATAAGAGAAAATATTGATTTCTTCCACTATCTCTTATTTTGAGCCCTTCATAAAGGAAGAATAGAGAGAGGCATCTGCTGAAGACAAATATTTTGGGGTGACATATAAGCAGTTATAAATCCAAGGGGCTGAAAAGAATAGTTTTAAAAATTGTTATTTCAAATATGGGCTACTCTACGGATGAGAGAAGATTTGTGTGTAAAAAGAAGACATGATTCTATTGATGAGGGAAGCTCATACCTTGAATGTAGCAATAGACTTTTGTATAGGAAAGACCATGGCTGACTTGTAATGGTATGTATATTGGCCAAATATGCAAGAAGAAGTATCTAAATTCATAAGAGGATGTAAAAATATTTGTAGTAGCGAGCCTAAAATTAGGAAGTAAGGTTTTTATATGCCTTTATTGGTCCCTACGTGACCTTGGGAAGATATTTGTATGGATTTAATAGGAGGAATACCTATGTATAAACATGGTCATGATTATATATGTTGTTTTAGATAAATTAAGTAAAATGTGTGTTCACGTGGTGTGTAAAAATATAATAAAATCATGTGAGGAAGGTGAACTTTTCTTTGTTGATGTAAGGGTGCACTTTGGTTTTCCATAGTTTATTATTTCTGATAGATATTTTAGGTTATTGGGAAAGTTTTGGACTACTTTTAAGGTCAATATGGACACCAAGTTCCACAGAAAAAAGACCTTCCATCCTAAAATAAATAGAAAAATGCAGGTTGTGAAAAGGAATTGGGTATAACTAATGAGAGGATATAATAGAAAATATCCACATACTTGGGATGAGTCCTTAGCCTACATTCAACATTTCTATAATAGAGTAGTACACACATCCACTATGTAGTCTCCTTTCGAAGCATATTTTTGTTATCTACCTACAAATTCACTAGACATTGTCATTGGAAAAAAATAAGAATGGGAGATGCATGGTTTAGAAGTGACTAGAGTAGAAATGTTTTTTGAGAGGATCTAGAAAATCAATGACTCTCCATGGTTGAAAAATAAATAAGATGAGAAAAGTAGGTACCTTTATGAAATAGTAAATTGAGGGCACGAAGATTCTAAAAACTAAATATGGTTATGCCAAAAATTTGTGGGATAATTGGATAGCTTGAGAAGAAGGATATAATATATCATTCCATCCATGAAGTGATATTGCACTATGATATTTCCCAATTCAAGTGAAGAGCTTGATTTTAAAAAAAAATTACTCTTGTGGAAATGAGGAATTGGTGGAAGGAAACCATGCAATAACCCTTGATTTGATCATTACTGATATTTTCAAACCACTAGTATTTGAACTATTGACTCATGAGGATTTTTTATCACTGCACTAAAATCTTCTTACCCAAATGAAGTATTTGCAACATCTGTGTATGAGTTGAAGAAAACATCATGACACAACTTGGAAGAATCATACTTTATATAAGATCCTCTTCATACTCTTCCCTAAGAGAAGATGGAATATTACCATTGAATTATTTTCCATCTTCATCTTATTTCATTTATGCATTTTGTATCTTTTCCTTAAAAAAACAAATATTTATATCCAAAAAATATGCATTTTTACTCTCAACTTCAAAAGATTATGGTGTTCATACATGGTTTGTATTGCTAATTTATTTTCATAATTATAAGACATTTTAGTAGTTGTATGAAAAGATAATAGATGAATCTTAACATTTTTCTTCTTTTCTTATTTATCTTCTAGAGGATAAGAAAAAATAGTATTGATGCATTCCTTATTATAGAGAGAAGGTTTCATATATTGATTTCCATTTTCATGTTTTTTTTAAGGGATTATAAGAAGGATCATGCGTTATTGGATTATCAACAAATGGTTCAGGTAGAACACTGAAATATTTGATCCTTTTGGATTTGAATTCAAACACTTATTCATCATCTAAAGAATAAAAATCAGCAAGATAGCCATCAACAATCACCTTTTTCTCGTTGTCTTGAAGTCCTTTAGACAAAGGAGATAAATTAACCTTTTTAATGTTTCCATTGTGAGCATAAACCAAAATCAACATGGAATCACTTCATTTGATTCAAAGTATTTAACTTCCTATGTATGTTACATGTTCCAAGAACTTTATTTCTGTTTGAAAGGAAGCCGTAATTTACTTGTCTTCTTAATCACTATAAGTAGTGTCAATTTGACATTCATCAAAGGGATCAAGAAGAATACATTCACAAGTGAAGTTGAGATATCATCCTTGAATGAATACATGACAGTGTATATAATCATCAAGAGCTTATTCTAGTACATGATTGTTCTCTTTCTCATTATGGAGTGTTATGGGGTAAGTGCACGAAGTTGGTGGACAATTTTGTGGACATAAAAACTTGAAATAAAGGAACCATGATCGCGGTTCCTGAATTCCAGGTTCGGTAATTACCGAGCCTAAAACCACGATCACAGTTTAGAACCATGAGCGCGGTTATAAACCGTGACGCGAAACTCTGAGACAAAAATTAGCAGTCCTGCGACTCCTTATTTTCCTCATTTTTCATTTCAAACCGTGATTTTTCTTAAACATTTTTCAATTGCGCTTTGAATACCACCTCAAAATTGCTCATCGAACTTCTAGATAGCGATATATTCAACCATGTTGCCAAGATGAGGAGGTAAGTCCCCGATTGTAATCATTTTTTTGCATTTTAGGTTTTTTTTGCATTTTCATGGGTTTTTTGAAATGTTTGTTTATGTATACAATTTTCTTGTTTTATCAGTTGGTCGACAAGCTCGAAATCGTGCAAACCGTCAAAAAATTCCTCAAAACCCATTGAACATTCCTCAAAACCCTCTGAACATTCCTCAAAATCCTCCTCCAAACATAGATCCGCCTCCTGTGGCTCCTTTTGTCCCCACTGAGCCAGCAGGAACATAAGATAATATCATTGGAAGAATATGAGAAAATAGAATTGTCATTGAGAACCTAATTCAAACTATAAGACAAAATCATGCTACAAATCCATCCCGCATGACTTTAGCCAATACATTGCAAACATTGATTGGCAAAGTCGAGTCCACAACCAACCAAATACATAGATGGAACACCTTTAGAAGTGACTGTAGGTAGTGGTATGCGGATAAATTATCCCATGTGGCTGTAAAAGACAAAAAAAATGGAAAATACCTCATTTGTGCATTATTTACTGACCCTAAAACCAATGTCCCCCCCCACAGTTACTTGAAAATGGTTCCCAATCCATTGGTACCACGATGATCGAATCAATTTTTTTTTTTGGGACCGATGGTGGATGGTTTTTGATTATCCACCATTCAACAACAATGAGGTTCCTCTTTATTTTTTGAAGAAATTATATTACAAGTTCGTGCTCAATGAGGTCCCGAATTATTTTGACTTTTCTGAATTTTTTGATCGAGGAGTTGGCTCTACACAGAGCAGACCTAGTGCATGCATAGGTCAGCCTAGGATCCCCCATGCCCCAAAACCCCCACTACCTTCAGTTATCCCTCCTACATTGAAGGAGGTTGTGGAGATTGATACATTTCATGCATTGAGGGAGCTCACTGACACTCTAACCCAGCATAATGACCAGATTACATCTGGTGATGTTGGTGGAGGCGCCAGTTCTAGCGCACCACACCACTGTGGATCATGTGGTGCCGTATGCACTACAGGCGAGACATCATTTGCTGGTTCACAGGATTTCTTTTCTATAGATGAGATGCTAGGGAATGTTTTTAGAACTGGTGCCACTGATATTGGTCTTTCACAGGTAAATTTCAAATAAATTTAAATTATATATATATATATATATATTTGATTGTACGTCATATACATACATGTAAAAAACTAATTTTTTATTTTATTTTAAATAGCAAGAGCCGGTGAAGGAAACATCCAGCGTTGACATGCTAGCTACTGCAGCTGGGCGTGTTTCAAACGTAAGTTTCAAGTTGTACAAACTTACATTTTTAATTTCATTTGATTGCACTAGATTATTATTATAATGTTTCATGTGTATGTTGTACATATTAATATTTTTATCTTTTATACATAGGATCTTGACGGGTCATCATCTACTCAGGGAACTGAGGCTACTAGCATGCCTCACATGAGTTTTACGCAGGTTAGTAAATCTCTTTACACTTTGTTTCTAATTATTGGAAGTTCATGTGGATTACATGCTTTGGATCTCTGTTATGTGGTGCACAGTCATTTATATTTTAATATTGATTTGTACATGTTTTTTGTATAGCTTATGACTGCTAGAGAGACTCCTCCATATATGCAGACTGTGGAGGCTGTTGTAGATACTACCATAGCATCTGCAGATCCACTAACTGAGGTACAATTTTTTAAATTTGTTAAATTTTGGAGGTTAATTATTTCTTATTACTTAAATCTACAATATAAAATTTTGTATGTATATGTGAAATATTTAATTTGAAAATTAATTATTTGTATGCAGTTTACCCCTCGTGAGTCTATTGTTTTCCTTGCGATGCGTCAACAAAAAATTGACAGGGATCATGACATTGCAGTAAGATTTCACATGCCTTTTAACTAAATTGTACAAGTTTCTAAATTTTGAATGTATTTTAAAATTTTGGGTGTTAAAAACTTGTTGTTTATGAATGTGCAGGTTAGGTTGTAGGCATGCTTAGAGACACCTAGGACCACACAGATGAAATCCGTAGTGGCATCTCCCTCCACTACATCCCCAGGTCATGTACGTGCTACTTCTAGCAGGGTGAAGAGAGGGAAGATGTTTCATGAGTAGATTCATAGTCCACTTGGATGTACATATGTGGTCATGAGTATATTCATAGTCCATTGTATATATATAGCCCTTTGCAACCACATGTGGTCCCATATGTACATTATGACAAACTTAGTTTGAGATGTACACATACATTATGAACTTATACATATATATTTTCAGAGACATGCTTCTGGAGCACACTTTGTTTGATTCTTATATATCCATGTGTGTTGGTTTTCATAACGATAAATCTGAACTATAATGTTTGATTTGATTTCATTGCATGTATGATATCCTTCTACGTATGTTTTCATAACCATTTAAATTACTTCTCTGATATGTACATGTTTGATTTAAATATTTAATCATGTCTTCTTGTATTTGGATTGAGATGAATTTTTTTCATTAGATTAGGTATTTTCATATGGTTTCCTGCTTCAAATTTCAAGTGTTTTCTATCTCTAGAATTGCAAGGATCTAAAAATGAAAGTTTTTTCTCTAAAATTTTAAATGGGATGCTATAAAAAATTAGGGTACCAATGGAAAATATTTGTAGATCATCTTCAAGGAGTTCATGAGTATAAGTTACGGGAAAAATTGCAAGGGAAATGGAGCAAAAATGAAGGAGATAAGAGAAAAAATGTGATTTTTTCAATAGGGTTTCTTGAAAAATTAGTAGCATAACTAAATATACTAGAAACAATGAAGGAAAAGGAAATATTTTAAAAGAAGGATTAAAAAAATGGCTAAGCGTGTGTTTATACTCACCTCTTAACATTAACCTAGCTAACTCACCATCTAACTCATCCTTGACCATTCTGGATTAACTCGGGTTACATGGCATGACAGGGTAGGGCTACAAGCCTTAAGTGACAAAGGGAATTAAAGGGGAACTATGAGAAGGGGTTAAGTATTCATGAGAGGGGGAAACATAATCAAGTTGGGGTGCTGAGGAATTGAATACCTAGTGAGAATGTTACAAGCCTTAAGTGACGAAAGGGAGAGATTTCATGTGGTGGTGCATTCCGATGTCCCAAGTTGAAACTTGGGTAAAAATTTGACAGTAAGCCCTTATTAGTATTCTTAGGTTCCACCCATCACATGAATAATCCTACTCTAATGAATGATTCTTAGTATTCTTAGTATTATCCCTGAGAGGTGTACCAAGCGCATGCATTCTTGTGCCAAGAATGCACAATGGCTTCTTTTAGAGCTTCAAACCTCTAGGTGATGGTATGGGACAAAATTTCATACAAGTTATTTGAGTCAGATGAAAACACACCTGAGCTCACCAAGGAATGAGAATCTCAAGAAATAGATCATGTTCCCTTTTTCAAGGATCATGCTCACCCAATGGTCACATGTCCTTCTTTGCAGTATGAATTCTTGATCTTGCTTGTTGGACTAAGGGGTTGAAGTTTCAGATGGGAAAAATTGCTTCAATTTGAGGCAGAGATGATTAATGTCATGCAATAAATGATGGAAATTATGAATAAAATGTCCTCACACATGTGTTCCCTTAATTGTTTGATGATTTGTACTTATACTCCTAATTTTGTGTCTAGTGATATGTGATGAAGAATCCTATTACAATGCAAAAATAATGAGCATGTAAGCACATAGCTGAGGCAGTAGAGGATGGAGATAGATCACCACAGTAACATAGCTCAAGAGAGAAAAGAAAGGGTAGTGATGAAGCAGGTCTAAGAGGACAGAGGCAAGTCCAAAGAGAACAAGAGAGATGGAAGGTAAACAAGTGACAAATTGAATGATTTGAGTCCTAGGAAATGAACGGATGCGAGGAGTGAGAAGTCATGCCTTAGGATGTCTTGGCATCAAACCAACTACACCGGCACATCCAGGTGGCCAAGTGAATGCTAGAGGAGGCAGTGTTTCAGTGCACAAAAGGGTCGTTGCTTCCGGGCTACTTCATTTGGGCTTAGTCACTTAAGATCCCTGAGACCAAAATATCGTTCAACTTCGATAGGTGACTACTCAGACTCTGTGGCACCTAAATATGGATCATCTAATCTAAAACCTCAGTGTAGGGACCCTCTACAATATCCTCTCTTAGTTTTTTCCTTCTCATTTCAGTGCTCTCACTGCCCTATTGTTTGTAAACACGCGAAATAGTGCAACAGGAGCCAGTGTAAGGTTTTCAAATGCTATATTTTGCAAACGGTGGGTCGTGGCACCAAACCGACTACATCGACATGTATGGGTGGCTAGGTGAACACTAGAGGAGGTGGTGTTTTGGTGCCCGAAAGGGTCGTTGCTTCCGGGCTACTTCGTTCGGGCATAGTCCTTTAAGAGCCCTGAGACAAAAATATTATTCAACTTCAACGGGTGACTACTCGGACTCCGTGGCACCTAGATATGGCTCATCTGATCCAAAACCTTAGTGTAAGGACCCTCTACAAAATCCTTTCTTAGTTTTTTCCCTTCTCATTTTAGTACTCTTTCTGCCCTATTGTTTGCAAACATGCGAAATAGTGCAGTTGGAGCCATTGATTGGTTTTCAAACACTATATTTTGTAAATGGTGGGTCGTGGCAGCAAATAGACTATGTTAGCATGTCCGGATGGCTAGGTGAATGCTAAATGAGGTAGTGTTTTGGTGTGAGAAAGGGTCGTTGCTTCCGGGCTACTTCATTCGGGCGTAGTCCCTTAAGAGCCCTGAGATCAAAATATCATTCAACTTCAATGGGTGACTACTCAGACTCTGTGGCACCTAGAGATGACTCATCTGATCCAACACCTCAGTGTAGGGACCCTCTAAAAAATCCTCTCTCAGTTTTTTCCTTCTCATTTAGGTGCTCTCATTGCCCTATTGTTTGCAAACGCGTGAAATAGTGCAGTTGGAACTAGTGTAAGGTTGTCAAACACTATATTTTGCAAACGGTGGGTCATGGCACTGAACTGACTACATTGACATGTCTGGGTGGCTAGGTGAATGCTAGACGAGGTAGTGTTTCAGTGCATGAAATGGTCGTTGCTTCCAGGCTACTTCGTTCGGGCGTAGTCCCTTAAGAGCCCTGAGCCCAAAATATTGTTCAACTTCGACGGGTGACTACTCGGACTTCATGGCACCTAAATATGGCTTGTATTATCCAACACCTCAGCTTAGGGAACCTCTAAAAAATCCTCTCTTAGTTTTCTCTTTCTCATTTCGTGCTCTCGCTACCCTATTGTTTGCAAATGCGTGAAATAGTGTAGTTGGAGCCAGTGTAAGGTTGTCAAATGCTATATTTTGCAAATGGTGGGTCATGGTACCGAATCGAATGTGTTGGCACATCTAAGTGGTAGGGTGAATGCTAGAGGAGGTGGTGTTTTGGTGCGTGAAAGGGTCGTTGCTTCCGGGCTACTTCGTTCGGGCGTAGTCCCTTAAGAGCCCTGAGACCAAAATATCGTTCAACTTCGACGAGTGACTACTCGGACTCCGTGGCACCTAGAGATGCCTCATCTAATCTAAAACCTTGGTGTAGGGACCCTATACAATATCCTCTCTAATTTTTTTCCTTTTCATTTCGGTGCTCTCATTGTCCTATTGTTTGCAAACGCGTGAAATAGTGTAGTTTGAGCCAGTGATTGGTTGTCAAACACTATATTTTGCAAACGGTGGGTCGTGGCACCGAATTGACTATGTCAGCATGTCTGGGTGGCCAGGTGAATGCTAAAGGAGGTGGTGTTTTGGTGTGTGAAGGGGTTTTTACTTCTGGGCTACTTCGTTCGGGAGTAGTCCCTTAAGAGCTCTGAGACCAAAATATCGTTCAAATTCGACGGGTGACTACTTAGACTTCGTGGTACCTAGAGATGGCTCATCTGATCCAACATGTCAGCATAGGGACCCTCTACGAGAGCCTCTCTTTGTTTTTTCCTTCTCATTTCGGTGCTCTCACTGCCCTATTGTTTGCAAACATGCAAAATAGTGTAGTTGGAGCCAGTGATTGGTTGTCAAACGCTATATTTTGTAAATGGTGGATCCTTGCACCAAATCGACTACGCCAACATGTCAGGCTGGCTAGGTGAATGCTAAAGGAGGTGGTGTTTCGGTGTGTGAAAGGGTTGTTGCTTCCAGGCTACTTCGTTCGGGCGTAGTCGCTTAAGAGCCCTGAGACCAAAATATCGTTCAACTTCGACGGGTGACTACTCAGACTCCGTGGCACCTAGAGATGCCTTATCTGATCTAACAACTCAGTGTAGGGACCCTCTACAATAGTTTCTCTCAATTTTTTCCTTCTCATTTCGATGCTCTCGCTGTCCTATTGTTTACAAACGCGTGGAATATTGCAGTTTGAGCCAGTGATTGGTTGTCAAATGCTATATTTTGCAAACGGTGGGTCGTGGCACCAAACTGACTGTGCTGACATGTTTGGGTGGCTAGGTGAACACTACAAGAGGTGGGTTTTTAGTGTGTGAAAGGGTCATTGCTTCCAGGCTACTTCGTTCAGGCGTAGTCCCTTAAGAGCCCTGAGACCAAAATATCGTTCAACTTCGACGAGTGACTACTCGGACTCCATGGCACCTAGAGATGGCTCGTCTAATCTGAAACCTCAGTGTGGGGACCCTCTAAAAAGGAATCTCTCAGTTTTTTCCTTCTCATTTCGGTTTTCTCGCTGCCCTATTGTTTGTAACGCGTGAAATAGTGCAGTTTGAGCCAGTATAAGGTTGCCAAACGCTATATTTTGCAAACAGTGGGTCATGGAACCAAACCAGATTTTTCGGAACATCCAGGTGGCTAGGTGAATGCTAGATGATGTGGTGTTTTAGTGCACGAAAGGTTCGTTGCTTTCGGGCTACTTTGTTACGGCGTAGTCCCTTAAGAGCCCTGAGACCAAAATATCGTTTAAATTTGACGGGTGACTACTCGGACTCCATGGCACCTAGAGATGCCTCATCTAATCCAAAAACTTGTCGTTTGGACCCTCTAAAATAGCCTCTCTCAGTTTTTTCCTTCTCATTTTTGTGCTCTCGTTATCCTATTGTTTGCAAACACGCGAAATAGTGCAGTTTGAGCCAGTGATAGGTTGTCAAACACTATATTTTACAAACGGCGAGTCGTGTCACTGAACCAACTAGGCTGGTACATTTGGGTGGCCAGGTGAACGCTATAGGAGGTGGTTTTTCAGTGCGAGAAAGGGTCATTTCTTCTGGGCTAATTCGTTCGGGCATAGTCCCTTAAGAGCCCTAAGACCAAAATATCGTTCAACTTCGACGGGTGACTACTTGGACTCCATGGCACCTAGAGATGCCTTGTCTAATCTAAAACCTCGGAGTAGGGACCCTCTAAAATAGCCTCTCTTGGTTTTTTCCTTCTCATTTCGGTGCTATTGATGTTGTATTGTTTGCGAACGCGCGAAATAGTGCAGTTTGAGCCATAGTAAGGTTGTCAAATGCTTTATTTTAAAAACACTGGGTCATGGCACCGAAATGACTACACTGGCACATCTGGGTGGCTAGATGAATGCTAGAGGAGGTGGTGTTTAGGTGCGTGAAAGGGTTTTGCTTCCGAGCTACTTCGTTCGGGCGTAGTCCGTTAAGAGCCCTGAGTCCAAAATATTGTTCAACTTCTACGGGTGACTACTCAGACTCTGTGGCACCTAGAGATACCTTGTCTGATCCAAAACCTTGGCGTATGGACCCTCTATAATAGCCTCTCTCTATTTTTTCCTTCTCATTTTTGTGCTCTCGCTACCCTATTGTTTACAAACATGCGAAATAGTGCAGTTGGAGCAAATGTAAGGTTATCAAGTGTAAGGTCATGGCACCAAACCGACTATGCCAGCATGTCTGTGTGGCCAGGTGAATGTTATTGGAGATGGTATTTTGGTGTGTGAACGGGTCGTTGCTTCTAGGATACTTTGTTCGGGCATAGTCCCTTAAGAGCCCTGAGACCAAAATATCGTTCAACTTTGACGGGTGACTACTCAGGCTCTGTGGCACCTAGAGATTCCTCGTCTGAGCTAACACCTCGATGTAGGGACCCTCTACAATAGCCTCTCTCGATTTTTTCTTTCTCATTTTGGTGCACACGCATATGTATGGTCTTGTAAACACTTTGGGAGGAGTCATTTTCAAAATTTACAATTTTTTCAAAATTTACAATTTTTTCAAAATTTACAACATTTTTAAAATTTACAACATTTTCAAAATTTAGAACTTTTTCAAAATTTACAACATTTTCAAAGTTTACAACATTTTCAAAATTTACAACATTTTCAAAATTTATAACTCCTTCAAAATTTACAACATTTTCAAAATTTAGAACTTTTTCAAAATTTACAACTTTTTCAAAATTTATGTAACTTTTTCAAAATTTACAAAATTTACAACATTTTCAAAATTTACAAATTTTTCTAAATGTACAACATTTTCAAAATTTACAATTTTTTCAAAATTTACAACATTTTCAAAATTTACAACTTTTCAAAATTTACAACTTTTTCAAAATTTACAACTTTTTCAAACAATGAAAGCTTCTCTTAGCTTCGAGAATTTAAAATTCTCTACTAACAGTGTCAACCACATGAAGGTGGAAGCTTTTCTTGCACCACTAACCTAAACATTAAAGTGTTAGTCAAAGAAATTTAAGTTTCAAATCAAAATCATATACTATCTATATATGTACAAAATACACAAATTTAAAATAAAATATATTCAAACTTAAATCTAGATCTTTAAACTAAATTTTTTATATATATTTATATATTGAAAAGAAATTATATATACTAGACATGAGCATTGTAAATTCATTCCAATGAACCATCAGGATTGGATCTACTTTGAATAGCAGACAAGATTGCTCCATGATCTGAATCTCGAACCTTCCAAAGAATCTTGTTATTAGGCTTTCGTCAATATCTATACAGCTGAAAATTTATCACTAGAACTAGATGTGAATATAAGATTATTTTCATGTGTGTCTTAAAGTCTTCAAATACCCAAACAGAGGAGTTTTTTAATGGATACCGTCGAAGCCAAGTTCCAGTAACTACCACTGATCCTGTAGGATACTCAATATTTTTGCCATCTATAATAGGAGAAGTACACTTCTTTCTTTCGTCGATGCAATGACATAAGAAATAGTTTTGCTCCTTATTCATTGTCTTCTGTCGCAATTACTGCAAACACATGTCCTACAAAAAAGCAACTTGGTTGAACAACTCAAATTTAAATTACATATTAAAATTTCAATGGACATAACTCAATACAAAAATTAAATAAATAACCATAAATACCTTGTCACACCAAAATCAAAATTTCGTCAAAGTCCTTGGATGTTGTAACTTCATCTGCAGAAACAATTTGTAATGCTTATGGAGGTTGATAACTAGGAAGTGGAGTTAGAGGCCTACAAATCCATCCTTCCACCCATTCTTGTGAATCACACTCAACAGTGACAAATTCAATACAAGATGTACAAAAACATGTCAAATTTATTGTCCATATGGCCCACGAAGTAGCATCTGAGCTACAAACTGAGTGCATATCACTGGACCCAGTGAGTGTAATACAATCCTCGTAGTTAGCAATATGTTTTTCCTCTATCAACAAAAAATATCTGCGAACTGTGGAATTTTCTTGAGAACCTCGGGCCATGTTGTTAGTACACAATTCCAGTATGCTCTTTACATCTTTTAATTTAGCACCATCTTTGTACTTACACTCTTCTCTTGCAAGAGATATTTTCACACATGCTCCTGCACCGTCATGCTCTCCTTTTCCAAGTCCAGCCTCAATGAAACTCTAAATATGTTGCACACCCATCTTGACGTGCATTCTGCTCATCCAATAAAACATTCGTGCATTCTTAAACTAAGACGTGTAATTATCTGACCATATATAATGTTATTTGAAGTGGATGTCCCTATCAGACAAGTTTCCATAAAATAACTAGAAACACCCTTGCACAAATTTAGTATAATGAGTACAATCATCACTGATATAAAAGTGGTACTCTCTTAAATTTTTTTGATCATTCTTTGTATTGTCAGAAGAATGTAGAAATGCTATGTGCACAAAAATGGGAACTTGTACTGAGTTGTAATATTGTGATTGAACCTCCATTTGTGGTTGTAATGTGTAATTCTCTATAAAATCGACCATTGAAACAATAGTACCAATAGGAAATGTGTCTTTGCATAGCTTGAATTGTTAATCTAACCATCGAGCTCTATGTGTATGCCTCACATACTCATAAACAATTTCATCCTTAAATTTTCTCATAAATTGGAAAATGGGCATTTGTTCTGTAACTAGCTCACACCATTTAGACTCTTTTCCATCTTTCAACTGGTATGCAACTAATTTATATTTATCAAACTCAACTAAATTATGTCCTAT
Source organism: Taxus chinensis (assembly GCA_019776745.2). Lineage (NCBI taxonomy): Eukaryota > Viridiplantae > Streptophyta > Pinopsida > Cupressales > Taxaceae > Taxus > Taxus chinensis. Next base: position 358,612,944 of record CM034155.1, read on the forward strand.
TGTACCTTCAATTTTCTCATGGATGTAATTTTCCAATTTAGGTAATCCGCTGCATGTACTACAACTTCCATCTAAACAATCCTGATTATAAAAATTGTCCAACTTCTTTTTCACAAAAGATATTAGGAATGAAATCCCTAGAAGATATTGGTGGAACTTGAACACCACATTTCGATAACATAGTTTCAGAATGAAAATTATAATGAATACGTAAAAATTTAGCATAATGCATCACAAATTCAACATGTTGCCTATAACAACAAGTGGTGCGAGCGTGGTTGATTTTCACATAGAATGGTTTCAACATTTCAAAAAAACATTGACTAATTTTAATTTCCAGATTCTCTTATTCAAACTTATGAAAAAATTGAGTTTGAGTCATATCTAAAAAATGCTTTGGATGCGGTTCACGATTAGTAGAACCAACTCTCCGGTTTATAACATCTCTTGTATTAGGTGAAAATCTAGTGTTATCATGCCAAAATTTAATAACAACTTCTCTTATAGCATCAAAATTTTTTTGTCCTTACACGGTGCTCTAGCAGAAAATGCCCAAAAATCGACATTATTGAGTGATTGAAGGATATTATGTCTTTCAATTGCTTTCATTAGAGTTTTTTGATTAACTTGCAAAATTCAACTTGTTTGCGTAATCAAACATTGTTTTTTATTGATTCACTTACAACACTAGTAGTAAGTACATGACGCACAATATTACTATCCCTAGTGCGTCTCTTGACACCAATAGTGTGATATGCATCATGAAGGTTTTCAACAATTGTAGAGGTTTGACTACATATATTAGATGTTGTTAATCCTAAGGTGTTTAATGTAGGTCTCATTTTAATCAATTTCATCAAACTAACCAACAACTAACATCTTTGGGAATCATTTAAAATTTCAAAATGATTATCCCAAATTTCAGTGGCTTTTCTTCTGATTTGTCGTTCAGAAAGTTTGTCATACATTGGTTTCAAAATGTTTTCATCAATTTCAATTAAAAAATTAGGTTTCTTACGTAAAATCCTAGGAGGTGTTTTTGTCAAATTTTGCGTGTCTACAGTTTCAACATGAATTTCCTTATTCACATTTTTATTGTCTCCTTCAATTTCAACATTTGCTACATTATGAGTATTTAATTCTTCTTCAACATTGACGGTAAAAACTTCTTCATCACGAGTATTTAATTCAACTTCAACATTGACAGTAGAAACATTACTTGGTTCTTCATTGCTTATAATAGTTGGGATTGAAGATGAACCTCTTCTTGATTCACAAAGTTTCCGCATTCGCTCAGCATTTTGAATTTTGCTGGCCTCTAATTCGTTTGGTGTTTTTTTACTTAATGACTTCCTTTTTTGACTTCATTTTTTTTCTCCCATGATGTTTTGCTTCCGGTGATAAGAAAAACGTGTAGAAAAAGACAGAATTTCACAGTAATTCGTACGGTAAGGCCAGAGAGTAAAAATCACATGGTTATTCAGACATTGGGATGTGTGTAAATATGATTTATTAACTGCGAGCACACTTTATAAACCGCGATCATGGTTTATAAAGTGCGCTCACAGTTTATGTTAAAAAACCACGATCGCGGATCTATCTGCCAAACCTAAGCCTCGGAAAATCTTTTTTTTTTCCCAACCAAAGCTATGGAAGGTCATTATGAAGTGTAAAAGGTCCAAAAATCACAAATCTTCTCTTCCAAAGACTTGAACCATGCTAAAAAACTGAAAAACATTTCACAAAAATGGTGCCATCACGTAGGGGAGACTCTTAGCTTCGTAGAAATATTGTTTTTAAAGTGAATAGAATAAGATAAATATTATTTTATAATTTTTTACTAACAATAGGTCTTTAAGACATTTTTTCCCGTGAATGTTCATGTCTACGTTTAAGATTGTAACTTTTTTTTCACTTATCAAAATATGATAAAACTTATACCATCCCAAGCGTGGAAAAATTCTATACATGTTACAAAAACAATTTGATTTCGATATTTTTTGATATAGTTATGGCAGCCAAACAGAAAGCGATCCATTTTCTAAATATTTTCAGACCACTTTCATGGAATAAATCATAAATAAAAATACAAAATAAAATCCATCCCAAGGTAGACACCTACATCTAACGTTTCACCAAAGGAAAAAAAAAAAACAAGATTTGGTCATCCAAAATGCTGGCAAACGGACTACAATCTTATAAGTTTTAAAAAAAAAAAAACTAAGTCATATAATTTTAAGTGTTTAATATAGCTAAAATTGTCTATTTTTTTTTAAAAAATTAGTACTTTAGAAACTAGATTCCGAATGCTACGATTCATATTTATATAAAATTTTCTAATTTAGAGTGCGTGTATAGCTAATAATCCTACAAGTTGAGATTTCACTAGTTTTTGCAATATAACGTCCACGGATGACCCTATATTTGTCCATCAACTTCCTACACTTACCCTATGAACTGATCCAAGGGCTCTTCTACAAGTTGTTTTGATTCTTTACATGTCTCCACTTTTCTATCCATTGTTTATGCTATATCAAGTGCATCAATGACCTTCTTTTATTGAATATTAGAAAATTCTCAAAACCTTTTCTTCTTGCTTTTTATTAGTGTGCAAAATTTATCCAAACTAAAGATATCTATTTAAGTACTTATTGATCCATACCTCCATAAAAATTTCTCAAAAATTGGTCCTGTTTTGGATTATTTTGAGCTTGAAAAATTTAAAATGGAACAACTCCTTCCTCTCTTCCATCACTGTAGCTATCACTTGTTGACTCAAACAATTAATTGTTTTCCATTTTCTGACATTATGTTTTTCTTCTAGACTCCAATCTTGGCAAGGTTCCTTGATATACATATAGAGATGATATAAGTTATCTTCCCAGTAGAGTCTCTAAATAAATGTTGATGGGAAAATTTGGTGAGTTTTGGAAAATAAAAATCAACATTTTAGTGGACCACAGTCCCTCCTATTTGATGGAGAGGCTCCCTTTTTCAAATCAAAATTGATCCTATAATATATAAAAATGTACAAATATTGTAGATATTTTGTGAGGATATCAAATTCATTGTGTAAGGATCATGGGTTTGAATACAAAGGAGAAGGAATTTATAACAATAAGAAGATTCCGAGGAAGAAAGGAAAACAACCATTTTAGATAAGCAGGAAATATATTTTATCCTACTATTACATGTTAAATGAGATATGAGAATACATACATTCACATAACAATGATATTCTTCCCCTTAACAAATGCATTTACACAAAGTTCTATGATTGTTGAAAAATAGGAGTAGACCCACATACCCATTTTTTATGTTCCATGAGAATGAGTAGACCATTTTCTTCTACATGCACATTTTCATGGTTGAGTTCTTGCTTAATATAAGAAAATCCGTCACATTTGACATTTGCGTGCATCTCGGTTAATGCCAACAAAATACCATTCGATCCTCATTCTTGCATTCCCTAAAATGATATCATAGCACATTGTTGGGATTAAGTAATCTCTCTATTTTTCTATTTTCTGATATGTCGGAGGAATGACGAAGATCTAGAGGGAATCCGTGAGCATCAACACGTTGCACTCAACCGTGGAATGGTGTAGCTTCAAGATCCAAGAAAGAAATAACCCATGAAAGAAATGTGCATGCATCAAGGGAAAAATAGCTCATATCCCATACTCCATTCCATTTTGGAGCAGAATGGAATTGCTTGGCTTGGCTTGCCATAGACCAAAAATGAGGTGAGTACAAATAGGGGACTGATGTGTAAATCCCATATAAGAGAAGATTCCTCCATAATGGAGAAGAGGAGTTAATTTCCCAAATGAGAATGTACCTCCTATGAAGCACTTACACATATGACAGATTATGTAAGAGAATATATCATAACTAAGATGACACCTAGATCCATGTCCACCTAAGTGAGATGACTCACCCGATGAGGTGGAATAACACTAAATAAGTGAAGAAAAATACCACCTACACCAACACCCCCCCCTTCATCGTAACTTAGGATGAGGCAGTAATTCAGAAATGAGAAATGGGTCCCAACACAACGCCTAATGAGGTACCCATGTAAAAGAATGTCTCAAAAAGTGGAGTAAAAGGAGAAAATCCAGTAGGAAAAAATCCCCCCCAAAAGACACACAAGTCCACTCTCTAATCTAAGAAATATGCCAAGGATGGGTCTCGGCCATAAACGAGCCTGTAAAGGTACCCATGTACAAAGAGGTAATATCTTGGAAAGAAGAAGAAGAGAAAAGAAGAGGGAGATGAGAGGAATGCAGAAGATTCCATGGACGGATCTAAACTCTGTAGCTCTAAGAAGTCTCCTAGAAGAATGTCGATGACAATATCCTCTTCCACTGGATTGAAGAAGATCCATCCACAACGAACTATGTGCCTACCCTTAGGAAGGACAGAAATGATGTGTTGGAATTATTCCCACTCTATAAAGGAAACTAAAGGTAGAAACATGAAGAACTCTGAGTATGGTCCATGAAAGTGTGACATAGGTCTAGCAAATGAGTTCCAAAGAACCGAAGGTAATGCCAAGTGCGTAGAACTGCCAGAGTGTGAAGAGTGATCACCCACAGAAATGATGTCTAGCTGATGTGAAGTTGAAAAAACATCCCCCACAATAGAAAATGGATCAACAAGCAAGGGTGGATCAATGAAGATCTCCGAAAAAGTTGAACTGGTAAGAGTCCCAGAAGGGGCACTCCCATCAATGGAGATGATGAACTCCTCTGAAATACCTATAGATGGATGAGGAACCTGTAAAGCATCACAAATGGACTTTGTGAAAAGAAGACAAAGGTCAGGCAGATACTCATCCCAATGAGGGGCTCAATAAATAGAAGAGCGATGTCAGATAGTTATGAATCATCCAATGAAGGTAGAGGAGTGAAAGGGGCCTCACACACTGAAGGTGGTAATGAGGCGGATGTGATGACTGTAAGAGGCTGAATAAGAGACTGTTTAATATATGATGAGATGTGGGATGTGTCAAAACTCTCTGGAATAATGAGATAAGGAGGAGATAAGTCCTCTGTAGTAGTCTCAACATAAAAAATGGGTGCACAATCCTCATAATCAGAAGTAGAACCAATTGAGTGTGTATCAACAGAAATGTCATCATATGAAGAAGAGGAGACAATTGGATCAGCAACAGTAAAAATGGCGACAGTATGTGAAGGGTCTCCATAGAGGGACTGAAGAATGATCTAGAAACGCTGGGGTGGATATGAGTTTGTCACGTGAAACCAGAGAGATATGGAGACATGCATCATCATATGACCAAGAACATGGTCGAAAGTAGCGAGAAAATCCTCTATATGACGATGATCAGTGGATGTAGGAATTGGCCCAAGTAAGAAGGGTGAAAGATCCTCATAGGCGAGGTAGCGTTCCATGGAAGCATGCCAAGCTAAATAGTTCCCTCTCCTGGTGAGAAGTGGTAGAGGCTGTAAAGCGATCGTACGATGCTTAAGTATGGAAAGAACACTCTCTGTGATGCGGGATCAAGAAGTGCAAGATGCACGAAAGGAAGACGTCAGACTCAGTGGATAATGCGTCTACGTGTAAAACCCCAAGAGTACTAGTGACCCTCCTAGAATGCGACACTTTATAAAGTAATTTATTTACAAAATTGACAATGTCATCACATAATGTGTGAAAAATCATGCAAGTTTGAGTAAAGAAGCACTAAAAACCGAGCAGCGAGTCAAAAATTATAGCAAGAAAACGATTCCTGCAACTGAGTGAAAATGCCAATAAGCTTTGTAAACTGTGGGTACTCATTTGAAATGGCATCAAATTTTAGGAAGGGTTAGTTTTTCTTGCAAGGGAGGATTATCCTCCTGCCAACCTTGAACCTCGCCCTCCATCTTCGACACATGAATGAAGGACATAATTACAAGAAAATAGAGTCCAAAAATTATTACAATGCCAAAATAAATTTTTTGCCTCAAAAAATTAAAAATGACGGATTGTTTTGACCTCCAAACAATTCTAAAATGGAATGGATGCGGGCCCATGTTGTCAAGCCATGTGGTGGAAGTGAGCTGGTACAGATTTGGAGCAAGATGAAAGCCACGTGTCCCAAGCTGGTAGAAGATGGCATCGAAACGGTTGAGCAGAGTAGGACCAGGGCATGTAGGGATTCCACGAAAGGTAACGACTCAGGTTAGGGGGAAGTGGGCTAAGTAACGTGAAACGGTCATGGAAGGAGAAGAAATACTGAGTTACAATGACCAGATGGAGAACCACCTGCAGTGAACATGCACGAGTCGAAGGATCCTATAGAATAGTGCACGAGGGCAGGTTGAATCAACCCTATGTAAACCGAGTCAATGCAACATAGGTTCACGCCAAAAATGGATCCAGTAGACGTATGTGTGAACGAATACAACACAAAGGACCAGGGCCCTCAGTTGAGTTCAAACCAATGCAATCCGAGTTAAAGAGTTGTCGAGCTATGAGCTATTTTAGACAGTTCGGTTGGAGTCTTCCAACCCTGAAACAAAACTCAAACTGTAACCCCCCTTTTTGAACTTGCAATCTTCCACAACCTGAACACATGTAAAACCAGCAAAGAGCACAAAACAAGATCCCTTGAAAAATGCAAGTAGAGCACAAAGCAAGGAGTGAGAGTTTGCACATGAAAATACGAGGCGGTGAGTAGTAAGCAACCGAAGCGAGAAACATGATTCCGATCCCCGAGCTCTGATACCATGGTAGAGGAATGACGAAGATCTGGAGGGAATCCATGAGCATCAACATGTTGCGCTCAACCATGGAATGGTGTACCTTCAAGATCCAAGCAAGAAATCAACCATGAGAGCAATGTGCATGCATTAAGGCAAAAATGGCTCAAATCTCATACTCCATTCCATTTTGGACTAGAATGGAATTTCTTGGATTGGCTTGCCAAATACCAAAAAGGAGGTGAGTACAAATAGGGGAGTAATGTGTAACTCCCATGTAAGAGAAGATTCCTCCATAATGGAGAAGAGTAGTTACTTTCCCAAATGGGAATGTAACTCCTATGACGCACTTACACATATGACCGATTATGTAAGAGAATATGTCATAACTAAGATGACACCTAGATCCATGTCCACCTAAGTGAGGTGACTCACCTGGTGAGGTGGAATAATACTAAATAGGTGAAGAAAAATACCACCTACACCAACACGATACTCTCTATTTCATGTTCTTACTTGTTTCGTGTGTAAGCTTTATAATCATTTTACAATTCATGTGTTACTTCAATTTATTCATGTTCATCTTAGTTCATGGATTTTAATGGTTTGTGGTTTGTTTTCAATGCATGTGCAGATGTATTTTAAATTTTTGGAGTTTGAGGTGTTTTTTTCCCATATTTGACTATTGCAGCTAAATTTAGTGGAAAATCTTCTTTTTGAGGTGATTTGTGGGTTTTTAGTTTATTGAAATTTTCATGAATTTTGATTTTCTGAAATATTATGTTTTCGTTCCTTAATCTTTGTTCCTCCTACTCTTCCCTACCATCACCGATCTCCCCATCTCCAACTGAGCTGTTATCCCTACATTAAGCTCGACCGAGCTCTTCATAGCATGATGAGATATCTCACTGGCTCCTTTTTTAGCTATCATGATTTAGACTCTGCTCATTTATATTCTTTGCTCAACATTTTGGGTTTGTGTTTGGACATATTATTGCATTTTTCGAACCCTCTTTAACCTATTAATTGTTTGGCTTACTGGTCTCTAGTTCAAATTTGAACCCTCCCTTTATTTAAATCGTGGAACCCACCACCTTTCTCATTCAATGTGCTAGCTTTCGCATTTCCTTTGTCTTCCTATTAGGGTCTTTCTATGTTGTGTTGGTGCATACTTTGTCCGAGATGGCCCTACCATGTTTGTTGTGGCTCCAATCTCAGCTCTATCTCCTCGTAACCTACATTCCCTCGACCTCTTCTACCTATGTTCCTACTCACGTGTCAACCTCAAACCCTTCCTTGTTTACCACATGGGATGCATCATTTTTTTGGGTAATTTAGCAAGTTGGTTGGCTAGCTCGAGTTTGGCTGTCATGATTTGGAATCCACTCATTTCTATTGTTGGCTCAACATTATGGGTTTGTGTTTGGACATATTATTGTATTTTTTGAACCCTCCATAATCTATTAATCGTGTTGCTTGCTGATCTCAAATTAAAAATTGAACCCTACCTCTATTTAAATCGTGGACCCCCACAACGTTGCTCATTCCCTATGCTATCCTTTGTATTGCCTCGCTCTTCCTTTAGGGACTTTGTCTGCTATATTGGTGTGTACCTTATCCGAGCTCGCCCTACATGTTTGTTGTGGCTCCAATCCCATCTCTTTCTCCTCACACCTTACTTTCCCTGGACCTCGTATACATCTGTTCCTACTTGCATAACGACCTTGAACCCTTCCATGCTCACCGTTCCCTACGTTAATACCGTTTTCCGCTGCATTCCAACCAAATTGGATTCATTCAATGCTCAATTCTAACATTTTCATGGCTTTTTTTCCCGTACTCCTTGCTGAACGTCCAGATGTTGACTGCCTACATTTCTCGCTCTAAACATTCCACCTCAACCTCCCAGCAAGATCACTCCGTGTGGTGCCACTCCCTACCCAAAGGGGGATTAAGCCTTAGGCAAGCTAGGCAGTTGCCTAGGGCGTCAGCCATCAAGGGGCACCTAAATCTAAAAATTTCTTTTTTGTTTTAATTTTAGAACTTAATTTTAAAATAATTTATTTGAAGACTTAATATTGATCAACCCATTTATAGGTATTATTGTACAGTAACATAAATTTCACGCATACACATAATTTTTTTTATCACATATTTATAAGCACATTTGATTGTTTTGGTATTGTTACCCATTCTCTGATGTAGCTCTAGATTATGTAGGTGTGTAATTTGTTCTATAAAAAGGTTAATGTATTTTTTATGATGTTGCTGGTGTATCTAGTAGAGGTGAGTATAATTAAAGGAAAAAAATATTTAATTTTCAGTTCTTAATTTTTTGGGGAAAACTTCTATTATTTTGTTATGGAGGAATCCGTAGCCCTAGTCCAAATATGGCTCTTCACAAAACCATGGGAGCTACATAAACGCTTTTGTTTCTTTGGAAAAAAATGGTGCTTTATTTAAGGATAAAGTTCATGTCACCTACTCGATAAGGCTAAATTAGACTTGTAAGAAGCCTTGTATAAAATATTATATGTTTTGCATTCTAAGAATCGCCTACGATTAAAATTTTCCATCCACAGTATATTTTTCATCCTTCCATGATAATTTAATAATATATTATTATTATTATTATTATTTTATTATGACCATGATGTAAATTCAAAAATATAGAAATATAGGCATATTTTATTTATTTACTTTATGGAAAAAAATATTAAATAAATTTTTGAGGAGGGCGCCCACTCAAACTATTGCCTAGGGCGCTCCCTACCTTTAATTTGGCCCTATCCCTACCTGATTTGACCTCGTGAAACATCGTTTCACTCCTACTTTTTAATTCAAAACAAATTCTGACTTTTTTTGTTTAATTTATCTTATCTCTATTGTTACCTTAGATTATATTTCATTTTATAAATTAAGTAGGGGTTAATTAAATTTTAAAGATAGGCTTTTTATTATTTAATTAGATATTAATTTATTTTAATTAGGATCTAATTTAATTTTAAAAGGTTAGATCAATTTTTAATAGGACGATATTTCATTAAATGGTATCCTAGATTTTTTATTCTAATCATGTTTTAATTTATTTTTGATGTAGTGTGTTTTTACTTCTATACACCACTTTCTCTTTTCATGTATGTACCCTGATATTTTTTGAAGAATTGTGCTTCATAGTATTTCTTCTTAGCATCAGCCTCTTTTTCTTGGTAAAGAGAACTATACTTCATGACGTGCTTGCATGGAACATTACCTTACTCATGAAGGCTTTTATCCATTTTTTTATGGGTAATTTCCTACACTAATCCTAGTTATGGTCTTGAATACTGGCTCGATAAGTGTGTTCATTTTCTTGGTTGATTGTTGATACATGTTTTCAGGCATCTCCACTTGTTTTCATGTTGAGTATAAGTGTTTTCATTCATGTAAAATCCAATTAATGACAAATAGGATGATTGATTTTTTCTCTAATATTATTATTGTGATGATGAAATGGATAATCAAGTTGTTTCATCATGAAAAAAGTGGATTAAGTGAGATTGGCTTGGTCTAACAAGCCTAATAAGGTGACCTAGCGAACCTAGGTGATAGTGCATAGTGAATGGAGCTACATGGTAACTTGAGGAGCATGGTAGCAGGATGAAGAGATTTTTAGGATATCTTTTAGGTACTCATATGAGTTTTAGAGTGCAGATATAAGTGGAAGACTTAGTTGCAGGTGCACATCTAAACCTAGTCTAGGTGCTTAGAGGCCAAATGAGGCATGAGGATTAGGTATAGAGCCAAGTAAGATTATGGAGGAATTATGGTATGTGAGACATGTTGTCTTAGGTGTGTTATGTAATTTTAGTGATTTTTCTTGATAATATATGATGTTATTCTATTATGACCTAACCTAAACCATGTAAAACCCTAAGGGTTAGTCATGTAAATGAGATGGGATATGAAGATGAAGACCTATTTAAGATAATATGATGATTGGATATGGTGGAAATGGGTGTCCTAAAAGTGTGAGAAAAATTTCATGTCATTATGAATAATATTTTGTAAGTTATGATGTTTTAGATGAAATAGGGTCCGAGAAAGGGCGATTTCTAGCTTGAATTGTAACTTTTGATGCTCACTGTGAATTGTGTGTTTTGCATGATACCTTGTGGCTTTCACAGGTGTTTTTCAATTGAGATAAGATAATTTCAAACAAATAATGGATTGGTTTCATCGTAAAATATTTATGAATGAATTTTAATAAGGTAAACTACCTTTTGTGAGTTTGAAACCCTAGAATGAAAGCGGTAGTAGACATATTCGTGATAAGTGCCCAAAATTGATTTTTATTGCTAGTATGTTGATGATTTAGTTTTTAAATTAATTTTTTGAACATGTATCCCCATCATTGGCAAATAACGAGAGGTCACTCATTGATCTCTAACCTTTGTTTTCCTCCTGACTCTCGTGTGATGATACTAACTTAGTTGGATTTGATCATAGAGCTCAATGACAACTCAGATGTCAGATTCCACTGGAAATTCATCCATGAGAAAATTTGTTTTTATTTTTTAAATTTTTGACAACTTTAATGTTTTGATAAGAGTATACACAAATATCGTAAAATCATCTATTTCAGACACATTGATAGACACAAAAATTGACTATTTTGACATATATACATATAATGACACTTGAACACACAAAATATTTTAATAAGATAATGAAAAATGAATATGAGATTTATAATGGAAGATAAATTACAAATCTTTATACTATTTTGTAACACAAAGACTAGATAAAAAATAATAATAATAAAGTATTAACCAAAAACTATACCACTCATATAGACATCTAAAATTTACCATCAAGGTTTATTTGGATAGAATATACCAAAATACGAAAGAACCTTATGCAAATAAAAACAACTACTAAATAAGGAACAAAAAACTGAATATTGAGGTCATTATCCAAAAATTGATAAAATGACTTACTAATGAGGTGGATGAATTCGTTGTATAGGAATATGGAATGACTGAAAATAGATCAGTAATGGCATTAACATGTTGGAACGAGGCGTATTATTTTTATCCTCGGTTCACCAATGTAATCATATTTGATAGCAATCTAATTACAGATCGATGCCATGGAAAACATCTCCCTAGATACAGCAGAAACATGCAAAGAGAGAAGGTTAGATTGGACGGTACCCATGATAAATTTTGCATTGAATCCTGTGAGAGATATAGGGAATAATTATAATTATTAAATATTCTCCATGTTTCAGGGATGCTAAACTGAGTTGTACATCCGATCAAAAATTTCAATACGCTTCTTCGAAGTCTTCACATTCAAATACCTGAATTGGAAATTAGAATGGTAGATTAGGATGAATTAGTAGTCAAGTGGCTTGCTGCAGTCGACCTGTGGTCTATATCAGGCGCTAATTAAAGCAATTCCAAAGGAATCATCAAATTTTGGATCCAGTGTAGAAGAGCTTTTCAATGTCGAGATGAATGTTTAATTGCGGTTGCAAGAAATTTGACGATAAAAAGAGCCCGAGTTTCAAACAAGTCTCCTTGCACAATATTTTGACAAAGAATGAGTGAATTTATTAATAAGAAAAAGCACAAGCATAATCTAATCTCAATCTTTAGATAAGCTATTATTATTTGGAAGGATGATTCAAAGAGTCCAATTCGTTGATGAGGCCGATATAATGTAAAAAATACCATACAACTTAGAATTTTCACATACAGCCAAGAAATATAGCTATGAAAAATAAACGATATGAACATTCCACGTGGTCCGAAAATATGAATAATTTTTTTTTTAATATCACAAATAATCCATTCACAAAAATGATAATTCATATATATTTTTTAATATGGGAATGTACAAATAAATAGGATAGGAAGCTCCTATAATCAAGGAGCTAGTTTTAACTACAATCCAATCTACATGAGTTTAGTTTAACAACCAAACCTCACATAGCAATAATATTATATGAGTTTTTATTTAACAAATATTTTACAATCATAGTTATATTTACCATATGTTATTATGATACACCGATGTATAAATATGTGAGAACTAGACAAATTTCCTAACAAAAGGTATGATAGAGCATGTGATAATTTTAGGACTCCAATCAAGAAGGAAATTTTCCTAAGAAGTTCAGTTTCAGGAGAAGATTTCCAAAAGAGATATGGATTGAATTGATATATTTATTTATCTTCTGAGTTGTAATTGACATCCATAATAGTTTCAGATAATTTTTTAGGTCTTACATTGCAAAGTGTTCCCTATTTATGAAGACTATTACTTGAGACCAAATTGGGTAGTTTTGGAGAAGATTTAGAGATTGACCTAGTTAAAGAAATAACACTTGGATTTTGAAGGAAATGTAAAATTTAATGGAAATTAAAATCAAAGTTATTTTTAATGGTGTGTGGTTTATCTCATACTGAGGTGATTTGATAGGTTGACTAGCTCAGTCTGTGAAGAAGAAGGTTACTTGTTTCTTAGGAAAGGGTTTCTTTGGCTAGAAGATGGAGGTAGAAAATGCACGCGATGGATTAGTTGATGCTTTATATATATTGAAGAGTGAAGAGGGATAAAATTATTTCTATTGAAGGCATTTGGAGTTCTTGAAAGTTGTAGAAAGTGTGCAAACCGGTTGAGTTCCCAAAACTACTTTATGGGTATCTTACTTTGATGAAGAGGATCGCGAATGTGGTTTACATGTATCTATATTTTATGGGCTCTATAAATAAGGGATGTGTTATAAAGGTCAATGGATTTCCGATTATTGTTTACATATCAAAGTTGAGGTGGTATGGTGCTATTTAGAGGTCTATAGGTGAAGATCATTTTTTGGAAATAAGTGTTTTGTGAAGGATATGAGCCTTCTTGGTAGTGTTATGCAAAATTTGATTGGTTCAAGATAATGTAAGACAATGAATGATGTTTTAATGCCATAATTGACATGTGAGATATGTTTTGTCTCATCATGAAGTTAACATTTGTGGTCTTTGTTGAAGAAGGTGATGGGGTTTTGAGTTTAATTTGAACTTGTTTGGCACATTTGAGCATGGCTAAAATAAATGGTTCCACTCTAAGTGTTTTTATGAATTTATTATTACGTTTTAAAGAATTATTTGTTGATATAAATGATCAATACTTACTTTCTTTATGTTTTTGAGTTGAGAAGGGTATAAAGAAAGGGTTTTAGTTCAATTTTGAACTAGTTGTGATTGAGGGAAAAAGTGCGACCAAAGTGTGAGTGTGAAACATGTAAGAAGGAATCATTTCAGAGAAAAGGAAGTGTGTGAAAATCTAAGGGGAATTAGAGAGAATGTGTGTAATATTTTGAAGCTATGCCTAGTCATGAATATGTGAGATATAATGAGTTGAATAATAGGTTTGAACAAGGGTTTGAAGGTGTGTGAGCTGAATATGTGATATCCATCAGTTTTTGTAGAAAAAATACACCATATATCCTAATCTAAAGGCGGTTTCTTTGGTTCTTGATCATATTAGGGGGTTGTAGCATCCTTTTGGAGTTATTTCTTCACTAAATTAGGGGTTGGTGCTCCTTTTATGGTTGGTGCTCGGCTAAACTAGGGTTTGGTTCTCCTTGTAAAGTTGGTGCTTCAATAAATATCTTTTATTTATGTATTATAATAAGATTTTTAGTGGGTTTTCTTCTCCTTGAGGTTTTCCCACTTAAATTTGGTGTTCTTATGTACTGTCTTGTTCTTTCTCTTGTGTATGATTAATTCAATTCTTAAGTAAACACACATATGGTTATTATATTACTGAATGGTTTTATGAATGATTAATGGAAAAAGAATAATTTTTTTATTATAATGATTCACCCCCCTCTTAGTCTCTTGTGCTTCTAATAATTGGTTTTAGAACATTTCCTTTTGGAGAAGTTTAATCACATTAAAGGATATCCTCTTGGAGCACATGTTTGGCTATTCACGATGAGACAAGAGTTTTTTCCATATCAAGCTCCTAAGTGAAATAGAATTTACTATGACCTATGGAGACTAAGAATCAATTTGTATGTAAGTTCTATTAGTTATGAAATTTGTGTAGGATATATTGATTTTTAATATCACTTTGGAGAAGCACCATTAGGACACATGTCTCTTCCGCTGCCTCCTCCATGCTTAGTCATTTAAAACTCTTTCGCTGCCTCCTCCATGCTTAGTCATTTTTTTACCATTTCTTGAACCGTTTCGAGCCCGAGGACTTTTAATCTTTGTCATTCTTCATTCTTCTTGCTTCTGGATCCTTTGTAGCATCTTCCCTTCTTGTCTAACCCTGCTATTTTATAGTTCTGCCTGCATGTAACTTGGAGAATGGATTTAAGATGTAGAAACGGCTCGAAAGAGTTGTTTCTTTCTGTACAGGATCCTTTGCTCTTTCTTCATCTCCACCACTTCGTTGCTGAATCTTTTTGCAACCAATTTTCAAGATTTGAATGAGTTTTCTTGGGTTCCTCCTATGTGGGGTCTATTTGATACATATTGACTCACATTCGATCCAATATTTAGCTCGAGGAAAAATGTGGATAACTATTTGACGACTCACAGGGACATCTACCTGCTAGATGAAGAGATTAGTTTCCTTTGTCAATTATCTCTCAAATTGGGCATGGTAAGTCATAGAGGATCTAAATCTATAAGTCTAAAAATCCAAGGAGACAAGGATAAAAGAGTACATAAATAAGAAATAACTAAACTACCAAGTGATACCAAAGTAATGATGAAACTTAGGTTTGACAACCATAAAATGCATATAAATAAATAAGCACAGATAGCTAGATTGTAATGAGCAGAGCAGATAGAAGCAAAAAGAAATAAGAAGGATCTAAGATTGATCATTTTATCTATAGATTTACAGTTCATAATAGCTAAAAGGTAAATCTACAATTTTAATGGAAGAGCCCCACAAATATTTTGCTAGAAGGAAAAGGGAGCCTGCAAAACTGAGAGTATCCAACCCTTTAAATCCATGCCTCCAAATTTATGTTCGGAGAGAAAGAAGAGAAAGAGAAAGAGATTCCTAGGGCTCAACCACATTTTAATGCTTTCCTATATGGAACTAGCATCAAGAGCACCTTAGAAGGAAGAGGAAATGATGGACAATACAAACCACTGGTTGTTGAGACTGATGTATCCCGAATTCAAAGCTCAAAGACATTTCTCCTTTTTTCTTCTTCCTAAATCACAAAATTTAAATTAGACATGGCTAGATGAGATCAAATGGTAACAGAGAAGAGCCCATGTTGAAAGAACGCCACTTCGAATTTTGGAGAAAATCATGGGTCCCCCTTTTGGATTGGGAATGTGACAGCAGATTGGGACGAAAATTGGGTCCATGTGCAATTTAGCAAAAAATAAAAAACTTTAAAAAGAGGAAACTCCACATGAACAACTGGGAAAGTATATTTAATTTTATGCCATTTGTACTTTCAGACTCCCTGCCTTGGTGAGACATTCCCCCTTGGCGGGAGTAGCAGCCTTTTTTGCAACTTTTACTCATTATGGGGGTAAAGGGAAAAAACTCCCGTTCACTAGAATCTTCAACCTTTTCCCTCCAATGTAGACAATTGGAAATAATTACTACTTTTGCATCTTGTTATCATATAAGGGCCACTCCAGATGACAACGAACTAAGAATTTCTCCTTGGTTTTGGTCCCTCTTAATTTTTGACTTTCGTGGCGATTGCACTCACTTGGGTCTCCACCTTTAGACTAACTCTTAAAAATGCACCAGGTTAACACTTGGCGCTCTCCACGTACAGTTTCATGCTTAGCCATTTTTTTAAGCTTTTTACCCTCCCCATTGAATCTTTTTGACCATTTACTACATGAAGGGGCTGGCACAAGTTTGAGCTCACCTTTTTTGGACTTCAAAACCAAGTCTCCTTCTAGGACAAGTTCTTCTTTTGCCTTTCTCCATACTTAGTCATTTCTTGATTGAATCCTGATTCTTCTCCAATGCTTGGAGTGCATTCTCTCTGGATTCTTGGGTCAAAGCATACAACTGTGTCCCACTTTTTTGTAGTAGGATTTGAATGATTTTTCTCAGGTTCATCCTATTTGATCTAATGTTTATCTATATGGATAAAAATTTGACGACTCATAGGGACATCTACCTGCTAGATGAATAAATTAATTTCTTTTTCCTATCTGTTGGGCATGGAGTTAAGAATAACAATCAAACTATGTCTATCAACTAAAACTTGCACTCTCAAACACATATAAAAAAACCAAATGAAGCATTTTTAAGAGGCTATAAATACCAAGGTGCAGGGCATCCTGAATTTACCTAAATTTTTAAATTTTTATAGTATTTTTAAATTATTTATTTACTAGTCAGATTTTAAAATATTTATGGCCACATCCCAGTTCAAAACTAAGTGGGACACACTTGTATTCTTTGACCCTCTTCTAATTCTATCAGCTCCACATACTTGGCCTCCATTGGTTCAAATTTAGACATTTCTAGTTTCCTCACAAGCTCCAATGCTGGTAACTCAAGTGATATAGGAAACACTTCTTCTTTCCCATAGACAAGCTTGAATGGGTAGCTACCTATAGATCTCTTAGGCGTTATTCTATCAACCCAAAAGACCATTTTGAGCCTTATGTGCCAGGTCCTCTGATTCTCATACGGAGTTCTCCTGATGATCTTTGACAATTTCTTGTTTATAGACTCAGCTTGTCCATTAGCCTGAGGGTAATAGTTTGATGAGGTGCTCAAATAAGTCCCATTCTTAACAGGACATCCTCTGATCTTGGAACCTATGAATGCTAATGTATTGTTTGATATGATGGTGGTTGGAACTCCAAATCTGGTCACTATCACTTCATAGAAATCTAGGATACTCAACTCATTTGCTTCCTTGAGTGCCACTGCCTCAGTCCATTTGGTGAAATAATCTATCATTGTCAGGATCCATTTGTGACCTTGGCTTGAGTTTGGATTGATGAATCCAATGAAGTCCAATCCCCACTGCAGGAAAGGTTGGTCGACTGAGATTGGGTTCAATGGAAGTGTTGCTAGCCTTTCCTTTCCTTTGAAAAATGCAAAATTCTTGCACATTTTGATCCATGTGTAGCAGTCACTAAAAACTCTAGGCCAATAATATCCTGCTTTCATGATTTTGAGTGCTATCACTCTTGGAGAAAAATGGCCTCCAATTGCTTCAACATGGAATTCTTGTAGCACTCTCTCTACCTGATCTACCCCAATGCATCTCAGCAGAATGCCATTGATGTCCCTCTTGAACAAGACACCATCAATAAGAACATATGGGATGGCCTGTTGACTGAAATGCCTTCTTTTTTATTTACTCATCCCATAAGGACACATGCCTATTCAAAGGAAGTGCACCATGTCTTGGGTCCAACAAGGAGTAGATAAATCATCTCTCCCTTCTTCTTGCTCATCTTGTAGAACAAAAATAGCCTCCTTTTTACTGTTTGTTTCATCTTGTAGACTAAAGGCTACCTGCTCACACAAGCCCCTCCCATGGACCAGCTTGGTGACCTTAATCTCAATGTCATATTCCATGACATGAGTGATCCACCCTACACGTTTCTCATTCAGGTCCTTGTTGAGGAGGAATTCTTTGACTCCTGTGTGGGAGACCAATAGATGGAGTTTGTTGTTTGAAACCAAGTGCTTAAACTTCTTCATTCCCCTGATCACCACCAAGGACTTGCTTCTCAATGAAAGAATACCTCACCTCACAATCTTCTAGACTCTGACTGAAGAAAGAAATTGGCTGTTTTGAGCTTTCTTTGTTCTACTGAACTAGGATTGTAGAGATAGTGTCACTGCCACCAAAGGCATACAATATGAAGTTCTTGAAAAAATCTCGATTTACAAGAGTTAGGGCTTGTGATATGGCCTCTTTGATAGCTTCAAATCTTGTCTTTCCTTCAGCTGTCCATCTAAATGCTAAGCTCTTCTTCAACATCAGTGTTATTGGCTTAACTAGAGCAACAAAGTTTGGGACAAACCTTCGAAAAAAGTTGATATTCCCCAAGAAGCTTTGAAGATCCTTCTTGTGAATTGGAAATGGCAGTGCTTTAATTGCTTCAACTCTTTCTGGATCTATTCCTAGACCCTCCTTAGACACAATGTGGACTAAAATCCTACCCTCATGGGCCAAGAATATGCATTTTTTAGGGATCAAAGATACCCCAAATGTTCTGTAGTTATAAAACACTTGCCTTAGATGAAAAATGTGGTCTGCTACGTTCTTGGAGAACATAGTGATATCAACCAGATAGATCAACACTATCTTGTTGATTAGCCATTTGAATGCCATATCAATGGCTCTTTGGAAAGTAACACCAACATTGGACAGTCCAAATGGCATTTTTTTTGTATGCATAGGTGCCCCATTTGGTCGTGAAAGCAGTTTTGAATTGATCATCTTCTTTCACCATGATCTGATTGTATCTTGAGTAGCCATCCAAGAGAGAAAATATCTCTGACATAGACACCACTTGTAAGAGCTGTTCCATTGAAGGGAGTGGGTAGTGATCTTTGAGGGAGGCTCTGTTCAAATCCCTGAAGTCAACACACAACTTGATTTCTCCATTTTTCTTTCTGATTGGGACCGGATTTGTAACCCAACTTGAATGCTTGATTGGGAATATGACACTTGCCTCTAATAGTTTGTTTAGTTCCTTCTTCATCAAAGGCTCAATATGTGGGTTGATTGGTATCTGCTTCTACCTGATAGGCTAAGCAGCTGGGTCCAATTAAATTGTGTGTTGTGCTAGTTTTGGATTAAAACCCCTTAGATCTTCATAACTCCAAGCGAACACATCAGAGAATTCTTGGCAGAGTTGTATGAATTCATACCTTTCCTGCTTGGTGGCCACCTTGCAAATTTGAAGTGTTTTTCCTTCTCCAACTGGGATTGACTCTGAATCCTCTCCTTTGACCTACATGTTAGCCTTCTCTTTTATGAACTGATCATTAGGATTGAAAATGGATTCCAGTGTCACTAAGCCCTTGGGAATCTTGTTTGTATGTAGTTGTACTATCTGCTTCCCATACTACTGCTCTAGTCTGTTTTGATTATGGGCTGCAAATTCAGCTTCTTGTATAAATTTAATGATCTACGGATCATTCTTAAACACCTTCCAGCATGTATTATTATTTAAAACTGCTGGCCTCACAACCACATGGATATCTGGTTGTTCTTTGTCTCTTTTGATATAGTTCATCACATCAAAGGTTGTTCCAACTACTACAAGTTTATTAGTAGCTTCATTTTCTTTTTTGGGTATGGACACAATGCTGAAAGCTTTGAAATACTCCATGAGATCCCATACCCTACTCTTATAGTTCCTGAGCAGGTCATTTTTGACAGTATTTAGTCCTCTGACTTGATTGGCAACCAGTTCACTATCACCAAACACTTATAAATTCTTGATTCCTATATTTCTTGCCCAATGAAGACCTTGGACTAAAGCCTCATATTCAATAGTGTTATTTGAACAAGAAAAATGAGAATCTAAAGGCTACATAATATTTCATACCTTTGGGAGACACAATCATAGCTCCTCCTCCAGCTCCTTATCTACTCCTTGAGCCATTAAAGAATAATTGCCATACTTCATTGTCATCTTTATGTTCTGGCTTAATTAGGTCAAAAAGAGGATGATTCTCTTCATGTAGATAGTATACACCTAGCTCAGATTCTTCCATCTCCTTATAGGGATCAAAAGCATGTCTTTTGTTTGCCCACTCATCTAGATTCAAGTCTGCGATACATTCCAACTTGGTATTTGCTTCATTAGTTCTTAGAAGGTCTTCTTGATCAAAAGATGAGAAATTAGAATTAATATGGGATAGGAACATAGGATTAAATATGATAGTCTGCAATGGGTTTAGATCTGACTCTGGCCTTTGCCCCATACCTTGTCCTAAAGAGCATATGTGACCAATTAACAGACAGGTAGCCTCCAATTTTGGCAGTGAAGTGCCTAGATAGACACAAAGAAAAATGTGGTGGCAGGGTCTATGATTGACCACATTTTTTACAAAACAGTCACATTAGGGAAAGCATGTAGAGTGAGACTTAGATCATTGATAATTACCACAGTGGTTACTGCTATCCCATCCAATTGGACTAATCCTCTAGAGATGACCTCATATTGGAGACCCAACAGATCAGCTATTTTTTTAGGAATCACAGAACTACTAGCCCCAGAATCAATCATACAATTGTGCACTAATTTGTCCCCAATAATTAATGAGACATAGAATGGAGGGGGTCTTAGGTTATTACCTTGTTGTTCTCCTTGGTTTCTTTCAAGTTGAACTACATTGAAAAACAATCTCTCTTGCTGATTAGGGGGTTGATTTGAGCTTGACCAATTTTATATGGTAGTTTGCAACAGATCCCTCTACCCTGGAATGGCCAGCGACTCCCATAGTGAAATGTTCACACTTGTCCTCTTCATCTTCTCAATGATACTGAATGAGTTCTCTTTCTATTGCCCTTTCCTAGACACATTTATTTCTTACACGTGGGTTATTACAACCGGTGCCTGACTAGATTTGGGAGGTGGCTTGGATTGGTTCTGCATGTTGGGATTTCATCATAGAACACCAAGACCTTGTGGAGTGATGGAAGGTTGAGGGTCACCTGAGTGTAGTGGTTGGCCTTCTCTAATAATTCTCTTTTTGGATCGTGTGTTGGTAGCCACACTTTGAGCAAGGGATTGATTCATCCCAAAGAATTCTTCAACCTACCAATTAACAAGCATGGTCTCTCCTGGAGGTTCACTTGGTTGAGATCCTTCATGCTAATGTCCCTCTTGGCCAGGTTCTTATGGCAATATACTGGTTTTCACCATCAAATCCTGATTCAGAGCACCATTAAAACACATGGATTTGTTATGTGGATGACTGCATAGAAAATACCAATCATATTTCTGTGCCATATTATTCTGTGCAGGGACCAATGTCTTTGATGTTGAGGCTATATTTGGACCATAAGACCTAAAAGGTCTAGCAGCTTGAGGTTTTCCTTGATTTTGATTCTGATTTATAGTTTGAGGTGTTGGCCTATTCTACTGGTATTGGGGTCTAGTTTAATATTGAGCTTGAGACTGATATGCGCCTGGAGCTCTATGTCTGCTGCCTCTTGATGGTCACTAGTTTCATTTCCTAGGTTTTGTAGTTGCTTCATCACTTCTTAAAGCTCGTTAGAGGTGTTAGATGATGAATTGGAAGCTTCAACTTAACTTTGACTCCTGGGGGTGGGTATAAGATCTAATGTAGGCATTTGGCTAGTATCTGGGTTTCCTAACTCAGGTTACAGAGGCATGGATGGCCTAGGAACAATTTTACTAGCTTGAATCAAATTGTTCTCAGCCCCTATGGAATGAATATAGGATAATTGCAATGTAGTGCCCTCCCATTGATAGGATCATGAGAGAAATATCAGAATTTAATTCCCTGAGAAAGTATAAGAAGGCACCTTCCTTAGTGGGCGTTACCATTGTTGGAAGCTAATGTTAAAGTATGTCAACTACTTATTAGGGGCTGTCTTGATAGTTGTTAGTTGCTCCAGAAAAGACAAGTTGTCACCTTTCTCTCCAAAATAGTTGTGGAGGGCTGTGCATATCTGATTCCAATTTTGGACAGAGCCTGCCTCAATACTTCTAAACCATTGTAAAGCCTTTCCTTTAAGTGAAGAGGTGAGCATCTTGATGGAAATGTCCATCTCATGAATCTCATGGATTATACAGAAATTGGAAATATTTTGGACATGATCACCAAGGGAAGTTTGGTTTTCCCTAGTGAAATATGGGATACTCTTTAATGCTGCAATATGAACTAGATTTTATGCATTCCAGGCAAGTGGACTACTGCCAGTGAAGTTAACATAAGGATTTGGCTGAGCCATTATGATCGGTCTGAGTACTCTTCTTGATTGAATGAATGGTCTTCTGGGAGGAGGTGTTGATAAAGCTCTGCTTGGTGGGGATAAAGACCTCAGGACTCTTCATCTTCCTCTCCCTCTATCTGGGGATAAGTCTAAATAGAAAAATAGTCCCTCTTCTCTGGTTCTTGACTGTGTTTCTATTTTTCTCATGAACTTACTTGGACTGCTGAAACCCATATATTTGTTTCTTTTGGAGTCACTATATATACAATTTTAAAGCTTCTTAAAATCCAGAGTCACAAAAGGTGTACATCAATTCCTACTATAATAAGATAGAGACTTCTTTGTCCCATCGGGTGTGCCGAAACTATTAGTTTGAAATCACAATACCCCAAATGAATTCTAAAAATTTTCTTTTCTAAGGTAGAATCATTTGGTGTGATTGCATAACATGGAACTTTTCCTAAGGTGTGGGACCTTGAAAATTGGAAAATCTCTCTATATTAAAGGCCGATTCTTTATTCCTCTGTTTAGGTGCATACATAAGGATCTGCAGAGGATCTATATCTATACCTAGTCTAAAACTTGCCAAGGAGATAGGGATAAAAGAGTACAGAAATACAAAATAACTAAAATACCAGGTGATGCACAAAAGGAATGATGAACACTTAGTTTTCCGTCGACATGAACCAATAAAAATGCATACAATAAACAAGCACATATAGCCATATCTGTAATGAGAGACTAGATAGAAGCAAAAGAAAGAAAAAGGATCTAAGATCGATCACAAACAGATTTTATTTCTCTATAGATTTTTCCAGTTCATTACATAATAGCTGAAAGGTAGAAACGTATTAAAATTTTAATGCAAGTCTTGAACCCCACAAATATTTTTCCAGAAGGAGAAGAGGTCCTGTAAAACTAAGAATATCCAACCCCTTTACAATGAATCCTACCCCCAAATTTATTGATTCAATCAGAGAGAAGAAAGAGAAAGAGAGAAGCGGGAAAATGCGGGTCGAAGCTCAAAAAACGTTGTTAATGCTTCTACTAAAATATGCCCCTGAATCCATCTTTTTTGCATCGATGTTTGGTTCGCCACCTTGAAGGAAGAGGAAATGACAGAAATGGATCAAATCCAATTTGGTTGTTGAGATTGATGATCCTGCATTGAAAGCTTGAAGATGTTTCTCCATTTTTCTTCCACCTAACTTCCCAAAAATTAAAGTTTCAGACTCCCATGGCGTATACGAGATCGAGATCTTTCCAATGGTATCAGATTTACAATCTCTCAAGTCCTGGGTTGAAAGATATAACCCTTCAAATTTTGAATCGATTCTGTACAAATGGGTGGGAAAACAATTTGAAAAATGGGTCCCCCTTTAGGATTGAGGCACGTGGCAGCTAGATTGGTAAAAAAAATGGGTCCATGGGTCAGCAATTTACATTTTTTCTTTTGCACAAAAACACAAAACTTTAAAAATTCACACAGCCCCGAAGCTCTGCATGAACACGTGGCTCCTTTTGGTTGGCTAGGAAATGTGCTTCCATCTTTACTTTTATGCCTTTTGGATGAAAGGAAAACTTTCACTTTTTTTCCCCGAATCCTCGCCTCGGCTTTGACTCGGGCTCAAATTTTGACTTTTTCCTCTTGGCAGAGTCACGGGCCTTTTTGCAACTTTTACTCCTTTTGGGGGAAGGGGAAAAAAATAACTTTTTCCCTAACACCCTGCCTTCCCCTGGGACACCGCGTTAGTCTGGTGCTCACATGGGAACCTTTTCCTCTTTTTAACCCTTGAAAACAGTGCCCTTAGGACACTTGGTAGCTTCCACTGGGATGGCTTATGTATTGACTATTCAGCTAACTCTGTCCCCTTTGAGGACATGTGGTGGCACATCACTTGTTTTCAAACTTGATCCAAAGTTTCCCTTAGAGGAGCATCGAGTTGACACTTGTCAGCCTCCGCTGTTTTGTGGAATTTTCAACGGTCCCTCTTACTTTTTGACTTTGGGCTAAGTGGTGAGCTTGCGCTTACTTGGGTATCCTCCTTTTGACCAAATCTTGGAAATGTGCCAGGCTGACACTTGGCACTCTACGCTTACACTTTCATACTTGGCCATTTTTTGAAGCTCTTTGCTCGCCCCTTTACTCTTTTTAACCATTTTCTACATGGAGGGTTGTCTCAAGTTTAAGCTCCCCTTCTTTGGATTCACTTTGGAGAAGCGCCGTTAAGACACATGTCTCTTTCGTTGCCTCCTCCATACTTATTCATTTTTTTACCTTTTCCTGAACCGTTTCGATCCCGAGGACTTCGAATCTTCATCATTCTTCCTTCTTCTTGCTTCTGTATCCTTTGTAGCATCTTCCCTTCTTATCTAACCCTTCTATTTTATAGTTGTTATGTTTGTGGATCCTGTTTTCATGTTAGGGTTTGGTACACCTTCCATGTGTTACACTTAGATATTTTTATAGCGGTCCTGCTCGCAGGTGAGTGGGTCAAGGGGGCTCGGGGGTGAAGCCCCCGAAGAAAATTTTCATGGGTGGTTTATTAACCCATGGGTAATGGGTAACCATTATGGGATGGTTTTGGGCCCATGGTTTTTTCAGTACCCATTGTTTTGTAAAACCACCTCTTTAGCTACCGATTGATGTACTTATAAATAGATGGACATACAATAGGATTTATATGAGTGTTTTTTGAGAAGGTGAATAGTGTGTGTGAATTCAAGTGCGAATTCGGGAGGGTTTGTAGAGCACATCTCCAAACAAGATCTGATTATTGTAACTGTGAAGACTGTTGGCTTGTAATAAAATCTGAGCAAGTGTTCTTGGTAGATATAGCCCACATTGGGTGAACCACGTTAAATATTGTCTTCGTGTTGTACATTTTTCATTTCTATAATTCTATTCATACTTCTTATTATTGTGATTCTGAGGAATTATTTCGCATTTTATTCTATTAATTCCTAACAACTGGTATCCGAGCCTGGTTTGGTTTGCTGAAGTGTTGAATCGCAAGGAAAGTTTTTAGCTTGAGTGGGAGCTATGGTAGATGATGGAAGATCTAGGGTTGATAAACTCAACGGGAAGAATTTCAGTCTTTGGAAGATGCAGATGGAAGATTACCTCTATAAGAAGGATCTTTATACTCTATTGTCTGAGAAGGTGAACAAACCCTTGAGTATGAAAGTTGTGGAATGGGATTTATTGGATCGGAAGGCACTTGGAATGATCCGGATGTGTTGTGCATCTTCGGTATTATTTAATGTTTCAAAGGAAAAGACTACAAAATATCTAATAGATGCAGTAGGGAAGTTGTATGAAAAACCCTCTGCCTCTAACAAGATATTTTTAATGAAAAAGTTGTTTAATATGAAGATGTCTGAGAATAGTTCAGTAGCATATCATTTAAATGATTTCAATATGGTTGTGAATATGCTAGCTTCGGTTACAATAGAATTTCATGTAGAAGTTAGGGCTTTATTAATTATGTTCTCTTTACCGAAGAGTTGGAATAACTTGGTAATGGTGGTAAGCAACTAGGTTCCAGCTAACTCGAAGTTGAAGTTTGAGGATGCTGTATGGGTGATTCTAAGCGAGGAAATGCAACGAAAAAGCTCTGGGGAATATTCTACTTTAGGGAATGCTTTGACAGTGGAAACTAGAGGGAGATAAGATCCTTTTCTCTTTCTTCTTCTCCACCACTTTGTTGCTGAATCTTTTTGTAACCAATTTGCAGGATTTGAATGAGTTTTCTTGGGTTCCTCCTATGCAGGGTCATGATTCGATCCAATATTCAGCTCGGGGTGAAATATGGATAACAATTATTTATTAGCTATAATATCTACTTGGCATTTATCTCAAGGTCCTTCACTTAGCTTGACCCATGGTTGTTGAATTGAGGTAGCTTTATTATTGAACTCCTATTTGGTTGCACTCAACTTGGCTTGGCATTTGGCATTAGTGCTGATCGGTGGTGTCTTTGTTTTTTCTTCACCTATTAATCAACCTAGATGGATATGTTGATCACAATTAAATATTCTCCTTTCTCATTACCGTAGCTCTCTGTTAATTTGGTCATTTCTTACTTTTGTCTCTGATTTAAGGGAGCCCTAATTTAGTGCATAAATTACCTTGGACTTGTGATAACTTCTTTGACTATGTTCACCACCATATAGATCTAGCTCGAGCGCAACATATGTAAGTTTTTTTATCAATGAAAAAACTATGTTTTTGGATCTAATTTTACCTTTACTACATGACTCAAATTGAAATTTGTTCTAAAGATCTACTTATTTGCTACTCAATATATACTGTTCATAGTAATTGGTGGCATCTTTTGAGCTTCATTGGCTGCATCTTTGCCATAGCTTCCTTTTCTTGACTTATTTTTGGAGCTTCATTGCTCTCCTCGGTAGTGCCTTTGAATCTTCACAACTTGATTTGATTCCCTTTCCATGTGAATCCAGTTAGATTAGTCTAAAATCATTAAACTTTACACTTTAAGGTTAGCGTTGTTTCTTCTTACACATTCCTAATATTTTATTGGTGTGGAAGTGACTCGGAGGCCTTAGTTCCTAGAGCTTTTAGTCTTTGGATTGATGGAAGTGATACAGCGGTCGCTCGACTCTTGTGAGATGGAATAACTTTCTTTCCCCTTATCTCAGTAGATGGTTATCACCAGCTCAGCTGTTTGCTTATATTTATCAGTATTGACCACTTCATCCATGATCCTTCCTTAACTCGACATAATTTTTTCAACCTCCTTTATTTTTTTGTTTGTCTATTTTGACATTCAAACAAAAATATAAATATTGACATTTATAGATTATTGTAAATAAGTTAGACATGGTGTATTAGTGAAGGAGCTTGAATATTGTATGCATGGTCATGGTTTCTAGGCCCTTGCATGGAATTTTTTAGACTAGCTCGTAGCTTGGATCGACCAAGCCCTTACCCAGCTCGCATGTCACATCTCACTCAATTAAGATCATCCATTACTCATCAAGAAAGGGAATAAACAATGTTTTGGAGGTAAATATTTTTTCAGTAATTTGCTTTTAAAAGGAGGATTGTAATTGTAAAAGGAGCTAATTTTATTAAGGGGTCAAAATTATTTTTGATATTTTTTTTTCCCAATAATGGGGAAATATTGTAATAAAACTACATAATTATAAGCATTTTGGAGGGTTAAATTTTTAGATAAAATTAATTTTCCCCTTTACTCCTTGGGGGCTGCCGCTCCAAGGCCCCCACTATCTGGTCTACTGCACAATATAATCTAGGTGATCTTTAGTTCATGAAAGTCAAAGATTGAAGGTTGAGACCTGGTTTTCCAAGTGGTCAAACCCTCTAACAACAAAAAAAAATTCTTCTTTATTTCAATGTGTTTTTGACACATTTTTGGTAAAACCAGATGTCCTATATTTTTTTAGTGTGTTTTGACATTTATAATGGAGTTTTACCCCAAATATTTTCTTTACAAACTGATAATGAGATGTTGTTCACTAAAGATTGTTCCATTGAGGTTTACCTAGTAAATTTTGCGGAAGAAAATAGGTTGATCACGAAGTGAAATTATCCTTTACAAGCACTCATTCATGGAAAATATGATCTCAAACACTCCATGTAGAAAAAAATTTGTAGCCTTCAATATCACCCTTATATTTTGAACTTTCATACCCATGCTTCTAATCATAGTTCACTTGTAGTTGCTACTCCCACACCAATTGACCTTGTTTTATTAGTTTGTAATTATGCTCCTACTTCGGATATTCCTAAGCCTATTATCCTTGTTATTACATGTTCTACTTCTGCACATGAGTCTATTATAGTAACACACCTCATGTATCCTACTTTTGATCATATGCATGGCTTGTTTGAGAATAATACCACTGCATTTAGTTCTTACATGCTCTGTTCTATGGGTTTCACTTGCAGAGGTATTAGAAGAAATTCATATGGTAGTGCTGCCCTTATTCCGCCTATTAAGAGGAATTATTGCTATGGAATTAGTTTTTTAGTAGGAAATTCATGTGGATAACACCTTAAGATAGTTCCTATCTTTTTCTCTTGACTATTTCATAGGATCATGAGCTACACACGTGTTTTGTACCTTCACTTAGGCTTGAAAAACCTTAGATTTCAGCTTTCAAATATGATAGACCTGACATATATTCTGATGTTCCTTTGCATGACCCCACTATGCATTTTACACTAAATCATATGGAGATATTTTCTTCATCCATCTGTCTTGATTTAGGGTGGATTTATGATCCCTCATGGTTGCAATATAGGAATTCATTGAGAGGACTCTATAGGCATGGATTCTATACCATTTGGCCTCTTTCTCCTCTTACTATACCTTATGCATTGTAATTATCCTTATTTTTATAAATTTTCTTTAGCACGTGTATTATATCTCTCTCTTTTGTTGAGGTATTTTGTATCTTTTTTTTCAACATTTTTTGACATATTGATAGCCTCTCTTATGGGGGAGCTATTTTGTGAATCCTAATGTTAGTTTGTTATTTTTAAAGTAGTTTTATTGATAAATAATACATATTTGTAGATTCAATCCACCCATTCAGTAGTATTGGATTGTGTGGTGTTGATCCCACTTCTTCACATTTTATGTCCTTTATTTATTGCCTTGGTTTTTGTTCTTGAATTAGGGCATACCTATTTGTAGCATTTGATCAAATTATGCTTGGTGTTTTTTACAATTTCAACATAACTACATTGACAGTCTCCTTGTATGGAGATATCCTTGTGAATCCTAGTTTCAGTTGTTAATTGATTTTTGTGATTGAGCAGTGGATTCAAACCATAACGCACATCAAACTTCTTCAACGTTTTATGAGTTTTATGAGCCAAGTTTCTTGGGATTCCTTGCAGTGGATTTTTTATTTGTACTTTGTTGTTACTGATTTTGGGTAGCTTGTGGCATCCCTTTTTCATATTTATTATGGGTGGGTACCTAATCAAGCCTTATTGCTGGGACCCACCTTATTTTCATTCCACCTAAGCTATGCTTACAAGGGGGTTTTAGTATAGGTTATCATTTATCCTTTTATTTTTCTATTATGATAATTCTTACACATTTGTTAGCTATACACTTGATGTGTTAACTTGCTTAGGTGTACCAGTTGTGCTGAGTTAACTTACTAGTTCTGTGGAGTTATCTCTACTTCCAGTATAAGTTAGTGAAATTTATTCACCATTAATCTAGGAGGTTGTTTCACTTTCCTCCTTCTATATGTACAAAAAATTCATCATTCTATAATGAAGTTTTGATTTTATATTATGTGCATTTTCATGGTTGTGGTAATGCTTATTTTTTTGGAGTGATCCTGGGATGAGAAACATTGGCTTCTTTGAAAAAGTCTTCTGGTTCAAGTAAATATTAGATCAAGAACAATATGAATATCAAATCAATCACGAAACATAATACTTCAAGGTATAAAAATTCATTTGATGGATATTTATTTACTTGAAATTTATTTTTTCATAGGGAAAAGGATTGTATAAGGTTTGTTTGAAACGATCGTCCTTAGAGGGATACTAGAAGTGAGCAAGTAAAAAACATAGATTTTTACAACTGTCATGAGAGAGGTCATGTTGCTAGGTATTGTTTGTATGAACCATCAAGTCAAAATTGGGTTATTGAAGGCTAAAAATATATGATTTTAGTTATAATGAAGTTGGACATATTGATAGATATTATAATCAAGGGAAACCAAGACAAGTTTGGAAAGATAAAACTCCTAAAGGTATGAATCATATTATTTTATTCAAAGGTAACAAATTTAATCAAATTGAAATATATTATAAAACCAAAATAAATATCTTCAAGAAGAAGGATGTTGTCAAGACTAGACATATTGAGAGAGCAAAAAGGAACTCAAGTCTACTCCTGTGAAGAAGGTAAAAGATGACACTAAAGTTTCTTGCTCCAATCATGATGAGACCATTTCACATAGAAGTATTTTTGTGGTTGTTAAACCTCAAGATTTGTTTCTATCTTCTCAAGAATACCCCAAAGAGGATAACCATGAAGGAAAGACACAACAAATAAGAAAATTTATGAAGGATTTTGGTATCATATCCCAAGTGGACATGGATGTCCTAAAATAGTAGGTGAATGTTGATGTCATTTGTACCTCCATTAGGTTTTATATAGCCATCTTCCTATGTGATCGAAACATGAAACATGTAATTCTAGTCTATACAAGCCAAGTGTTAGTAAATCTAGAACTGATCCTTGTCATGGTTTTTGTGAAGAGTTCTTATCTTATCATAAACGATGATTTTATTGGTCAAAGAAGGATATTTTGGGAAGATTATAATCTCAGTAAAATTCTACTTGAAGATGTTTGTCATGTGGTCAACACATGTCATCATGTTTTCAAATCCTTTTTCTTGATCCTTAAGGTATAAGTTATTATCTACATGTGATTAGTTATGTTACACAAGGTTTCTGGTCTATGTGTGAAGTTCTCAAAATTTTGTGATGTTCTATTGAGTGATGATAAAGTTGTATTCAAAAAAACAAGATAGTATTTGATATACTCGTACTCTCATATCTTTATACAAATTGGAGGGAGAAATTAAGAAGAAAATTCTACGGTATA
Organism: Taxus chinensis; assembly: GCA_019776745.2. Lineage (NCBI taxonomy): Eukaryota > Viridiplantae > Streptophyta > Pinopsida > Cupressales > Taxaceae > Taxus > Taxus chinensis. The sequence continues at coordinate 358,644,216 of CM034155.1, forward strand.
ATGTTGTCAGTACTAGAAATATAAGAATAATCTTGTGCTAATGGTTTATTAGTGGTAATGAGTCATTATGATCTCCAAAGGCTGAGAAAAGTGTCGATTTATCATTTTATTGAAGGAAGGATTGCAAAATGGTTTGAAGTATGTCAATGTAGAAGTTTATGTATGTCTATAAGGTTTCTTAGTCAAATTTTAAGAGCCATGTAGTCTATGGGTTAGTATGTTTTTATATACATCAACATATCTATGGGATTCTTCTAAAGAAGTTGATTCAAAGGTTAAAGGATAAAGGAATATCTGTGGTGCTTTTTATTTTTTATGATTGTACATTTGCTAGTTAAGATAATAAGACTTGATACTTGAAACAAATCAAAATGTTAGAATGCATTTATAGTGTCTCATGCAAATATTAATAAAGGAGAATGTAAAACAAAGTGCATCCATATATTCTGATGTTAGTTTTATGTTTTAAAACCATAGAATAAGAAAGTTATTATAACATATATTTGAAATTTTCAAGGTTTTCTGACATAGTACAAGTGTTTAAACACCATGAGGCATAACGTTAAAATGTGAAGCATGAAGATCACGAGGGATATCGTAAACATCAATGCAAGTGCAAGCTAGAAGTGTGTTGAGGTTCCGTAAAGGAGATGGAATCAACCACCATGCATGAAAATATTTGAAAAAGGGGAAGAACCACATTAACAACAACATTTCCACAATATCATAAATATGAAGGGTTTTTACATATAGAGGGTGTTGGAAAATCCCCATTACATGTAATGATGACCTCTAGAGTGGAGAATGAGAGTTACATTCCTAGAATGGGAAGTAACTACTAATTATTTACTAATGTGTAAGGGCATATCATGACCACACTACAACGAAACTTAGACCTATGACCTCATCTATGTGAGATGAATCACCTAATGACGTGGAATATGAATCACATAAAAACACACCTTCATCATTACTTTGGATGAGATAGAAAGTAAGAAAAAATAAATGGGTCACAACAAGAAATGTTGATGAGGTACCCATGCACAACTAACAAATAAAGGAGTGAAGGAAAACCTAGAGGGAAGAAAATCCACCACAAGATTGAAAAAAAAAAACTTTCTAATCTAAGAAGTATTCCAAGAATGGGTCTCTACCACTTACGATCTTGATATGATACCAATATAAAAAAGATAAATCTCTCACAAAGAATAGAAGAGAGAAGAAGAGGGATACAAGAGGAGTGTAGAAGATGCCATGGGAAGATAGGAAGTATACAACTCTAAGGAGTCTCCCAAAAGAATATTGATGATGTGGTCCTTTCCCCGTGGACTAAAGAAGATCCATCCAAACCGAACTGTGTGCCTGACCTTTGAATGAACATAAATGAAGTGTTGGAATTCCACCAACTCGGTGAAGGAAACAGAAGGTAGAACCACAAAAAAAATGATTCTGGTCCACATAAGTGTGACATAGGTCTAAGAAAGGAGTACCAAGGAATGAAAGGGTTATACCTAGATGAATAATACATGTCCGACATAACATTTCTGTTTATTAAAAACCCTCATTGGGACGACTATCTGCCTAAACTTGGTCGTCTTTTCTCAGAGTCCCCTTGTGATGCACTATAAGTTCCTCATCCTTCTTCAAATGTTTATGAGGATTCCATCATATCTTTTGTTGAGAGTTCCCCTTCTGTGACTCTGATCAATTTCACTTTTCAGGAGATCATCATTGATCCACCCTTTCTTATGGATAGCCTTTAGATTTTGGGGGTTGTTTTTTTTTTCCTTCACAACACTTGAACATCCTTTTTGCGGGTGTTCCTCTTCTATGCTTTGATAGTTCTACGCATTTAGCATACATCTTGATACAATTATACTTATGTACCTCTTTACCTTTTTCCAATAATACTTTTCTACAACAAGAGATATTATTTTTCTTATAATAAAGTGTCAAGCCAATCCCCCACTATGCAATTCTCTTATAATATTTTCTCTCATTGAACCAGCAGGGATATGCAATTATTTTCTCTTTAATAAATAACCATAAGAACCACTACCCACTATAGGGTTCTTACATTCTCTCACAACATAACCAAAATTTGGTTCACATTCTTATAATTCCTTAGCTACCTTAAACACTACTACCTTATTTTTCATTGTTGTCAAAAGTGCTATATGCTTACTCAAGGCATTAACAACTTAATTTTACTTACGATAATTATACTTTAACATAACATTAGATTCTTGCAATAATGAAATCAACTTTGCATTCTTACTATTTAGTTTCTTCCATGTGTTTACATACCTCAAGGCTTCATGGTAAGTAAAGAATACAAATTCCTTAGCTACTAAGTAGTGTCTCCAATTGCTTAATGGATAAACAATAACGTAAAATTCCACAAAATAAGTAGAATATTTTCTCCTGACTTAATTTATCTTTTCACTTAATAATGCTATAGGTCATCCTTCTTCACTCAGTACAACTCTAATCTCAACATGTGAGGCATCACAATCAGCCTTAAAGACCTTGCTAAAATATAGAAATACCAAAATAGGTGCCTGTGAATCTTTCTTCTTTAACAATTAAAAACTATTTGTTTCTTCCATGGTCCATTAAAACTCCTTCCCCTTCGTACACTCATTTATGTGTGTAACAATGCTACTAAAATTCCTGATGAAATTCCTATAAAAAGTTACCAATCCATGAAAACTATGAAATTATGTCACATTCCTTAGAATAGGCCATTAAAAAATTACCTTTATATTTTCCTCCTCCTACCTCACTCCATCCTTAGATATGAAAAACCAAAAAAATAATAGACTTTTCTAAAGAATTCTACACTTCTTTAAGTTTGCATACAAACTCTCTTTACATAACAATTCTAACACCAATTTTAGATGTAACAAGTGTTCTTCCACTTTATTAATGACTATAAAAATATCATCAAAATAGAAAACAAAAAACTTACCATTGTATTCTCAGAGTACTATGTTCATCAACCTCATGAATGTACTGGGTGCATTAGACATCCCAAATGGCGTCACCATCCACTTGTACAATCCATATTTTATTTTGAAATTTGTTTTCCATTCATCCCCTTCATGGATTCGGATTTGGTAGTACCCACTTCATAGGTCAACATTTCTAAAATATCAAGATCCCTTTACCACGTACAACATATCATGCAATCTTGGAATAGGTAACCAATACATAGTTGTTATTTTATTTATATCTGTACGATCGACACACATTCTCCACTCTCTATATTTTTGGGATTGAATAACACTGTAGTTACACATGGACTCATGCTTTCTATCACTAACCCTTTTTATTAGAATCACCTAGTAGGTTGCTTCATTCAGAAGGTCTGATCTTGGGATCAAATCAATATGGTGTTGTATATCTCACTTCATAGGTAACCCATCTGGTAGGTCATCTTATATGACATTTTTGTATTCTTCTAGTAATTTAAGTACCACGGTACATATATTGAAGTACTCTATTTCATTCTTATTTTACGTTAGTGCATAACACCAGCCAACTTCTTCCATTTCTATAAAAAAATCTTTTGTAGGCAACAAGCCCTCACTCTTTTCTTCTTCCTTTAAGGGTAAAAAGACAACCTTTACACTACCCTTCCAGAAAGTATATTTATTTCTCCCTCCATCATGTGTAACCTTTCTATCATATTGTCAAGGCCTCCCGAGTAATATATGGCATGCATCTATTGGGATAACATCACACCACACTTCATACTTGTAGGTATTACTAATCAAAAATGTTAGAAGACATATTTTATCTATGGTTATGTTGTTGCCTTTCTTGAACCATGATATACGATAGGGATATGGGTGCTTTTCACATTTTAGATTAATTTTATCAGCCATCACAGTTGAGACCATATTTTCAAAACTACCGCCATTAATAATAATTTTACGTACCTTTCCTCTAGGGGTGCACCTTGTTCAAAATATATTTTTCCGCATCCAAGAATCAGCACCAACACCATCCTCTTCTTTCTCCTTCTTTGGGAAAACCATTACCATCCTTATCATGAGAGTTTCACCCAATTCTACAGCAACCTCAATTTATTCTTCATCCTCAGCTTCAGCAAAATTTACTCATAGTTATTCTCTTTTCTATCTTTCTTGTCTAGGATAGTGTGGAGACACAAATGTTTTGTGCCACTATTCACCACATTAGTAACATGTATACTGTCTTTGGGGACTATTCCAAACCCCTTCTCCATTATAAACTCTTCCCCTCTAAAAACCCCTACCTCTTTGGTAGTTACCAAAATTTTGACCATAATATTCATTCCCTTTTACGTTAGAGGATTTACATTTTTTAGAATCAAATCTACCTCTTCATCTCAGTGGATATGATGATGGCCCTCTTTTCACAACTATTCTAAACTTATTCCTCCCGTTCTTATCTTCTACTTTTAATGCATGTTGATAATCATCATCCAAGCTATGGTTCTGGATAATACTCAACTTGTCTTGTATGGTATAACTCAACCCATTTACATACCTTGTATCCTTTTGTTTTTAGACTCTCCCCATTCCACCCTAATTTATAATTTTTAAAATTCATTGGCATACTAATCAATTATGAAATCCTTATGTATTACGTTTTTAAACCTTATAAATTGTGTCTGGTATAAATATAATGGAAGTAATTTTTCCTTCCGCTTCTTTACCATTTTATTCCAGATTAAGATATTTCCTTTTCCTTTCCTTTGTGTTTCATTGTGCAAGTGATCCCACCAGATCAACACATGTCTGACTAACTGCGTTCATGCAAATTTAACATTCTTATCCTCTGAGAGGGTTTTCCACTCAAACAATTTTTCCATGCGATTCAACTAGTCAATTAACTCATCTAATCTTAACCATCTAACATAACTAGACATTAATCTAGATGCCATAATTATTTCCCTCTAAAGCTTAGATAAATCTCTCCAAAAATTTTATCTCATGTAGGGTGTCTTCATCACCCTCATTTTATTCTTTATTTCCTCCTTCATTCATTAATTTGGTTACTTCTTCAGTATCACTATATGGGTTTGCATCCCCATTTTCATGTATCCTTCTAAGGTGGGTAACTTCTCCTGTGAGCTCAATAACTTGTCTCTATAGCTCCTGCATATTCATATTCATCTAAGCATAACCAACTTTCCCATACCTAGCCATTCCAATATAAAACATACCTAAAAGTTACATAGATAAATGTAATATATTACTTTAACATAAGAATTACATAGATAAATATAATATATTACCTTAACTATTCGTGGAAGATTTAAACCTCACTCTGATACTAAATTGATGTGGATCCAGATGCAAGAGGTTGGAATATCTCCAAAGCACACACAAACAATTTTCAAATAAATCAGAATATTCAAAATATATTTCTTCTGATTCCATAATCCACACTAATATTTCACATTATTATAATTTTTCTTTTACTTCACATTTGCTCTATAAAAACACTAAAAATCCAAAAAACCTTAGAATGACAAAAACCCCTAAAATGCCAAAAATCTCCAATAGTAAAACACCTCAGATGGGCCCCAAATTTTGCATGCTCAAATTCTGTGTAGATGATGCATTTTGAAAAGGTAAGGCTCCAAACATACAACGAAGGTATTATTCCCTATCCATCAATGATAAACTTTCCATGTGACTTACTCCTACTTCCCTACTGACCCAAGTAAAAGCCAAACTAACTATTAGATGTACTAAGTACTAGAAAACCATTAGATGCAAGGGCTACGGTTACTAGGTAGATATGCCCAGATGCGACGCAAACATGTGGCCTTAGTTGTCTCTACTGGCACTTTTCCATAATGAGGCATCTAAGAGGGTTGAAACCTTTCATGCTAAGCCAACAATGGGGTCAAAAGTTCTTGATGCTCTGGCTCCATGCCTATGGTACATTAGCATCCAAATCCTTCATGCGTAATCTCTCTCCTCAATTGTCAGTCCACTTTCTGATAATGTAAATGTTGCTTCTTTATCTCCCTACTTACACACCTCATTGTTTTTAAGCCACCTTTCTTCTCTCTACCTCTCTACCACTCTACTGCTAGGTCTGTCATCTATTAACCGAGTAACTTACGTCGAAATGCCAACCACACGTGGTGGGGTTTAGTTAGCCATCGATTTTCTCTTCACAAATTTCAGGGTTACCATCAATCATCTTAATCGCCAGTGAAATGCCTTGTAAGTAAGTACCCATGGGATACCATCATTAACATTGTTTAACTAAAATCTATTTTATGAAAGAAAAATTTGAGATATAATACCTCCATATTTTCTTTGTACAAGTTCTGTCGATTAAGTGATACTCTGATTTTCAGTTTTTCACTATGTTATTTATTGTACACTAATGACATGTTACACAAGTATCCACGTTGTACGTTGAGTCCAATGTCAAGCGTTGTACAGGCATCATAAAAGGCCTGGTAATAATCTGTCCTACATGGCTCAGACAAAAGTGCGCAATTTACCTTTCAATTCGTTTTTAGACGCATAAGATTACATCAGCCACTGACATTGTATAGTTCTATTCTCATAAAAATAGCTCCGAAGTTTTCATCCTTCATACAATATTTTTTATTTGTCACTACTTACGATTCTGTTCCACCCACACGTGTGTCCTCAGAACTCAAATCTAGTGTTTGAACCTCCATGGGTACTCTTCTTCTATGACCTCTTTTATCTGACTCCAAAACACATGGTACATCATGGGTCCATGAGGGCAAGTACACTCTTCATCGCAAACCATTCCTTGATATAATACACATAAAAATGAGGTCCCGATTGAATGGAACCAATGATGCAGCTTTGAAGTAATGTCTACCAATTGAATAACCTCAGACGCGCTGACACATCATTTTCAGCCTAGACTGAACGCTCACCTGAAGTGCGCAAAGCGTACTAGGCCCCTAGACCTTAGAGTTGGGGTAAAAATTTTTCAATATGCAAACATGATGAAGGGTTAATCGTGCGTACGGATTTCCATAAATAGTATACTGGTGTTCAATACCAGATAAACAATACCTTAGGAGGATCCCTAGATCTTAAAGTAATCATGAATCAAATGATAAACATAATAACATTATCCATGCATATTAACTAGTTACAGTGCATGTTTGACGACCATCTAGGGGATCCAATATGACTAAAAGTGGTATATTCGACGAACATCAATGAACATTTGTAAAGCTTCTATATGATTAAGTAGTACCATGAAGTTCATTACGACTGCATCAGATCTAACAACATAGCTTCACAAAAGCTCATAGATAGTCCTCTCTTAACCTACTGCAGATTACTACATATTAACATACAGGGTGGGAATTTTTCCTACTCGCCGTTTACATAATTCCCGATTAGAATATGTTCGCATGCATTGAAAGGATATCCATTTGTAGCCTTTGAACAATAATATGACAGCACATGCACGTTGCATTCTAATAGATGAGATCTCTTCTAGCTAACTGGCCCAAAATGTGTAATCCTATTATCAACTTGATACTCCATGCAAAGCGCTTAGTAGACTCTCTTCCAACTGATAGCATGTTGCAGTACCCCAGCAAGTCTTCCATCTGATTGTGTGACCTCGCTCAAGTATTTCCTATAAAGGATAGCCCCTAACCATGAAAATGGCTAAGTCCAGATTCATTTTATCTTTCACATGTTGCTTCCTTCCGCAGATTCTCAATTCTGTGCCTTTGGAACCTATCTTGCTACCATTCACGTGAATCTTCTGTGCACCTTCTTTACATTTAGAAATCGAGAATACTTTGTCTGCTCAATTTCAATTATTGTGATCACCTAATGGACATAATAAATTTGTATTTCCATAAGGTCATATAATCCAGACATAATATCAATACAATAGGGTTAAATTTAAGTTGCAATGACACAGTAGAAATATTGAACCTTATTTTCATGGATTCCTAAACTCTGATGATCTCTATAAGAAGTGCATGGATCAACTATTGAAACATACAGTCTAGGTATTTTTACTAATTTAGAAGTCAATTTATAACCAATATAACACAAATTTGTGTCATTAAGGAAATTGATGCAAGTTAATAGGAATTCCTAAAATATTCATATCTAAACAAAACACAATGTATTGAAGCATTGCTAAGATAGTACAAGGAAGCAATCAACATTAAGCTAGATAACCATTTTAGTTAAATGCAATTACTTCCTGAAGGGTGTATCTAAGTCATCAAAATTCATGAATACTGTGTAATATGATCTACAATGAGGATCGAATAGTGCCATGAATGGTCTCTGAACAATTGGTAATGATTGATGAAACATTATCTATAGCACTGTCGCAAAAAAAATGATCACAGCAATTAGGCCTAACTTTGTAATCCAACTACCAATTTGAAAACTATAATGCTCGTGCAATGTAGGACCAAATGGATCATAAAAGTGTAGTTTCTATGTTTACCATGATACATAGGCATGATCATAATTAGGTTCCAGCTAAGACTTGTGTTGATGTTCAAATAATATTGGAAATGGGTCATATGTAGGATTAACTTTTTCAAAAATAAACAATAAATTATCATGGTGAAGTGCCATTGCAGTTAGCCAATTGACTTTCACAACTTGCTATCATTGTGAGGATTCCTTATAATCTTTTCCTACACTACAACCAATATTTTTCTTAATACATTCCCTATTTGAGTGCCAATCTGAAATAAGCCTTCCAACAAGCTATGTGAAAAAAATATTGCTTGAAGAGAAACGCCTCAACATGTTGTCTTCAATTAGTAATAGTAGGTATATCTCTGAGCGGTAATTGAGTGCACTGTAATTGCACTTTTGTTCGAGTCATTAACAAATTTTAAAAACTGGTTATCATTCAATTTCACTTCATATCCCCAACTACTGTCATTCTTGAATTATACAATATATTCTCCACCAATGAATCAAATACTATACCTTTTTTGTTATATTAGTTCACATAATCTCCAACCATGTGCTACAGTTCTATTCACAAGACTAGATTAGCAAAGATCTACGAAGTGCCCACTTCCCTTTGACACATTTTGATACTAGATCATGATACTGCTGTACTTCATATTATGGACATGTATCTATGGAATTTCATTATAATATGATGCCTCTAGATGTTATGATGCCATGGATTACGCTGTTGAATTTGATTACAGTTATGATGCATGATCGCAATTGATTAGCAGACATTTTGATGACTACCTTGATGTTGGATGGCTACCAAATCCTGACATGATTTATATTATGGGTGTCCATATCGGACATGTGCATATTTGGACTAATTGTGAGTAGACTTAGAAATGGACTCATTATCTGATGCCTATAAACTCTCAAATGCATCTCTATGAATGCTATTCATATATTCAACTGGGATTGAAACATACTAGTCTCAGTATTTTTACTAATGGGGGAAAGTTTTTAAACCAGATTATGAACACGAAGTTGTGTATTAAGGAAATTGATGCATACTTAATAGGAATAGCCTAAAATATTCATATCTAAGACAAAACACATATAGATATAAATTGGAGGCAACCCTAGTGAAGGAAGCTAATCAACATTGATTAGCTAGATAAGTTTTAATGAGTTGAAATGCAATACTTCCTGAAGGGTGTATCTACAGTCATCAAGGATTCATGAGCATATTGAATGACCTATGATCTACCAATAGATCAATAGTGCACAAATGAATGTCTTGAACAATAGGGTAATTGATATGATTGAAAATATAATCTCCTCATGTCAGTTAAAAAAAATGATCCAGACAATTAGGCCTATACCTAAATCTTAATTACCAATGGAAATAAATGCGGGAACCAATGTAATAAATGTTGTCATCCACATAAAAGTGTGTATATCTAGTTGCCTCATACATATCAAATGATTCAGTACGATGTCTTTTTCAGCATGTACTTGTGTTGATGTTCAGAATAAAATTGGAAATGGGTCCATATAGCTATCCGATATCCTGAAAAATAAAAAAAATTGGGACTTTCATGTGTTTTGTGGCCATTGCTAGTTAGCCAATTGGTGTTCACCCTATGTCCTACATTCCATGAGGATTCCAGTTCACCGATTCCCTGCCTTCCTCACACTGCAACTGAAGATTTTTCCTAATGATGACCCTAGTTTTGGCCAAATGGAGAAGTCACTTCCAAAAATAACAAAAAAGGAGTAAAAAACAAGCGCTTAGTGTTCTTCTGACTGTACCCAATTTGACCGTGTTTTGTGGTGCATGTAAGTTTGCACATGTCCTGCATGTCCCGAGTACTAACAAATTTTAAAAACTCCGTGAACCCATTTTTTCTGGACTTCATTTACCGCCAACTACTGTCATTCTTGACTTAACAAAATCCTAAGTGTCCCAAAGTCACACAAACTGGCTGTGCACAAATATTTTTCCATATATTAGTTCAATTTTCCAACAATATGTGGAAGTTCATCACAAGACTAATGACTAGATATGTAGTGCCCACTTCCCTTTAACACCATATTGATACTGATCATGATATTGTTTTACATGATTATATTATGGACATGATTATGGACTTTATTATAGTGTGATGTTAGATGTTAGATCATGGATTATTGTTGACCTTGATTCAGTTATGATGCATGATGATTATTAGAGACATTTTGGATATTGATGTTGATATACTGATTGACATGGTTATATTATGGATGTTGTTTGGACATGTGATATTTGGATATTGTGAGTAGACTTAGAAATGGAAAATTATTTGATGATGATATAGTTGTTGAGTAAAATTACAAATGATCTTGTTGGTTGCTTGGATGTTGTTGTGATTCATATATCTAGATGATTTTGGAATTTTATTTATTATTATTTTGGATGTTCTGATATGGCCATGAGGCCGAAGGAGGTATTTGTGTTTTGCAGATTTAAAATATCACAACAAACATCGGGGGATTGGAGACCAACCACATTGGAATTCTAGATGAATTCAACAAGGTCACCATGGCAACTTGTATTGTTTGTGTGTGGTTGTTTTGTTAGGGATTCCCATGGGGGGATCACCTTTAAATTTGACCAAGGGGTTATGTGTATTTATTTATTTGGTTCTTTTGTTTAATGTTTTCATGTGTTTTATGTGGTGCACTTACCCCTTTCATTATTTAATTAATGTGGTGTTAATATTGTGAGTAATCATGTTGTTAAGTTAATTAATTAAAAGATATCATGAGAATGTAATTAATATTGTTGTTGGTTATGATTTAAAGTGTTGTAAGAATGTGTAAGTAATATGTAAGTGATGTGTAAGTTAACTTTTGAGTGTGAAACACTCCACCTTCTTGGAAATTCGAAATTGTCCTTGGAGGCTGATTTTGGAGGCTTGTGGGACAAGTTAAACTTGTCCCATACCTCTTCAATTTACTTACCAACTATACCTATGGTTTAGGGGTTAAAATTAGACTTTTATAATGTTTTTTGAGAGGAAAAATTGTAATTTTTAATTGCACTTTTCTTACATAGGTTTAATTTCAGTCCTTTGGGGTGTGGGTTGGATTTGATTATGTAAGTAAACTGTCATATTATTCACCCACCTATTTATTATGCATTGGAGAATGAAGTTGAATTTTGGGATGAGGTTGAGGATGTGTGATGTGGCATCCTACATGGATCCACCTCATCCTCTTCTCTTCCCTCTTCTATAAAATTTGAATTGCTTGCCTTGTTTTGGGTTGCTTCACTTTTGGGAAACTCCTTTTGGGGCCAATTCCTTTGTTGTTCTAGAGCTCTTTCTTTGGAGAAGTTTTTGGGATATTGTTACATGCTTGTGCTTGGCTGATTTGGGTTGCTTGCATTGGGATAAAGCTTGTTGTTTTGGAACTTGGAACAACTCCATCATGGAGAGGTAGGAACTTGGCTCTTGAAATGCTTCCTTTTGTTTATGAAATTTTTTTGTTGTGAATGTTTTGGCATGTTTGTTGGATGTTGGGTAGATGGCCTAGGAATGGTGTAGGAGAAGACTATGGGGTTTATTTTGTGGGAGGCACAAGTGTCTTGGGGAGGTATAAGTGAGGAGGGAGTTGGGATTTGGGTTCCACCTTACAAAGAAATAGCTTGCATTTCTTTACTCATTATGGGGTGCCATAAGAGGTTGGGGAGGCATAAGGAAATGTGAGGAATAAGGGGTACTTGGGGGAGGCATAAGGGAATGTCAAGGCTTTGATATACTATATTTTGGTGGTTTGAAATCAGGTGGTGATACCCATTTCCCCTTTGGGAGGCATAAGTAGCATCCCCCATAGTTTCTTGCTCCTTTGGCTTGCATGATGAAGCCTGAATTTTTTTTGCTATGTTTTAATGTGGTTGTAAACGACATTCTGTTTTGGAATGTGTTTTAAATGTTAAATTTGCATGTGTGTTTGTGGAAAACTGTTGTTGCCATGGGTTAAAACACATCTTTTATTACATTGTGGTTGGGGCTCAGGGGCCAATGAAGAAGGATGGCTTCTCCTTTTCATTGGATGTCTTGGTTGGGTGGAGAGCATTTCCTTTCCCCTGCTCTTTTGTGATCAGAATTGGAAGAATGATAAAACTACATGTTGTTGTTCTAGAGCAAAGGAGAAACAAAAAAAAAGAAAAACAATTTGACAGCCCCTTATTGAAAAGAAATCTTATTATAACCTTTCCCACTTGAAGTGGATGAAGGTGGATCGTATATGTTTTGTAATGGAAATATGTTGTGTTGAATATGAAAGTTGTAATTTTTAAATGTAAAGGAGAGATATAGACTCTGTTTTTGTTTTGAAAGAAAGAGATGTATTTTGTATATTGTATTGTGAAAATCAACAGAAAAGAGAAGTTGTAAAAGAAGGAAATATTGTCTTTTGTATAATAGTTGCATTCTTTTCCACGATTGGAACTACTTTTTGTTTAAAATCTGAGTTTGAAATGTATTTGAAATCTCTATTTGAAAGGAAGAAATGCGTGTGAGGAAAATACAGAACTCTATCTTTTGAAAAGTGTAAAATTGGAAATCAGAATTGCATTTTGGTTTTGAATAGTTTGATTTGAATCAACTAAATTTATTAGATTAGAATTGGAATGAATTCTAATACTTGGAAGATGAAAATGGAAAATAGATCCTTTAAAATTTGATCTCTATTTTGTATTTTCAAATTGGTAAATACTTTATCCAAAAATGCACAGTTCGAACCTGCAACAAGGAAATAAAAAATTAAACAATTAAATTGAAGTAGTATGCCCTAAACAAATTCAATTGGACAAAAACACTTAAGGAATTTCTTAGGAAACTTAGCAAAATCGGGCTCAAACTATTTTGTTGTCATTTTTACTGTCAAAATTATATTTTTTCTTATTGGGAGTCAATCAAACAAACTTACCTTCCAAATCCATCCTAAATCCATCTAAGAACAATTCTCCATGTCTAATTGACATGTTGAGAGAGGAAGAAGATCAATTGATTAAAATTTCATAAGTTAAATTTGCCAGTTTGCCTTTTAAAAGCTTGTAGATCGTTTTCATAAAATTGACCCCTTAAACATTATCAAAATGAAATATTAATTATTTTTGTGCAAAGAGGACATCGAGAGATTTCAGAAAATTTCTCGTTTTCCAAAAACCAAGTTTCCAATAAAAAGTTATGGCCTTCTGAAGTTTTCACTTCATTTTGGCTTCAAAATTTTTCTAACTGTTAAATTTAATTAATAAAATTTTTGGGAAAAATTTCTAAGTTTTCCCCAAGTCCCCACTAGTCGTAGCCAATCATTGACTGACACGTGGCTTAGAGAGGTGTTGGTGGAGACGGGGATCATTTTTTTTACCGTAGCGCTTCAAAAGAAAATTTTGGCAAATTTTCCTAACTTCTCCCGTAGGCCACCGTTGACCCGTAACCAATGAATGGATGACACATGTCCCCATGACACTTCAACAGCGGAGGTGTGGAGTTTCCTGAAGCTTTACGCTTCAAAAGTCAACTTTTCCCAAATCTCCCCACTGACCTGCCGATCCGTAGCCAATGAACATCTGACACGTGGCGTCGTGAGGCACCGATGGAGGTGTGGGTGGATTTTAATCCCATGTGCCTTTTTAACCCTTAAGGAAAAAATGCCTATTTTTCCCCGCTAACCCACTTCCCCACATTGAGCTTAGAACATGCCACGTGTCCTTATGGCCCGGGGTATAATATCATTTTTGGGCGCGGAGTCCTACCGTGGACGCGTGGGTGGGGGAAAAGTGCACTTTTCTCCCCAAGTGCAAAGAATCCAACTTTCCTCCCCTAATCTGCCGACCCGAATGCCTTTGGGTAATTTTTTCTTCCCATGGCCTTTAAGCCCACATAAGGGAAATTTTCATTCCCGTGGCCTGCACACTGGCCCGCGCATGAGAAAAAAAAAATCCGCGGCCCACAAGGCCCCACACAGGGGAAAAATTTCTTCCCACGGCCCGCAGGCCTGCGCACAGGAAAAATTTCCTCCCACGGGCTGCAGGCCTGCACATGAAAATTTTCTCCCCTAGGCCCGTAGACCCGCTCTTGGGAAAATTTTCCTCCCAAGGTCCGTCGGCCCCTAACTTGAGAAATATGAGGAGTTAGGAGGACTTCTTTATATCACCGAAAAGGTGAGAAAATTTCCTATCTAATGGGAATGATTTTTGGGAAGTTTTGAGTGCATTAATTTTGACAAAACTCAAGTTGAATCTTGTTAAGCCTGATAGAAAGTGGTATAGTGAGAAATTACACTCTTAACCTAATTGATTAATCTAACCCTAATTTTGGACCTTGTAATCTTTTATAATTGTCATATTAATAAAAATATAAGCTATTAATAGTATATTGGATTTGAAACTTGCTTGTGACAACTCTTGTCTTGTAACCTGGTAGTAGACTCTTTTAAAAACAATAAAACAAATTATTCCATAATTTTTTTCCTAACTAATCCTAGGTTATTCTTGGGTCTCTAGTGGGTTTTTTTTAGTGGGCATCACACTATGGTATTCACACACCTAATTATTATACATTGGAGCCATTGACAGTTGATTTGGGTGTGAGCGGTTGAGGATGTGTAAAATGTGGCATCACTACATGGATCCACCTCATCCTCTTCTCTTCCCTCTTGCATATTTTAGTAAATTCAAACTCCTAAGACCTTGAATTTGGAGCTAACTCTCACTTTTGCATACTGTCATTTTGGGGCACAGAATTAGTTGCAGTTAGAGCTCTTGTCACATAGACCTTGGCAGACCATTCGAATTATGTTGTTGAATGCATTGTGCTTTTTTGATATCTTGGGCTGGTTGAATTGTTAATAGTCACTCTTCCTTTTGGAACGTTGGGGCAACTCCATCTTGGAGAGGTAGACATCTATTGAGGCTCGTGGAAATACTCTTCAGTTTCCTTTTTATAATGTGTGAATCCCTTGTTTGTTTGTTTAGCTTGAGTTGCACAGAGTTGATAGGTAGACTACGTTTTAAGATACATAGATATGGTGTAGGAGCCCTAGACTATAGGGGTATTTTTGTGGGAGGCATAAGTGTTTTCAACCACAACTTGTGATCACATTAATTGAAATTTAAGCTTCAGCCATCAAAATATTAACTAGTTCCAAATTGTAAATTTTTCGAACTTATGCCTGGTTGTTCAAAGCTTGAATATTGTTAAAATTTGAAATTTTTTTGTAATGCCCACTATTTCATAACGACAAGCTCAACATAGAAAAATCCATAGAATAATTTTATTTCAGCTTGTGTCTGGTGGTGGATAGAGGAGACACAACAGGTGGTCACAATGGCTGACAACTAGTTACTCTTTGAACATCTTTGACACAAGATGATCAATTCAGGCAACACATTTTTCATGGACATTCATACACCCAATCATAGATGACATTTCACTCTTCCCTTCAATTAGGAACAACATACAAGACCAACCACAATATGATAGTTAGATTTCAAGATCATAATCCAGTATTAAAAATCTTCAAGCAGGATTATTTATTTTACTAAATCCACACGCCCATTAAATTTTAACTCTACGTTCATAGGAGATTCAAGATATGATCCATTGTCCATAATCCTTAGCTTAAAAGCCATTAAGAAGGCTTTCTTTTATACTAGAGACATAACACTTAGATAAAGACCCATGATGCCGAAAGACCAATCAGAGCCACATACTTTGACAAGATTTTTGATTTAATTAGTCAATTACCTATTAATGCTACAAGGTGGATGGGGTGCATCAAATCCCAATCATGGTTATCTAAACAACCAGTAGCAGCTACAGAATCCTCATTTCAGACCTCCATTGCAAAGAGGTTTGATGCAGTGTAGAGCTCCAGAGTATGGGGCCTCCTCCTAGGGGTCCCATCAGGACATGACAGAGAGCTCCCTTTGAGAAAGGATCAAGTAGATTTCATCAGCAGACTTAAGATCATCAGGATCCACACCACAGCACCTCCAGAGTACGGCTGGACCTAGCTAAGGGGAGAGGATTTCAGGTGGTTGTTTTGGGTGTGGTGTTACTGGGCATTTTTGGAGAGACTACCCACAAAACCCTAATAACAAGGGTAAGGCAAAATCTTCAGCCTAGCAATGTTGGTGATATGGGGCACAGTCATAGGATGTACACATGGGGTTCCCAGAACCTCCAGAAAGAGCATCAAAGTATATTTATTGAGACTGCAGGTAACATTGGTAGATTTCAACAAGAAACTATTCCTACCTCCATTTTGTTTGATTCTAGTTCTTCTGATTCTTTTATTGCACCATATTTAGTAAAGCGATACTAGCTGGTGGCATTAGGCAGTTTCATAGTTGGGATCTTGAGATGGCTTCTGGAGCCAAGATTCTTAGATCCTTAGTTAAGGAGTGTGTAGGGATTTGGGACCTTTCACCACTACCTCAATCTTAGTATCCTTCCATTGGGCTCCTATGGAGTCATCTTGGGCATGGAATAGTTATCTGCACACATGGCCAGAGTGGATTATTACCACAAGATCATATCTTTTACAGATGACCTAGGAGTTGAGGCAGTGTTAGCAAGGGCACACAAGACCAAAGGTATTTGCACCATCTCAATAGAACTTTAGCTTAAGAACGGTGTGTGTAACAGGGTTGGTCAGCCATGCTACAACATTGATATGTGACAGTTAGTGACCAATCAGAAGATGGGTCTAGTGGACCATCACTAGATGACCATCCAATTTTCCAAGAGAGTTTGCACAGATACATTCTTTCCAGGGGAGCTACCAGGGTTACCACCCCCACGTGAGATTGAATTCCATATAGATCTAGTTTCGAGAGAAGATCCTATCTCACGAGCACCTTACCAGATGACCACCCCAGAGCTCTATGAGCTCAAGTTATAGCTTGAGGGCCTTCTAGAGAAGGGCCTAATTCATCCTAGTGTATCCCCTTGGGGTGCACTAGTGATCTTTGTAAAGATTAATTGGAGTCAAATCCTTGCGAACTGTGTATTGATTACCTTCCCAGCTGCAACAAAGTAAGCGATCATTTAATCGTTATCCCCATGCATTGAATGATTTATTTGATCAGATGGAAAAGAGCCATAACTTTCTCTAAGATAGACCTTAATTCAGGCTACCAGATAGTTGAAAATCCCCACAGGACAACATTCATAAGACCACCTTTCGTAGTAAGATATGGCCACTATGAGTTCACAAGGTACCTTTTGGGTTAAGAACGAATGCCCTGTAACAGTGTTTATGAGTTTGATTAATGGGGTATTCAGGAATTTATTAGATCACTTTGTGCTCATCTTCCTTGATGAAATTTTGATTTACTCACGTATTTGCATGAGGAGCAATGAGGAGAAAACACCTTCACCAGGTTCTTTAGTGTCTTCAGGAGCAGCAACTTTACTGGGAACTTGGTTTAGAAGTGTGCATTCTTTCAGATGGAGGTGCAGTATTTGGGTCATATCATTTTATGGGAAGGTATCACTCAGTTGATCCTTCCAAGATTAGGGCTATACATGGATTGGCCAACACCCAGCTACTATGACAGAGGTGCACAGATCTTCATGGGATTCCAGGTTCCAGGAATTTGTTTAGGACTTCTAAAAATTGTGCATTCATCACTTCCCTTCAGCAGAAAGGGAAGAAGTTGGTTTGGTATCCAAATCAGAAGCAAGTTGGCCTTGACTTGGACACTGAAGGAATGCCTAACTAGAAACACCTATTATTGCAGTTCTGGATCCACATGGTGAGTTATTTGTATGCAAACAGATGCTTAGTTTTTTACATGTCATCCCTCTTTCACAAGACCCAAACTCCCAAAAGGAGGTGTGTTGATGCAAGAGGGAAGAGTAGTGGCTTTTGATTCTCACAAACTCAAGGATTATGAGCTTAATTATCTGACTCATGATCTTGAGCTTGTGGTAGTTTGCATGCTTTGGTTCGATGGAGGAACTTTCTACTTGGTCAGATATTTGCACTCAGGATAGATCACTTAAGTCTTTGCCAACTCTTCATGTAGCCCAATAATCAATGCTCATCAAGCGGTGTTTGATGGAGTTGCTTTATGAGTATGATATGGAGATAGAGCATGTAAAGGGGAAGGAGAATGTAAATGGTAGATTACTCAACAAATGGAGACATGTGATTATGGCCACTTCAGTGGGAAGATTTGTGGAGAAGGATTCTTCAACAAGCTTCCTCTCGATAGCTTCTACATTGCAGTTCGAGAAGAGATCGAGTCCCAGAGACCCCTTGAAGGGAAGTTTGATGGTTTCTCACTAGAGGAAGATGACCTTCTCAGGCACAAAGGTTGGATTTATGTTCCTAGAGATGGAGGCTTGAGGTAGGACATATTGACAGAGGCACATCTTTGCACCCTATTCATCCCATCAAGGGGGTGAAGAAGATGCACGCTAGTTTGAGAGAGTTGTATCACTGAAGAGGAATTTGCAGAGACGTGGCTTAGTTTGTGTCACACTATTTAGAGTGCCAAAAAGTGAAGGCTGAGCATCAACATCTAGCTGGCCTTCTCTTTCCTCATGCTATACCAGAGTGGAAATGGGACACCATTTCCATGGACTTCATTGTTGGGCTACCGATGTCGAAATATCACCATGACTCCATAATCATCGTAGTTGATAAATTGACAAAAGTGACTCACTTCTCTCTGGTGAAAACCACTAATATAGTTAGTGCAGTGGCCCAGGTATATCTTTATGAGATTTTCAGGTTACCCAGGATTCCATAGAAGATCATTAGTGACTGTGATCCTTTGTACACTTCCCATTTTTGGACTACCATGTAGTATGCCCACGAGGATGAGGAATCAACTTCAGCACAACATATCACCTCGAGACAGATGGACAGACCGAGCGTGTGAATAATATTTTAGAGGATATGCTCAGGATATTTGTGATGGATCAAGCAGTCTAGATGGGAGTACTACTTGTACTTGGTGGATTTTTCCTACAATAATAGTTTTCAGAGTTCTATAGGCATGGCTCCTTTTCAGGATTTTTTTGGCAGAGAGTTTAGGACACCTCTTAGTTAGGATAGGTTAGAGGACAAGGCTTCTCTTGGACCAGCTTTTGTTGTAGGACATGGAGTAGCAGGTGGTTTTGATCAAATAGAGACTGCAGGAGGCACAAGATAGGCAAGAAGAAGTACACAGATCAACATAGGACCGACCGTAGTTTTGATGTGGGCATGAAGGTGTTCCTTCATGTCAGGCCACATAAGAGCCCTATCTATTATGGAAAAGTTTTCTAAGAAATTAGCTCCTAGATTCATTGGTCCTTTTGAGATCTTGGAATGTATCGGCCCTTTGGCCTACCATCTAGAATTTCCACCTAGCTTTCTTGTACATGATGTGTTTCATGTTTCAGTTCTTAGGAGATATATTACAGATCCTTCTCATGTGCTAGATTGGACCTCCTTACCTAGGTGTAGGATCAGGGGAAGGTGATGGTGGAGCCCATTTCACATTTTAGCATTCCCAAGACCTTGGGCCTTTGAGGTCAGAGAGATTGACCAAGTCTGGGTGCAGTGGGACAAATATGATGAGACTGTGGCTACATGGGAGGATGCTACTTTACTACGAGTTTAGTTTCCACATTTGTTCCAGTGACTTCCAGGAGGAGGTCGAGTCTAAGGGGAGGGGGATATAGTGCCCACTTCCCTTTGACACCTTTTTGATACTGATCATGATACTGTTTGACATTATATATTATGGACATGATTATGGAACTTTATTATAGTGTGATGTTAGATGTTAGACCATGGATTATTGTTGACTTTGATTCAGTTATGATGCATGATGATTATTAGAGACATTTTGGATATTGATGTTGATATACTGATTGACATGGTTATATTATGGATGTTGTTCAGACATGTGATATTTAGATATTGTGAGTAGACCTAGAAATGGAAAATTATTTGATGAAGATATAGTTATTGAGTAAAATTACAAATGATCTTATTGGTTGGTTGGATGTTGTTGTGATTCATATATCTAGATGATTTTGGAATTTTATTTATATTATTTTGGATGTTCTGATATGGCCATGAGGCCGAAGGAGGTATTTGTGTTTTGCAGGTTAAAATATCACAACAAACATCGAGGGATTGGAGACCAACCACATTGGAATTCTAGATGAATTCAACAAGGTCACCATGGAAACTTGTATTGTTTGTGTGTGGTTGTTTTGTTAGGGATTCCCAAGGGGGGGATCACCTTTAAATGTGACCAAGGGGTTATGTGTATTTATTTATTTGGTTCTTTTGTTTAATGTTTTCATGTGTTTTATGTGGTGCACTTACCCCTTTCATTATTTAATTAATGTGGTGTTAATATTGTGAGTAATCATGTTGTTAAGTTAATTAATTAAAAGATATCATGAGAATGTAATTAATATTGTTGTTGGTTATGATTTAAAGTGTTGTAAGAATGTGTAAGTAATATGTAAGTGATGTGTAAGTTAAATTTTGAGTGTGAAATACTCCACCTTCTTGGAAATTCGAAATTGTCCTTCGAGGCTGATTTTAGAGGCTTGTGGGACAAGTTAAACTTGTCCCATACCTCTTAAATTTACTTACCAACCATACCTATGGTTTGCGGGTAAAAATTAGACTTTTATAATGATTTTTGAGAGGACAAATTGTATGTTTTAATTGCACTTTTCTTACATAGGTTTAATTTCAGTCCTTTGGGGTGTGGGTTGGATTTGAGTATGTAAGTAAACTGTCATATTATTCACCCACCTATTTATTATGCATTGGAGAATGAAGTTGATCCATGTGATGTGGCATCCTACATGGATCCACCTCATCCTCTTCTCTTCCCTCTTCTATAAAATTTGAATTGCTTGCCTTGTTTTGGGTTGCTTCACTTTTGGGAAACTCCTTTTGGGGGAAAATTATTTTGTTGTTCTAGAGCTCTTGCTTTGGAGAAGTTTTTGGGAGATTTTTGCATGCTGGTGCTTGGCTGATTTGGATTGCTTGCATTGGGATAAAGCTTTTTATTTTGGAACTCAAGAACAACTCCATCATGGAGAGGTAGGAGCTTGGCTCTTATAATGCTTCTTTTCTATTTATGAATTTTGTATTATTGTGAATGTTTTGGCATGTTTGTAGGATATTGGGTAGATGGCCTAGGTATGGTGTAGGAGAAGACTATGGGGTTCATTTTGTGGGAGGCACAAGTGTCTTGGGGAGGTATAAGTGAGGAGGGAGTTGGGATTTGGGTTCCACCTTACAAAGAAATAGCTTGCATTTCTTTACTCATTATGGGGTGCCATAAGAGGTTGGGGAGGCATAAGGAAATGTGAGGAATAAGGGGTACTTGGGGGAGGCATAAGGGAATGTCAGGGCTTTGATATACTATATTTTGGTGGTTTGAAATCAGGTGGTGATACCCATTTCCCCTTTGGGAGGCATAAGTAGCATCCCCCATAGTTTCTTGCTCCTTTGGCTTGCATGATGAAGCCTGAGTTTTGTTTGCTATGTTTTAATGTGGTTGCAAACTACATTTTGTTTTGGACTGTGTTTTAAATGTGAAATTTGCATGTGTGTTTGTGGAAGCCTATTATTTCCATGAGTTGAAACACATATTTTATTGCATTGTGGTTGGGGCTCGGGGGCCAATGAAGAAGGATGGCTTCTCCTTGTCATTGGATGTCTTGGTTGGGTGGAGAGCGTTGCCTTTCCCCTACTCTTGTTGTGATCAGAATTGAAAGAATGATAAAACTACATGTTGTTGTTCTGGAGCAAAGGAGAAAGAAAAAAAAGAAAAAAATAGTTTGACAGTCCCTTGTTGAAAAGAAATCTTATTGTAACCTTTCCCACTTGAAGTGGATGAACTCGTATATGTTTTGTAATGGAAATATGTTGTATTGAATATGAAAGTTGTAATTTTGAAATGTAAAGGAGAGATATATACTCTGAGCTATTTTTTTTAAAGAAAGAGATGTATTTTGTATATTGTATTGTGAAAATCAACAGAAAAGAGAAGTTGTAAAAGAAGGAAATCTTGTCTTTTGTATAATATTTGAATTCTTTTCCATGATTGGAACTACTGTTGTTTAAAATCGGAGTTTGAATTATATTTGAAATCTCTTTTTGAAAGGAAGAAATGTGTGTGAGGAAAATATAGAACTCTGTCTTTTGAAAAGTGTAAAATTGGAAATCAGAATTGCATTTTGGTTTTGAATAGTTTGATTTGAATCAACTAAATGTATTAGATTAGAATTGGAATGAATTCTAATACTTGGAAGATGAAAATGGCAAATAGATCCTTTAAAATTTGATCTCTATTTTGTATTTTCAAACTGGTAAATACTTTATCCAAAAATGCACAGTTCAAACCTACAACAAGGAAATAACAAATTAAACAATTAAATTGAAGTAGTATGCCCTAAACGAATTCAATTGGACAAAAACACTTAAGGAATTTCTTAGGAAACTTAGCAAAATCGGGCTCAAACCGTTTGTTGTCGTTTTTATTGTCAAAAGTTGTATTTTTTTTATTGGCAATCAATCAAACAAACTTACCTTCCAAATCCATCCTAAATCCATCTAAGAATATTTTCCCTATGTTTAATTGACATGATGAGAGAGGAAGAAGATCAATTGATTAAAATTTCATAAGTTAAAATTTACCAGTTTGCCTTTTAAAATCCTGCAGATTTTTTCCTAGAAATTGACCCCTTAAACATTATCAAAATGAAATATTAATGATTCTATGTGCATAGAGACGTTGAGATATTTCTGAAAAGTTCCTGTTTTCCAAAAACTGAGTTTCCAATCAAAATTTATGGCCTTCTGAAGTTTTCACTTCATTTTGGCTTCAAAAAATTTCTAACTGTTAAATTTAATTAATAAAATTTTTGGGAAAAATTTCTAAGTTTTCCCCGTGTCCCCGCTAGCCACAGCCAATCATTGACTGACACATGGCTTAGAGAGGCATTGGTAGAGGTGTGGATCTTTTTTTACCTTAGCACTTCAAAAGAAAATTTTGGCAAATTTTCCTAACTTCTCCCACAGGCCCGCCAACCCGCAACCAATGAATGGATGACACGTGTCCCCATGACGCAGTCGGAGGCGCGGAGTGTCCCGAAGCTTTACGCTGCAAAAGTCAACTTTTCCCCAAATCTCCCCATCGACCCACCAATCCGCAGCTAATGAACATCTGACACGTGGCATCGTGAGGCACCGGCGGAGGTGTGGGTGGATTTTAATCCCATGCGCCTTTTTAACCCTTAAGGAAAAAATGCCTATTTGTCCCCGCTAACCTGCTTCCCTATGTTGGCTTAGAATGTGCCACATGTTCCTTACAGTCTAGGGTATAATATCATTTTTTGGTGAAGAGTCCCGCTGCGGATGCGCGGGGGCAAAGTGCGCTTTTCACCCCAAAGCGCCAAGAATCCAACTTTCCTCCCCCGCTCCAATGCCAACCAAATGAACCTTTGGGGAAATTTGTCTTTGCCTACAGGCCCACACATGGGAAAAATTTCTTCCCGCAGGCCTGCATAAGCCCATGCATGGGAAAAATTTCTTCCCGGCCCGTGCATAGGCCCATGCAACATGGAAAAAATTCCTCCATGGCCCGCAGGCCTGCACATGGAAAATTTTCTCCCCTAGGCCCACAGACCCGCTCTTGGGAAAATTTTCCTCCCAAAGTCCGCCGGCCCCTAACTTGAGAAATATGAGGAGTTAGGAGGACTTCTTTATATCACCGGAAAGGTGAGGAAATTTCCTATCTAATGGGAATGTTTTTGGGAAGTTTTGAGTGTGTTAATTTTGAGAAAAATTAAGTTGAATATTTTAAGCCTGTTAGAAAGTGGTATAGTGAGAAATTACCCTCTTAACCTAATTGATTAATCTAACCCTAAGTTTGGACCTTGTGATCTTTTATAATTTTCATATTAATAAAACTATAAGCTATTAATAGTATATTGGATTTGAAACTTACTTGTGACAACTGTTGTCTTGTAACCTGGTTGTAGACTCTTTTAAAACAACAAAAAAAATTATTCCATAATTTTTTTTCCTAACTAATCCTAGGTTATTCTTGGGTCCAAAACTACAAGTCGAGGCCAGATTATACTTAGGCATAATGGTTAGCAATGGCTCGCTTAGAATAAAAAAATGAGTCGTAATCAACATGGAGGCCCGAAGGTGAGCTATGAAGGTATAAGAACCAAGTCAAATTTGTGCGGTAGATTATTGAGCCCCTATAATATTAAGGGTGGATCGATTGTAGACAACCTAAGCTTTCATAAACAAAGGAAGCTTTGTACACTTCCCACAAATCATCAATTAGAAAACTATGTTGAGCGAGGAACTCGGGTGGGTTCGATGTTTCATGGAGGAGGAGACAAGTTGGATGTTTTTGCGCCAGGATAAAACTATGCAAGGCAATCGAGTTTTCCCAACCAGAGCCGAGTTATATTTTGAAGAAGATGATCTGGTTGCTTAGAATCCACCAAACCCACAAGGACCGAGTTATTGGTCAATGATGTTAAATAAGATATACATTAAAGAAACCAAGCCCGTTCCTAATAGGAACTGAGCTACTTATCTCATCTAGTTGTAAACCGATCATGTTATGCGAGCCTCATCAAATTCATATATTAAAAATCGAGCTGATGTTGATCGTATCAAGTTGTTGGGGATCCTTGTAAGTTTTTTCTATGATAAAATATGGTGGGTGAAGTTCTACTTAATAATCAGCTTCTCTGACCTATGCATATGACAGAGAGCTCGTGTAATGACCAAGCTGAGAAAATTGAATCAAGTGAAACATTTTGGATGGAGATTGAGCTCATAATATTGAAAATCAAGCTACGTAATTGATCCCTTCCACGACATGAGAAAAGTATGCTATGAGAAGCCCTCACAAGTGAGCTATGGTAGGTGCACAAAGAATATTAAGCATAGAACAGTCGAAACTTGAATGGAAGGATTGATTTTGAAAGGCAAAACTAATCTTGAATTAGTGGAATTAGTGATATCCATGGAAAATCTATGTTCAAGCCGAAAATGCGGCCCATACGGGTTTTAAGGGACCAAATGTCCCACGAGAAAATTTTGCATAGAATCGCCATATTTTTCGCAAAGGTCTAGTGCAGGAATGGTGGATAAATTTGGCCAAGGTTGCACATAGGACATTTGAGGGCCAAGAACCTGACTTTTCCGATGAAAAGGAATGTGGGTGAGCAACAAGTCAATAGCCCTCTTGCGGATCAAACAAGAGGCTTGTCAACAAACACGGGCGCGTTGGGGTATGGTAGCCCGATGCATTATATGAATGGATCAATGGAGTATACTATGTTGTCAAGGTGGTATGAAATGAGCCAGCGGTGCTGACAAGCTTGCTATTAAAAGTCTCAACATAAAGCATGCCCTCCTCCCCTTTTTCGAATGCAAATAGTGACATTAAATGGGCCCACTATGATTGAAATGCCTCCACAATATTTAAAATATGAGAAAATATTACAAAAGGAGTAAAATATTTTAAAATGATATCTCATCTACTTAGAAACTAATACTCGGGCTTTTGAAGATCAGGTAAACCTTTTAATCCCAAAAGGAGCAACAGTTACTCGGATGGCCAAATCTTGACCAATTCTCAACGAAATAGCTCAAATGAATACTTGTTGGAACCATTGCTCTGAGTCCTATGCAAAGAAACCAAGGGATTCCAAAATTGATGAATATTTGTAGAAGTTTATAGAAAATGAACTCAGTACAAAATTATAGCTTGATGAGCATTATTTTCTCCAACTGTATGTTTTTGGACAACACGAGGTAGGAGTGCAATTTTCTTATAAGCGTTCCCTAATTACAATATAATTAAATTTTAAATATATTTAATTAATTTTTTTATCCAATTAATTAAATATGATGCTTTTATAAATTATAATTCAACATACAACCCAATTTGAGTCAACTAGAGGTTTAAGATAGATTATAACTTGGTTAGGCTTAAAGTAGTTTCATAAATACTTATTGAAGCATTGTTCTTATAAAGGATATGATGTACCTACAAAGGGGGTTTTTTTATCATCTTTCTCATTCCAAAAAATCTTTTGGGGGAGTTCTTCTATCCCATTAGATGTTGTTGGATAGGCTGATGTAACTTTGTGTGCATAAACTTTTCTCTCAAGAATACAATGCTTTCTCTACCACTGTGTTAATGGTTTCAATTGCAAAATCTGTTAATCTCATTGTAATTGAATTATTGATACTGTTGTTCCTTCATATTATGCTTGATCCTTAGGTGATCAGATTTTTTTCTTGATGTCAGAGTATGTAGACTTTGTGTCATATCAATATGTTCTAAAGGAGATTAAGACTTTGTGCTTCTCAGATTTCACACTCATTATATTCATTTCCATTTGATAGAGAAGTTATCCTTTTAGGCATCTTTTTGTTTTAAATATGCACTTCTTATTCCTCTCTCTTCATATTTTCTATATCTTAATTTTTATTCCCTTTTGTGCTTTCCGGTTAAAAGCACCAAATATACAAAAAAATCATATCATACGAGGGAACTGCCCCTCTCATAAAGTAGAGGAAATTTCACCCTCTCCAAAAGGTAAATTTACCTAACTGTTTCTGATTTTTTCATAATTCCATTTGGCATATTCAATGACAAATAATCCTACTAGCATGCATGCTCTATTATATGGGTTTCACTAGTGGAGGCATTAGAAGACATTCACAGGGTAGTGTTTCCCTTATTCTTCCTGTTAATTCAAATTATTAGTATGGAATTAGTATTTGGGAAGTAAATTAATTTGGATACATCCTTTATACAGCTCCTTTTTTTTATCTTGACTATTTCATATGATCATGACCTAAACACAAGTTTTGCACCTTTACTCAAGCTTGAAAAACTTGAGATTTGAGCTATCAGATATGATCAACCATACACATATTATGATGTTCCTTTGCATGAACCCACTGTGTATTTTAGACTGAATCATATGCTTACATCCTCTCCATCCATTCGTGTTGATTTGGAGTGGATTTTTGATCACTCATGGTGGCGACATAGGAATTTGTTGAGAGGAATCTATAGGCATGGATCCTCCACCATTTAGCATCTTGATCCACTTAATATACTTTATACATTGTAATTTTCCTTGTTTTGATAAATTTTCTTTAGAACATGTAGTATATCTCTCTCTTATATTAATATATTTTCCATCTTTTGTTTCGACAATTTTTCACATGTTGATATCCTCTCTTATAGGGGAGATATTTTGGTGAATCCCAATGTTATTTTGTCAGTGTTAAAGTAGTTATATTGATTAATACTACATATTTATAATGTCAATCCACACATTCAGTAGTATGGGTTGGTTTGGTGTTGATCCTTCTTCTTCAGTTTTTATGTCCTTTGCTTTTTGCCTTTGTTATTGTTCTTGGATTTTTGCACACCTATTTATAGCATTTGATCAAATTATGCTTGGCATTTTTTTTTCAGTTTCAACATAACTACATTGACAATCTCGTTGTATGGATATATTCTGATGAAGTGTAGTTTCAGTTGTTAATTGATTTTTGTGATTTAACAATAGATTCAAACCACAATGCACACCAAAATTCATCAACATCGTATGATTTTTATGATATGAGCTTCTTGGGATTCCTTGTAACAGATTTTTACTCTCTACTTTGTTATTACTGGTTTGGCGTAGCTTTCAGCATCCCTTTATCCTATTTATTATATATGGGTACCTTGTTAGGCCTTGTTGATGGGACCCACCTTATTTTCCTTCCACATAAGTTATGCTTGTGAGGGGGTGTTAGTGTAGGTTTTTATTTATCCTTGTATTTATTTATTAAGATAATTCTTACACTTTTATTATCTATGCACTTGTTGTGTTAACTTTCTTAGGTGTACCAATTATGTTGAGTTAACTTAAAAATTATGTGGAGTTGGCTCTAGTTCCATTATAAGTTAGTGAGAGTTATTCAACACTAATCTAGGAGGTTGTTGTGGTTTCCTCCTCCTATATGTACATAACTTTCATCATTCTATAATGAATCTTTGAGTTTATATTTTTTTACACTTTCAAGGTTGTGGTAATTTTTATTTTGTTGGAGTGATATTGGGATGAAAAGCATTGGCTTCTCTAACAACGTCTGCTGGTTCAAGTGATGATCAGATGAAGAACAATATGAATATCAAATCAATCAGGAAACATAATTCTTTAAGGTATAGAATCTAATTTAATGGTTATTGTTTTACTTGCAATGGATTTTATCATAGGGAAAAGGAGTTTATGAGGATTGTTAGGAATGATCATCCTTTGAGGGATGGTAAAAATGAGCAGGTAAAAAATATAGTTTTTTACAATTTTAATGAGAAAGGCCATGTTGTTAGGTATTGTTTATATGAACCATCAAGTCAAAATGGCATTAATGAAGGATAAAAAGGTAAGATTTTAGTTTTAATGAAGTTGGACATATTGATAGATATTGCAATCAAAGGAAACCAAGTTTAGGTTTGAAAGATAAAAAATCCTAAAGGTGTGAATCATGTTATTTTCTTCAAAGGTAACAAATTGGGTCACATTGAAATATATTACAGAACCAAGATGAACATCTACAAGAAGAAGAATGATGTCAAGACTACACATATTGAGAGAGCAAAAAAATAACTTAGCTCTACTGCTGTCAATAAGGTAAAAGATGATTCTAAAGTTTCTTACTCTAGTCATGATGAGACCATTTTTCATAGAAGTATGTTTGAATTTGTTAAACCTCAATTATTTATATATTCGCAAGAATACCCCAAATAGGATAGTGAGAAACGAAAGGCACAAAATATAAGAAATTTTATGAAGGATTTTTGTATCATGTCCCAAGTGGACATGGATGTCATACCATGCTAGGTGAATTTGGATGTCATGGGTACCTCCATTTTGTTTTCTATAGCCATCTTCCCTTGTGATTGAAGCATGAAACATGTAGTTCTAGTCTATACAAGTCAAATGTTAGTAAAGTTAGAACTAATCCTTGTTATGGTTTTTGTGAAGAGTCTTTATCTTGTCATAAACTATGATTTTATTGGTCAAAGAAGGCTAGTTTGTGAAGATTATAATCTCAATAAAATTGTAATATAATATGTTTTTCATGTGGTCAAAGCATGTCATCAAGTTATCAAAGTCCTATTATTGATCCTTAATATATAAGATATGATCTGCATGTGAGTAGTCGTGTTACACAAGGTTTAGGGTATATGTGTGAAGTTTTCAAAGTTCTGTGATGTTCTATTGAGTGATGATCAAGTTGTAAAAAAAAATCAAGATAGTATTTTATGAACTTGTACTATGATATATTTTTGCAAATCCGAGGAGACACTAAGATGAAAATTTCTACGGTTTAATGTTATCACTCCTAGAAACATGAAACAAGCTTGTGCCAATAGTTTATCAGTGGTAATGATTCATTATTATCTCTAAAGGATGAGAAAAGTGTCGGTTTATAATTTTGTTGAAGGAAGGTCTACAAAATAGTTTAAATTATGTCAATGTAGAATTTTATGTATGTCTATAAGGTGTCTTAGTCAAATTTGATGAGCCATGAAGTCTATGGGTTAATATGTTCGTTTATTCATCAAGATATATATGGGATTCTTCCAAAAAATATGATTGAAAGGGAAAATGATCAAGGGATATCTGTATATACCAATATACAAAGAGAAAATATCTCGAAAAGAAGAAGAAGACAGAAGAAGATGGAGACAAGAGTAGTGTAGAAGTTTTCATGGGAATATTTGAACTCTGCAACTCTAGGAATTCTCCCAGAAGAGTTTCCATAACATGGTCCTTTTCTTGTAGACTAATGAAGATCCATCCACACCAAACTATTTTCTTGACCTTTTGAATTATACAAATATAGTGTTCGAAGGACCCAAACTCCGTGAAGGAAACCGAAGGTAGAAACAAAAAGAACAATGGGTCTAGTCCATGAAAGTTTGACATAGATCTAGTAAATGAGAACTAAGGAACCAAAGTTTTATACTTGGATGACTTATACATGTCCAACATTGTTATTCTATTTGTCAAGCACTCTCATTAGGACCAATATCTTCCCGAATTTGATCTTATTTTCTTAGAGTCCACTTGTGATGCACTATAAGTTCTTCATCCTTCTTCAGATGTTTCGGAGGACTCCATAGTCTATTTTTCTTAGAGTGCCCATTTTTTGACTCTGATCACTTCCACTTTTCAGGAGATCATCAGTGATCCACCCTATCTTGTGGATACACTTTCTATTTTGGGGGTTTTTGTGTATCCCTCACAACAGTTTGACATCCTTTCTATGGGTGTTCCTCTTCTACACTCTAATAGTTCTATACACATAGAATACATATTACTACAATTCAAATTATATCCCTCTTTACCTTTTTCCAATAATACTTTTCTACAATAACATATATTTTCTTTCTTATATTAAATTGTCCATCCAACCCCCCACTATGCAATTAACTTATTATATTTTCTCTCACAAAAACTAGTAGGGATACACAATTATTTTCTATTGAATAAATAACCATCATGTATCAAATATTCAGAAGAACCACTACCCAATGTAGGGATCTTACATTGTCTCGCAACATCACCAAAATTTGGGTCTCCCTCATATAATTCCTTAACTACCTCAAACGCTACTACCTCATTTTCCTTTTTTTTCAAAAGTGGTATACACTTACTTAAGGCATCAGTAAGTTGATTATTCTTACCATAATTATACTTTAAGATAAAATTATATTTTTGCAAAACTGAAATCCACTTTGCATGCCTACTATTTCATTTCTTTCATGTGTTTACACATCTCAAGGTTTTATGGCCAGTAAAGAGTACAAATTCCTTAGCTACC
Source organism: Taxus chinensis (assembly GCA_019776745.2). NCBI lineage: Eukaryota > Viridiplantae > Streptophyta > Pinopsida > Cupressales > Taxaceae > Taxus > Taxus chinensis. The sequence goes on from CM034155.1 coordinate 358,675,631, forward strand.
AAGTAGTGTCTCCAATGCCTTAATGTCTAAAAAATAGCATAAGATTCCACATAATAAGTAGAATATTTCCTCCTGACTTCATTTATCTTTTCATTGAATAATGCTACAAGCCATCCTATTTCACTTAGTAAATCTCCAATCTCGACATGTGTAGCATCGCAATAAACCTCAAAGATCTTGATAAAATATAAAAATACCAAAATAGGTTCCTTTGACACTTTCTTCTAAAAAAATTAAAAATTATTTGTTGGTTCCTTGATCCATACAAACTCCTTCCCCTTTGTATGCTCAGTTATGGGTCCAAAAATGCTACTGAAATTCCTGATGAATTTCTTATAAAAAGTTTCCAATCCATGCAAAATATGAACATAAATCACTTTCCTTGGAATAGGCCATTCAAAAATCACATTCAATTTTTCCTCATCCAACCTCACTTCAACTTGTAAGATGATAAACCACAAAAAAAATATACTTTTATGAAGAATTTTACACTTCTTTAAGTTTCCATACAAACTGTCTTTACATAAAAATTATAACACCAATTTTAGATGTAACAAGTGTTCTTCTAGTTTCTTAGTGAATATCAAAATATTATCAAAAAAGACAGTAAAAAACTTACCATTGTTTTCTCAGAGTACTATTTTCCTTAACCTCATGAATGTACTAGGTGCATTAGATATCCAAAAGGACATCACCATCCAATCGTATAATCCATATTTTTAGTTGAATTTTGTTTTGCATTCATCACCTTCATGTATTTTGATCTAGTAGTACACACTTCACAGGTCAATCTTGCTAAAATATCAGGCTCCCTTTAGCATGTCCATCATATCATCCAATCTTAGAATTGGGAACTTATACATAATTAACATTTTATTTATGTCCCTACTATCCACACACATTTTCCACTCTTCATATATTTTGGGATTCAATAGAACTTGAGTTGCACATGGACTCATGTTTTCTCTCACTAATCTTTTTTTTATTATATCTATCATATTCCTGTTCAACTCCTCAATTTGGGTCAGAATAATTTAGTAGATTTCCTGATTTGGAAGGTTTAATCCTCATAACATATCAATATGGTGTTGTAAATCTCATTTGGAGGTAACCCATCTTGTAGGTCATCTGGTATGACATATTTGTATTATTTTAGTACCTTTTCTACCACAACGGGTTTATTAAAGTCCTCTATTTCCACCTTCTTTGACATCTATGCATAACAACATCCAGCTAATTCCATTTCTATAAGAAACTCTTTTGTGGCCAATAGTCCCTCAGTCTTCTCTTCTTCCTTGAAGAGTAAAATGAAAACCATTACACCATCCTTCAAGAAAGTATATTTATTTTTCCCTCCATCGCATGTAACTTTTCTATCATATTTCCAAGGCCCCACAAGTAATGTATGACATTAATCTATTGGGATAACATCAAACCACACTTCATCCTTGTAGGTATTACAAATTAAAAACTTTATAAGACATATTTTTTCTATGGTTAACTCGCTCCCTTTGTTGAAACATGATATATGATAGGGATATGGGTATTTCTCATGTTTCGGATTGATTTCATCAGCCATCATAGTTCAGACCATATTTTAAAAACTACCACCATCAATAATAATTTTACATACCTTTCCTGTAGAGGTGTACCTTGTTCAAAATATGTTTTTCTGTATCTTATAATAAAGACCATCACCATCCTATTCTTTCTTGTTCCTTGGGAAAATATTCATCCTCCTTATCATGATGGTTTCACCCAAGACTTTAGCAACCTCCATTTCCTTTTCCTCCTCATCTTCAAAAAAAATTACTCATGGTTGTTCTCTTTACCATCTTTCCCATGTAGGATACTGCGGATACTAAAAAGAAATGTGCCCTTATTAACCATATTAGTAACAGGTATAATGTCTTTAGGGGCTATTCACACCCCCTTCTTCATTATAACCTCTTCCCCTCTTAAACGCCCTGCCTCTTTTGTAGTTACCAAAACTGTGACCATAATCATCATTCCCTTCTACATTAGAGGACTCACCTTTTATAGAATCAAATATACTTCTTCATCTCATTGAAGATGATGATGGCCCTCTTTTTAAACTCCTTCTGAAAGTATTCCTATCTTATTATTTTAATGAAAGTTGATAATCATCTCATCTTGTATGGTATAACTCAACCCATTTACATACCTCATAGCCTTATTTTCTTTTGAATTTCCCTGTTACACCTTGATTTACAACTTGTAAAATTCATTAGTATACTCTTTAATGATGACATCCTTCTCTTCTAGGTTTCTAAAACTTAGAAATAGTGTCTGGTCATAATATGATGGAAGAAACATTTCCTTCAACTTCTATACCATTTTATTCCATTTTTAGACGTTTCCCTTTCCTTTCCTTTGTCTTCCATTTTACAAGTGATCCCACTAGATCCACCCATGTTTGGCTAACTTAGTATATTGAAACTTATCCTTCTCCTCTGAGAGGGATTTCCATTCAAATAATTTTTCCATGCAATTAAACCAGTCAATCAACTCATCTGGTCATAACCATCCACCATAATTAGACATTAATCTTGATGACACCATTCTTTCCCTCTAAATATTTCATCAATATTTCCTCAAATTGTCTCTTAAGTAGGGTATTTTCATCTCTCTCATTTTATTATTCATTTCCTCCTTTATTCATTAATTAAAGTACTTATTTAGTATCATTATATGGATTTGCATGCCCATTTATATGTATCCTTCTAAGGAAAGTAACTTCTCCTGCAAGCTTAACGATTTACCTTTGTAGCTCCTACATATTCCTATCTATCTGGGCATAACCTCCCCTCCCACATATAGCCATGCCGATATATGAAAAAGGTAAAAATTAGAAATATAAATGTAATATATTACCTTAACTATTTTCATAAGATTAAAACCTTGCTCTGATGCAAAATTGATGCTGATCTAGATGCAAGAGGTTAAAATACCTCCAAAACATGATATCTCTTAGAATTGCACCTTGTGTTGAGTGATAACAGGTCTTCTAAGTTTGTCTCTCCCTCAGTTCTATAGATACGATGAAAACACGTTAGGGTTATGAGTATCATTATTTTTAGGTGAGTGTTCAGGATTACAAGGTTGGTTCCTTCTTTGGATGTATTCTAAACTGATTTATTGTGCAATTTAAAGGTAAAAAGATGGCTAAAACTGAATTTAAAATGGGGTGATAAAACAAAATTCTAGAGGGATTTCACTGAGTGACATGCATAAAATATGAAGAACAAATTAAAGGAGCATGAACCAATGGGTTTTAGCTCAATCCTAAGGGAAAACACTTTTTTGTTGAAGGGCTAATCATAAAAACAAAGTAGATAACTTACACACAATACTATGAAGAAACACTAATTTTGCAACAAGGTAAGCTAATTAATTTAGGGAATGCAAATTCACAACAGTTAATAAAATAATACACACCACTGCAAAGTATTGGAAAGGAAATAATTAGGTTCTCATTCAAGGGAAAAATTGGCCAAAATGGGCTTTAACACTCAGTACATCCAAAATGCCCTCCTTTGTACTTCACCAAGGCACACAATATTTAACAAAAATATTTACCCCCAACCTTAAAAATAGACTAAGTATAAATACATTTTTATTGTAATTTTAGTCTTTCCAATGAATATATAATAGACAAGGCCTAAAATTACACATGTTGTTACATGAGGGAATAATAGCCTTTTAATTCAAAAATATAGACTTAGTCAAAATTGACTTGGCTTCTCCAATAATACTACATGGAAAGTATGGCAACTTTGGGAAGAATAAGGTAGGTGGGTGAATAATTAAAATTGATATTTTAGTATTTGCTTCCTATGTAAGTCGTCTTTTGCAAGCATGCAATTTATCTTATCTCACAGATGTGACATACATAATTTTATCTTCTTGTGATAAAATACATATTAAAACACCTTGTCTTCTTGTGCAAGTGCCACCTGTGTATGAAATCATGTGCAAATTATGTTGGTGTGATGAGTGCCCCTCCACATTCATAACATATAATTATTTTTCTTTGATAAGGTTCAACCACACTTGTATATTGGAATAGTCTTTGGGAAGGATTAAGGTCAATGGATCCTTAAACATGGTTTCCTCTCATTTTTTATTAAACCTAGCACCTAATACATGTTTAAATTCATGAGCTCATAATCAATTGATTTTCTTCATTTGATTTAATCATGCACCCCTTTTGGAAAAATTAAGGAAAATTTCAGAATATTAAAAATATTTGTGTCTTTTGGTTTGATCATGGAATATATATTCTTTGACTAAGGCCTAGGTGTGATGATTAATTTAAAACCCCAAATTCACGATGAATCAAGCCTCATGATGATGTTGGGGGCTTTAAAATAACTTGAGTAAGGTTAGGGTTTTATTTTCATCATTGATGTTTGTCCTATGAACCACATTGAGTTAGATTAACTCAGCAAGTGATTTAAGGAAATTAAATTCATTTCGAACCTTATCATCTCATTTTTGATGTTCAATTTTCCAGGCCTCCATTATTGAAGGTTTCAAGCCTCTGCGTGAGGCTCTTTTTGTGCTTTCTATGCCCATTTATTTGTGTTATTTGTTCAGTCCTGCGAGGTGGTCACGATGGATGAGATTCTATGATATTTTTTAGGCTCGCAAGCATGTATTTCTCTACTTTGTTTTCTCAAATCTGGCCACCATTTTTGAAAGGGTGAGGTTTTAGGTTCTTTCACCTATGATTCCTTCATTCAAACTAGTTTTCTTGAGCTTTAACTCTACATTTTTTTATAAATCAAAAACCCTTTGTGGGTTATTTTTTTTTCTCTTTGTGATAATTCTTACGAGCTTGAAATGAAGTCATGGGTTCTTTCTTATGTTGTTCCTCTATTGAAGCCCCAATGGTTTCGATGTATTTGCCTATAATGGTGAGTTATTCTTATGCATTTCATGAGCATATGAGAAAATGATAGGTTTGCTTTGGCCATGTAATACTGAAATGGTTTTTTTTATTACTAGTACCTTATTTTCATGATGAAAATGATGATGTTTTCTCCTGTTGAAACTTTTTCTACAAATCTTTACTAGTGTATGGCCATGAAATATGAATGAAACCCCTCTTTTTTGCTATTTTTTTGAAGAAAATTTTCTAGGGTTTCTCTAAAAATCCTTCAAACTTTGTTATGTGTTTCTCAGTTTCATAAATTGGGTAAATATGTAGTTTTAGAGATCGTTTTTGTCCTCCTTTAGTTGAATTAAATAAAACTTTATCTTCATATTTTTTATTTTTAAAACGTATATGTAATTGTAGATGATCTTATGTTAGTCAAATTTGAAAGGAATTTATAGATTTAACTGTAAGAGAACACTTTGCTTTGATAGGGTCTATGTAATCTCAACACTGTATCTTTAAGATACTAGTTCAATAAAATTATTTCCGTCTATTCTCTTTTCTTTCTCAATTGTACCTATAATGATTCTTGAAAGATTGCTCGATAATCTGAAGTTTGAATAATTCTTTGACAATTTTTCTATATTTTAAAAACATAGGTAATATGCTCTATTTCCCTTTTACTGCAACATGTTGTTAGCTTGAGACTTAAAAAATATGTAGATTTGACACTTCTTGAAGATATTAAAATATTTTTGTTTGATGTAATTGAAAGGTCCAATTTAGATTTCTTTGCAGTACTTTATTTCATTTTCAATCTTAAATTTGCAAGATCATAGTAGATTTATTTTCAGATCATCTCCTTTAATTGTTCATTGATGTCCTTGAGATAAATGTAGATGACACTTCTTTATTCCATTTCCTATGACTAGATGAAATGATCTTTTGATTTATACTATTAAAGCTTGATATTTTGATATGCTTTGAAGTACTATGATCTTGAGTCTATTTTAGCATGTTTATACTTGTACTCTATGACTCTCTTGAAACGAAAATCCACTATTTTTCAATTTCACTTTGTATTCTTCTGGGAAACTTTGATGATCCTTTTAATATTCTTGACTGATGAAAATATTGAAATATATCTCTTGTCTCTCTATTACTGCATTTAAAAGGATCACTCCTTCCATGGCATAGTCAAGTTGTAATGGTTTTTCTCATTCAATTTGTTCATATCATTATCTTGGACAACCCTGAATTACTCGAAGTGATCATGTGTCAATATATGTACTCATCCATTCTATTGAATGTGATCACTTTACTTTGAAATCATGATATTTATTTCAACCCCTTCTTTGAATAAAAACTTCTTGCTCCCTTTTATTTGATGTGATAAATTTGATCTTGATGATTGTACCTATTTACTAGCTATACTTTGGACTTTGAATTTTATAGAAAAGATTCATGATCGTACCATGTAATTTGATAAATTTTGGAAATTAAATCATCCATTTTTACCTGTAATCATCTTAAACAAAACTATTAGAAAAATAAAAGCTTATAGCCTCTCTTGCATTTTGTAGTGATTTTCTTTTCTTGTCTATCACGATTATGAGGATATTCCATGTGTTTCTATTTGATAGTACTTCCTGATTCTATATCTAGCAATTTTGATGTTGTTAACTTCCATAATGCCAATGTTGAAACCTTACCCTTGATCCATTTGATTTCACTGTAATTCAAAATAGTAATGTTAATGCATGAATAACTAATGAAGCATTCATTTTTCATTCTTCATGGGCATGTTGTAAATGTACTCAAACCTATATGTTAATGATCATTTCATATAGATCACTATCCATTCAAATGAACTTGTATAACTGTTATAGCAATCTATGACCCTTCTTCAACATGCATCCAAAATCTATTTCTCCTTGATAATTAACTATCGTAAATGCGCCTTCATATTATTTGCGTTCTTTTCTAGAATTGCGATCTCTTTCATGTACAAATGTTTGTCTTTACTTTCATTTTCTTCATTTCTGCAATGTACATAATTATTTTGAGCTACTGTATCTTTTAATGGTAATTGCATTAATGAATTAACAAACTTATTTTATTGCTGCTATTTCATTCAAAGATATTTCATCTCCCATACCTGTACACTTACACAAAATAGTTAAAAAATAAATGCTTAAAGCCTCTCGTCTATCCATGCAATGATTCCCTTCAAAAAAAATTCCGAGAATAGTACATTGATATGTACTTGTCGCTTCTGTATTTATTATTTCATGTAACTTATCTACACTTTTTAGAATATCCACCCGCCTGAAACTTTAATCATAAAAATGAAGAATAACTCGGAGCTCTAACAACATATTTTTTATTTGTTTACAATACCTAGAGCTAGAAGAAGGTGGAGGAGTTGAAGATGAAGATTAAGATAGGAATAAAATCATCAACCCAATCAGGTAATAATGGGTTTCATCTTTCTTGTTTTGTTTACAACTTTATGTGTAGGCATCTTTTAATAAGTTTATATAAGTTACATCCCACAAATTGTGTGGGAAACACTAAATTTATTTATGAATAAATGACATTAATTTATGTAATTGAGTTTTCTATTTATTTATTCATTCATCTTTATGATAAATATTGATTGTGTAATGAACTAAAAAACTCAATACGTAATTAATAACACTTAAACATAAATAAAAAATAATATTCGATGTACCTGTAATAATGTATTCTTCTACATCGTTTTTTTTTTTACTATTCTGTGATGGAATATCCCACATATGTTATGATTCATGCCTTCATTAAGGCTATGCAATAGTCCTTTGAAGCTTCTGTATTGCTTTGCTGAAGATGAATGTGAATGAAAACATAAGTGAGGTGTTGCATTTTGCAACAACACACATAGCTGCAGCTAGCAATCCAATAATCAATTGTAAATCATAACTGAAAACATCATGAAGTGGGTTGTCCCTCTGTAATCTTTGGGTTGTCCATCTTCCCTTTACCTAGGCTTAACGTTTGTGTAAAAATCGTGCACTTATTCCTAAGGGAAATAGAGCATTATCATGACAGAGATGAGTTAGAAAGACTAGCTAAGCAGAAGATAAAAAACTAGAAACTAGTAAAGTGACAACTTGCTTATCCTTATTTCCCCTATTTACATTCATTCCATCAATTCCTTCCATCTGAAATGAAGTTTCAAGTTGCCAATTTTGCATGTGTACAAATATGTCAAAAAAACACACACAACAAATTTTGAAATAAACCAAAAGCTTCAAAATACCTTTCTTCTCAATCCAAAACCCACACTAATATTTTACATTATTATAATTTTCCTTTTATTTCACATTTTCTCTAAAAACCGTAAAAAACTTAGAACGAAAAAACCCCTAAAATTCTAAAAATTACTACTACTAAAACACATCGGATGGGTCCCAAATTTTGCATGCAAAATATGCCTTTGTAAAGTAATGCTCACACAAAATTTTGGTTTATTCTATAGAGCATGAGAAAAGGTATTAAAACTCTAAGACCTAGTAAAAAGCAAAAAATAAATTCAAAGCCAATTTTAAACCTCTAGATTAAGGAAGATTACCCCAAAAATATGCCGAAATAGTTTAAAAAAACTGAATTTTTTTTCCACAACATAATAATAATGAATATATACCAACATGAAATATTTCAAGACGATCCAACTGTCAGATAAAAAGTTATGGACTTCCCAAGTTATGCTCTTGCATTAAATCTTCATGTTTTCTGATATTGTAGTTGGATTTCTGATGAATTAAATGTACGAATATCTTGATCTTTCTAATAAACTTTTCATATTTTTACTATGATAATTATCCCAAACTCATTCCTGGTGGGATTTTATTAGCCGAGTAAGGTCAGCAATATATCAATAGATTGTTGAAATTTATAGTTATTTTGTCTTCACAAAGGTAAATATAATTTTCATCTTAATACTAAGGACTGAGTAGTATTCATTCCCCATTATACCATCATTAAAATGGTTAAACTACAACCCACTTGATAAAACAACAATTTGAAATATAATACCTCTATATTTAGTTTCTGTAAATTTTTTCAACTAAGTGATACTTTGGTTTTTAGTTTGTCACTATGTTATTTATCATCCACAAATGACTGTTACACTATTATAGTTGAAATTTGAGGCCAATGTTAAGCATTGTATAAGTAAAATTGTATCTTGGTAATAATTATTAGTGGTTCTACTAAAACCCCTCAATTTACCTATCATTTTTTTGTAATTAATGATTCCATATAGACTGACATTGTTTTGTTCTATTCTCTTTATGCTCGGTTTTTCATCCTTCCATTGTATCTTTATTTGTAATTACTTACTTTCTATTCTAATAATTTATTGAGAACTCTCTCTTTGAAATAACTGTATGTTTTTCATGATCTATTTTTTTGAATCACAACCATGGTTTATCATGGATCCATGAGGGTGAATTTTTTTTTCCTTGCAACCTTTCCTTATATATTGCACATTATGTTTGGCTAACTATTGAATGTAGCTTACCACTTTGAAGTAATGTATAAATTGGTTCCTCATAATGACATGCAATTTTCAGATGTTGAGCTACTTGGTCATCATGATTATGACCTAGGCCATGATTAGAGTCAAAATTATTTACCATCACCATCACATTATTCATGTGTACATTTTATAAATAGCAACTGGTGTTCAACACCAATATACAATACCATTGAAGGATCCATTTTACATCTAGGAAGTTTATATAAAGACCAATAGATTGCATATTCTACAATTGTGCATCATTATGACCATGTAGGGGATCAAAAGCCACTCAAAGTGGTTATTCAAGGTACATATGGAATTGGTAAATCATATCTAATCAAGTGTATCCTTAATACATTAGCTATCACTCAACATACGGAAAAACATATTACTCCTTGCTCTTGTAGGAGTTACTATTATTAACATATACATGGTAGAACAAAAAAAATTGGCCTTAGATTCCCAATTATAAATGTTCATTCTTTGAAAGGATAAAAATTTGTAGTATTTGAAGAATAAATTAAGCACACACATTACATTCTCATAGATGAGATGAGTTTTATAGGGTCCAAAATTTCTAAAGATATTAATGATCGACTCTAGAAAACATTTCGAGCACATGCAACTGAACCATTTTGCGGTAGACCAATTATACTTGTTGGTGATATTGCTCAACCACCACCTGTAAAGGATGTCCTTATCTATGTCAGTAACATTGCATCATGTTTCTACCTTCTACAGATTCTTGATTTTTTTGAAACTTGTTGTCATTCATTAAAATCATAAATTCTTTACATTTATCTCTACTTACAAGATTCAATTTACATCAATTTCAGGAAACAAAATTGGGAGAAGAATTTGGGACACTTTCAACGTTGTTGTTACCTTATACGTAATGTTTTGACAATATGGAAATGATCCAAAATAGATCCTATTTTAAATAATGTTGAAAAACATTATAAATATTCAACCTTATTTTCATGATTAGGAAACAGTCATGATCGAGAGAAATGCATGCTTTAATAAAGGCCTAAGGGAATCCTTTAAGTTAGAAATCCATTTATCTGCAACAAAAAAATTTGTTCATATGCATTACATGTAAATTCTAAATTTTTTATCTAGGCCCATTACATGAAGCATTGTTGAATATACAACGTGTAAAGGATTAGCTGATGATCAATTAGATAATAAATTCCTTTTATGTGTGGGTCAACGTATTATATTACTATGTAATTTTTACACTGATGATGGATTAGTTAGTGGTTCTCTTCCTACTGTAGAAAACATTATCTATACCACTGGCTCAAAACCGTCGAACTTGCACATGTCTATAATAGTAGAATATGAAAACTATATTGGTCTTACATGAGGACCAAATAAATCCATAAGTAGTTCCCACATTTCCCATGATAACAGGTGATCATAATCATGTTCCACTAAAATGGCTTCAGCACTTACCAATCATAATTCTTAAGGATTAACTTTTCCTAAAACAACAATAGATATTGGGGATGTGAATAAATCATGATTGAATTTCACATCATTATCACGAGTTAATTCTATTGAGACATTTAGGATATCTCAACCATTATCTTTTGAGTGCTTCTCTAAAATCAAAACAAAAAGGTATGTGAAACAAAGACCGCTCAAAGAGAAAGGCCTCAACATGTTGTCTTCAATTAGTAATAACAGGTATATCTCTGCTAACAATAACTAAATTGTATTTTTACATCATTTTCAAGTAAAATGTTTATCATTCAATTGCTTTGCATGAATACTTGTCAAACTAATTATAGAATATATAATTTCCACCAGTGTAGGACACCAACACTAAATGGAGGTCACACACATAATCTAATCATATGTTACATCTATTCCATACAGGATTTGAAATGACCGCCAAGGTTGAAGCCTTCCTTTGAACTTCAAAAATAGTTTATCAACATGTACTTAAATTATATGTATCTAAAATTTCATTCTTTATGCCTCTAAACAATGATTCTAATAATAATATGAATTATTATAGAATCTTCCAATCGCAATTGATCGTCAACACTTTAGATGACTAAATGAATCTTGTATGGATACCAAATCCTACATGATTTACATCATAGTTCCATATAACACACATTTTTACTAATTTAATATATTCAATTACTCCTCCTATATTCCTATCATCCTCTCACAAGCGGCTGGCCCTATCCATCACATACGTTCATGATGGAGGGCACCAAAATTGAACTTGTGACCTCCAGGTTGTATTTTTTCCTCCTACCACTGCACCACAACCAAATTTAGTGATAGCTTTTGAAACAGGTACTTTAGTTTGACCTACGAACCTTCGTGATGTTTAGGTAGATTTCTCACAAGCACCTATGAATGCTTTTTCTAGTTTTATTTGGGATTAAAAACTCTATCCCTATAATATCATGGGGACAAATTGTTAGTAGATTATGAAATGCTAAGAGTAGTGAAAAATGATTTTTCTTATATAACCCATAAATCTATGGAAGAAAAATACATGTAGATATAAATTTGACAACCCTTAAGAAATAATAAAATGATTAGCTTTATTTTTACGAGTTGACACTTATTGCTATAATAATATTTACTAGTGGTCACTCCAAGAGGAGCAAGATTATGCCGTGAATGGGCCATTACGAGTTGCAAATGTAAAGCAAGGTACTTGTTTGGTGTTTGTAATTTTGTAAACTTGGTTGTAAAAAAATATTGCAGTGGTTTACTTTTCATACTGAGGCAATGATAAGTTAAGTAATTGCTTTACATTTCCAATACATATTATGCGTAATGAAATTTAGTATTAAATGATTCCATTTTTTTATTTCTCTTGCATTGCAGGGGTTTTTGTGTTTCCTGTGGAATGAGGGAAGAATGTATTGCTCAAAATAATCTATGCTACAGATACAAACAATGGTATGGGATTGGGAGAAACATATTAATTTTAAAAGTTCTAACAATGTTAAAGTAATATAAATGTAGGGACAATGTATATATTGAGCAGTAATGGAAGATATCATTTGTAATATGTATTTGAAATGTATGACTGATAGAATGTAACATATGGTAAATAAATAAGAGGGAAAAGTAGTTATATGAAATACTATACAACAATCAGTTAAGGAGGATATTGGCTTGTTTAGTTTTGAAATTGTTTAAAGTGATGCATACTAATAAAACACAGTTTCAAAGTTGATTAAGTGCATGATTTAAAAAAGAAATATAGAGGTGGCACATTTGTACATGCTAGCCAATAACTCCAATGTCATCAACCATTGCAAGCTACATTTAGTATGTAATGAAAATGTTTTCTTTGCAAAGAATGGTAGATATATATTCATGTTACAAAATTCTTGATATACATATCTAAAGGCTTAGAAAGCTATACATTGTATGTAAGTTCTTATTTATGTGATGCTTTTATACTGACATGCATAGAATTAGGAAGCATGTGGTGTTCATTTGTAATTATTTGTATTAAGTATGATTTTCTCGTGCTAGTTGTGCCTTGGACTATCATATTGAGGGGTGATAAGGTGGGCTTTGCAGATGCATGTTTGATTATTATTTGGAGTGCTCAACGTTATTCTACCGATAAATTGTAGGAATTTTTAATATGGGGATTTATTGTTAGAATGGTTTTATTGGTGATATGGATAGCTTCTATGAAATCTAGCCTTGATTCTCATAGTGTGTTGTTTGCCAAATAGTTTGTGGCCAACTGTGAGTAAGATAAAATCCACGCTTTCCATTTAGTTTTAGGTCACTATTGTTGAGGGTTCCTATTAGGTATAGGCACAAGGACAAGTCCCACTCGTCCATATGTAGTAGTTTTGTTTTTGACATGTCTACTTTAAAGCTATTTGTATCAGTGTTGTAGTTAGTAGGAGATGCATGTTCTATATGGCAACACTGATATGTTGGTAGAAATAGATCCCTGTTATGGGTTAAGGTTTCTTTGCATATGCTTATGTCATCCAGAATATGATGAAAGGGTTTTTATAGCAAGAGCTTTGTGAAACAGAAGTGCTCGTATCCTGTCGTGCCAATAGTACGAGTGATTGCAGTGTGGGGAAATAATATAACAACTACCTTTTTTATCTCTATTTTCATTTATTTATTTTCCGTTGTTTATGATATGACCATGATCTTGCACATTATATCAAGTTTTAGGGTTTTAAGAATGTTTGTTTTATCATGTATGTAAAAAAAAAATGTTGAAAGTAATCTTTGTAGTGGCTAGCGTTATAGAATATAATTTTTTTTAATCCACAGAGAGAGTTATAAATGTATGGCTACATACTGATAGCAATTTTTTTTGTAACACATGGCATGTTTCCTGTGCACCTATAACTTGGTCAGTATTTGTTTCAGAAAATAGCTTACTGTATGCAGTCTTACAATGCTTTGAGTTTCAGTCATATTTTCTATCATTACTAACATGTGGTGGTTTTTCAGTTTGTTTTAGCTATGTTTGTAGCTATATATTTCAAAATTGAATGATCTCTCTGAGAGGAGAAAGATCACGCTGTGAATGGGCCATTAGAAGTTGGGAATGTAATGTAAGGTACCTCTTTGGTGTTTGTAGTTTTGTAAAGTTGGTTGTAAAAAAATATCACAGTGGTTTATATTTCATACAGAGGTGCTGACAAGTTCAATAAGTGCTTTACATTGCCAATACACATTATACGTAATGAATTTTAGTATTAAATGATTCCCTTTTTTAATTTCTCTTGTATTGCAGGTGCTTTTGTGTTTCTTGTGGAACGGGGGAAGAGTGTATTTCTCAGAATAATCTATGCTACAGATACAAACAATGGTATGGGATTGGGAGAAACATATTAATTTTTAAAATTCTAACAATGTTAAAGTAATGTAAATGTAGGAAAATGTATATATTAAGCAACAATGGAAGATAGCATTTGTAATATGTATTTGAAATGTATGACTGACATACTGTAACATATGGTAAAGAAATAAGAGGGAAAATTACTCATATGAAATCTTGTACAACAATCAGTTAAGGAGGATATTGGCTTGTTTAATTTGGAAATTTTTTAAAGTGATGTATACTAATAAAGCACAATTTAAAGGTTGATTAAGTGCATGATTTAAAATAGAAATATAGAGTCGGCACATTTGGACATGCTAGCAAGAAACTCCAATGTCATCAACCATTGCAAGCTACATTCAATATGTAATGCAAATGTTTTCTTTGCAGAGAATGGTAGATATATATGCACGTTACAAAATTCTTGGTATACATATCTGAAAGCTAAGAGAGCTATACATTATATGTAGGTTCTTATTTATGTGATGGTTTTATACTAACATGCATAGAATTAGGAAGCATGTGGCATCCACTTGTAATTTTATGTATTAAGTATGATTTTCAGGTGCTAGCTATGCCTTGGACTATCATGTAGAGGGGTGATAAGGTGGGCTTTGCAGATGCATGTTTGATTATTATTTGGAGTGCTCGACGTTATTTAACTGATTAATTGCAGGCATTTGTAATATGGGGAATTATGGTTATAATGGTTGTATTGGTGATATGGGTAGCTTCTATGAAATCTAGGCTTGATTCTCATAGTGTGTTGTTCGCCAAGTAGTTTGTGGCCAACTATGACTAAGATAAAATCTAGGCTTGCCAATTAGTTTTAGGTCACTATTGTTGAGGGTTCCTATTAGGTATAGGCGCGAGAATAGTTCCCACTGGTCCATATGTAGTAGTTTTGTTTTTGACATTTCTACTACTTAAAGCTAGTTGTATCAGTGTTGTAGTTAGTATGAGGTGCACGTTATATATGCCAACACTGACAAAATTCCTCGTATCCTGTCGACCCAATAGTACAACTGATTGCAGTGTGGGTAAATAATATAACAACTACCTTTTTATCTCTATTTCCAATGATTTATTTTCCATTTTTTATGATATGACCATGATCTTGTACATTCAATTAAGTTTTAGGGTTCTAAGAATGTATGTTTTATCATGTACGAAGAAAAAAATGCTGAAAGTAATCCTTGTAGTGGCTAGCGTTGCAAAATATACTTATTTTTTTAACCCATAGAGAGAGTTATAAATGTACGACTACATACTGATAGCGATATTTTCAGTAACATGTGGCATGTTTCATGTGCATCTATAGCTTGGTTAGTATTTGTTTTGGAAAAAAGCTTACTGTATGTAGTCTTCACAGTGCTTTGACTTATAGTGGTATTTTTTATCCTTACTAACATGTGGTGGTTTTTCGGTTTTCCTTAACTATGTTTGTAGCTATATATTTCAAAATTGAATCATCTGAAACAACTCGTTGGAACATTATGAGTTGGAGTATAGTTCGGTTCCCCATGTATGTTTTGGCACAGTGTGGAGATGCCTTTGTTTACGAAAAGTAACATATGTTTTCAAAATCTGAGCACATTTGATTCTATCGACGATAAGGAGGCCTCAAGCTATCCAAAATTTAGACAATTTTTATTTGCCTTCCTCCAAAATAACCAGATCGTGCTTACCGGCCAATTGAAAACAACCAATTATACACAATTTAGAAAATCCAAATGCTTTAAAACCAAATACATAGAAATTTTGACTAAAACCTTACTTGATATAAATCGACATAGGAAATTGGAGAAAATAGTTGCCTAATAAGCTCGAGAAAGTTATTGCGATGTCGAGAATTCTTTTGGTTTCATGAGAGAGTTCCTTTGGTGTCTCATGGTTTTCAAAGCCCCGCCCATGTTAGTATTCACGTCATCCTTCCAATCAAGAAATACTTAATAAATATAATCAACCTGTGTAAGATGAAGTATCAGGGGAGCATATTTTTACTTTGCGATGACTTATCCACACACCTTCCGTCGGTATTTGTTGATGGCCTTCACGTATTATTCTCTTACATGAGGGTGACAATTCGTCATATACACGCAGTTTTGAGCGCCGAACCACACACATTAGTTTGAGACTATGTAAACAAGGCAGTAGAGGTAGTGAGGTAGCAGTGGTCAGTGAGGTAGGAGGCCAACGAACAGAAATGGAAAGAAATGAAAGATGCCGCAAAAGAATGATGGGACAACCAAAATGGGTGAAGTAAAAGCTTCATGCTGATAGGTGTAAGAGTGGCACACCAGGGCTAACTAAATTTATTTGGAAGAGAAAAAATGAAACATCTCAAATAGGAGAGCATCATCATAATACACCTCGAACAATAGACACACCTTTGTGTTGCTCCTGAAAGAGCAAGTCTATGCCTGAAGGGTCATTAATGGAAAGGGGCATTAGCGGAAGTGATAGGAGTAGACCGAAATCAAGAAATGGAGATATTTCATTCCTTTTTCCACTCAACCAGATTTGAAGACATAATTTATGTATTTAAATCCTATGAATACGTGATCTTGTGTCTTGAATAGGCATCCAAAATTACATTATAGTACCAGGGATGAATTAAAGGTTAGGAGCACCCTAGGCAATAAATGAAGTAGATGCCCCTCTTCAAATTTTAGTTAAGAATTTTTCCTCGTCAAATAAATAAATAAAAGCTATGTACATTATTGTACATTATAATTTTCATAAGGGTCATAATTAATCACTAATTTAGAGAAATTGGTATAGAAAAGGAAAAAAAACATCCTATAAAATTATCAAATAAGAACAAATAATAATCTGTGGATGGAGAGAATTAATTTGAGGTAGCATCCATAATCTTGTGAAGAGTGGTATTTGGACCAAAATTACTAATTCCTGCATAAAAAGAGACATTTCCCACCAAAACATTAGTAATAGAGAATTAAATAATTTTTCGTACAATTATACTCGTCTTTAATAGCTATACTAGTGACATTATAAACAATACACGAACATTTTCTGAGAAAAAATTGCACACTTGAATTGTTTAGAGCTACATTAGAGAATGGGTAACAATACCAACAAAATTGTATGAGCTTAAGAAGATGTATTGTTATTTTTAATTGTAAAAATATTATAGTACATTTTATGTGTATGCGGAATATATATTACTTTATAATAATATCAATGCAAGGGTCAATTAATATAGACTTCAGGGAAAAACATTAATGTTGAGTTCCAATAATAGTTAAAAAATATTGAAAATATTTACATTTAAGCGCCCCCTGATTGCTTGCGCCCTAAACAGTTGCCTAGTTTGCCTAGGGCTTAGTCCCCCCCTAGATAATACAAGGATAGCCAAGGTTGAGGTGTCACGTTGTTTTATATTTTCTTTAATTGTCATTGGCATACCTTTTTTCATGTCTGCTACAGAAATATATAAACACATTTGACATGCAATGATCGTTGGTTGTTTATTTGTTTTGTTCAAATATTATCAGGCTTGGAGGTGGATATTGTATGCACAATAAGTGAATATAAAGCGACCAGAAACAACAATGCTTCCTCTTCCATCATTCGCACCGAAAAAACCATGGTTCCGATTTCATTCAACCATGCAGCCTGCACATTCAATGGTTTTCCCCACCCATAATGATTTTTCATCAATGCAGGTTGCCACGTTTGTACCACAGAGCCCTACAAATTGTAGAAGCAAATCCGTAAACCCACTGTCAGGAGATTCCATTATCCGTGCAATACCAATGGACAAGACGTTTCCAAAATAAGTGGGATCCAATGTTGTTACTACACTCCTGGTTGACAAAAAAAAAAACGGGCAAGAAAGATGTTTTTAAAGATGCACCTGTAGTTGGTGTTAGGTATATTGCACTCCCGGCTCCATTAATTATACATGGAGTATATCTCTAACATTAATGATGAGGGCGCGCATGGTATGCATAATATCCACGCATGTTCCGTCTTTGAGGACCTTGTAGGCACACCTGTTGTCCTGTCTGGCAAGGATGATGCATCTGCTATCCTGGTGTTGCCACGCTTTATTACCTATTCTGTAATCTCCCTTTAATAACACAACACTTTCAAAGGCTCGATCTTGTCCCGATTCAATTCCTTTATCAAATTCCCACCCAATCGCAGGCTCTGCGAAACCAGACTCTCAATCAAGCCCGTTGTCCTGCCCACCAATTCAATTAGCCTATCTATTACAAATCTGTGCACAATCTTTAATAAAAAATGCATCCAAGTTATGAATTCGTGGTTTAGCTTTGAGCATCCCGATGTCATTATTATAACAATATGTAATACTTGACAAAATTAAACAAGAATAAGTAAATTAGAGAATGTAAATAGGAATGTAACAGCACCAACTCCTGCAGGCTAGCTTCAAAAAAAGGATTTCCATACGAGGAGGAATAAGTAAATTAAGATAGTTGGGAGGACTCTTCAATCAAATGATTCCGACTGCAAATCATCGTATGTGTATGGTATTAATTATTGTTATGCGAAGCCTAAATATCTTTAGCTGGTTGAATATATGTCTGTCATGGTTAATTTTAGATTAGCCATTCAATGTTACTCACGGGCGAGGAGCAATTTGAAGTCCAAATCAGAATAGTATTGATACATGATTTCAACATTAACAACAAAATATTAATACATTGCCACATTTTCTATTGTTTCATTCCAAAGACAACATTGAAATGTGATCATTTTACGAAGTCATTCGAATGAATTTGACTGTGCTCATTTTACCCATTTTGTTTATCAACACAACTAAGAAATCCAAGAAGCAATTGCAACGATGAACATCAGAGCAAATAAATTTACATATTTGACTGGTAATATTAACTTTTGGGCATAATTAAACATGTTATGAATATGAAGTGCTGCAAATCGTAGAGGAAGTCCCTGCTTAAAGACTAATAACAAGGTTTTTTATTATAGTTTGAGACATTAATCATGATGTTGGCCGCATAAGCCAAATCATCTATTTATTTACTAAGTAATACTAATAGTATGGAGGATGATGCTGAGATATATTCAGAAGCCACAAGAACAAAGAAACAAACCGTCCATTGTTTTGGCCAGTATATATCCATGGGCTGACGTGTTGACAAATGTAAAGGCAAACAAACTGATGCAGGTCTAAGAAAGAAAACAAGGAATGAAGGCACACCTGTACTGCAATGTCAAAGCTCTTAGAAATCATGTTGCACTGGCGAAAGCAAGGCAGGAACAAGAAAATTGGGACCTGGCAGTATCCGAGTTGGGCAAAGATAAACCAAACAAGAAAACACATAACCTAAATTAAACCGAGGAAGGTCGAGCTGGTGCAGTAGCGACAGGTGGCACTGGCGGGATGATAAAAATGTTGTCGGACATGGATGACAAGCAGCTTAAGCTGCAGGGCGTAGTCGTAAGGATCCAACCCGACATAGAACACGCCTCCGGCGTAATAAGGATTCTTGAGCATATTGAAAGATCCTTTATCTACGTTTTTTCCACGCACAAACAATTCACGTATTGTAGGGAAATTTAAATGTCGGCTTATAATCTCCTCGTGTCTGTTATAAATACCGTCTAACCATTATCATTGTTAATCTTAGTTAATATGGAAATTTTGCGGGAAGCAATGTAATAGGGATTTGAAAAAAACATGACTACATCAAATGGCCATATATCCTTACCGTGCCTCAAGCTTGTGCCTCTCGTGATGTTTTTTATTGTATTGTACAAGATCTCTTTTAGGATGAATTTGTTTGTTTAACTATCGAATGTTAAAACTTCGATATCTTCAACCTCTTTCGCTCTATCCAGTTAGGTTGTTAACTGGATCATATTCTATATGTTTTGGTTGCATAATTTTTTAAAAGATATTTTCTTGATGATAAGGTTTTTAACTGGTTGATCTAGAATATTTATTGAAAAATTGTATGCAACCAATCTCCTTATTGTTTTTTTCTGCCTGTGTTAGTAGGTATACTTGCTTACAATGAAAGTAGATTGGTTGTAAGCCTATGTAATTTAAACAATACAAGTATATTTCATTTTTCAGGCCAAAGTAATTTTATCATAAATATGGTGATCGACATATGTTGGAAAAATTACACTCAAGGATTGAATGAATTGTATGATTGTATTAGTTTCATATGCCATTAGGAATAATCGAGCCTTGACTAACATTAATCATTGCAATTGATGTGATAAGGTTCGTTGGCCTCAAATTTATAGCATTCACTAACTCATTGAAGGAACCACAATTGCCACCTTTCCAACATCATCTCAAACATGAATACAAAATGGAGAAATCCTCCACAACGTACAAATACTAATTAATAAAATGCATTTAAGAATTTCAATCTCATGGAGGGACATTATTAGCAAGGTAAGAATGAAAATAGGTTTGTTGAAGAATCCCCCAAAGACATGAAATCTGTTATAATCATATTTTTTTCCATTTTAAGATAGGTAATTGTAGGTAAATGTTGGAATATTTTGTATGTTATAAGAATATTTAATAGACATAGGTAAATGTAAATGACGTTGGTAAAATATGTAAATGTAAATACTTTTGCCATGTAAAAGACGTAGGTGAATGTAAAAGGTGATCTGCCTTATATTTTTATGAGGCAATTTTGCATTTGATTATACTGGTTAATTTAGGTGCTTGGCCTCTCTAGATTCATCAATTCCATGATAAAAGACTTGCAATGGTCGACGGAATACGCATGAGTTTGTCATTACGAATATATTTAAGGTGTTGTTTTCTTAAATTTGGTCAAATTATTACATTAACAAAAAAATCAATATAAGATGGTTACAATTACAAATAAAAAAAATACAATAGAAATCATGGTCCAATATTCATGTCTAAGAGAGGGAAAAAAATCATTAAATAATTCTACTATTTGAATAAAGTATCTCTAAAGATATAGAAAAAGAAATAATAATTCTACTATTTGATAGTCTTAGATCCTGAATCCAATAAAATATGCGTTGCCTTATAAATTTGGACCATGTTATATGTGTATGTGGTTTTCTGAGGTTTTTGAATTATGTTATTTGGAAGAAAGAATTTATATGCTCCTTGTTGGGCATTCTATTATACACCATGTTCAACTTAATTAAGATAATGTTACAACTTTAATTATGTATGTAACTCCGCTTTGTTTCCATATACACTGATGCGAGATCGTAAATAAAAATGCAGTTGAAGGGTTTCTAGTTAGAGGGATACCATCCCTCTATCAAAATCAATTTCCCCTTAACCGACATGCACTCGCTAAAGAAGGGATCTAAGTTAGGAATTTTTGGAATGGAAGGGATTCTATTGCACCTGCCCTGCATTGGATCCTATACCATTATCCCATAAACGAGTGAAGTTTTTTGATCCTTCCACGAGTTGCCCCTTTCTTAACGAAGTTCCTGAAGCACCATGATGCACTGGTCAGAGGTTCCTCTTGTTTTTTGTTGCTCATAGAACCAGGACCTCTTCATCAGAGACCTCTCTAATTCAAGGGCCTAAACATTCAACGAAAATTGCATGAGGGATTTTGGGGATAAGCTACATCTCTAATTCAAGGGCCTAAACTAGATGATACCCATTTTTAATTTTAAGTTGAATGGCATTAAATTTTTGAAGCATGGTTGCTAATCTCAATTGGTTTCAAATTGAATTACCTAATTTAATTTGATTTTTTCAAAATTTTCAGAGTAGTCCAATTTTGTTAGGGAGGATTTTAAATGCTAAGAAAAAATGCAAATAAAACTTAAAACTAAAACCCTAAACAAAAAGTGTCTAAAACTAAAATGAAAACCTAACAATCTTGCAAACTACAATGAGCACATAAGTAGTATAAGTGATACAAAGATTAAAAAAATGACCATATATCACTGATTGTTGACGATAGCTACAAAGGTCGGCCATAGTAGAAAAAATAAGAGAAGTACATCAAAGAAGAGTGTCCATGACACAATAATGCAAATTTTTATCAACCGATGAGTACCTTCCTCAGAGTCATTATTCATAGTTGCAGCCTGCAAGGCATGTGTTCCTGGCTATAAGGCACATGTTCATGTGTTGAGGGATCAAGTGGATACAATAGACTCGTAAAGCGTTTATAGTGGATTTAGTAAGTTTTGCATTTTAGGTATATATATATATATATATAATTTTACCGTATTAAGTCTATGATATTTCTTTATAGTTTTGATTTATTTTGATTTATTTAATGTTTCTTAAATAAACAAATACATAATTCTTTACCCATTTCCATCTACATTTTCATTACATCTCATGGATTGATATGGGGTGTGTGGGTGTAAAGAGGGTTACAACTTACTATATAACTCATGCCCACGTGTTGTCTATATAGAGTCGGACAAAAACAAACTCCTTGCATAATTTGCACAAAATGGGTTTGTTGAAATGGCTTTTAAAACTACTTGGAAAATTCATTCACACTTTTTTCCAAGATCATTCCATATGTGTGAAAATTAAATCTTTTCATCAGGACATCAAAAATCATCAAACCATAACGGAAATATGTTATGTGGTAGGCATGTAAACATAATTTGGCAGCGTACACAGAGCATGTGAACTATTTAAGAAACTGTGTCGACGAGATGTAGTTTTGTGGACTATAATAAATACATGATATGCACAAAATGGTTTCATTGAAAAGGTTGAAACTTTTGAGTAAATGCATAGACGGTAGGTGTAAAGAAAAACTCCACAACCTTTGTCATCTTACTTTCAAACCACTCCTAAATCGTCCTAAAATGGTAGTTTTAGAATAGGGTATGGATATCCATCAAAATATAATGAGAAGCATATTTTGGTCAAATATTATAGTTGTTAATGCTTGTGTGGAAATGTATATAAAATATTAATGCTCACCAAAATAGGAGGAAAAATTAGAAATGTATTTTAAAGTGCAGGTTTTCAGGGACATTTTTTCCCACATTTTTTCCCTATGGCCTTTTCAAATGACCGTTATCCTGGTAACCTACACCTACGAGAAGACATAAACATACATGCGAAACATCATGAGGCATAATTTTTTTTCATAAAAGGAAATCAACATGTACCCAGCCTAATTGGTTTCAAGTATACATAAGATATGCGAGAAATGGGCCAGTTAAAAAGGCCTTAGACCCTTATCCGATGACAACCATGACCGACCCAATCTATCAAACTAGCACCCAACTTGACCAACCACATACACCAGCCATGTTAACTATTTGACAAGAAGTCTTCAAAAAAACTCATCTCATGAAATGCAATGATAATACTACATTTACAAAAACGGGATTGTGTAAAAGGGCTTCAAAACTTTTAAATGTCAAAACTTGTGCTTGGTGCATGAAACACTAAAATGGGTGTTTTACACAGGGTATGGAAACTTATGAACACTACAAAAACATAATTCACTTATCATACTTTGTAAAATTCGTCGATCAAATGCATTATTTTTAGGAGTGTGCCTACAATACCTTTTACAGTTCTCTGCCATAAACACATATGCACCTCTTCTCCACAAATCATATAATAAAATCCCACTGCCCTGAGTGTATTTTCTTTACCTGCAACAAAATCCTTCATTGATACTCACAATCATGTTTTACATCTTTTCATAGTTTCCCTTGTTTTCCACCTTCTTCAAACATTGCACACCATTAACTGAAACACATCCCCGCATATTTTTCTCCCTTTGGTAAAAAAATTCCTTCATATTAATCCTTATTAGCATATTCATCACACTAATTTTATGCGATTGCTATTTTTAAATACTCTTATACCATTTTTGTAAGGCCCTCTAAAAATGCCCACTCGAGACCAAAGAAAAACCTAGGTTTATCTAGAAAAATTATGGAACATTTTTTTTTAAAAGGCGAGTCCACACACAGGATTCAAAACTATAGTTGTTACAATAATATAACAATGAAAATTACATTTAATAAATAACATTTTCCGTTCTAACAAATATTGAAAAACACATTACAATTTAATGAGTGAAATAATCAAACCATAGTTTTAAATTTCCCTTAGGGGTTAATTTAATAAATAATTAAATGAACACTATAGTTAAATATTCCTTAGTTAAATTTTTGAGGGTTAAAGGGCCAGAACAAATCAAATGCCCAAGGTATTTAATTCCACAAGGTCTAAACAATAAACAAGGTTCTTATTTACATGGTGTTAGGAAAAACATTCCCTTACCCCATAAGGTGACCCCTTAAAGGTCAACCCATGCTTTTGAAATAAACATTTAAGTTAAAAGGGGGTAATTTCCCACTTACCCACTCTCAGACTCATCTTTGCATTTCAACTTGATTTTTCGCACTTAAAGTTTCCTGAAAACATTTCCATTATATAGAAAATTTCTTCCCCTTTCTAATGATATAAAGAAGTCCTAACTCCTCATATTTCTCAAGTTATGGGCCAACGGGTGTTGGGAGGAAATTGTTTGCAATAACGGGCTTGCGAGCATGGGAAAGAAATTTTTCCCAAAGGCGGGCCTGCGGGCTAGGGGAATAAATTTTTCCCAAAGGCAACCTGCAGGCCTGGGGAATAAATGTTTCCCAAGGGCGGGCCTATGGGCCCAGGTAAGTCCTTTCACCCGGGGAAAGTCGCGGGCCGACAGAGTGGGGTAGAAATTTTAGTGCTTTTCCCTTTTGGCAAAAGCCACAATTTATAACCGCATGCCCATTAGCCCGTGGTGGGGTTTCACGCCAAAAGAAGAAAATCTAAACCTAAGGCCGCTAAGGACACGTGCAAAAAATTTAAATCAACGCGGGAAGGCATGTCGCTGGAGGCACATAGGATTTTTAGCCTTTTATAGAAAAAGTAAGTTTTTTTAAGAAGAGGCACATCTCCCCCAATGCCCAGAGACGTCATGCGTCATGCCTAAAAATTAAAAATGGGAAATGGACCGGTGGAGGAAACTTTAAAATTTTGGCTTTTGAAGGAAAAGCGCTAAGGTTGAAAAAGTACCTTCACCTCCGTCGGTGCCTAAACGTGCCACGTGTCAGAACAGTAGTGACTTGCGGGGAGGCGGGTGGCGGGGTGACTTAGGAAAAGTTTTCCCAACTTACAAAAAGGAACGTTCACAAATGCGGGCCCACGCACCCGTGGAGATTCTTAACCAAAAGAGAAGAATGTGGGGATGCGGGGCAGTAAAGTAGTTTTCTCCAATTTTCCAAAAGGAAAATTTGAAGGTGTGGGCCCACGAACCCGCATAAGGACTTCTTTTCAAAGGTGAATGATGTGGAGTGGCGATGCCATAGAGGAAACTTAAGTAAAAGTTAAATTGTGAACTTAGAAAGTTTTTCCTACCCCAAGGGAAAAATAAGGGTTGTGGAGCCATGGAAAACTTTGTGAATTTTTGCATTTTTGCAAAAAGTGCCATAAGTAACCTCCGGGCCTGTGGATCCGATTTGCAAATTTTTCCTTTTTTAACAGTTAGTATTTTTTTAAACCAAAATGAAGTAAAAACCTTCAAATGGCCATAACTTTTGACTGGAATATTAGTTTTGGGAAAACAAGGACTTTTTGGAAAGGGAATGAACTTATCTTTGTACAAGAAGCATAAAATCTCATTTTTGACAAATGTAGATGGGTGAATTTTATGAAAACATCCTCCCTGCCATTAAAATTGAACTGAACCTTTTTCAATTTTCATAATTGATCAAATCCGCCATTCTTTGTTCCTCAACCTATCAATAGACATGGAGAATCACACTTGGAAATATTTAGATTGGATTAAAAGGATTAATTGATAAGGGTTGAAGCTATATTTTCCTTTATCTGCAAAGGCTTTTTTCTTTCCTGAATCCCAATTAGAGAAGTTATGTATAAAATTCTTAAGCAATACAAACTATTTTAAGGTTCATTTTGTTTTTATTTAACTTATTTTAATGTTTTATCTTCTCTTTCATCAATGCAGGTTGTTCAGTATATTTTTCTAATATTTATTTTGCAGGTTCATTGTGAAACAAAAAAATATTTTCGTATTTAAAAAAAATATATTAAACTATTTAATTTTTCATAATTAAAACATTTAAATTCATTCCATTCTAGTTTTACAATGTTTATATTTCATTCAAACAATGTGTGAAAGCCATAATGCATTTCAATTTTCAAAACTATCATTCAAAACACAGAGTATGTAATATTTCACAATACATATATCAACATTCAAATAGAGAGTTTGCAATACATTACAATCAATAGATTTCAAACAAGAGAAATACCATGTTGTAGAAAATGAAACACTTCTATTAAACTGAAATAATTCTCTTTACAACTTCCTTTACATTCATCGAAAGAGAGATTACAAAATATATCTTTCTCTTTCTTTTCACAACTTACATATACAAAAAATAGAGTAGCTCCTTTCACCACAAACATTATTACAAAGGCATCCACCTTAAAGTGGGAAATTTTTACAATAAGAAAACCAAAGAAGGACTACGAAATTTGTCTTCAAAACAGCTCCAGTACATCAACAAGAAAGATATCCGCCATGATTCAAATTGGTCACAACAAAAAAAAGGGGGAAAGGAAATGCTCTCCACCCAAACAATAATTCAAATGAAGGGGAGAATCCATCCTCTTCATTATCCCCCAAGCCCCAACCACATCACAAAGAAAGATGGATTCAACACATGGAAAAAAAAGTGGCTTCCACATTCACAAAACATATTTCACATTCATAACGTGCAATCAAAATAATGCAGTTATAGTCACAAGTAGGACAATAACAAAATATACAAGGCCTAATCTTACAAAGGCCAAAAGAGAAAGATCTATGGGGGAATCTTCTTATACATGCTAATGGAGAATGGGTGACCACCTTAAACACCTGCCAATATATTCATCTCAAACCCCTACATACTATTATGCCTCCCCCAAAAGTAAGAAATGCATGATATTTCTTCTCCAAGGTGGAACTCCCAACCCAAAATCCCTCCACAATTAAATATTATGCCTCCCCAAAAAATATCCCAATAGTTTTCTCCTACACCACACCTATGCAATCTACCGAACCAACCAACAAACATACCGAACATTCAAAAACTTTCACATATGCACAATATAGAAAAGAATAATTTTACAAGATTCAAGCTCCTACCTCTCCATGATAGAGCTTGATCAAAAATTCAATAGCAAGCTTTTTCCAATCCACAAGCATTCAAAAATCTCTAGCTCTCTCTAATTGCAAGAGCACCAAAAAAATGAAGTAACCCCCAAACAAGCCAAACAGTTCGAATAAATAGCAAAGGGAGAGAGGAGGATGTGGTGGCTCCATGTCTAATGCCACATCATTCATCATCAACTCCACATAACAAGTCAACTTCAAAATCCAAAGCATAATCAATAAGTGGGTGAATAAATTGAAATTTTACTTACACACACAAACCAGGTCCACATGCCTTAAAAACCAATATTAATTTCATGTAAGAAGATACAATTAAAACTTATAATTCATCCTCCCCAAATTCATAATAAGGGCTAGTTGTGACCCTCCAACCCATAGGTAGGGTTGTTGTAACCATTAAAGAGGTGTAGGACAAGTTTAAATTCTCCCACAAGCCTCTAAAATCAGCCCCTAAGGACATATCCAAATTTCAAAAGGGAACAATGAAGTGTTTCACACTCCAAGTTACTTACACATACTTACAACACATAATCCAAGAACCATCAACTCTAATAAATACACACATGGGAACCCCTAGAAACAATCACACACCTACACATAACAAATACAAATTACCATGGTGACCCTTTTCAAATTCATCTAGAATTCTAATGTAGTTGGTCTCCAATCCCCCGATGTTTGTTGTGACATGTTTACCTGCAAAACACAAATACCTCCTTCGGCCTCATGGACACATAAAAAAATCCAAAAAAAATATAAAATATAACTTCTAAATCATCTATACATGAATCAAAACATTAGCAAGGTAAATAACAGTATCATTTACAATTCCATCAATAATCACATGATCACAAGATTAGTTCAATTTTCTATGTCTACACAATATGAAAAAATATCACATGTCTGAAAAACATATATAATTAAAACCATGTTAACAACATCACAATATTAGTATAACATGTCTCCAATAATCCACATGCATCATATATGAATCAAAATCAACAAAAGTCCATGATCTCAAATGTTTAACATCAAACCAACTCAAAAGATGCAATAATGTCCCTAAATATAGTCAACAGTATCATAATCAATACCAAAAGGTGTCGATGGGAAGTGGCCACTACATCCCCCTCCCTTTAGACTCAACTTCCTCCTAGAAGTCACTCGAACGGGTGTGGAAACTGAACTCGTAATAATTATAGCATTCTCCCATGTAGTCGCAGTCTCATCATATCTGTCCCACTGCACCTGGACCTTGTCAATCTCTCTACCTCGAAGGCCCAAGGTATTGTGCTCTATAATGCAGACATGATTCACCATCACCTACCTTTGATCTTACACCTGCAATGAGATCTAATCTAGTACATGAGAAGGATTTTCAATATATCTCCTAAGCACTGAAACATTAAACACATCATGGATGTGAGACAAGCTAGGTGGAAATGCTAGATGGTAGGCCAAAGGGCCAATACGCTCCAAGATCTTAAAGGGGCAAACAATTCTAGGAGCTAACTTAGAACCTTTTCCGGAACATATAGGGTTCTTATGTGGCTTGACACGTAGGAACACCTTCATGCCCACATCAAAACTACAATCGGTCCTATGCTTATCTGTATACTTCTTCTTCATGTCCTATGCCTCCTGTAGTTTTTGTCTGATCATAACCACCTCTTTCTCCATGTCCTATAGTAAAGTTGGTCCAAGATAAACCCTATCCTCTAACCTGTCCCAACTAAGAAGTATTCTGCACTATCTGCCATACAAATCCTAAAAAGGAACCATGCCTATCAAACTCTGAAAACTATTGTTGTAGGAAAACTCCACCAAGTACAAGTAATCCTCCCATACTGATTGGTGATCCATAACATACATCCTAAGCATGTCCTCTAAGATCTGATTCACCCAATCAGTATCTCCATCTATCTCAGGATGATACGCTGTGCTGAAATTGATCTTAGTCCTGAGGGCATTCTACATGGTAGTCCAAAAGTGGGAAGTATACGGAGGATCGCGGTCACAAATAATCTTCCATGGAATCTCATGCAATCTAAAAATATCATCTAGATATACCTATGCCACTGCACAAGCTACATAGGCTGTCTTCACCAAATAAAAATGAGTCACTTTTTTCAATTTATCCACGGTGACCATGATGGCATTGTGGTGGTATCTCAACATTTGTAGCCCACTAATGAAGTCCATGGAAATGGTGTCCCACTTCCACTCTGGTATAGCTTGAGGAAAGAGAAGGCCAACTAGATGTTGATGCTCGGCCTTCACTTTCTGACACTCTAAACATTGTGACACAAACTGAGCCACATCTCTACAAAGTCCCATCCATTGATACAACTGTCTCAAAGTGGTGTGCATCTTCTTCACCCCGAGATGGGCTGAAAAGGTTACACAATGTGCCTCTATGAATATGTTCTGCCTCAAGCCTCTGTCTCTAGGAACATAAATCCAACCTCTGTGCCTAAGAAGCCCATCATCCTCTAATGGAAAACCATTAAAATTCCCCTCAAAGGGTTTATGAGACTCAATCTCTGCTCTAGCTACAATGTAGAAATTATCATGAGGAAGTTGGTGAAAAATCCTACTCCACAAATATTTTCCCATTGAAGTGGCCATAACCACATGTCTCAACCTATTGAGAGTGTTTGTAACAAATTCTCCTTCCCCTTCACATGCTCTATCTCCATATCATACTCACAAAGAAACTCCATCTAACGCTTCTGACAAGGGTTGAGATTGTGTTGCGTGAAGAGGTGGAAAAGGCTTAAGTGATCAGTCTTGAGTGTGAATCTCCAGCCAAGAAGGAAGTGTCTCTAACGAATAAAGGTATGCACAACTGCTGTAAGCTAAAGATCATGAGTCTGATAATTGAGATCATTTCCCTTGAGTTTTTGAGACTCAAAAGAAACTACTCTGCCCTCCTACATCAACACACCTCCAACTCCTGCTAAGGAAACATCCATGCATATGAAGAACTCACCATGTGGATCTGGTACTGTAAGAATAGGCACTGTCGTGAGGAATTCCTTCAGTATCTTGAAGGCCTGTTCACATCTGTTTGACCAAAAAAACTTCTTCCCTTTCTGCTGAAGGGAAGTGATGGGGTACACAACCCGAGACAAGTACTACACAAATCTCCTGTAATATCCTACTAAACCCATGAATTTACACACTATGTCACACTAGTAGGTGTTGGCCAATCCATAATAGCTCGAATCTTGGAAGGATCGACTGCGATACCTTCCCTAGAAATAATGTGGCCCATATACTCCATCTCTGTCTAAAATAACACAAACTTCTCCAAGTTCCCGTAAAGTTGTTGTTCACGAAGACACTGTAGAACCTAGCGAAGGTTCCCCTCGTGCTCCTCATGTGTAAATGAGTAAATCACAATGTAATCAAGGAAGATGAGCATGAAGCAATCCAAGAATGTCATGAACACCCCATTCAACAAGCTCATAAACATTACAGGGGCATTTTTCAAAACAAAAGGCACCACTGTGAACTCATAGTGGCCATATCTCGTACAGAAGGCGGTCTTAGGATTATCTACCCTGTAATCCTTAGCTGATGATAACCTAACTTAAGGTATATCTTGGAGAAAACTGTGGCTCCCTTCATCTAATCAAACAAATCATCAATGTGTAGAAGGGGGTTATGATTTTTTATCGTTACTTTGTTCAGCTAGCGGTAATCAATAAAAAAACCACAGAGATCTATCCTTATTCTTCACAAATGTCACTGGTGCACCCCAAGGGGATACACTAGGATGGATTAGGCCTTTGTCGAGAAGGACCTATAGCTGCAACTTGAGCTCGCAGAGATCATGGGTGGTCATCTCATAAGGTGCTTGTGAGATAAGCTCTTCTCTCGGAACAAGATCTATGTGAAAATCTATCTCACGTGGGGCTAGTAACCTCGTTAGGTCCCCTAGAAAGATATTAGAAAAATCTCTCAAGATGGGATAGTCATCAAGTGATGGTCCACTAAACTCATCCTATGATTTGTTACTAACTGTAATAGCAGACATCTTGCAACCCCGTCGTACACACCGCTTAAGATGCATAGTGGAGACGGTGTGAATGGAAACATGTTTCCTAACCCCTGTTGTCAATGAATCAACTCCTAGATCATATACACATGATATAGTCTTATGGTAGCATTTCACTCTGGTTTTGTGTGTAAAAAAGTAGTCTATGCCCAAGATGACTCCATACGAACCCAACGAAAGGATACAAAGACCTGAGGTAGTGGTGAAGGGTCCCAATTGAACTACACACTCCTTAACTAAGGAGTCAACAGATATCTTGGCTCTAGAAGCCATCTATACGTCCCAACTAAGACCCTGTCTAACTGCTACCAACCTGCATCGCTCTACTAAAGATGGTGCGATAAAAGAATCAGAAGATCCAGAATAAAACAAAATGGAGGTAGGAATACCACCAATGCTACCTGTCAGGTCAATCATGGTACTTTGATGCTCAACCTAGTGATTCTTGACCGCTACATAGATCTGATGACTATGCCCCATGTCACCAATAGTAGGCTCTGAGATTTGTGTCTTACCCTTGTTACTAGGGTTTTGTGGGTAGTATCTCCAAAAATGTCTAGTAAAACAACAACCAAAATAACTGCCCAGTCCTCTCCCATAAGTAGCAGCTCCATCTGACACTCTATAGGTTTGTACTGTGGATCTTGACAATCTGGCTATGGACTTCTGAGGTCTCTATTAGAAATCTCCTACTGAATGAGCTATCAGTGCACCCTGTGTCCTAATGGGACCCCTAGGAGGAGGCCCCATAGTTCGTTCCCTTTGTGCATCAAATCTCTATGGAGGCCTATAAGGTGGGTGTGTCTACTGCTGCTACTGTGGCCTAAAAAATGACTATAATGAACCCTATCCACCACAAGGAGGAGGAGTTGACCCCCTCGATCTGTTTTCCTACATATGCTGGATGTGGCTCCATTCTTTATCTCTACCCTGTTGTGTCTTTCCCCTAGTCTCCTCTACTATATATGCCTTCTCAATGGCCTCGGCTAATATTTGTGGATAGTGGATATGCATCACACCTCCAATGTCTTGATTCAGGCCCCGGATGAACCTGTGGATCTGTACCTTCTCATCCTGTAGGTAATAAACATACTGGAGTAGGTCTATAGATTGACTCTCATACTTAGCTATTGTCAAATATTCCTACCGGAAGTCATAAAACTCATCTATCCTCTACTGAATGAACCTCTGTGATAGGTACTTACTCCTGAACCACTCCTCAAATATCTCTCATGTAACCATATCTGAATCAACATGGAGCTTCTGCTCCTCGGTCCTCCACTAGACACCTGATCCATCCCTCATAAGATGGATCGCAACAAGATTTTTCATGTTGCTAGTACAAGGGAAGAGCTTGAAGCACCCGCTCAAGGTCACCAACCAGGCCTCTACCTGAAATCCACCTATGTCAGGTCAGAAGAATGAGATGGTCATATCTTCATGATCTCCTTGATATGGTCTGTATCTATATTCTAGTTACCCCTAGACATATCTACATGCTCATCTCTAAGCCTAGGTCTACGAGACCTATCCTTGTGCCCTAAAATCCAGTCTCCCTATTCCCTATGTGGTGACTCTGCTCTTCCTGAATCTACGTGGGAGTTCTATGTCTTGTGCTCCTCGCTATGTCGAGGAGATGCATGTGCCTCAACATATGTCTCCCTGTCATGTCTAGACGAATGTCCTCCCGTGAACCCTCCGTGTAAAGCGACATTAACGTCCTAGAGCATTTGTAAAATTTGAGGTAGGATAGCTGCTATGACATGTTTTGGCAGTGGTAAGTCTAAGTCTATATGAAAAGACCCATCGTCTAGTTTGCACCTCCTTCATGGAACAAGGCAAGAGTTAGTTCATTATTCTAGGTTTTATTTAGTATTCCATATTTACTAAAATATGTAATTTTCAAACAAAATGTTTTTTCTGGATTTAAATGTGTGCTAGGTTTAATATTGCACTAGGTTTAATGTTCATTTCTCAATTTTTTTTATAGTGTGCCCAAGGGTCCAAGATTTGAACCCACGAATTTGATACCAAGTGTAACACCCGGTGAAAACGCCCACTCGAGACCCAAGGAAAACCTAGGTTTAGCTAGAAAAATTATGGAATAATTTTTTTGAAAGGCGAGTCCACACACAAGCTTCAAAACTAGAGTTGTTACGATAATATAACAAGGAGAATTATATTTAATAAATAAACTTTTCCATTATAACAAATATTCAAAACCACATTATAATTTAATGAGTAAAATAATCCAACCATAGTTTTAAATTTCCCGTAGGGGTTGATTTAATAACTAATTAAATTAACACTATAGTTAAATATTCCTTAGTTAAATTTTTGAGGGTTAAAGGGCCAAAAAAAATCAAATACTCAATGTATTTAATTCCATAAGGTCTTAACAATAAACAAAGTTCTTATTTACATGGGGTTAGGAAATACATTCCCTTAACCCAGAAGGTGACCCCTTAAAGGTCAACCCATGCTTTTGAAATAAACATTTAAGTTAAAACTAGGTAATTTCCCACTTACCCACTCTCAAAATCATCTTTTCATTTCAACTTGATTTTTTCCACTTAAAGTTTCCTAAAAACATTTCCATTATGTAGGAAATTTCTTCCCCTTTCCAATGATATAAAGAAGTCCTCCTGACTCCTCATATTTCTCAAGTTATGTGGCGGTGGGCCTTGGGAGGAAATTTTTCCCAAACACGGGTCTGTGGGCGTGGGGAAGAAATCTTTCGCAAAGGCAGACCTGTGGGCCTGGGCAAGAAATTTTTCCCAAAGGTGGCCTGCAGGCTTGGGGAAGAAATTTTTCCTAAGGGCGGGCCTGTGGGCCCATGTAAGGCCTTTCGGTCGGGGAAAGTTGCGGACCCGCAAAGTAGGGAAGAAAACTTAGCACTTTGCCCTTTTGGAAAAAAGGGCAATTTACACCCACTCGCCCACAAGCCTATGGTGGGGTATTGTGCCAAAAGAAGACAACTTAAAACTAAGGCCGCCAAGGACACATGTCCAAAATGTAAATTGATGTGGGAAGGCAGGTCACCGGAGGTAGTTAGGATTTTTAGCCTTTTATAGAAAAATAAAAAAGTTTTAACAAGAACCACACCTCCGACAACACCCAGAGATGTCACGTGTCATTCCTAAAAATTTCAAGTGGGAAACATACCGGTGGGGGAAAATTTTAAATTTTTTATTTTGAAGGAAAATCGCTAAGGTTGAAAAATTACCCATGCCTCTGTCGGTGCCTAAAGGTGCCACGTGTCAAAACAACAATGACTTGCAGGGAGGTGGCCGACAAGGCGACTTAGGAAATTTTTTCCCAAATTACAAAAAGTAATGTTTACAAATTCAGGCCCAGGCACCTGCAAAGATACTTAATCAAAAGAGAATAATGCGGGGATGCAGGGCTGCAGAATTTTTTTTGCCAATTTTACAAAAGGAAAATTTGAAGGTGCGGGCCTGTGAACCCGTGGAAGGATGTTTTTCCAAAGGTGAAGGATGTAGGGTGGTGAGGCGGTGGAGGAAACTTAAGAAAAAGTTAAATTTCAAACTTAGAAACATTTTCCAACCCCAAGGGAAAAATTGGGGTTGCAGAGCCGAGGAATACTTTGTGACTTTTTTACATTTTTTCAAAAAGTGCCATAAGTAACCTTTAGGACAGAGGATCCAATTTGCAAAATTTTCCTTTTTTAACAGTTAGTTTTTTTTTTAACCAAAATGAAGTAAAAAACTTCAGATGGCCATAAATTTTGACTAGAAGCTTAGTTTTGGGAAAACGAGGACTTTTTGGAAAGGGCCCAAACTCCTCTTTACATAGGAATCATAAAATATCATTTTTGACAAAATTAAATGGGTGAATGTTATGAAAATGTCCTCCATGCCATTAAAAGTGAACTGAACTTTTTTAAATTTTTGGAATTGATCAAATCCGCCATTCTTTCTTCCTCAACATGTCAACAGACATGAAGAATCACACTTTGAAAGATTTAGATTGGATTGAAATGATTAATTTATTAGGGTTGAGGTTTCAATTGAAGCTAAATTTTCCTTTATTTGCAAAGGTTTCTTTCTTTCCTGAAGCCCAATTAGAGAAGTTTTGTATAAGATTCTTAAGAAATATAAACTATTTTAAGGTTCGTTTTGTTCTTCTTTAACTTGTTTTAGTGTTTTATCTTATCTTTCATCAATGTCGGTTGTTTTGTATATTTTTATAATATTTTTTTGTAGGTTTACAGTGAAACAAAATAACATCTACATATTTCAAAAACAGAGATTAAACTATATCATTTGTCATACGTAAAACGTTTAAGTTCATTCCATTCTAGTTTTACAATGTTTATCTTTTCTTCAAACAATGCGTGAAAACCAGAATGTAGTTTGTATTTTCAAAATGTGCCATTCAAAACATAAAGAATGTAATATTTCATAATACATATATCAACATTCAAACAGAGAGTTTGCAATACATTGCAATCAATATATTTCAAAAAAGAGGAATACCATGATGTAGAAAATGAAACACTTCTATTAAAATGAAATAATTCTCTTTACAACTTCCTCTACATTCATCAAAAGATAGATTACAAAATATATCTTTCTCTTTCTTTCCACAAATTACATGTCCAAAAACTAGAGTAGCTCCTTTTACCACAAACATTATTACAAATTCATCCACTTAAAGTGAAAATTTATTACAATAAGGAACCCAAAGAAGGACTGTGAAATTTTTCTTCAAATACAGCTCCAGTACAACAACAAGATAGATATCCACCATGATTCAAATTGGTCACAACAAATAAAAGTGGAGAAGCAATGCTCTCCACCCAACCAAGAATTCCAATGAAGAGAAGAATTCATCCTCTTCATTGGCCCCTGAGCCCCAACCACATCACAATGAAAGATAGATTCATCACATGGCAACAAAACAGGATTCCACATTCATAACACAGTCAAAAAATAATGAAGTTACAGTCACAAGAAGGATAATAACAAAATATACAAGGCCTCATCTTACAAAGGCAAAAAGAGCAAGATCTATGGGGGAAGCTAGTTATACCTCCCAATGGGGAATGGGTGACCACATTAAAAACCCACGAGTATATTCATCTCAAACCTCTACATACTCTTATGACTCCCCCAAGTACCTCTTATGCCTCCCCCAAAAGTAAGAAATGCAACCTATTTCTTGTCCAAGGTGGAACACCCAACCCAAAATCCCTCCACAATTAACTCTTATGCCTCCCCAAATTTCTTATGTATCCCCACAAAATATCCCCATAGTCTTCTCCTACACCATACCTAGGAAATCTACCCAACCAACCAACAAACATACCAAACATTCAACAACATTGACATATGCACAACATAGAAAATAAAACTTTTACAAGAGTCAAGCTCCTACCTCTCCATGATAGAGTTTGATCAAATATTCAACAACAAGATTTTTCCAATCCAAAGAGTCCAAATGCTCCAAAAATCCACAAACATTCAAAAATATCTAGCTCTCTACAATTGCAAGAGCACCAAAAAAATGAAGTAACCCCCAAACAACCCAAAGAGTTTGAATAAATAGAAAAGGTAGAGAGGAGGATGAGGTGGATCAATGTAGGATGCCACATCACTCATCCTCAACTCCACCTCAGAATTCAACATCAAACTCCAAAGCATAATCAATAAGTGGGTGAATAAAATGACATTTTACTTACACACACAAACCAAGTCCACACCCCTTAAGGACCAAAATTAATTTCATGTAATAAGGTGTAATTAAAACTTACAATTTGTCCTACCCAAATACATAATAAGGGCTAATTTTGACCCTCCAACCCATAGGTAGGGTTGTTGTAACAATTTAAGATGTGTAGAACAAGTTTAACTTGTCCCACAAGTCTCCAAAATCATCCTCTAAGGACATATCCAAATTTCAAAAGGGAACGGTGGAGTGTTTCACACTCCAAGTTACTTACACATACTTACAACACATAATACAAGAGCCATCAAATCTAATAAATAAATTATTTTGACCCATTTTAAATTAATTTAACAACATGATTACACACTAACCTTGACACAAATAAATAAATAATAAATGGAACATACATCACTAAATAAACACATACTAAAATTAACTAAAGGAACTAAATAAAAGTATACACATAACCCCTTTGGTCACATTTAAAGGTGATCCCCCCATGGGAACCCCTAGTAACAATCAAACACATAACAAATACATGTTGCCATGGTGACCCTTGTCGAATTCATCTAGAATTCCAATGTGGTTGGTCTCAAATCCCCAAATGTTTGTTGTGACATGTTTACTTAGAAAACAAAAATACCTCCTTCGGCCTCATGGCCACATACAAACATCCAAAATAAATATAAAATATAACTCCAAAATCATCGATACATGAATAAAAACACCACCAAGGTAAATAACAATATCATTTACAATTCCATCAATAACCACATGATCACAATATTAGTTCAATTTTCTATGTCTACACAATATGAAAAAATATCACATGTCTGAATAAAATATATAATTATAAAAATGTTAACAACATAAAAGTATCAGTATAACATGTTTCCAATAATCCACATGCATCATATATGAATCAAAATCAACAAAATTCCATGATCTCAAATGTCTAACATCATACCAAATCAAAAGCTCTAATAATGTCCATAAATATAGTCAACAATATCATAATTAATAACAAAAGGTGGCAAAGGGAAGTAGGCACTACATCCCCCTCCCCTTAAACTTGAATTCCTCCTGGAATTCACTTGAACAAGTGTGGAAACTGAAATCATAACAATGTAGCATCCTTCCATGTAGTGGAAGTCTTATCATATGTATCCCACTGCACCTACACCAGGTCAATCTCTCTTCCTCGAAGGCCCAGGTTCCTGCTCTCTATAATGTAGATGTGCTCAACCATCACTTGCCCCTGATCCTACACTTGTAATGAGGTCCAATCTAGCACATGAGAAGGATCTGTAATATATCTCCTAAGCACTAAAAAATGAAACACACAATGGATGTGAGACAAGCTAGGTGGCAATGCTAGACGGTAGGCAAAAGGGTCAATACACTCCAAGATCTCAAAGGGGCCCACGCATCTAGGAGAGAACTTAGAACCTTTTCCAAAATGGATAGGGCTCTTATGTGTCCTGACACGTAGGAACATGCTCATGCCCACATAAAAACTATGATCGGTCCTATGCTTTTCTGTATACTTCTTATTCCTGTCCTGTGCCTCTTGTAGTCTCTATCTGATCATAACCACCTGGTACTCCATGTCCTATAGTAAAGCTGGTCCAAGAGAAACTCTGACCTCTAACCTATCCCAACTAAGAGGTGTCCTACACTCTTTGCCATAGAAAGCTTGCAAAGGAGCCATGCCTATCAAACTACGAAAACTATTTTTGTAGGAAAAATCCACCAAGTACAGGTGCTCCTCCCATCTCGACTAGCGATCCATAACATACATCCTAAGCATGTCTTCTGAGATCTAATTCACTCACTCAGTTTTTCCATCTATCTTAGGATGATACACTATGCTAAAATTGATCTTAGTCCCGAGACCATGCTACATGGTAGTCCAAAAGTGGAACGTATACAAACGATCGCGGTCACAAATAGTGTTGCGCAGAATATCGTGCAACCTAAAAATATCATCTAGATATACTTTTTCCATTACACTAGCTGTATAGGTGGTCTTCACTGGAGAAAAATAAGCCACATTTTTCAATTTATCCATGGTGACCATGATGGCATTGTAGTGGTATCTCGACATTGGTAGCCCAAAAATGAAGCCCATGGAAATGGTGTCCCACTTCCACTCTAGTATAGCATAAGGAAAGTGTTAGTGCAAAATCACAGCACCCCTGGACGCACATCAGGCTTCTAGGTTGATGTTCAGGCATCCAGTGTGATTGCACAACATGGAAACCTCTCTCCAAGCGTGGGACTTGTAAAACCGAGAGAGGAATCTCCAGAGAAGGCTGGTTCCTGCTCCTAAACTACCTGCCACAAGCTATTCCAGTGCAGGCAAGCTAATCTAATCCTAATCTAACCATGCCAAGGAGACAGAGAGAGAGAGAGAAAGGAAAAACAGCAAAAGCCTACACTAAAACGGTGATACACCAGAGAAGGAGAATGTTGGACATCTATCAAAACTGCCATGGGACAAAGAGAGGTGAGCAATGGGAAGGATGGACAGATGCATCACAGGCCCAAGGATAGATTTCACACAGAAAATGTCCCAAAACTCCATGAACACAGCTCCAGACCTGCAATGAACATTCAAACATGCGCAAATACCTGCAATGAAGAGAGGCAAGAAGAAAACAAGTAAAAACGAGAAAGGATGGACAGATGCATCACAAAACACGTTTTGTTGCTTCAGAAGTTTGCACAGAACAGCATTCCATTAGTAAAAGGCAAAAAACGCCATTACAGAGTAGGGAGGAGGTTCGAACTCCATTTTCAACCCTAGAGAAGAAAAGAAGGGAGGGCAGAGCAGAAAGAATGAACAACCTCTTTGTTATGAGCCAAATCTAGCTTTTACATTGCATGGGTCGAGCCCAGGGGACAGAAAACGTGGGAAAACGTGCAAGCCCATTCCTCATTGACTGCAGATGCATTAAATCAGCATGGAGGATCTTACCAACCCATACCCTGTCATTTTTAGCGATTTTGGAGGAGAAAGCGACCCATTTCTATTAATTTGGCCACTAAAATGTCACTTCTGGCCATGCAGAAGAAGAATGCGACCCATTAGCATTAAAACGGGTTGTTGAAAGGTCACTTCTGGCCATTACCACACGTCAGAGGCATTTCTTAATTTTCACTCTCCAGACTGCACCAAAACTCAAGATTGATCCCAGAATCATGTAGAGGATTTCACTAGCTTTCCGTTGATATAAGGAACATGCAAATCCGAGCTCTGGATCAAAAGATACGACGATTTGAAGAAAACAGGCAAAAATGGATTTGAAAAGCTTTTCCCGCGCTTCGCCACCTTGATGACACGTGTCAGGTGTTGATTGGATGAGCAAGGTCTTCAGCCTGTCGGGTTCGGGATTCTCCTATGCATTTGCATCGGGTTTGGGAGGTGGCTCGACATATGTTTGATGCTCGTGTTTTCCCGAAACCCGCTTCCGCCAGATTATCCAAATTTTCCTTTGTTGTCGGGCTTTTCGACCCCTCTGACATGTTCTTGCCTTTGGACACGTGGCAGCTTCTCGTTGGCCCTGGCTGACGCTTTTAAAACTTGCCCTTTGACTTATTTGACCTTTTTTCCTGAGACACGTGGCGGCTTCTGATTGGTCCTCGGCTGATTCGGCTCCTTCGCGTACTTCGCCTCCGTTTGTCCCAGATGTTCCATTTGATTTTGGGCCCTTTGTGCTCATTTCGGCCGGTTCGGGCATTTCGCGTCCATTTGTCCCAGACGTCCCATTTGATTTTGGACCCTCTGGACATTTTTCGCCCGGTTCGGCCGGTTCGCGCCTTTTCGGCCATCTTAACCCAAGCAGTTAGTCGATTTTCTCTCGGTCGAACCGGCATTTTGCGCCCGCCACGTACTTCTGGCACATTTGTCCCATTTTCTTTTGGACTGTCTGTGCTCATTTCGACCGATCCGGCCGGTTCGGGCCTTTTTGTCCCATTTGTCCCAAATGCTACCTTGAGCAGGACTTAGCCAATTTTCACACCTTTTCCTGGATCAACCTATTTGCCTTTCTGCAACCTTTTTTTGCATTTTCTCAGAGCTTGCTCTTTTCCTCTCAGACAGGGTACTTAGAAAATATTTGAGGGGACTCTAGCAACATGATTTTTGGCCCCGAATCAATCAATTTTCCCGGGACTTGAATATTCTGATGCCTGTTATCAAAATTACCCTAGGGGGGTGAATTTTGGATAACAATTTGGCGACTCAGTGGGGTCATCTTCCTACTAGATGAAAAGACCAGTAGCCTGAAGCAATCCATTGGGCATGGAGTCATAAGCAAGCCTGAAAACTGATCTGAACCTTGAAAATCTCCCTCTGAGCCACTTGGAAACCCATTGAACCTGGAGTGTCTTCACCAAGATGCCACTGAAATGAACTGTGCAAGAGCAGAACCAGCAACACCAAAACTATGTACAAAACTGAAAATCATACATGCCCCAAATGGAACATGCAGAGTGTGCATAAGCACTTCTTCTGCTGAAAGAAAACCTAGCTACGCTACTCTAACTGGAAG
This sequence comes from Taxus chinensis, assembly GCA_019776745.2. NCBI lineage: Eukaryota > Viridiplantae > Streptophyta > Pinopsida > Cupressales > Taxaceae > Taxus > Taxus chinensis. The sequence continues at coordinate 358,717,456 of CM034155.1, forward strand.
CAAAGGCAAGCTAAACAAACCCTGCAACTGGTTGTGAGAAATAGCTTCCTTTCTTCAAAATTGGCAGCCATGTAATTGATTTGGCACTGATCATGGCTGTTTGGATGGATGGAAAATCAACAAGAAGCTGGTCTTCTATCCAAATCATCAAGGTATCAACTGAAAAATCCAATACCTCTTTTAGTTGCTCTGCATTTGGATTGGAGAGGTATGGCAGCTGATCCTTGGTACTTTGTAGCTCTTCCTCATGTTCAGAAGCAAGCATGACTGGTTGTGGCTTCTCCCTTGACTCCAATGAAGCCAAATACCTGATTGGGCAAGGTCTGATCCGTTTGACATGCCCATAGCTCTGATTTTCAATTCCAAGAATGGAGTCTTCTTGTAGACCCACCTGAATGGATGTCGTGGAAGAAATGGTAGGACCCTTCTGCCCTTTCTCTTCCTCCGATGAAGAACATGGAAGATTTAAATCGTCCAATTTTGGTTCCAAAGGGCTGCTATAAGATGCAGGCTCCTGCAAATGTGTGCTCTCCTTCATGGCAGCAGGCTCTGGTGTTTGGAATGTGGATGTTGAAAGAGAGAAGGGTGAAAGCTCAACCGGCTCTTCTCCATCAAAACAGTCCTCCAAAACTGACAGGTAAACTGCCTCATTGCTGTCCTGCTGCTCGTTTTCAACTTCCTCCATGGTGTCCTCTTGATCTGTAACTTGACCACCATGGTTTCCTTCACTCTCCAATATTGAGTTTGAGAGATCAAATTCCTTTTCAGTGCTAGAACTTGAGAGAGATGAAGTGGAAAGAAGAATTGAAGGTTCTTTTGTAACCTGCTTTGTGCTCAAAGCCCTTGGATCTGCGTTTTTCTCCTCCACAGCTAGATTGTGCTCCTCTTCTTTTGGTTTTGGAGCGGCTTCTCCTCCCTCCAATTTTTGAAGGCAATCTTGCTCTTGATTGAACTTCTTCTCCAGCATGAAGTTTGTCAAGTCAAACTCTTCAATCTGCTGCTCTAGAGGACAAGTTGGGGCTGCAAGATCTTCTTCTTCTGCTGCAACAAAATCAGTCCTGACCACCATTTGTTCTCTAACCCTAGCTTCTTCTGTAGGATTGACCATCAAGGGGATCTTTGTCATCCCAAATTTGGCAGCCCAAACCTTCAAGCTGTCTGTCATTTCTTTTCTGTTTGGCTCTTCCTCTTGCTGTCCTTGATGACTGATTTTTACAATTTCTTCTTTCCCACATGGAATTGGGAATGCAAGAGGAGGGATGGGTTGTAACTCAGCTGATTTTACAATTTTTTGTGGTGGTGGAGGCAGTGAAACCTCTTGTTTCTTTGGAGGAGGGTATTTCTGTTAGGTGAGGGGATGACTGTTTGGAAGGGAAAAGGAAAGAAGAATCGAGATGGGGTGGAATACTAGGGGGTGGAGAAATGGATTCAATATTTGGGAGAGCAGATGAGGAGTTTAAATGAGATGATGCTGCTTGAGTAATGGAAAGAGAAAAACCAGATGATGGTATAGAACTTACCCATTGACAAGGTTGTTCAACAACAAGTCTGTAGGCCTCTATTTCTGCTGTCCATTGTGCAAGCAAAGGCAACATTGCAATCATGAAGTCAAGCTTCTCCTGAGGGCTGTAATGCCTTGGAAAAGGTCCCACCCATGGACAGGGTGCTCCATAACCGATTCCAAAAGCTTTCATTTGTGCTTGAGCCCTGGACTGCACCATCCCCTCCTCCATCTTTTGGATTTTCTCCAATAGACCAGCATCTTGCATCTGATGGTCTTCATTGTATGCACACCCTTGCTCTTGGGAAGCTTCATTGCCAAACTGACTTTGGCACTGCTGTTCATATGAGTATGCATGCTGATCTGGAGGATTTGTAAAATGCTGTTGGAGGATTTGGAAAACGTGTTGGACTGAATATACTGCTGTTGTAAATGTGAGTTCCATGATGGAAATGAAGTCATGGTTGCACAACTTCATGGAATGGAAAAGAATGAAAGGGATGGAAAGAAAGATGAATGAAAAATGGATGGAAATGAATGGAAAGGAAGGTCTGCAACTTCAGAGATGGGTTGTTGACCAGATGGAGTCGCCAGATGTGTTTGCAAGTGCCTCCAAAGGCTGAAATCTTCACAGGAACACATCAACCTGCAAAAGATGAAGTGAAAGACCTCTAAGGTCCCACCAGGCGTGCCAAAATTGTTGAGTGCAAAATCACAGCACCCCTGGATGCACATCAGGCTTCTAGGTTGATGTTCAGGCATCCAGTGTGATTGCACAACATGGAAACCTCTCTCCAAGTGTGGTACTTGTAAAACTGAGAGAGGAATCTCCAGTTAAGGCTAGTTCCTGCTCCTAAACTACCTGCCACAAGCTATTCAAGTGCAGGCAAGCTAATCTAATCCTAATCTAACCATGCCAAGGAGACAGAGAGAGAGAGAGAAAGGAAAAACAGTAAAATCCTACACTAAAACGGTGATACACCAGAGAAGGAGAATGTTGGACATCTATCAAAACTGCCATGGGACAAAGAGAGGTGAGCAATGGGAAGGATGGACAGATGCATCACAGGCCCAAGGATAGATTTCACACAGAAAATGTCCCAAAACTCCATGAACACAGCTCCAGACCTGCAATGAACATTCAAACATGCACAAATACCTGCAATGAAGAGAGGTAAGAAGAAAACAAGCAAAAACGAGAAAGGATGGACAGATGCATCACAAAACACGTTTTGTTGCTTCAGAAGTTTGCACAGAACATCATTCCATTAGTAAAAGGCAAAACGCCATTACAGAGCAAGGGAGGAGGTTCGAACTCCATTTTCAACCCTAGAGAAGAAAAGAAGGGAGGGCAGAGCAGAAAGAATGAACAACCTCTTTGTTATGAGCCAAATCTGGCTTTTACATTGCATGGGTCGAGCCCAGGGGACAGAAAACGTGGGAAAACGTGCAAGCCCATTCCTCATTGACTGCAGATGCATTAAATCAGCATGGAGGATCTTACCAACCCATACCCTGTCATTTTGAGCGATTTTGGAGGAGAATGCGACCCATTTGTATTAATTTGGCCGCTAAAATGTCACTTCTGGCCATGCAGAAGAAGAATGCGACCCATTAGCATTAAAACGGGTTGTTGAAAGGTCACTTCTGGCCATTACCACACGTCAGAGTCATTTCTTGATTTTCTCTCTTCAGACTGCACCAAAACTCGAGATTGATCCCAGAATCATGTAGAGGATTTCACTAGCTTTCCGTTGATATAAGGAACATGCAAATCTGAGCTCTGGATCAAAAGATACGACGATTTGAAGAAAACAGGCAAAAATGGATTTGAAAAGCTTTTCCCGCGCTTCGCCACCTTGATGACACGTGTCAGGTGTTGATTGGATGAGCAAGGTCTTCAGCCTGTCAGGTTCGGGATTCTCCTATGCATTTGCATCGGGTTTGGGAGGTGGCTCGACATATGTTTGATGCTCGTGTTTTCCCGAAACCCGCTTCCGCCAGATTATCCAAATTTTCCTTTGTTGTCGGGCTTTCCGACCCCTCCGACATGTTCTTGCCTTTGGACACGTGGCAGTTTTCTCGTTGGCCCTGGCTGACCCTTTTAAAACTTGCCCTTTGACTTACCCCTTTGACCTTTTTTCCTGAGACACGTGGCGGCATTTCTGATTGGTCCTCGGCTGATTCAGCTCCTTCGCGTACTTCGCCTCTCATTTGTCCCGGTTCGCGCCTTTTTGGGCCGATTGTCCGATTTTCCACAGGCGTCTTTCTCAGCAGTTAGCCAATTTTTTCCTCTCGGTCAAACCGGCATTTCCGCGTACTTTTGTCCCAGATGTCCCTGTTGCTTTGCGGGCTGTTGTGACTTCGGCCGAGCCGGCCGGTTCGGGCCTTTTTGGCCCTTTGTGCTCATTTCGGCCGGGACTTAGAAAATATTTGAGGGGACTCTAGCAACATGATTTTTGGCCCCGAATCAATCAATTTTCCTGGGACTTGAATATTCTGATGCATGTTATCAAAATTACCCTGGGGGGGTCGAATGATACATCTGTATCAAAGTGGCATGCATGTTCTTCACCTCGGGATGGGCTGAATAGGGTAAATGATGTGCCTCTGTCAAGATGTCCTGCCTCAAGCCTCTATCTCTGGGAACATAAATCCATCCTTTGTGCCTAGAAGGCCATCTTCCTCTAATGAAAAACCATTAAACTTCCCCTTAAGGGGTTTTTAAGACTCGATCTCTTCTCTAGCTGTAATGTAGAAACTGTCATGAGGAAGTTTCTGAAGAATTCTAGTCCACAAATATGTGCCCACTAAAGTGTCCATAACCACATGTCTCCACCTGATGAGAGCATATGTAACCACATTCTCCTTCCCCTTCACATGCTCTATCTCCATATCATAATCACAAAGCAATCATCATAGGCATCAACGCTAGCATCAGTTTCTGAGTTAGTATTGTGCGCATCGAAAAGGTCCTCACAATTTCTCTCTCCAATTTTTATGTACACCATCTTTTTCTCATTGACAAAAATTTGTGGTAGTTTTTCAATATATTGATATTTTCTACAATAGTATAGTATATAATTTGCAATTGGTAATAACTATTTCTTACCAAAAAAATCATGTTTTATATACTAAATTGGATTTTAACCTATCCATGAAAGTCGATTCAACAAGAACAATTAATTTATTTACGCATTGTGTAGAGCATTGAAAGATCCATATATAAGTTATGAAAATATGTTTTTGACAAATTTTAGAAGAGGACGACAATTTGAGTGTTTAGGTCTTAGTCTTTGGAAAGAAATTTCTATGTTTGCACACATATCCTTAGTAGTACTTATATTGTAGTTTTCTTACTATGCCCCTTTCAATGTGTCAAGATAATTTAGAAAAAAATCTTCCTAATAGTTTATAGGGAAAATATGAAACAAACAAGGGAATTTCATCATTTGTTTTCCAATGTTTGTTTTCTCCCTCAAAAGAAGGATCAGATGGACATAATTTATGTTAATAGGAAAACCATTTCCATCAAACAATTGAAATGAAGGATATGTTAAAAATTCTCCAAAACACTATTGAATTTTTGCTAGACCGCTTTAATGTAAAACTAGCTAGAAGAATGCTGGCCTCCGTACCTTGTTAAGTTTGTGTCATGGAGAATATTGTTTTGTCAAAATATTATGTGTGGCCTTCAAGGATATGAAACTATATCTATGGTGTATTCGAGATGGATGTAGATCTCAAATATAGTCTCCTATCATTACATGGATATGTATTCCACAGTTTCATATTCCTGGAATCTTCTCTTCATTTTGAGATTCTTGGAATACTAACAAGCTCAAAATAAAGTCTAAATTTTGTAATTAAAATTTTCACTTTAGGTTTCGAAGGATATAATAGATCTTTGAATATATGATGATGAAAATGCTCATTCTTAAGCCTCCAATTACATAAAAATAACAATGATACTGTTAAGTACTGTCACGACAAAAATTATAATGTGCAAACTGGTAGAATATAAAAAAATGTGTACCAATTGGGTTGAACACTTGTGGCTAGTATTTGGTGAAACAATGTCAATGTCTCAAAAGGAAAACCATGTCTTGTCTCACGATTGCATTACACAAGATGATATTTTGTTCAGTCATTTTGTTAAACATTTTGTGTGCATACATGCATATAAGAGCATACAGACTTTGCTAAATGTTTTCACTTTCTATACATGTGTATAAGAACAGTTCATAGAAGTTCATGTGCTAGAAACTTAAATTCCCTATTATTGATGTAGGAAATTTTTTTTATTACTCTGTGAAAATGTTTTATTTGAAGTATAGGTTTGGATTAGTGAAGGATAATTAGAATACTTTTCAAGAACTATGTGTAGCTAGGAGAATGTGTAGTGTCTCCTTCAGCCAATCTTCTGTACATTAAGTTGTGATTCTAAGATTGAGATAAACACTAGATGATATGTGATAATTTATGACGATAATTAAAGAACACCAATTTTTTTCACACCTAAAAGAACATTTTTTTTAAAACAATGATAATTAAATCTTGTGTGCACGATAAATGAGAGTGAAACTCTATCTCTTTCACAGATGGAGAAAAAATTATTTGGGGATGTACACTTACCTGACATGCTTTTTACATGTTTCCTCAAAGGATGCATGTTTATTTTTACAATTTTTTTATGGCTTGACCAACAATCATGAAAAATTCATTAGAATATGTTAAAAATTTCCAAAAACTTGCACGTTGTCAGGTTTCTGACCCAACACTTGTATTCATCACATTGAGACAAGAATTGAGATTGCATCCATTTTTATTACTACAGCAAAGTAGTTTCCATTCCCACACGTTTAGTTAAACAAATTTAGGCTCCTTCAAAATTTGTATAAATTAGGCACATAAAATAACAACTAGCATAAATAAAATAAAGAATTGCAAATAAAACATATTATTGCAAACTTATATCAACACTTATGTGCATATATTTCTCCTTCCTTCTCAGAGCTTCGGCTCAATACAATCTCTTTGAATGTGATTGATATAAAAACACTTACAATTACCTCTGATAAATAGATGACTTCATCTAATAATAAAAAACTCAACACTCCTAAAAATAGAACTAAAAAACACATGCTTTTGTTCAATACAATTTTTTTGGTTTATTTTCTTTAATAGCTTTTCCTAAACTTAAGAAAAACTAAAACTAAGATCAAAAGTAAAAGCATGTAAAAATCAAACTACTTTTTGCTTTTCTTGGGGAAAATTAAAATTTTTCTAACACTCCCCCTTAATTTTTACCTTCAAACTTTTATTTTTCTGGATATGAGTGTGCACTTCTAGATCTGACATATTCCAGGTCACAAACTCCCAAACAAATTATCAAATAATCAAAAACTTTATTTCCCAAAGGTTTAAAAATATATCTGCAAACTGATCTTCAAATCGACAAAATTCAAGACAAATTTCCTTGTTGTTAACCAATTCCCTGATGAAGTGATACCTAGTGTCTATATGTTTGCTCTTCTTGTGAAAAACATGATTTTTGGACAATGCTATTGCTGAATTGTTACCAATTTTTTTTTTGTTTTTGTTTTTTTTTGTAGAATCCTCTTGATTCTTCCTCAAATATTTCAACACTCTTCTCATATAAACAACCCAACATAATTCTCTTGTTGCTTCTACATACTATGCTTCTACTGAATATAGTGTGACTATGGGCTACTTCTTCCATGCCCATGAAACTACGTCTGTTCCAAAGTGAAAAGCATAGCCGGACGTGCTCTTTCTATCATCAATACTTCTGGCACTATCACTATCTATGTAACCTATGAGTTTGAACTCATCTGATGTTGAATACAAAATTCCATTTTTCTTAGTTCCACATACATACCTAAAAATATTTTTTCCAACTTGCCAATGTGAATCTTTTGGAGATTCCATGAACCTTGAGATGAGGCTCACACCATACTTATTATCTATCCTTGTGCCCGTCAGATATATGAGACTTCCAACTAGCCTTTTGAACAATGTTGGATCTAAAAATGATCCACTATCATATTTTCTTAACTTTAAACCTATTGCAACTGGTGTTGGCATTGGCTTGCAGGTTAACATGTTAAATATCATCAAAACATCATTAGCATACTTTGCTTGTGAAATAAAAACTCAAACTTCTGATTGTTGAACTTCTATGCCCAAAAAAAGTAAACGAGACATAGATCTGTCATCTCAAATTCTTTCTTCATAGCTGATTTGAATGAATCTATAGATAGATTTCCAGTTATGATTAAATCATCCACATATAAAGAAAAAATCAAAATTTTACCTTGCTCATTTATCTTGATGTATAAGGTAGGCTCACTACTTCTCCTACTGAAACCATTCTATATCAAATAAATATCAATCATGTGTACGAAGCTCTAGGTGCTTGTTTGAGACCATAGAGTGATTTTTTAGACCTGTATACCTTTCCTTCATGACCTTCAATCTCATAACCTTCTGATTGATTCACATAATCTTCTTCTTCAATAAAACCAATCAATAATTCTAATTTTACATCCATATGATAAATAAACCATTTTTTGAGTTGCAATTTCTAAAACCATTCTTACCGTGTCCAAACGTGCTACATGAGCAAATGTATCATTGTAATCTACTCCATATTGCTATGAAAAACCTCTGGAAACCAACCTTTCTTTTATGTTTATGTACTTTACCATCAGCAGTATTTTTGGTCGTATAAACTTACTTCACGCCTATCATGTCCTTTCCTTCTAGAAGATCTACCAATTCCCTTCTATGATTCTTCTCTATGGTGTCTATCTCATAATCCATGGCTTGAACCCAAAATTCATTGTCTATAGCCTGTTCAAAGTATACTAGATCCGCAACTTGAGAAAACAATGCAATAAATAAAAAATAATTAGTTGTATCAACATTATAAATCTCACTAAGACTCCTTGTTTTCTACTAGAAAGGGCTATCTGATGATAGACTATTTTGTACTGAAGGAGTAGATTCTAGTGTTATTTTTGGTGTTTACTAGATGGTTTAAGATTACTGAAATCTTGGAGACCTTCTAGATGTAGATGGAGGTGTAGCTTGTGCTACAACTTGTGGTGCACGTCCAAGATTCAAAGAAAATACAATACCTTACTTCTCAATGCTTTCATTTGCAATATCATCATGAGGAATAACTACTGCTACACTAATTGTTTTCTCAATACTTCCATCCCTTGGCTCATTTTCAAAAAACTATACATCTCTTCTCATTATGACCTTTCTGGTAACTAGATTTAACAACTTTTAAGCTTTTGTATTCTTTGAATATCTAACAAATATGCATTTTTCTCTTTTGTTGTCTAAATTATTCCTTATCTCATCAGGCACATGTGCGTATGCCACACAACCAAAAACTCTAAAATGAGAAACACTGTGTTTCCTCTTAGTCTAAGCTTTTTGAGGAACCATGTTTCGAATAATTTTTGTTGGACACTTATTTATGATATAAATAGCAGTTGCTACTGCTTCTGCCCAATACTCATTTGAAATATGATTTTCCTTCATCATACTTCTTTCCATCTCCATGATGGTTCTATTATTTCTCTCTACCACACCGTTATGATATAGTGTATACCTTGAAGTAAATTGCTTGTGTATACCATGCTATTTGTAAAAAATCAAAAAATCTTTGGAAACATACTCACCTCCTATAACTGTCCTCAGAACTTTGATGTAGTACCCACTTTGCTTTTCCACTAAAGCCTTGAAATGTTGAAATCTATCAAAAGCATTTTATTTGTGTCTCAAAAGGTACACCCATGTCTTCCTTGTATAGTCATTAATAAATGTCATAAAGTATGAGCAACCTCCAATAGAATTTGTTTGCATCAGTCCACATAAATCTGAGTGAACTATTTCAATTGGTGCACTAGTTCTTCTTAATTTACCAACTGGGAAAGATTCTTTGTTTTGCTTCCCTAAGATACAACCTTCAAAAACTCTATCTTGTTTCTGAATCAAAGGCAAAACTTTCACCATATTTTTGTGTGTGTAATAAATTCAAACCACCAAGGTTTAAATGACCAAACATGAGATGCCATAGCCATGATTCATATTTTTCAACTGACTAAAAAGATAATTCAGTCTCTTTAGCTCCGTAATGATCTGTAGTACGAGCTCCGGATGTGGTTGGTATAATCTTCAAAGGAAACATTCTGTTGCTTTTCATCTTCACTTTAGCGATCACCTTTGTACTTGGAGCTTTATCCATGATCACACATTCATTTTATTCAATGTAAACTCTATATCCCTTTTGTACCAATTTACCAATGCCGATAGGATTGTGCTTCAAACTTGCAACATAATAAACATCCTACATAATCTTCTGCTCCCCCTTTTTTGTTAGAATTTTGATTGTTCCTTTGCCTTTTACAGTCACTGTATTATTATTCCCAAGGGTAACTTACGACTTTATTAACTCATCCAAACTAGAAAATAAATCTAAGTTGCTTGACATGTGATTACTGCAACCAGAATCCAAATACCATACATCACTAGGAATCTCTTGGGATAAATTACACTCAATAGGTGATGCTTCAGAAATCTTTGTGCATGCAATAAACATGGATCTTGGAGTAGAGCTTCCAACCTAATTTTGGTTCTCCTTGTTTTAATCATACTTTTTTTTCCTTCATTCAAAAGCATAATTCCCATATCTCTTGCAATAGTGACACTAAACATGCAATTTCTCCTATCTCTGACCTAAAAAATGATTATGATTGTGCTCTTGACTATGTCTTCTTCCACTTGAGTTTGATGGACTGCTATTACGTCCTCTATATGAACTTCTTCCTCTACCTCTAGGGCTGAAATTTCCTCTTCCTTTTCCATGATTTCATGATACCTATGATTCAAAAGCTCGATCTATAACTGCAAGTGATCTATTCATCCTCTTTTCATGATTTATTAGTGATGCATGCAAATCATCAATTGAAAAATTACTTAGATTCTTAGTTTCTTTAATAAAAACTACCAAAGGATCAAATTTTGTAGGCAAACTTCTAAGAAATTTTTCAATAATCCTTCTGTTCTCAATAGTTTCATCATGATATTTGATTTGACTGACTAAAACAACTATAAAAGTAAAGAACGGTTATACGGAATCTGAATATTTCATTGAAATATTTTCAAAATCTCTACAAAGTAACTGTAGATTGGTGGTTTATACTTTCTCTTTACCTTGATACGAAACTTGGAGAATATCCCACGCAATTTGTGATTTACTTGCTAATGCCACTCTTAGTACTATGCTTTCATGCATGGATTGATGAATGAAGAAAATATATTTTCCATCTTTCTTTCTTAATTCCTTCAAAGTGTCTTTCTCTGCATTTGAGAGTGCGTTATATGGTGTTGGATCTGCGGGCTCTGTGTACCATTCTCTATGATTTTCCACACATCCTGGGATTTGAATAGTGCCTTCATGGTTAATCACCAATACTCGTAATTCTTCCCTGTAAATTTTGGTGTCTGCAGACCAGATATAAAAGCCATAATCTTTTGTCAATCACAAACTTGCTGAAAAAATCCATGCTCTAATACCAATTTGTAGAAATTAGGCACATAAAATAACAACTAGTAGAAATAAAATAAAGAATTGTAAATAAAACATATTATTGCAAACTCAGATCAACACTTCTATGCATATATTTCTCCTTCCTTCTCAGAGCTTCAGCTCAATACAATCTATCTTAATGTATTTGATATAAAAACACTTACAATTTCCTATGATAAAAAGATGGCTTCATCTAACAATAAATTACTCAACACTCTTAAAAATAGAACTAAAAATCACATGCTTTTTGGCAATACCAAGATTTTGATTTATTTGCTTTAATATATTTTCCTAAACTTAAGAACAAATAAAACTAAACTTAAAAGTAAAAGCATGTAAAAAGCAAACTACTTTTTGCTTTTCTTGGGGAAAAATTAAAATTTTTCTAGCATCAAATATATCCACCCTGCCACACTCTGCCCTAATTTGTCATCAATTAATATGACTGTAACTACATCCAGATAAAGAGTGGAAAGGATAGTTTCCAAGCCTCTTGTTCCTCTACACCACCATTTTCAAGAGGTTTGGGTATCAGTGTAGTGCAAGTGGTGTGGTTGTTATAGTGTTGTAGGAGTTTAGAAAGAGGAAAGGAATATTATGGCTCGAGCAGTACTAATAATTTATGGCCCGGAAAATATTTAAACCCAATGTATGCACTTGAAACAACAATAATGGCAGGTGATTTCGAGAAGGAATTCATTTCTTTTGATTTTTTGTGACTGGAATGTTTGATTTTGGTGTTGTTTGTGAGCAGGGTTACATTCACCTTTACGTTGGAATACAAGCTAAGATTGAGGAAGTGATCTCTATTGTATTCCTAAAAATTTCCGAATGTGGTGAAACTCGAAAACCTTTAATGATGAAATCCAGTAGGGGAGCCTTCCAATACAATATGTTTTTTAATTCCACTAAATTTGTAAAAAATTAATCTTTTGAAGATAGTAATTTAATCAATTTCAATACAGTTTTAGTGTTTTTTTTTGTAGTGAAAAATATAGGAAATCTATCTTGCTCAATTTCGAGTGGTTTTTGGAAATTTTTTTGGAAATTTTTACCATGAAAACTATAACGCCCGCAACAACATCCACATGAGACCCAAGAAAAACCTAGGTTTAGTTATAAAAATTATGGAATATTATTTTTGAAAACGTGCCCGCATACAGGTTTCGGAACTACAGTTGTCACCAAATGTTTCAAATTCAATTATATTTAATTAATAATTTTTTCCCGTTATAGCTAATTATTAAACCGACATTAAAACTAATGAGTGTAATTAGTCCAAGCATGGTTAAATTTACCCGATGTGTTACTTTAATAAAATAATTAAATTAACACTATAGTTAAATATTCCCTAATTAAATTTAGATGGTTAAAGGGGCCAAAATAATTAAATACCCAAGGTATTTAATCCTACAAGGTTTAAACATTTAACAAGGTCCCCATTTAAATGGGGTTAGAATAAACATTCCCTTACCCCATAAAGTGACCTCTTAAAAAGTCAACCCATGTATTTTAAATAAAATATTTAAATTAAAAAGGTAATTTCCCACTCACCCACTCTCCACCTACTTTTTGTAGGGATGAATCTCATCCCTTGGATGGATTCAATTTGGGCGCTAGATGTGGAAAAAGGGTAGCTAACCCTAAAGAATCCTTATGAATTCTTCTTCTCATTCCATTTGGTTTGTTCTTTCTCTTTTTATTTTGCAGGTTGTTGGAGATTGGAAGGAAGCCATTGGAGACCACCTCAAGCTCTTGGAAGAGAATTTCAAGATTCATTATATATATATATATATATAACTAGAAAAGCACATTGTTTGGCCGCATTTTTGAATTACACAGTCGGTCAAAAGAATACACAGAGATTTTGTATACTGGCCGCATATAATATGTGGGGGCAGTTGTTAATACACTTGGAGTTGTTAAATATTGGGGGCTGGGGAGGGGTCGGTGACCACAACCCCCACCCCATTTAATTTAAATGGGGTGGGGATTGGGTTCGCCGACCCCTCCCCACCCTAATCTTCAAACAAATAAAACATCACTATGGTCGTGGCCAACACCAATACACATATCCATTTTGTATAGATTATATCTATACAAAATGGATCTGTGTATTGGTGTTGGCCACGACCATAGTGATGTTTTATTTGTTTGAAGATTAGGGTGGGGAGGGTTCGGCGAACCCAATCCCCACCCCATTTAATTTGGTCGTGGCCAACACTAATACACAGATCCATTTTGTACAGATATATATATATATATATATATATATATATTAAAAAATCTATACAAAATGGATCTGTGTATTGGTGTTGGCCACGGCCGTAGTGATGTTTTATTTGTTTGAAGATTAGGGTGGGGAGGGGTCAGCGAACCCAATCCCCACCCCATTTAAATTAAATGGGGTGGGGGTTGTGGTCACCAACCCCTCCCCAGCCCCCAATATTTAACAACTCCTAGTGTATTAACAACCGCTATATATATATATATATATATATATATATATATATATATATATATATATATATATATAATGAGATTATTTTTTTTGTAAGAGTATTGTTAACCCTTTTTTATTTTTATATATATAAAATTTAACACACACACACATATACAATATTACTAAAACAAATTTTTATTATAAATACAATAATAATACTATTTTATTATTAAAATATTTAAGGCATTACTTTTGTTAACAAGTAATGATGGAATTGTAGATATTGATGTTGCAAGTTAAGTATAGGTATTTATATATAAATAAAGCTTTCTTCTTTAACAACTTGAAAGAATTTTTTTTTGACAATTTTTCTAAAACAATCCAAATTAATAAGTTTATCTTTCATACAACAATGCAAGAAAATGCAAGAAGGTAGACCAACTTTTACATGCATGCTTTTCAAAAGACACAAAGAAATGCAACCTTTTTTTTATACAAATTTTCCAACATTCTAAAAAGAATTTTATAACAATATTTTCAATTATGTATATGGAACAAGAACAACATAATTTTGTGGAAAACAAATCAACTTCAACAAGATAAAATAATCCCTCTTAAAGCTTATTTTCTACTTCATCAAACTAACTTTTCAAACAGATTTCTTCCCTTCCCTTTTTACATACAATACAACTTTTCTTCACAAATATTAATAGAATGCCTTCCACTTAAAGTGGGAAATTTTTACAATAAGGAAAACTAAAATTAAATTTAAAATCAAGTCTGCAATAAAGCTCCATCTTCTCAACACCAAAAAGAGAGATCCACCATGCTTCATTTAATCACAACAAAAAAAGGGGCGAGGAAACACTCTCCACCCAACCAAGAATTCCAATGAGGAGGAGAAGTCATCGTCCTCATTGTCCCCCGAGCCCCAACCACATTATAATGAGAAATGGATTCAACTCATGGCAACAAAACAAGCTTCCACATCATAATACAAGATTTTACAATCATACCAAAGTCCAAATAATGCAACTGCAACCACAATAAGGGAAGCAACAAAATACACAAGGCTTCAACATACAAAAGCCAAATGAGTAAGATCTATGGGGAAATTCACTCATGCCTCCCAAAGGAAAATGGTTTCCCACCTAAAAACCCTACAATAAAACATCTCAAAACCCCTACACACTCTTATGCCTCCCTCAAGTACCTCTTATACCTCCCACATTCTCTTATGCCTCCCTACAAATCTGTTATGGCTCCCTTATAAAAATAGACCAAGTAAGAAATGCAAGCTATTTATTGTCCAAGGTGGGACACCCATCCCAACTCCCTCCAAAACATGGAAATAAATATTATTGCTCCCTACATGAAATATCTCCATACTCTCCTCCTACACCACACTTAAACAATCTACCCAAGCAATGAATACACATACTAATATACACAAAAAACATGCACATATTCACAATATAAAAAGGAATTTTTTTTACAAGAGTATAACTCCTACCTTTCCATGGTAGAACTTGATCCAAGAGTTCCACAACAAGCTTCTCCAAGTCCAAAAAATAACAAAAAGATCCAACAAATCCAAAAGCATTCCAAATCCTCTAACTTTCCAAAATTACAAGAGAACAAAGAAATGAAGTAACCCCAAACAAGAAAAAGAACTTGAATAAATAGAAAAGGGAGAGAGGAGGGTGAGGTGGATCCATGTAGGATGCCACATCATTCATCCTCAACTCCACCTCACAAGTCAAACTTCAAACTCCAAAGCACAATTAATAAGTGGGTGAAGAAATGACATTTTACTTACACACACAATCCAAACCCACACCCATTAAGGACAAAAAGTAATTACATGTAAGAAGGTGCAATAAAAAATTACAATTTGTCTTCCCAAAATGCATAACGGGGCCTAATTTTGAGGTTGGTATAGCAATTTAAGAGGTGTGGGACAAGTTTAACTTGTCCCACAAGCTTCCAAAATTTTCTCCTAAGGACAAATACGAATTTCTAAGGGAAGGTGGATTGTTTCACACTCAAAGTTACTTACACATCACTTACAAAACATAAACCAATATCGATCAAGTTTAATAAATAAATTCTTTTGATCCATTCTTAATTAATTTAGTAAACTAATTAATTTACTAATCTAGACATAAATCAAGTAATTAATAAAAAGGATATTACATTGCTAAAAATCACATACTAAAATTAAATAAAGAAAACTAAATACAAGAAAACAAATAACCCCTTGGTCACAATTTAGAGGTGATTCCCCCCCATGGGAATCCCCTAACAACAATTCAAACAAACACACACATAACAAAATATATGTTTCCATGGTGACCCTTGTTGAATTCATCTAGGATTCCAATGTGGTTGGTCTCCAATCCTCCCGATGTTTGTTGTGACATGTTTACCTGCAAAACACATAACACCTCCTTCGGCCCCGTGGCCGCATCAAAACATCCAATATAAATGTATAATATAACTCCACAATTATCTATATATGAATCAAAACATCATCTAGGCAAGTAATGATATCATTTACAATTTCATCAATAACCATAGGATCATAAGATTAGTTCAATTATCTAGGCCTACTCAATATGACGAAATATCACATGTCCGAAATGCGCACACACACACACACACATAACAATTTTAACAACATATAAACATCAATATAAAATTCCTCTAATAATCCACATGCATCATATATGAATCAAAATAAACAATAGTCCATGATCTCTAACATCATCATTCCAAATCAAAATATACAATAATATCCATAATTATAGTCGAAAATATCATAATCAATAACAAAAAAGGTGTTGAAGGGAAGTGGGCACTACATCCCCCTCCCCTTAGAATCAACTTCCTCCTGGAAGTCATTGGAACAGGGGTGGAAACTAAACTCATAGCAAAGTAACATCCTCCCATGTAGTCGCTGTCTCATCATATATGTCCCACTGCACTCGAAATTGGTCAATCTATCATCCTCAAAGGCATAAGGCCATGCACTCTAAATGTAGATGAGATCCTGTCGACACTAAAATTTTCCTCCGTAATTTCTATTTCATTAATGTATGTATTAGGAATAGGATGTTGTTAAGTATAATTAGTAGTAGCGTCCGATAGAAGATAACGGCGCTGCCAGTACGACGCCGCCAATAATGTATAGTACGGAAATTGTCAAAAGTATAATAGGAATGTAGTGGTAAAAAGTAAATAGTTGTCGTAAGTGGTCCAGTAATGTTAAAATGTCAAAGTTGGGGTAAGTAGAGAAGTAGGGTCTACATGATTAGGAATTAGAAATATTATATTGGTAATAAGGACAAGGAGTGAGGTCATAAATATTTTGTACATTTTATTTGTAAAAAGTCTAAAAATGTGGAACCCATGTGAAATGATAAGGTTTATCTTATCGTAAAAGATAAGCTTACATGTATAGATAAGAGTTAAGGTATGGAATATGATTCGTCAGAGTGGATTTCTTATCCTATCTTAAAGATAAGATGGATAATCCTAGAAGTCTATAGATAAAGAGGCCACCCCCCTCATTTAGCATAGAAGGAAGTAGTTAGAAATATTGTATGAAGTGTGTAAAGGAAGCCATCAGTTTAAAGGTGTGTTGAAGAAGCCATTAAGAGGTGTAATTGTAAATTTTCTCCCATAGTCTTGGTGAAAGGCAAGTGAAGTCATTGGAAAAGGCTTCCCATATTGTCCCAGGTGCTGCAACAGAGAAAGAATGATGACCATGTCTCTTAATTTCACTCCCAACTACCAAATAAAACACTGTCATGAACATGGCCACATTTTATAAAAATACTCCATATATTTATCATCAAATCCCAAATTTATTGATTGTTGTGTGTCAGGATCGTATCTATGATTCGAAGGGTACCAATTTTGTGTGATTTCATCGAGAAATGCAAAAGTTATGGCCATATGAGTGCGAGTAGCTATTTTGAGTTTTCTAGGCATTTTCTGTCATTTGATGGGAATGAGCATTAATTGACTAGAGATGAATATGCACAGGACATCATAATCATTCTAGAAAGTCCAATTCTATGAAAATTGGAGATCAAATTCAAAATTTATGGCCGTTTGAAGTTCAGGAGGTCAAACATTGACTTTTCTCTTCATTGTGGCTATTTTGGCAAAATCATGTCCGCGTGTCCCAATTCTCTTGGAAAAAAATATTCACATCACCTGATTTAAGCTTCCTTTTCCCGACACATACGTCATTGACTGGGCCGTGAGGGCCATTGACCTCCACATTCACCGAAACGTATGGTTCCTTTTGCGAATTTTTCACCTTTGCACGTCTCGCGCGTACTTTTGTCCTAACTGTCTTGGACACATTTCTCCACACCACCCTCAATGCACTGAATTATGGAAAAATCAGATTCTTGCATCCCACGCATAACTTTGTTCTAGATGTCCCACAGATTGTACAGGACAAAAACTTCTGCTTTCTTTTTATTTTTACTACCTGCGGCCATTTTGGCTTTGTGAGGCCCGCGCGTACTTTTGTCCTTATTGAACTTGTGTGGTATAGGACACAGAAAAATGATTTAGCCAATTCCTTTATATTTTAGATCTAAACCTAGTACGACAAACCTTGGTATGATTCATATTGGTACTATGCATAGCCTCCAGACCCACAATGCATTAAAATAAGCCTGCGACTTCAATTTTTAGATTTTTTCAATTTTTTCTAACTTGTTGGATTTTTTCCTTAGATGGAGGAGTTAGAGAGAAGCCAAAGGGACCCCCAAAACATTATTTTGGGCCTCGAATCAATTCTAATTGATTGGGACTAAAGAATTTGATGTATGTTATCAAAATTACCTCGAGGGGTGAATTTTGGATACCAGTACTCTTATGTGGCCTGATACGAAGGAACACCTTCATGCCCACATCAAAACTATGATTTGTCCTATGGTGATCTACATACTTATTTTTCCTGTCCTGTGCCTCTTGCAATCTCTTCCTAATCATAACCACCTACTGCTCCATGTCCTGTAATAAAGCTAGCCCAAGAGAAACCATGTCCTCTAACCTGTCCCAACTAAGAGGTTTCCTACAATCCCTGCCATATAATGTCTGAAAAGTAGCCATTTCTATTGAACTCTGAAAAACTATTATTGTAGGTGAACTCCACAAATTACAATTACTCCTCCAATCTCAATTGATGATCTATAACGTATATCCTAAGTGTGTCCTCTAAGATCTGATTCACCCACTTAGTCTGTCCATTTGTTTCGAGGTGATACATTGTGCTGAAATTGATCTTCTTTCCGAGGGCTTGCTACATGGTAGTCCAGAAGTGTGAAGTGTATAAAGGGTCGTGGTCACAAATGATCTTCTTTAGAATCCCGTGCAATCTGAAAATCTCATCTAGATATACCTGTGCCACTACACTAGCTTTATAGGTGGTCTTCACTAGAGAAAAATGAGCCACTTTCGTCAATTTATCCATAATGACCGTGATTGCGTCGTGGTGGTATCTCGACATCGGTATCCTAATAATGAATTCCATGGAAATTGTGTCCCATTTCAACTCCGGTATAGTATGAGGAAAGAGGAGGCTAGATGGATGCTGATGTTCAGACTTCACCTTCCGAAACTCTAAACAATGTGACACAAAATAAGCCATGTATCTCTGAAGTCCTCTCCAATGATACAATTGTCTCAAAGTGGTGTGCATCTTCTTCACCCCAGGATGGGCTGAATAGGGTGCATGATGTGCCTCTATAAAAACATCCTGCCTCTAGCCTCCATCTCTAGGAACATCGAACTTCCCCTCAAGGGGTCTCCAAGACTCGATCTCTTCTCTAGCTACAATGTAGAAGCTATCGTGAGGAAGCTATTGTAATATCCTGCTCCGAAAATATGTACCCACTAAAGTGGCCATAATCAAATGCCTTCATCTACTAAGAGAGTCCACAACCACATTCACATTCCCCTTCACATGCTCAATATCCATGTCATACTCACAAAGAAACTCCATCAAATGCCCCTGACGAGTGTTGAGATTGAGTTGCGCGAAGAGGTGGCGAAGACTCAAGTGATCAGTCCTGAGTGTTAATCTCTAACCAAGGAGGAAGTGTCTCCACCAAACCAAGGTGTGAACAACTACCGTAATCTTAATATAATGAGTCAGATAAATGAGATCATAATCCTTGAGTTTTCGAGACTCAAAAGAAACTACTCTTCCCTCTTACATCAACACCCCTCCAAGTCCTTCCAAATAAGCATCTGTGCATACGAAGAACTAGCCTTGAGGATCTGGCACTGCAAAATTAGGTGTTGTCATAAGGCATTACTTTATCGTCTTGAACACCTGCTCACATATATCTCACAATACAAACTTCTTCCCTTTCCAATGAAGGGAAGTGATAGGGTGCACAATCCAAGAGAAGTCCTGAACAAATCTCCTGTCATATCCTACAAAACCCATGAAGTTACACACCTCTGTCACACTAGTGGGTGATGTCCAATCCATAATATATTGATTCATGGAAGGATCGACTGTGATACCTTCTCGAGAAATGATATGTCCCAAATACTGCTCCTCTTTCTGAAAGAATGCACACTTCTATAGGTTCTCGTAAAGATGCTGCTCACGAAGACACTGAATAACCTGGCGAAGGTAATCCTTGTGCTCCTATGCGTACATGAGTAAATCAAAATGTCATCAAGGAAGATGAGCATGAAGTGATCTAAGAATGTCCTCAACACCTCATTCATCAAGCTCATGAACACTGTGGGGGAATTCGTCAAACCAAATGGCACCACTGTGAACTCATAGTGGCCATATCTCATATGGATGGCGGTCTTATGAATATCCACCTTCATAAACCTTAGCTGATGATAACATGACTTAAGATCTATCTTAGAGAAAACTATTTCCCCCTTCATCTAATCAAATGAATCATCAATGCGAGGAAGGGGGTAATGATTCTTGATCGTTACTTTGTTTAGCCGGTGGTAATCAATACACAACCACATAGATCTGTCTTTCTTCTTTATGAAAATCATTGGTGAACCCCAAGGGGATTCTCTGGGATGGATTAGGCCTTTCTCTAGAAGGCCCTCTAACTGTAACTTGATCTCTCAAAGCTCAGGGGTAGTCATTTGATATGGTGCTCGTGAGATAGGCTCTTCTCCTAGAACCAGATCTATGTGAAAATGTATCTCACGTGGGGGTGGTAACCCCGGTATCTCCCTTGGAAAAACATCAGAAAACCCTCTCAAGATGTGATTGTTATCAAGTGAAGTTCCACTAGATTCATCCTCTGATCTGTCACTAACAGTAAAAACATACATCTAACAACCTCGTCACACACACCGCTTAAGCTGCATAGTAGAGATAGTGCAAATGGAAACAAGTCTCCTAACCCTTGCTATCACTGACTCAACTCCTAGATCATATGTACATGATATAGTCTTATGGTAATAGTCCAATTTGACTCTGTGATTAGACAACTAGTCCATGCCTAATATGACTCCATACGAACCCAACGAAAGGATATGAAGATCCGAGGTAGTGGCAAAGGGTCCCAAATCCACTACACACTCCTTAACTAAGGAGTCTACAAATATCTTGGCTCTAGAAACCATCTCAATGTCCTAACTAAGAACCTGGCTAACTGCCACAAGCCTGCATTGCTCTACTAAATATGGTGCAATAAAAGAATTAGAAGAACTAGAATACAACATAATGGAGGTAGAAATACAACCAATGCTACCTGTTGTCTTAGTCACAGTACTCTGTTTCTCAGCCTGGTGGTTCTCGAACGCTACATAAATCTGATGACTGTGTCTCATGTCACCAATAGTAGGCTCTGAAATCTACATCATACCCTTGTTACTAGGGTTCTATGGGCACTTGCTTCAATGATGTCTAGAAAAAACACAACCATAACAACTTCCCGGTCCTATCCAATGAGAAACAGCTCCAACTGGTACTTTAGAGGTCTGTCCTATGGATCTTGATGATCCAGCTATGGAATCCTGAGGTATTTGTTGGTGTTCTCCTATTGACTGGGCTCTCAGTGCACTGTGTACACTAATGGGACCCCTAGGAGGAGGCCCCATACTCTGCCCCCTCTTTGCATCGAATCTCTGTGGGAGTCTGTAAGGTGTGTGGGTCTTCTAATGATGCTGAGGTGGCTATTGTGGTGGCTTGAAAGAACAATGTGTTGAACCCTATCCATCACGAGGAGGAGGAGCTGACCCCATTGACCTATTATCCTGCATCTACTACATGCACCTCCGAACTCTTTCCCTATCCTGTTGAGTCTTTCCTCGAGTCTCCTCTATTATGTAGGCCTTCTCAATGCCCTCTACTAATGTCTTTGGACAATGGATCCACACCGCACCTCCCAAATCTAAATTTAGGCCCTTGATGAACCTGTGAATCCATACTTTCTCATCCTACATATAGTCAACATACTGGAGTAGGTCTAGGAATCGAATCTCATACTCATCTATAGTCATAGATGCCTGATGGAGGTCGTGAAACTCGTGTATCCTCTACTAAATGAACCTCCAAGATAAGTACCTACTCTTGAACCGCTCCTCAAATAAATCCTAGGTAATGGTCTCTGAATCAACGATGAGATTCTGATCCTTGCTCCTCCACCATATACCTACTCCATCCCTAAGAAGATAAATCACAACATGAGATTTTGTGATGCTATTACAAGGTAGAGCTTGAAGATCTCGCTGAAGATCACTAACAAGGCCTCTTCCTAGAATCCACCTGTATCCTCAGAATAGTGAGATGGTCGTATCTTCAGGATCTCCCTGATATGATCTGTATATGTAGTTTGGGAACCCCTAGGCCTTTCTACATTCTCATATCTAAACCTAGGGCTCTGTGACCTATCCCTGTGTCCTGAAATCTTGTCTCTTTTCCCCCTCTATGGTGACTCTACTTTGGTTTACTCCACATGGGATTTCTTTGCCCTATGCTCCTCACTGTGTTGAGGAGATGCATGAGCCTCAACAAATGGCTCCCTATAAGGTCTGGTTGAATGTCATCCTACAGACCCCCCACGTAAAGTGACATTGACATCCTGAAGCATGTGTAAAATATGAGGTAGAATGGCTACTACGGCATTATCTGGAGGTGGCAAGTCTAGGTCTATGTGAAAGGAATCCTCATCTGGTCCATGCCTCCTGCACAGACCAAGGTGAGAGTTAGTTCATTATTCTAGATTTTATTCCGGTTTTCTATGTTTACTAAAATATACAATTGAAAAACCAAGTTTTTTTCTTGATTTAAAAGTATGCTTGGTTTAATATTGCACTAGGTTTAATGTCCATGTCTCAAGTTTTTACAGTGTGCTCAAGGGTCCACGCTATGAGCCCATGGCTCCGATACCAAGTGTAATTATGGATTTTTTTTGGAAAACGTGCCCATAAGTAGTCTTCAAAACTATAGTTGTCACAAAATGTTTGAAATTCAATAATATTTAATTAATAAATTTTTCCCATTATAACTAATTATTAAACTCGCATTAAAACTAATGAGTGTAATTAGTCCAAGCATGGTTAAATTTCCCCTAAGTGTTAATTTAATAAAATAATTAAATTGACACTATAGTTAAATATTCCCTAATTAAATTTAGAGGGTTAAAGGGCCAAAAATAATTAAATACCCAAGGTATTTAATCCCACAAGTTTTAAACATTTAACAAGGTTCCTGTTATCCATTTTTACCCCCTTTGGTAAAATGGACAACAAGAGAAAACTGAACTTGGGAAGTTGATAGAGCTTCATGGTTAAGCCTGGGTTTTCAGAGGGAAAGGATTTCATTTCTCGGCCAAATTTGAGAAAATTGAGTAAAATCAGGAAAATGTGGCTTTGGGGCACTCTTCTTCATTTTCCCGAACTCCCTAATCCAAGAAATTTTTAAGGAGTTAGTGAAAAAATTAAGAGAAAAATGCATGAAATCCATGGAATCCACAGAAAAATGCACGAAAGTTGTAGAAAAAACCATGGAAGCTGCAGAAAAAGCCTTGGAAGCCGCAGAAAAATCCATGGAAAAAAGTCCATAGAAAAAAGTCATAGAAAAATCTGGAGAAAAATCCATAGAAAGAAGTCCGCGGAAAATGCCGTAGAAAACCAAATTTGTGGATTGTTGCAGAAAAGTAGAATATCCACAGAACAAAGGAAAATGATAGTTTTTCACATGAAACTTCTGATGGGCATAACTTATGATCCAATGCTCAAAATCTAACAAACCTTATATCATTGGAAAGGTCTCAATGTCCTCTATGCGATGAGAATTGTATTTCTTAATTTTATTGATATTAGATGTGTAAAAAATGGAAAATTTCTCTATCATGGAAATACACAGTTCTAGGCCTAACCACTATAATTAATGAAGTATGACATCCCACTTCTTCTTCCAGAAGATAAAGTACATATGTAAGATGATTTGTAAGGGTGCCCATGCCATTTTCAGACCACTCAATGGTATTTTTTGGTTGGTGAGAGAAGAAATCTGAGTTTTACTCTTCGTCTTTCTCTCATTGATTTTCTATATATTGTAAACACTTCTCATTTGAATAAGGGAGACATTATGGGAGATGGGGAAACTCTTGCAAAATTTTCTCTCCATTCCATTTGAGCTGTGAGCCTTCTCTTGGGCCTAACAATGTAATTGTGCCTTTTTGCATCAAATGTAATGGTCTATGCATACTTTGAAATAGTAAAAATCATGTTTTGTGGTGTTTCTTCAACCCTAGCTCATTTTTGTTGTATTTTCTTACCTCTCCATTATTATTGTTATATTATGTGTATGCTCTTTCACTTTTAGGTCTATAATGTGTTCTTCCTTGGAGTTTCAATGGTGGATTAAGATCTGGGTCTGTGTCAAATCTGTCTGACCTCCCTCAGCCCCCTTTTTCCCTATTTCATCCTCCCTCAACAAAGTATCTCGCCCCCTTTTCTTGGTGCTATCACCCCTTTAGTGTAGCATTTCCATTTTTATGCACTTTCTCTCTCCTTCTCTCCTTGGAATTGTAAGTGTAGGCTTAGTTAGGTGTTTTCTTGCATTAGGAGTAGTTGTAGTTTTAGAATAGGTCAGGAACCAGCCTTCTCTAGAGGACCATCTCAATTTTGCAAGTCCCACATCTTGAGAGATGGTCCAATGTTATGCAGATCACATCAGATGCACCTTTAGCAAAAAACAGATCTGAGAGACATCCATGGGTGTTGTGATTTTACATAAACATTTCTGGCATGCCCGGTGGAAGAAGAGGTATTTACTTTGATTGGAACAAGATTGATGTGCACTTGTTGTAAATCTTCAACTTTTGAGAAACTTTAAATTAAACATTTGGTGACTCTAAATAAGGAAGAATCCACTAGTTTCAGTAGTCCAAGCTTGGCAGATTTATGAGAAGAATTTAGACAAGATCAAGAACTAGGGAAGAAGGATTGTTTTTTCATCTACACTTATCCCCAGACAAAGGGATTAAGGTAAGAAGAGCTCAAAGGTCTCCATCTCCAACGAATATAACTTTATCAACACCTCCACCTGGAACGCCTTTCATTCAATCAACAAGGATTCTTAGGCCAATCATAATGGCATAACCCAATACCTATGTCAACTTCACTGGTAGCAACCCACTTTCTCTCAGTGCACAAAACCTTGTTCTAGTTGCATCCTTGAAGAGCATCCCATACTTCATTGGGGAGAACTAGACTACTCCTAGTTATTAGAGTAGGTATTTACCTTAGCTCATGTTCACCTAGGTACTTTATTTACCTTTATTTTATTTATCCTCACCCACTTATGTGTGTGGATATTTCTTTTATCTTATTTAGATATTAGGAGATATTATCTAGTTGTTAGGTATAGTTCTTTCCTTGATCTATGGTATTGACTAGATCCTTGATGTCTAGTTCTCTCCTAAATCTATGGTTTTGACTAGTTCTTTGATGACTAGTTATTTCCTTGATTTATGGCTTGATCTACGACCTTGACTGGTTCTTATATTGTTATTCCTTTCCTATTTAAACAAGGCCCATTCTCAATGTATTGCATTGAGTTTGATAATAATATATGATATTGCTTCTCATTTATTTGTAGAGGTTTTATGTAAATTTATTCTGGAAATTACTTTCATCTTATAGATCGTGGTGTTTGATTAGCATCTATGTTCTTGGCTTGGTATGATCCGGTTATCATTCCTTTCACTAGTGACCACATCCAAGACATTGAAAATGTCTGTGCAATTTATGAAATTATTGAGATGGACATTACAGTCAAATTGTTAGCCTCTTCATTCAAGGGAAAATATTTGTAATGGTTCAAAAGTCTAACAGCACGATCCATCAAAAACTTGGACAATCTGTGTACATCCCTTCACAACAAATTTTGAGAAAAGGGGGATAGCTTATCCTTACTAGAAGAGCTGATAACAATCAAGAGGGATCCTAATGAGTAGTTGACAGATTTCAACTTTAGATTTCAAAGGACATGGGATAGAATTCCATTGGCCGTGATACAAACATCTCAAGATGCTTTCCTATACTTTCTTAAAGCTTTAAACTCTAATATTGCTATTTGATCCAATCCATGGGAGGTATGAATTTACCTGCAGCTTATAATATTTCCATTAGAGCTAAGAATTGTTTAATTTAGGAGGGTAAACATGCACCTAGGCCACCTATGCCTCTATATCCTAAGTTAGAGAATCCAAGCACTAGTCAAGCACCTACTTTAGCTCCCATTCCCACTCCAAGAAATCAGAGTTCAACTGAAGCCTCTACTTCATCTTCTAACACCTCAAATGAGCTCCAAAAGTTCATGAAGCAATTGCAAAACTTGGGTAATGAGTTGGTGACACTAAAGAGGCAGTAATATTAGAATAATAGGCCTCCATATCAGCCGCAAACTCAACCAAGTAGAGCACCTTATCAGCCTAATAGGAAACACTTCTGAAATGTAAATTAGAATCAAGACATGCCTCCTACTAATAGAACATTCTATCCTTATAATCCTAATGTTGCATCCAAATCTAGAGCCTTGGCACCAGTGCAAAATAACATGGCTCAGGAATATGACTGGTGTTTCCCATGTAATCAACCTCAAAACCAGTCAACGTGTTTCAATGTTTCTTTGAATCAAGTGCTAATGGTGATAACAACTGGTGTATAACATGAGGCAAGCCAAGAAGGAAAAAAGTAACAGGAAGCACCTCAGCAATAGACATCTCTGAATGAAACTACACTTCTCAACTGGAAGGATGAAGATGTCTATGGTATAAATCAAACACCTTCTCAAATTTTAGCAGCTAATACACGCTCGAAGAAGAGAAACATTGGGGAAGTAAAATCATCCAAATCAAATGGTTCACAACCCTCCATCATTCTACAAGGTGTAAGCAGTCATAACATAGCTCCTAATGTGCAAGGCTAGCCTAATCCACGTCCTAGACCAGCCCAAGTGCTAGTTGTGACAACCCAGGTGCAACAGAAGAATGTACAAGGAAGAGGGCATCAAAGGGATAGCTCATCTCCATTCAAAATCATTAAGAAGATGAAGAAAATGAATGTTAACATCTCTATGTGGGAGTCATTGGCTATCCCAAGACAGAGATACCTATTGTAAGCTGCTATGGAAAATTGGTCAGCATCAAATCAGCCACCCAATCAGCAAGAAAAAGTGCTCACCAATATAGTTCAACAAGGAGGAAATCAAGGGGACCAACAAGGTAAAAATTTGAAGCCTCTACCATTCTATATCTCATTGATCATTGGAGATAAGTTGGTGCATAATTGTATGATTGATTCGGGAGAAAGTAGCTCATTCATGCCGAAACAGATAGCAAATCAGCTGGGTAATCAATATGAATTCATCTCTAAGGGTGTTGGAAATTGGATGGGACAACAATAATAATGCTTGGAGTAATCAAATATTTGAGGCTCACATTGTATACATGTCCCAATGTGACTGTCTTACAAGATGTATCATTCATAGAATTTCCACTATTCTTTTCATTGTATTTGTCAAGGGACTTCACCGCTAATATTGGAGGTTATTTGTTTACTGATTGGTCACATATGTTGTTCAGAATAAGGTATGAAGCTAAGGCTACAATCAGATCTGAGCCTATTACAAACTTTCACATAGATCCCCATACACCGAGTCTAATCAATGCAAATTGTTCAGCATTTGATCAAGAGGATTACCTTAGCACTCATGAAGAAGACACCAAAGTATGGTGCATTCCAGACTTGACTCTTGATGAATGGGCAAAAAAGAGGCATGATTTTGACCCTTACAAAGGAATGGAAGAGTCTAGATTAGGAGTCTACTATTCGCATGAAGAGAATTAACCTCTCCCTAGCATCACCAAGCCGGATCACAAAGATGATAAAAATTTATGGAGACTATTCTTTGATGGCTTGAGGAGTAGATAAGGTGTAGGAGGAGGAGCCATGCATGTTTCACCACAAGGTATGAAATATTTCTCAACTTTACATTTCCAATTTTCTTTCTCAAACAACACAATTGAGTATGAAGCCTTAATGCAAGGATTTCATCAGGAAAGAAAGAGAGGCATTAAGAAATTGCAATTATTTGGTGATAGTGAGCATATTGTGAACCAAGTTAGAGGACAAAATTCTCCCAAGAATGATCTGTTGAAAAACTACAAAATTCAGCTATGGGATCTCATTGAAGATTTTGAAGCTTTTAGCATCAATTCCATCACAAGAAAAAAAAATGAAGTAGCAAATAAACTGACAACAATTGAGCCTACATTTGATGTTGTAAAAATTCTGAAAAGTGAGAAATCCTAGCCTCATATCAAGGTGGTTGTGAGACCAGCTATTCCGGATAACAATACAAGTTGGCAAGTCTTCGAGAGTGATCAACAAATTGTTAATTTTTTACTAGAAAAAGCCGATTCCTCTGCTAGAAACCAAGACAGGTTAGAGCAACAGTACAATGACCAAGTGGTGCAGCTGAGAACTAACAAATTAATAAAATGCCTTATAACTTTGGAGTCAATCTTCAATCCGAATGATCAGTTCTGGAGGGATAAGGAAAACATTCAGGTAAAGGGTGAAGATTCAGAGCTCATTTTAGTAGATGAAGGCAAGACATTGCAAATTGGAAAAATGAGTACCCCACAAGAGAATAATGAATTTGTTAAACTTTTCCCATAATTCCCAGATGTGTTTTCCTAGACTTATAAGGATTTGAGAGGTTTTAACCCAAAGCTAGCACAACATACTATTGAGCTGGATCAAGAATCCAAGCATATCAGACAGAATCAAAGGCCAGTGAATCCCCACATTGAATCTCTCATGAGTAAAGAGTTGAACAAAATGATTGAGGATAACATCATCTTCCCTATCAAACATTCAAGTTGGGTTACAAATTTGGTGCCAGTGAGAAAGAGAAATGGATAAATCAGATTATGTGTGGAATTCTATGATCTAAGTAGAGCATCACTCAAGTATCATTGTCCACTTCCATCAATGGAACAAATCTTGCAGGTTGTAGCTGGTTTACAAAGGTTTTCATTGCTAGATGGATACTCGGGCTATAATCAGATAATGGTGAAGGAAGAAGATCAATTCAAGACAATCTTCACTACAAAATGGGGCACATATGCTTACAAGAAGATGCCATTTTGACTATCAAATGCCGAAGTAACATTTTAGTTAGCTATGGATATGGCGTTCAAAGGCTTAATCAATAAGATAGTGCCAGTATACCTAGATGATATCACTATCTTCTCAAAGAATACAGTGGACCATCTCTTTCACCTCAGGAAAGTGTTTTAGAGGTGTAGAAGGTTTGGAGTGTCATTGAATCCAAAGAAGTGTGTATTCTTAGCACACAAGGGAAAATTGTTGGGCCACATCATCTCAAGATAAGGGTTGAAAATAAATCCTGAAAGGGTTGAAGCCATCTGAACACTTGCATTGCCACACCACAAGAAATATCTCCAAATCTTCTTGGGAAGGATAAACTTTGTTTGCAGATTTGTGCCTAATTTTTAAACTCTTGTGAAGGATTTAAAAATGATGTTGAAGAAGAGTCTTGCATTCAAATTGACATCAGAATGAAAAGAGAGTTTTGAGGCCATCAAGCATGTAATATCACGAGCTCTAACTCTTGTCAACCCATACTTTTCAAAGGAATTCATGTTGTATGCCTTTGGGGGATCAGATACAATCTCAGCTATCTTGATATAGTTGAATAGAGAAGGTTTAAAACAGCCCAAAGCATTCTTCAGTCAAATCCTGGAAGATTATGAAGAAAAGTATTCTTTCAATGAAAAGCATGTCCTTGCTGTCATCAGGAGTTTGAAGAAGTTCAAACACTTGGTCTCGAACAATAACATTCAACTATTGGTGTCTCATGCTGGTGTCAAGGACTATCTCCTAAAAAATGATTAGAATGAGAAGAGAGTATGTTGGATCACTTGGGTAATGGAATGTGACATTGAAAT
Organism: Taxus chinensis; assembly: GCA_019776745.2. Lineage (NCBI taxonomy): Eukaryota > Viridiplantae > Streptophyta > Pinopsida > Cupressales > Taxaceae > Taxus > Taxus chinensis. The sequence goes on from CM034155.1 coordinate 358,747,536, forward strand.
GAAAGTGGCCAAGCTGGTTTGTGGCAGGGTTTTGTGTGAGAAACTTGCTTCCAAAGAACCTGATGGGTCAAAAGGAGAAGTGCATGTTGTCTTGTTACTATAGAATGATCAAGAACAATTAGCTAATGATGCACCCATTCCATGTTGGACTCAAGACTTGGTGCATTATCTCCAAATGGATTTGTGTCCTCCAGAATGGAATAAAGCTAGGAGAAGATGTTTTAAATTACAATCCATCCCATATGTGCTCATTGATGGCATCTTGTTCAAGAAGGACATCAATGATGTTCTATTGAGATGCATTGGAACATGTCAAGTTGAGAAGATATTAAGTGATTTCCATGAAAGAAAAGTAGGAGGCCACTTTTCTCCATGAGTAACAACTCTCAAAATCATGAAGGATGGTTATTATTGTCTTGAGGTATTCAATGATTGTTACTCATGGATCAAGAAGTGTAGAAAATGTGAATTCTTCGTAGGGAAAGAAATGTTAGAAATGCTTCTCCTTCATTTGATTTAAGTAGATCAACCATTCATGTAATGGGGATTGGACTTCATTGGAGTGATCAATCAAAATTCAAGTCAAGGCCATAGGTGGATACTTACATAAATAGGCTATTTTACCAAGTGGACTGAAGCAGTGGCACTTGTGTATAACTCAACACTTCATCAAACTATTACCCTTAAGGTAATGACCAAGTAGAATCTACAAATAAAAATTTACTGAGAATCATCAGAATGACTCTTGATGAGAATTAGAGAGCTTGTCACATGAAGCTCAAATCAGCTCTATGGGCTAATAGGATCACACCCAAAAGGTCTATAGGAAACTCTCCATACAAGCTTGTATACAGAAAGGAAGCAGTTCTACCTATATTACATGAGTTGCCAACATTGGAACTCATGAAACAGTTGGAACTAGCTGAAATTAAGCCTATGAAAATTAGGTATGCATAGCTAATGGAGTTGGGACAAGTAAGAGAACATGCAATGAAGACTAAGAAAAAATATCAAGCATCAATCAAGAAGAGTTTTGACAAGAAAGATAAGGCAAGGACATTGTAGGCTGGAGGTTTGGTACTAAAGTGGGATGTTGATCATGTAAAGCTAGGAAAGCATTCCATGTTTGATGCCATATGGAGTGGTCCATACATGATCATTGAATATGAGGGTTGCAATTCCTTCCACCTGGGTAAGTTTGGTGGTGAAGAGTTACAGATTCCAGTCAATGGAATCTATCTCAAATGTTTCTACTAGAGGGAGAATTTCTCACCCTTGTAAAAATTAATTTATAATTTTCATTCCTCTAAGTGCTTGTGCACATTGTACTATTGTTAGAATAGGTTTTAGTTTCCCTAAGTGCTGGTGCACATGCTCTATTTCTTCTAGGTTATGTCTATGTATAGTTCATCACCCTTCAAGAAGAGAGGCCACTTCATTGGAAAGCTCATGGCTACATACACTAGTTGCAAAGTGAAGATTCAAATGAATTCAGGGTAGAAAAAATTAGATACTAGGGCAGCATTCATTCACATTCATTCAGCTCCATTAGATAAGATTTTGTAGAGAGTCATGTGAAAGAGAAGCTCCCAGGTTTCTAACAATTTTCTACCCTCACAAATTTTATTTTCAAGGTTTTATTACAGTGCAAGCAGAGGAGAGAAGTCCCAGGTCCAAGACAGTCATGCTTCAATGACTCAAGGATGCCGAGTCTGTAAGATTCAAATAAGATTTGAGATTATCAGAGATAGAATCCATGCCCAATGGATACTTCAAGGCCACTGATCACTTCATCTAGAAGGTAGATGTCCCCGTGAGTCACCAAATTATTATCAATTTTTACCCCATTTGGTAAGATGGACAATAGGAGAAAACTAAACTTGGGCAGTTGACAGAGCTTCATGGTTAAGCTTGGGTTTTCAAAGGCAAAGGAGTTCATTTCTCAGCCAAATTTGAGAAAATTGATTAAAATTGGGAAAATGTGGCTTTGGGGCACTCTTCTTCATTTTCCCTAACTCCCCAATCAAAGAAAATTTTAAGGATTTAGTGAAAAAAATTAAGAGGAAAATCCACGAAAGTCATGGAATCCGAAAAAAAATCTGCGGAAGTCGCAAAAAGTCCATAGAAAAATCAACGGAAGCCGAAAAAAATTCCGCAGAAAAATCCGTGGAAGTCATAGAAAAATCCACGGAAAAACGTCAGAAAAACCGAGTTTGTGGAAAAATCCATAGAAATTAATCTGTAGAAAAAGCTGTAGAGAAAATCCACAGAAAACCAAATCTGTAGAATGTTGTAGAAAAGTGGAAAATCCGCAGAACAAAGGAAAACGATGGTTTTTCATGTGAAACTTTAGATGGGCATCACTTCTAATCCAATGTTCAAAATTTGACAAACCTTATATCATTGGAAAGGTCACAATGTCCTCTATGCGATGGGAATTTTATTTCTCAATTTTATTAAAATTAGATGTGTAAAAATTTGCAAAATGTCTCCATCACGGAAATACACAGTTCCAGGCCCAACCACCATAATTAATGAAGTATTACACCCCACTTCTTCTTCCAGAAGATAAAGTACATATGTAAGATGATTTGTAAGGGTGCCCTTGCCATTTTTAGACCATTCAATGGTAGTAGTTTGTTGGTGAGGGAAGAAGTCAGAGTTTCACTCTTTCTCTTTCTCTCATTCATTTTCTATATATCGTAAACACTTCTCATTTGAAAAGGGGAGACATTCTGGGAGATAGGGAAACTATTGCAAAATTTTATCTCCACTCCATTTGAGTTGCGAGCCTTCTCTTGGGCATAGCAATGTAATTGTGCCTTTTTTAATCAAATGTAAAGGTCTATGCATACTTTAAAACAATAAAAATCATGTTTTGTGGCGTTTCTTCAACCCTTTCTCGTTTTTATTGTATTTTCTTGCCTCTACATTATTAGTGTTGTATTTTTTGCATGCTTTATCACCTGCAGGTCTATAATGTTGAGTTCTTTTGAGTTTCAATGGTGGATTAAGATATGGGTTTATGTCAAATCTATCTGATCTCCCTTAGCCACCATTTCATCCTCCCTCAAAAGAGTATCTTTCCCCTTTTCTTGGTGCTATCACCCCTTTAGTGTAGGATTTCCATTTTTATGCACTTTATCTCTCCCTGTCTTCTTGGAATTGGAAGTGTAGGCTTAGTTAGGTGTTTTCTTGTATTAGGAGTAGTTGTAGCATTAGAATAGGTCATGAACTAGCCTTCTCTAGAGTAACATCTCAATTTTGCAAGTCCCACAGCTTGTGAGATGTTCTAATGTTATGCAGATCACACTGGATGCACCTTTATCAAACAAAAAATCTGATAGACATCCGTGGGTGCTGTGATTTTGCACAAATAGTCCTCATTTACATGAGGTTAGAATAAACATTACCTTACACCATAAATTGATCCCTTAAAAAGATAATATATGTTTTTGAAATAAAACATTTAAATTAAAAAGGTAATTTCCCACTCACCCACTCTCCACCTACTTTTTGTAGGGATGAATCTCATCCCTTGGATGGATTAAATTTAGGCCCTAGATGTGGAAAAATTGTAACTAACCCTAAAGCATCTTTATGAAGTCTTCTTCTCATTCCATTTGGTTCCTTCTTTCTCTTTTCATTTTGTAGGTTGTTGGAGATTGGAAGGAAGACATTGGGGACCACCTCAAGCTCTTGGAAGAGGATTTCAAGCTCCATTGTTTGTCTATTTTTTTAATACCCTCATTAGGGTTTCTAAAAGTATTTGATAAATTTATTTCGCTCCCTTTTTGTTGGGTTTTCCAAAAAGAGTTTGTGGCTATTTTTCTATTTCATTTGTATCACTAGTTTTAATTTACATTTTCACTTGGGTATAAGAAAATGCATATATACATACATACATACATATATATATATATATATATATATATATATATATATGTATATATGTATGTATGTATGTATGTATGTATGTATGTATGTATGTATGTATAAACATATGTATAATATATCTATATATGTATTATATTCCCATTATTGGGTAAATCTGAAATGGATTTTAATAGAGAGAAATATTATTTAACACACACACACACACACACACACACATGTTCAACCGCATTTTTGAATTACACAGTCGGCCAAAAGAATGTGCAGGGATTTTGTATGATGGCTGCATATAATAAGTGGGGGAGGTTGTTAATACATTAGGAGTTGTTAAATATTGGGGGTGGGGAGGGGTCGGCGACCCCAACCCCCACCCCATTTAATTTAAATGGGGTGGGGGTTGGGGTCACCGACCCCTCCCCACCCCAATCTTCAAACACATAAAACATCACTATGGTCGTGGTCAACACCAATACACAAATCCATTTTGTTTAGATTTTTTAATATATATAAAATATATAATGTGCAATATATATATATATATATATATATATATATATATATATAATGAGATTATTTTTTGTTGTAAGAGTATTACTAACTATTAGTGCAAAATCACAGCACCCTTGAATGTCTGCAACTCGATGGGTCGAGACTCTTGGTGTGATAACATAACATGGAGATTTTCCCAAAGTGTGGGACTTTACAATCGAGAAAAATCTCCAAATGAAGGATGGTTCCTATTCATCTGTTCAAGTGCACACATAAAATTTGCAGAGGATCTGTTCTAAAACCTACTTTAACTCTCCAAGGTGACAGGTTGAGAAAGATAGAAGAAATTAAATCTACACTAACAGAGGTGATGCACTAAAGGAATACTGAACATGATATTTACTTATCAAACAAAGACCATTAAAATGTAATAGAACAACAATGCATAGATAACCAATATTACAATGAAAGATCAGATGAAGGAAATGAAAACAAGAGGAGATTGAAATCATCCACAACCTTGTTTTTATTGCTCCATAGATTGATACAGAACATACAGTAGCCAAGAGGTAAAAATTTTCATTTACGGTCTTATGGGATGTTTAAACTCCATGAATTCCTTTGCAGACTAGAGAAGAAGGAAGTGACAAAGCCAAAATATACAACATTTACAATGAATCATGATATTCCATTTATAGATGAGCAAAGAGAGGATAAAAGGAGAAGAAGGGAAATCTGATCTTGAAACTCAACCACCAACCATCAAAGCTCTTTAAATCCACTTTCAATCTGTCAAATCTAGTTCTCCATGTCTATTTGGCGTGTTGGAGAAGGAAGAAAGGTGGATCGAATCCATTGTAGTTATCGAATTAATCAAATCTCACATTGATGGCATGGAAGACATTTTCCAAAACTTCACACATCAAATCCAGTCAATTTTGGTGTGTTAGAAAAGGAAGAAAGGCAGTTCAAACAAAATTTGATATGGTAAAGCAATATGATATCATATTAATGGCTTGAAAGATAATTTCCCAATTTTCACACATCAAATCCTGCTAAAAACAATATTTTATGATTTCATGGTGTATAGGAGGTCAAGATCTTTCCAACAGTATTAGATCTTTTGAATTTCTAGTTCTAGATCGAAATTTATGCCTATTTGAAAATTTGAATCAAACCCGTAAAAAATGGCAAAAATGCCATCTTTCAAAATGGATCCGCGGGCATGCAATTCAACTTGTACCATTTGCAAAGAAAAATGCAAAAGCCAAAAAAACTCTCCCACAGTCCCGTAGGCCCGAAATTCATCTTGGTGAAAAGTCTTCGCAGGCTCAAAATTGAAATTGCGCCTTTTGCACAAAATTTGCAAAAGTGTAAAAAAGTCTCCCTCAAGCCCGCAAGCCCGCAACTCTTCACAACCTTCCATTTGAAAAAGGTCTTTGTCGGGCCCATGGACCGACAAATGTAAATTTTACCTTTTGCCAAAAAATGGAAAAAAGTGAAATATTTCTTCGTAGGCCCGTGCCCCACATGCAACTTTATCTCGTCCTTGGCGGAGTTGCGGCTCATTTTATGACTTTTAATCATTTTCAAGAAAAATATAAGATTTCCTAAGTTTTTCTGGTGGCCCGCTTCCACGTAGTTAACAAAGGCTTGACACGTGGCTTCTCTGGGTGTCAGTGGAGGGGTGGCTTACTTTTATAATTTTACGTTTTTCCAAAAAAAAATCTAAAAATATAAACCTGCTTATGATGACCCACCTTCCCGTTGTGACTTGGAACATGGCCGCATTTCCCTTGCGAGCCTTAGGCATTTTTTCTTTCATTTCTTTACGGGATTGTGGGCTTGCAATTGTCAATTTCACCTTTTAGCAAAAAGGTGCTAAGTGCCAAGATTTCTCCACAAGCCCGCCAGTCCGAATTACAACTTGGCCAAAATTTCATCCGCGACCCTACATATTCATTTAGAAAAAAAACCTTTCAGGCTTACGGGCTTGCAATTAAAATTGCCCCTTTTGCGCAAAAGTGCAAAATTCCAAAAATATCTCCTGCCGACCTGCAACTGCAATTTTTTCCCTTGGCAAAAATTCTTCCCTAGCCCCGCCGGCCCGTATTTGGCAAAAATTCCTTCCCAAGCCTGCAGGCCCGGAACTTGCAAAATATGAAGAGTTAGAAGAACTTCTTTACATTTTTAGAAAGGGGAAGAATTTTCCTATCTGATGAAGACATTTTTAGGAAACCTTAAGTTCTTGAAATATGTGAAAAATCTTATTGAAGCACAAAAAGAGGAAAAATGGGTGCAGTTAACCAAAAATAAGCATGAGCTTTTTTTGGATAACAATTTGGTGACTCAGTGGGGTCACCTACCTACTAGGTGAAATAATCATATTCCTTGAAGCATCCTTTGGGCATGGAGTCATGAATGATAGTATGATAAAAACAAATCTTGTCATAATATCTGAAGTTTGATCCCTAAGCAACTTGAAACACCATTGGAACTGGAGCTGGTCTCACCAAATACTTCACCCCATGTACCATGCAGGAGTAAAAAAACACCACAACACACTATGTACAAAATTGGAAATCATACATACCCCAAGTGGGATGTGTAGAGTGTGAAAAATCGCTTCTTCTGGTGAAATAAAATCTACCTACTCTACTCTAACCAGAGATATGGGAAATTTCAAACAAAACCTGCTACTGGTGATGAGAAATAACTTCCCTTCCTTTCAATTGGAAGCCATGCAAATGATTTGGCATTGAATATAACTGAGATTAGGAGTGGAAGGCTAACTAAAAATTGTTTCTCCACTCCCTCCATAAAGGTATTAACTTGAAACAAAATAAATACCTCTTCAATATGCTGCTCACTTGGTTCCAAGAGGTATTGTTGTTGATCCTTGGCACTTTGAAATGCATTCTTGTTCCTTGAAGCAAGTATGACTTGTTTTGGATTCTCCCTTACCTCCAATGAAGCCAAGTACCTGATTGGGCAAGGTCTGGTCCTTTGAATGTGCCCATTGTTCTGAATTTCAACTCCAAAACTCAAGCCTTCCTCCAGACCTTCTTGGATGGATGGGTTGTCTGCAATTTGATTTTCTCCTTCTTGCACATCTACAGAAAACTGAAATTATGCCCTGATCACTGATTTGGAATGGATGTCATCCTTGATCTCTTTCTCCTCCTTATCCAATATGAAGTTTGGAAGATCAAACTCCTCCAATTATGATTCATGAGGACTATTGTAAGGTGCAAGTTTCTCTTGCATGTTCCCTACCATGGCAGAGTTCTCTTGTTGAAGGATGAATGATGGAGAAAAAAATGTTTTGATTTCCATGGCTTCTTATCCATTAAAACACTCTTCCAGATCAGATAAACGATCAAAATATTCATTGTCCTATTGTGCCAAAGCTTCTCCCTCTTGCACGAAAACTTTTAAATCTAAAATTTTCTCATCATGTATAACTTAATCATAAAACATGAAGTTTGTCAACTCAAAATCATCGAAAAAATCAGATTTTTGGAGAGATGAAGTGGGAGAGAAATCTGAAATATCTTGTGCAACTTGCTCATGATTCAAGTCGCTTGAATTTTTCTTACTCTCCTCCATGTGCTCCTCTTCTATGGGACTTGGAGCTGATTTTTATTCTCCCTTCTCTTGGAATGATTGTGTGGATTGAATTAGATCAACATTATCTTTAAATAGAGTGCCAACATGGGCACTGCACTCAGAGAAAATTGATTGATGATCATCTTGCTCCACTATTATTACAAAATCAGCCTTAGCCACCAGTGGCTCTTCAACTTTCACCTCCTCCTTTGGCTTAACCATCAAGGGGATCTTTGTTATCCCAAATTTAAGAGCCAAGCTTACCAATATTTTAATATTTTCTTCTCTATTTGGATCTTCTTCCTGTTTCTCTCATTCAATGGTTTTTGGAAACTCTTCCCTACATGGAATTGGGAAGGAAAAAGGTGTGGTGGGTGGGGTCTTAACAGGTTTTGCAATTGTTTTTGGTGGTGAGGGAAATGGAAATTCTTATTTCTTTGGAGGGGATGATTGCTTGGAAGGGAAAAGGGTAGAAAAAGTGCGATGAGATGGAAGATTAGGATATGGAGAAGGGAAATCAACACTTGGGGCATCATACAATGGGCTTGAATCTTGACCATGTTGAAATGATAAAGCTTGAGAAAAAGAAAATGAAGGATAAGAACCTAGTAACTAACCTTCCCATGGACAAGGTACCCTACAACCAACTTCAAATGCCTTCATTTGTATTGCAACCTAGAACTGCATCATTCTTGCCTCCAATTTGTCTATCTTCAGTTGTAGCTCCACAATCTCAGGTGTAAAATATTCCCATAGTTGGTATACTCTTGTTCTTCTACAACTGCATAGTCTAGCGTGTATCCAAACTGGTCTGCATATTGATCTTGTGAGTATGTCCATTTTTTATTCTATTCATAAAATGGGTCTACAGGATGTTGAGAATAACTTGAGAATGAATTTTTCATGCTTCAACAAGAGTACAGACTGCATGGGAGCTTCTATAAATGTGAATTCTACTATGGGAATGAAGTCATGATTGTAAAATTTCATAGAATGGAAGAAAATAAAAGATATGGAAGAAAATGGATGGAAATAAATAAAAGGAAGGTCTGCAACTAAGAGAATGGGTTTTTGACCAGATGGAGTTGCCAGATGTGCTTTGAATATCCCTTCAAAGGCTGAATCTCACCAAGAACACATCAACTTGATGAAATGAAGTGGTAAGGTGCTTCAAACCTCTCCCACTAGGTGTGCCAAAAATGTTAGTCAAAAATCATAGTCCCTTAATGTCTGCAACTTGATGGGTTGAGACTCTAAGTGTGATAGCATAACATGGAGCTTTTCCCAAAGTGTGGGACTTTGCAATTGGGAAAGCTCTCTAGATGAAGGTTGGGTCCTATTCCTCTTTTCAAGTGCACACATAAAATTTGTAGAGGATCTAATCTAAAACCTACTCTAACTCTTCAAGGAGACAGGGTTGAGAAGGTTACAAAAAATAAAATCTAAATTAATAGAGGTGATGTACCAAAGGAATGTTGAACACAATATTTTCTTATTAAACATATACCATTAAAATGTAATACAACAACCATGCGCAGATAACCAATATTGCAATGAAAGATCAGATGAAGGAAATGAAAACAAGAGGGGGTTGAAATCAAGACTTATTTGTATTGCTCCATAGATTGATATAGAACATTATAGTAGCAAAGAGGAAAAAATTTGCATTTACAGTCTTATGTGAGGTTTGAACTCCACGAATTCCTCTGCAGACCAGAGAAGAAGGGAGTGACAAAGCAAAAATCTCCAATGTTTAAAATTAATCAAGCTCTTCCATTTATAAATGAGAGAAGAGCGGAGAAAAGGAGAAGAAGGGAAATCTGATCTTGAAACTCAACCACCAACCATCAATTCTCTGTAAATCCACCTTCAATCTGTCAAATTTTGTTCTCCATGTCTATTTGGTGTGCTGAAGAAGGAAGAAAGGAAGATCAAATTCAATGTAGTTGTTGAAGCAATCAAATCTCACATTGATGGCATGAAATATGTTTTCCACACCCTCACCCATCAAATCCAGTTGATTTTAGCATGTTGTTGAAGGAAGAAAGGTAGTTCGAAGAAAATCTGATTTGGTAAAGCAATCTGATATCATATTAATGTCTTGAAAGAATTTTTCCTGATTTTCACCCATCAAATCCTAATAAAAACAACATTTAATGCTTCCATGGAATATAGGAGATCGAGATATTTCTAACAGTATCATATTTGTTGAATTTCCAACTCTGGATCAAAAGTTATGCCTATTTGAAAATTTGAATCAAACCCGTAGAAAAATGAAAAAAATGCAATCTTTCAAAACGGATCCTGAGGCCCGTAATTCAAATTGTGCCTTTTGAAAAGAAAAAAGAAAAAGCCACAAAAATTCTCCCACAGCCCCGTAGGCCCTGAAATTCACCTTGGTAAAAAGTCTTCGCGAGCTCAAAATTGAAATTGCGCCTTTTGCACAAAAATTGCAAAAGTGTAAAAAATTCCCCCTTAATCCTGTAAGCCCGCAACTCTTCATAACCTTCCATTTGAAAAAGGTCTTCGCCAGGCCCGTGGGATGAAAAATGTAAATTTCACCTTTTGTGAAAAAAGGGAAAAAAGTGAAATATTTCTCTGTAGGCCCGCGTCCCACATGGAACTTTATCTAGTCCTTGGCGGAGTTGCTGCTCATTTTATGACTTTTATTGATTTTCTAGAAAAATCCAAGATTTCCAAACTTTCTCCACTAGCCTCCTTCCACGCAGCTAACAAATTCCTGACACGAGGCTTCTCTGGGTGTCGACAGAGGGGTGGCTTACTTTTATACTTTTACGTTTTTCGAAAACAAAAGCCAAAAATCTCAACCTGCCTCCTGGCGACCCGCCTTCCTGATGTGACTTGGAACATGGTCACGTGTCCCTTACGGGACTTAGGAATTTTTTCTTTCATTTCTCTGTGGGCTTGCGGTCTCGTAGTTATAAATTGCACTTTTTAGCAAAAAAAAATGCTAAGTGCCAAGATGTCTACCCAGGCCCACCGGTTTGAATTACAACTTGGGAAAAATTTCCTCCGTGGCCATGCATATTCACTTAGCAAAAGAAACCTTTCAGGCTCATGGGCTTGCAATTAAACTTGTTCCTTTTGCACAAAATTTCAAAATTCCCAAAATATCTCCTGCTGACCTGCAACTACAATTTTTTCCCTTGGCGAGCATTTTGTGAAAATTCCTTCCCAAGCCTGACTTCCCGTAACTTGCAAAATATGAAGAGTTAGAAGGACTTTCTTAAATATTTGAAAAGGGGAAGAAATTTCCTATATGATGAAGACATTTTCAGGAAACCTTAAGTCCTTGAAATATATGAAAAATCCAATTGAAGCACAAAAAGAGGAAAAATGGGTGTACTTAACCAAAAATAAGCATGAGCTTATTTTGAATAACACTAACCCATTTTTATTTATACATGTGTGTGTGTGTGTGTGTGTGTGTGTGTGTGTGTGTGTGTGTGTGTGTGTGTGTGTGTGTGTGTGTGTGTGTGTGTGTGTGTGTGTGTGTGTGTGTGTGTGTTTTTGTATTGTTTTAGACTTATTATCAAAAAATAATTCTATCAAGTTGTTAAAGAAAATAGTTTTAGTTATATATAAATACCGATATTTAACTTGCAACATTACTATCTAGAATTCCATCATTACTTGTTAACAATAGTAATGCCTTAAATATTTTAATAATAAAATATTATTAGTATTGCCTTTATAATAATAGTATGCGTAGTGTATATACATATACACTACACATATTATTATTATAAAGGAAATACTAATAATATTTTATTATTAAAATATTTAAGGCATTACTATTGTTAACAAGGAATGATGGAATTGTAGATAGTAATGTTGCAAGTTAAATATCAGTACTTATATATAACTAAAACTTTCTTCTTTAACAACTTGATAGATTTTTTTTTTGATAATATGTCTAAAACAATCCAACTTAGTAGTTTTAACTTTCCTACAATAATGCAAGAAAATTCAAGAAGGTAGACCAACTTTTCCATGCATGCTTTTCAAAAGACACAAAGAAATGAAAACTTTTTGTTGATACAAATTTTCCAACATTACAAAAATAAGTTTATAACATTGTTTTTAATTATATATATGGAACAAGAACAACATAATTTTGTTAAAAATAAATCAACTTCAACAAGATAAAATAATCCCTCTTAAAGCTTATTTTCTACTTCATCAAACTAACTTTTCAAACACATTTCTTCCCTTCTCTTTTTACATACAATAAAAATTTTCTTCACAAATATTAAAACAATGCATTCCACTTTAAGTGGGAATTTCTTACAATAAGGAAAACTAAAATGAACTTCAAAATCAAGTCTTCAATCAAGATCCATCTTCTCAACACCAACAAGAGAGATCCACCATGCTTCATTTAATCACACAAAAAAGGGGGAGAGGCAACACTCTCCACCCAACCAAGAATTCCAATGAGAAGGAGAAGCCATCCTCCTCATTGTCCCCCGAGCCCCAACCACATTACAATGAGAAATGGATTCAACTCATGGCAACAAAACAATGTTCCACATAACAATACAAGATTTTACAATCATACCAAAGTCCAAATAATGCAACTATAACCACAAGAAGGAAAGCAAAAAAATACATAAGGCTTCAACATACAAAATTCAAAGGAGTAAGATCTATGGGGAAAGTCACTTATACCTCCCAAAGGGAAATGGGTTCCCACCTAAAATCCCTCCAATAAAACATCTCAAAACCGTTACACACTCTTATGCCTCCCTCAAGTACCTCTTATACCTCCCACATTCTCTTATTCCTCCCTACAAATCTCTTATGGCTGCCTCATAAAAATAAACCAAGTAAGAAATGCAAGTTATTTCTTGTCCAAGGTGGGACACCCATCCCATCTCCCTCCAAAACATGGAAAGAACTCTTATGCCTCCATACATGAAATATCCCTATAGTCTCCTCCTACACCACATTTAATAAATCTACCCAAGAAACCAACAAACTTACCAATATACTAAAAAACACATGCACATATTCACAATATAAAAAGGAAAACATTTTTCAAGATTATAGCTCCTACCTTTCCATGGTAGAGCTTGATTCAAGAGTTCCACAACAAGCTTCTTCAAGTCCAAACAATCACCAAAAGCTCCAAAAAATACAAAAGTATTCCAAAAACCTCTAACTTTTCAAAATTACAAGAGCACAAAGAAATGAAGTAACCCCCAAACAAGAAAAAGAACTTGAATAAATAGAAAAGGGAGAGAGAAGGGCGATGTGGCTCCATGTAGGATGCCACATGACTCATCCTCAACTCCACCTCACAAGTAAAACTTCAAACTCCAAAGCATAATTAATAAGTGGGTGAAGAAATGACATTTTACTTACACACACAATTGAAGCCCACACCCCTTAAGGACTAAAAGTAATTACATGTAAGAAGTTGCAATAAAAACTTATAATTTGTTTTCCCAAAATGCATAATGATGCCTAATTTTTACCCCCCAATCCATAGGTAGGGTTGGTATAGAAATTTAAGAGGTGTGGGGCAAATTTAATTTGTCCAACAAGCCTCCAAAATTTCTCCTAAGGAAAAATCCAAATTTCTAAGGGAAGGTGGAGTGTTTCACACTCAAAGTTACTTACACATCACTCACAACATATAAAACAAGAGCCATCAAGTCTAATAAATAAATTATTTTGACCCATTCTTAATTAATTTAGTAAACTAATTAATTTACTAATCTAAACATAAATCAAGTAATTAATAAAAAGGAGAATACATTACTAAAAATCACATACTAAAATTACATAAAAGAAACTAAATGCAAGAAAACACATAACCCCTTGGTCATAATTTGGAGGTGATTCCTCCCCTGAGAACCATCATAACAACAATTCAAACACACACACATAACAAAATACATGTTTCCATGGTGACCCTTGTTGAGTTCATCTAGGATTCCAATGTGGTTGGTCTCTAATACCCTTGATGTTTGTTGTGACATGTTTACCTGCAAAACACATAACACCCCTTCGGCCCCGTGGCCGCATCAAAACATCCAAAATAAATGTATAATATAACTCCAAAATCATCTATATATGACTCAAAACATCATCTAGGCAAGTAACGATATCATTTACAATTTCATCAATAACCATATGATCATAAGATTAGTTCAATTATCTAGGTCTACTCAATATGATGAAGTATTACATGTCCAAAACACACACACACACACACACACACACACACACACACACACACACACACACACACACACACATAGACACACACACACACACACACACACAACCATGTCAACAACATTATCAACATCAATATAAAATATCTCTAATTATCCACATGCATCATAAATGACTCGAAATCAACAATAGTCCATGAACTCTAACATCTAACATCATGCCAAATCAAAAGCTACAATAATATCCATAAGTATAGTCGACAATATCATAATCAATAACAAAAAGGTGTCGAAGGGATGTGGGCACCACAAAAATATCACTACAGAAGCTTGAATTTGTTTGCAATATGATTATGTTTATTTCTTGATGTGTAAAATTTAGAATAAGATAGTTTAATATTTTTGGATAAAATTTAAGTGGATTTTGCAATTCTTAGCTAATTCAAAAAGTCTTTGAAGCTTTGAAGTTTTAATTTGTTTTTTATATTACTATATTTTTTCATTGGCCTTAGAAAACTTAATATGCTATAATTTTCGATAAAATATGGAAGGAAGGGTTTCAGATGGATACATAAAAATAATAGGAATAATGTATTATATGTATTTTTCATATCTCTCGTGTAATACATTAGGCTATTCTATATCCATATTGCAATCTCAACCATATCCTAATAAATGGGAACACCATACATGGTAATAGACACAGGTAACAATAAACCTATGAGAATACAATAACAAAATAATAATAATATAACAATAAAACCAAAGTAAAAACTATTCCCTAACATTCTCCCATCCCCAACACCCCCCCCCCCCCCCCCCCCCCCCCCCGCCCCCCCCGGCCCCCCAGTTTTTACATGGTAAAACATATCTTGTTGTTTTATTGGAGCATGCCACCTCTATGTGACCATGATCAAATTATCAAATGTGCAGCATCGAGCATGCACAAATCTTGTAGATGTACCAAAACACATTTCTTCCTCTGCTAATGGTTTTATCCAACTTCTACCAACACCCTAAACCAATTGGTTTTGTAGGTGTACCAATAACCTTTCACAATTAGTTTTATAGGTTCACTAAAAACCTTACACAATTGGTTTTATAGGTTCACCAAAAACCTTATACAACTTGTTTTCCTGATTTACCAATAACCTTCACATCATGATTGCTACAATAAATTTTGATCAACATTCTACAATGTTTCTACAAAAGTGGTTACATAAGGAATACTCTCAAGTGAACAGGATCTTCATCATCTATTCTTATTTTCACACCACACTGAAAAACTGAAATCTACAATAGAAACAAATGTCATCATACCAAAAGTGTGGCATCGTCATTGATGAATGAGGAGAGGTCACTATATAAACTCCACCCTTTATTACATCTGCACTCCAGTAGAGAATCATCTAATAGAGAAAATATTTGTTCCTTTGATTTTGTATATGATTTGTATTTCCATCCTCTTCATTCTCTCCTTCTTCATCAGCAGCTATGAAATTATCTTCTAGTTTCCCATCAGGTAAGTCTTGTGCTGTTTTCCTATAATTTGTAGATAAATGATAGATTTTTTTACAATAGTATCAAGTAATTTGTTTCTTTTTACCTTTCAAAGTTGAACCGTATTTTGAGAAATGAGATATTCTAAACTAGGATTGATTTTACTCAATGTAAAAACCATATTAAGATAACTGGCTGGCATACTATTCAATTAACAAAAAAAATCATCATCATCAAACACATCTATTTTAATTTCTGCTAACTAATTTGAGATAAATAGAAACTTACTAATGTTCTCTACCATGATATCGCTTTCTTCCATTTAACACCAATTTTTTTTTGCTTCAATGCTATCGTTACACTTCTAGCTTGTTAACCAAACAATTTGTTTAATCTTTTCCAAATTTTATGAGAGGATTTAGACAAGTCTATATGATGCAAATAAGCCTCAGATAGTCCCAATCCAATGATTGTTGTGTGTTTTTAGTCTTTTCTCTCCAATTTTTTTTCTTTTTTTGCATCTACTGGTTTATTTCCTTTTTCGTCAGCAATATCCCACATGTCTTTATTGTTAAGAAATAGTTGTGTTCAAACTTTTCATGTGTGGAAATCATTTCTATCAATTTTTTTTAATATGACTTAATTTATTTATGAAAAAAATGACAATACAGTTTGTGAAACTTATAAATGCTAATTGGATTTGATTAATTGCATCTACAAAATTAGGAAAATATGAATTGAATTAAAGACATAAAGAATATAAAGACCAATTTGTAAACCTCTTAGTTATCTGATGCCAATACAGGTTCAATATTCTTCAACATGACAAGTAAAATATTTGAATGCATAGCCCGATAAAATTTTTGACATGTGGATCTGGGTAAGCAAGTAGTTGCATGTAACTTGATATAAAATCCAATGAAACTTTTAATGAAACCATAATGTTCATGCACTTCGGAATCTAATGATATCTGCAAGAGGATGGTATACTTGACGAAGATACAGGATGAAATCGGATTTTATATAAACTATGATGGTTGGTATGTTTCTGAATGATAAATAGCAGAGAAATATACATGTGGAAAGATTAATAATCCATCCTATTTGAATAATTCAAGAACAATGTGGATGTAGAGTGGAATATCTGAATGGTGATATACCTTAAAAGGAATCATGTATTTTTCTTTGGAATTATGGGACTGTAGCACCCAATGCAGACTAGATAACACTATAACATTAGGAGAAATACTTGTGTCCATCTCGTAGTGGTTTCACTATGTCAGGTGAGAAACAAATTACGTAGAGCTATCAAGATAGACTGTGAACTATTAATGCCAATGAATCAGAGCATCATCGATGGACTAGACATTGAATCTTTGTAAAGATCCAAGTTAATAATTGGATCAACGTTTAGATAGACCACATAAAGATCACTAATCAGGAGCCATTAGCTAATAAGGAAGGCACTCTATTATTGATGATGACATGTCAAAACCACATATTCATAATAGAATGAACACACGCGAATGGATCAGAATTATGGAAATATTTTATTCTTCCTCATGTAGTTGTTATTCAAGTATAATTCATTGAGTACCTTAAGATTATTTATGTAGACCATATCATCAGTCACATATTATGCTCTGATACAAAATCAGACATATACAAATGTATTATATTTATTCTTCACATATCTCATGTAGCATATTAGGCTATTATATAGAAATATTGAAATCTCAACCATATCCTAATAAATAGGAACAACATACCCAGAATAGACATGGGTAACAAAAAACCTATAATAATATAATACTAACAAAATAAGAATATAACAATATACCCAAAGTAAAAACTATTTCTTCACAAGGTTATGATTTGAGCGGATTCTCTACCTTTTTACCTTCAAGATGTCAATGTTGTAAACTTTGAATTTTTTTTTACATGGTTATTTTTTGTCTCGATAGAGACAAATGTATTTTCCTATTGTACTTTTAAGTAAAATGTTTAGGATAAGGGGATTTTACGTGTATCAATCATGAATAAGCAGTTACGACTATGAATCTTCAGTTTCATTCAGAGGGACAAGAATATTTTTTTGTGAAAGCAATGCAAACATCAAGTTCAACTCTGCACTCGTGGAATAGTTGACTTTTTTGAGGTAGCTAGAGGAGATTTGGTGTTAGCATTCCATTATAAGAGAAAAAATACATTGTAGGATTTCAAAAATCTAGCCATAAAAACAAGTTGTTTAAAGTAACAATGAAAAATGATATTTACTCTAAATTCAGCCTTATTATAGATTTCAGAGTAAAAGGAAGTTCAATTTTTTCAAAGATTAGTTTAAAGTTTCTCTGAAGGAGAAAAGTAGTGAAAGTTCCGAATTAGTGAGAAGAAGAAAGGATTTTATGAAGGTAGTGACCTTTATTTTGACCGATGTTGAATTTGTGGCAGAAAAAATGAAATTCTTGGAATTCAGTCGCATGTGTTCTCATCTAGTTATAATTCTTTTGAAAATAAGCTAAAATTTGAACAAAATAGTACCAAACATCTGCACTAGTGGAATCGACAGAACAAGAAGCTTAATAGGGGTATGGTTGAGAAATGCGAAGACGAGAAGACTTCTAGGGTTATTTTTGTGGAGGCGGTGGATGGAAAAGTGGGCACGAGAAGAATTTTATGATGTGTCAATAAATAAATTTTAATAAATATTATTACATAATTTTTTTCTTGAAAATTTTGAACCCTGCATTAACATGTTAATTTATAAGCCAATGAAATTGAAGATAAATGAATTTTTAAAATTATTTTGTTAAAAATTATGTAGTTTCTTAATATTTATTATTAATGTGAGAATTGTATATTTTTTTATTGAAATAATAACAATTTCTAATTGGTTAAGAAATGCAGATAATAATAACTAGTGAAGCATGTGTGAAACCTATAGTCTAATGTCTTCAGCAGTATTAATAACAAGATTAGTTGAGGAATATACTATTTATAAATATTATTTTATAGGTTAATAGTTTCAAATCATGAGCCCTTTCTCCATGTTATTTACAAGTTGGATTCCTAATATAGATTGAACATAGCCCATTATTCTCAGATTAGATGCCTTTATCAAGTTTCAAAGTCCAAACTAGAGCCCAATATTGTTTTCTTGTTACTCTTGTCATTTTCTTTTCTTATACTAAAAATATTTGGATTTTGTAGAGATATGTTTTTTTTTAATCATGGAAACCAAAGAATATCAATATTTTAATCACATATTTTTTTCTCAATAGTTTCATGTCAACAATTAAATTATTATTACCTTTATTTATGGCATGAAATATTTTAAAATGTAGGATGAGATGGTGGCTCTATGGTTTTAAAATTCATAGGATTTACTTAATTACAAGGGGAGAAATTTTACATGGACCATGAGTAAAATTCTTGTTCATTCTCTATCATTTTTATTTTTGTTTTTAGCTGCGTAGAAGAGGAAGAGATAATCAAGAATCCACTTTAAAACCCGTATTTTTTTCCACTTATGTACCTCACCACAACTTCAATAGTGTTCTTGTATTCTTCCACAGCCACGAGATAAATCTAGTGCTAGCCTATCTAGTACAAGTTTGTATCATTGGCCCTCTAAATTGTAAAATAATATTACTAGCTATGCAAGATAATTCATAGACCTTGAATGAATTTCTTTCCACTGATCTTTTAGTTAATGAGTCTACTAGTTTTGGTAGTCTCACTCCAATAATGATGCAAAATCTTTTGTAGTGTTATCGTTGCTTGACTTTCGCTCTCAACATTTTGGTAATTTTGTATATTTTCAATATTTTGATCACACATATAACATTTTTACTTATATTTAAACTATATTTCTATGATCGAATACCTTTTTAATATAACCATCAAATATTACTTATTTATTAATATAACAATGTATTGAAATAATAAAAATACAAATATTTATTAAAATGACTACTTGTTCTATAGTTGACTAGATAGTGGTTACCCTCTCTCTAGATTCTATGGTGATTGATGGATTGATTAACCCACCCCTATTTATATATATGGCATGGCAAACCCCTCTCCTCCATCTATATAGAGGGGCCCTCAATTGACCCTATATAATGTAGTGGCCACTTATTTTCGAAACTTATTATATTTTGATTTCAATTATGGTTGACTATAGACATGGATATTATTGTATCATTTTGGTTTAGCATGATGTTAGATGATAGAGATATTTTGACTATTCATGGATTGTGATACATAATGTGATTTGTATGGATTCTTAGATTCATAGAGAGACATTTTATATTACTGATGATGATGTTTTGTTATCATATATATTATTTAAATTTGGAATTCTCATCATGTAGACTCTGATTTAGCATTTTAACTAATCTCATGATCTTGTTGATATTGATTAAAAAGGTAGGATTGAGATGTTGTTGAAAATCTAGAAAAATGATAACATTGTTAGTCTAGATGATGATTTAATTATATGAGGATGTTATTTATGAATGTGCGTATATTTTATCTTTGATATATTTGATGCGGCCACAAGGGCAAAGGAGGTATTGTGTGATTTTGTACATAATTATATCACAACAATCAAAAGGGGGATTGGAGACCAACCATAGGGGAATACTGTATAGATACAAGGATGGTCACCATAGCAACTTGTGTACTGTGTTATGTTTGTTTCAGTTCGTTAGGGGGGGTTCTCATGGGGGGGTGACCTCCAATTGTGACCATGGGCTTTGTGTGCAATTATTTCTCATTTCTTTTATTTATTGTGGAGAATATGATTTATTTTATGATGTAATTTATTTTATCATTGATGATTAGAGTGCCTTTATTGAGTAATTTAATCATGTTATTAAGTCATATGGGGATGTGACAAAGGGGTCATTTATTAGAGTAGTTGGTCTTTTGGATTTTGTGATTTTGATTGATTGTAAGTGACTTAGAGTGTTGTACACTCTACCTTACATAGGAAATTTGGATTTGGACTTAAGGGTAATTTTTGGAGATTTGTCCCACACCTCTTAATTTCATATACTAACCCTACTTAGTGATTGGGAGGTAAAAAATAGACCCCATTATGTGTTTTGTAAGACAAAAAGTGACATTTATTGCACTTTTTTACATGGCTTGTAAATCATGTCCTTAAGGGGGCATGAGTTTCGATTGTGTGTAAAGGGATTGTCATTCCTCTCAACCACCAGTTTATTGTGCATTGGGGTTGAGTTTTGACTTGTGATGTGTAGTTGAGGATAAGTGATGTGGTGTCCTACATGGAGACACCTCACCCTCCTCTTCTCATGTTCTATTTGTTTGGGGATTACTTTATTTCATTTTGATACTCTTGAATTTTTGTAGTTAGAGATTTTTTGAAGTGCTTGTTGAAGTCATGGAGCTTGTTAGAGTTGGATTGAGCTTGAAGGATCTTGGAGTGTGATTTTTTGATCAAGTTCTTACTATGGAAAGGTAGGAGGTACACTTTCTTTAATTATTATTTTTATATGTGTGTATTGCATGTATGTGAATGGTTTATGTGCTTGTTGTGATCTTGGGTGGAATGCCTAAGTATGGTGTAGGAGAAGGCTATGATGATTTCATATGTAGGGAGGCATAAGAGTTTACTTCATGTTTTGGGAGGGAGTTTGGGTTGGGTGCCCCACCTTTGATGATAAAATGCTTGCATATCTTACTAGGATCGTGTAGGGAGGCATAAGAGTTGTGTAGAGGTTTTGATTTTTGATTTTTGAGGATTAGAAGGTTGGCACCTAATCCCATTGAGACACATAAGTGATCTCCTCATAGATCCTTGCTCCATTGGCTTTGCATTTCAAGCCTTGTGTATTTTGAAAATTGTATTCTTGTTTTTGCTAACTTGCGTTTGAATGTGTGTTAAATGGTTGTGAAAATTTGTTTTGTGATGTAGAAGCATTGTTGTGTTGCCATGAGTTGTATTCATTCTTTATTGTATTTTGGTTGGGGCTCAGGGGCTAATGAGAAGGATAACTTCTTATTCTCATTGGATTATTGGTTGGGCAGAGAGTGTTGCCTCTCCCCCATTTTTATTGTTTTGATTAAAGTGAAGAAATGGTGGAGCTCTTGTGGAAGATTTGGGACTTGGAGCTTTTGTTGAAATCAAAGACAAATCCTTCTTTATATAAACCTTTCTTGTAATTTTCCACTTAAGGTGGAAGACTAGTAGACTTAAATTTAAAAGAAAATGTTGTATGGTATATTTTATTATCAAGTTGTAATGTATTGTTGGAAACAAATCTCTTTGCATTGAAAGAAATGAGCTATGCTCAAGGAATAAAAAAGAGTTCATTATTAATTGTTGAAGTTGTATTATAGTAAAAATGAAGGGAAAACTTAGATGTTGTAAATCATTGAAATTGTATTCTTAGAAAATCCTAAATGTATAGGAGTTATTGAGTTTTTCTTTTAGAAAATGGTTGTAGTTGTAGTGGAGAGACGAAATAAATTATATTGAGTTACTTCGTTAAAAAATAATAATAATTGCATATTGTTGTGGAAAGGAAAACAATAATACTAGGAATAAAATAAGCTTCATTCCTACTTTTGAACTTGTAAGGAATGCTGCTAGAAAGATAATTTTGTGGTTGGTTTCTTGTTACTATTGAAATAGAAAATCTTTAAATTTACTAATTTAATCATGGAATGAATAAATGGTTACATCCTTCAACTGGAGACTTCAGGCATATAAATTGAAGCTAAGGATAATCTTTAAAACACCCTTGTATTTTTTTTTTTGGAAAAATTACGGAATTGATGGTTCTGTTTTCAAAGAATAGGTTTGTCGCCCTGTGTAGAGTGAAGGTCATTGAAACATCGAGCTGATTAGAGTGGCAGTATCTGAACCTCCACCGAAGTAATGTGGCAGCTTACGAATCGTCACCCAGGTAGAGCAGTGGTTGTAGGACTGCCAACCTGCTTTGGGCGGCGGTTTCATCACTTTTGATGGAAGATTAAAATCCATGATTGTGTAATTTTAAACTTGATTAAACTAAAATGTGAGCCTATAAAATGTAAAAATGAAACCTTGAGAAAACTATATGTAAAACCTTGAATGAACATTTAAATGTATCAAATATCTTAGATTAATTGGAAAAAGGGTTTTGCCAAAATAGAGAAATCAAGAATGGAAATAACTAAATAGCTACTCAAGATTTAGAATGGAAACCTCTACAATCAACAAATGGAATACATTCCTACAATAAATTTATAAACTAAACTAAGCTAAACTTGAACCAAATGAATCCCTCCATGGATTCCTTCCTTGCTCCCATGGCTTCCATTTCTCCAACTTGCAAATTAAACAAAATAAAAGAGACCAACTGAGGAGGCTAGGGAAAAGAAAAAGGTTTAATAAAATTCCATCAGGATGGTTAGGATTAGCTTGGAATCCTAAGATCTAGTGACCACAATTGATTTGATCCAAGGGTTAGGAATCAACCCTACAATTGTTAGGTAAGAATGAATATTATGGGTTTTTAGATAAATTAAAGGTATGTGTAAATGGGTGAATGCGGAAAATTAATACCCTTGTATGTTAAGTTAATTATGTAACTATTGTAGTAAGTTTTAGTGAATAATTCAATGGACATTAAAGAAAATACTTTAAGAGAACTAAGGTAATTAGGGATAAGGGTTTATTAAATGTGGACTGAATGTTAATTCCCAAGAGAGAAATTATTTAACCTAGTAAGAGAAATTAATGGACATTTATCTAGTGATAATAATTAAAATTGACATTAGAACTGGATTAAGAATATATAACCAATAATCTAGACTAGATCTATCCTTTGAAATGTAACATCGCTGGTAGGAATTAATTAAACGCGTATCAGGGTTTGTCGTCCTTTTAACCTTTTTAAACAATTTTTTTTTTCCGTAACTTTTTAGATAATTATTTAAGGATTAATGTGGTTTTAGAATGTCGTTTTTGTGGGCGTTACATACCATATATTTCTATGGATCTATATAATATATGGGGTACTCAATTGATTTCTCAGAAAAAGCCGAAGGGGTTGTTATGTTGGGCAACATAGAGAGAGAGATATTTATTATAGGACGACCAAATGGGAATATACGGAAAGCTATATATCCATATTGTAGTGCCCAACGAACTATATACATACTACGCGAGACTTATAGATATAAGGCTGTCAACCTCCTTGAATCTATACATCGGATTTGGTTTCTTCAGCTCGAACGAGATTAGAAAGATTAAACTATCAAATTTAATTTTCTAGAATGTTTATCTAACCTAGTGCATAATTATGATTGAATAATAGAAATCTATAATCATCTTATTTCTATATTTTCCCTCTTAAGGTATATAGTTTTTATCATCATATCAAACATTGTTAGATGATATAATTTTACTAGACCTGAATATATACTTTATTGAAAATGAAATCATAGTTTTATACAATACAGAGTGTCAATAAATACCACCGAAAAAAATTTAATAACAAATATTTAACGTATAAGGGGGAACACTAATAACGTTGATAGCAAAATGGTGAAGACATGTAGTGATACACAAAATATAGATGCCCTGATAAAGTACAACATTAACAATGGTATATGAGAAACGAAACATTGGAAATATGTGATATTCTCATAAACTAGCAATCGCATGTGTTTCATGAGATGTGAACGCCGAACGGTATATGTTATTTGATTTAGAGGTATAGTTATTATTGATGCACTTAATCTGAAGGTTTTTTCTACATTTCAAACTTGTTATAAATTTGTACATGATTACTTGGGATACCGTTTTCGATAGTTAATTAATTTTATAGTGGATGTAAATATGTACATAACAAAATTGCATTTTTTTTATATTTATTTTCTTAAAAGTACTAACAATCCGCATAATAGAAGGAGACAATAGTATGTCAGTGTATAAGGGAATTCAACAGTTTTCTTTTGAAGCAGGGAAAAAAGTGAAACATAGATATGAAATAAGAAACATAGGAGTCATAGTTCAAAGTATAGAATGGGATGAGTGAGGGTGTAATGTTTGAAGGGACGGGTGGGATGGAAATCCTTGCGTAAAGGTTATGGAGGAGTTGCACTATTTTCCGCTTTCTTTGAACTGAGGATGACACATTTCAATTTGTTGTTTCCGCAATATGTCTCTTTTTTCAGTGAAGCTGTGAAGCAGTATTTGTTGTCGATGACATTACTTATAATTTCACTAGTCGCATCTTCGTCGATAGACAATATATGGAGGTCACTAGCTGCAACACCCATGATTGACTCATCTGTCTCATCAAAAATGGTAACTGATTGAAGTTCTCTTGTTGGGTCCTTTAGATCGATTCTGAGTGCATATCTATAATCATAGTTTTGAGCTTGTCTGTTGCAACTCGAACATAACCATGAACCATTACCATTCTCTCTCACCTTTTTCCTGCATTGTTTGTCACCTTTTTGAAGAGGACATGCCTTGTTAAAAATATTGTCCATGCAGATATTCGTGATTTCTGCAGTAACCATGGCCCATTCATTTCTCTCAGTGTTCTCCATATTTAGTACCTCCAAAATCGTCATTACAGAGGTCAGGCTTTTTGGAGGGACCAAAAATTGGCTTGTGATAGAGGGTACTAGAAGGAAGTAGTCATCGGAATCAACCCACCCATGAAGTGTATTTGTTTCTAAAATTTGAGGGTCGATGTAACATTTGGTTCTTGAAATAGTGTCCACTAAGATTCCATTGAAACTAGAGATGCGGGCAGCTTTCAAGGCGAGGACCGGAAGAGGCGGTATAGAAAGCATGTCTTCAAGTTCGTTGCTTATATCATCTAAGTGTTGTCCCCACAATGTGACACTTACACTGAAACCCGACATGTCCTTTAATTGTAGTGTTCTTCTCTTTGTTTCAGACTTGTCATACCGACAAATTGTTGAGCATGGTGACATCGTAACAACAATGCCAATCAAATCAACTGTAGAACCTTCAATGCTTGCAGGTAATTCCTTAATTTTGGTGAAGTGAAAGTTATGGGAAGGTATTGTATCTTCATTTGCTATGAGTGGAGATATGGTTGAGGAAGATTTTAGGAAAATCTCCAAAGCATTGTTCAAATGGTTGTAACATAGCTTTGCATCAGCAATCCTCACAATCCTCCCATTGGAAATTGTATATAGCTTCCCATTCTCAATCTGCTCATAGAATGCTTCCGCGGCCTCGTTGAAATAGATGATGTGGATTTCCCCTCCTTCCTGATCAACAAAATCAAACCCAAACACGGATCCATTTCCCCTTGCATTGTGATATTGGCGAAGGGTTTTTTTTGCTAGGGCACGGCCCTCTACGGACCACATGCGCATAAATGTATTCATAGCACTTATTTTAGTTGGTGTTCTCACAAAATATTTGTTAACCAGGTTTGCACTTGCATCTGTTTGCGGCAACTGACTTTGTTCGAGGGCATTTGTTGGTAGTCATATTGGAGCACCGATTACCAAATGTGTTTCAACAACAACATCCATTTCAACGATAAGAATAGTGTTGCAATGGAAAAGAAAAGCAAGATAGAATTAGAACTGAGCAATGGATGGAAAAAAAAAACAGAAAGAAATTTTAATTGATATAGGGAGTTTATGCACATTGGTAATTGAGCAAGAGATGAAGCTTACAGTTCACTTTTGATCATTCTAACGAGGGATTTGTGTAAGCACACGATGAAGCCTTCTTGTATTGATTTGTCGGTTACACGACTTGCAAATTTGGAGAGTAGAAGTGTTGTCTGAAAATGTATCCCATCTGAAAGGTCAACACGATGTTGGGCTCCCGTGTTGAGAATGGACCTTAGAGAGCTCAAGTGCAGTATTTGAAATGTCAGGTCAACATTGGAACCGCCCTCAATCAATTGAGAAATTCCTTCGCGTGTCAAAGTTATTTCCATGGCAACTAAAAGATGCTTAAGATTGTGAGAATTCTACAAATATATGGTGTTAAATGTAAACTTGTAGGGCAGTCAATCATGAAATGAAGGATTTGTTTAGGAATCATGCATTTGTAAATAATGAGAACCTTTAAAGTTGGCTTCCTTATTATTTTATATTTTATAAAATGTGCAAACATGAAGTCTAACCATTTAACAATTCAATATGCAAAAAAGTGATATAATGTACAAAGCTTTGGTTGAAAACAACAAAAATTTGTATGGTTGTTTGTCGGCATTTTAAAACTATATGTATTTTTGTGCAAATATTATGAAGTACACATTAAAAATGCGTCGTTGGTTTACGTAAAGAAGCATGAAATTGTATAAAGGAAAGATATAATGAATAACACATTAAAAATGCGTTGTTGTTGTTGTTTGTGGAAAAGTTAGATTATGTGTTCCATATGTTCCGCCGCAATATATACATGCATTTATTTGAAATGAATTACAAATTATTATGTTAAGCAAATAGAATGGAAAACAATAAGAACAATATGTACACTTGAAGTGAGAATACTATAGGTACTTGTATGGAAACACAATGATAAAGAAATTAGGAAAGCATAGTTGTTGGATAACAAAAAATGAACATGTGTTTGATAAGTTTGATTCTCTATCGGATATATACTGCCACAATACATACATGGAATATTTGGAATGAGTTACAGTTTATTTCAAAAATACTTATAAACAAACACTTATAAACTAACCACTACAAGCTATTTTTTAAAATAAAATTTCTTTCTTTTTGCTTGTGCAATTTTCTTTGCACATTTCTTGTAGTTTTGTCCAGTTGCAGATGCCTCGATTGGAATTCCCATTCTCCTCAATTTGTGGGGTGGTTCATATTTCAGTGCATCTTCGTTCGAATCATAAATCAAGTAGAAGCCTCGTGAATGATCTCCAATCGGGAGCAAAATAAATAATGTGCCTGGAGGGTATGACATAAATATGGCTCTGGACCCTCCAAAGAAGAACCCTGGTCTGAGACATGCAGTTAGAGTGAAGGATGATTTCAGTGGCAGGATTCTAAATTTTTGGACAACTGCTCCGAGCTTGCAATTTCACTATTCTAATATGTTGAAGACGACTGTGGGAAAAGGAGGTGCAATCCATGGGAAACATTCAGCCTTGGCCTTGGAGACCTAGACCTTCCCTGATGGTGTCCACCACCCAAACTTTCCTGATACAGTTTACAAACCAGGAAGATCTACCATCATACTATGGTGTATAAATTTTCAGTGCATAAGTAGTCATGACATGTTCAATGATAAGGATAGGTGACATGGCTTCTCAATCTATCTAATGAATTCTATTGTTTAAAGATAGTACATCATTGCCATTGAGAATGATTTTTTAATATTTCTTTTGAGGAGAAAATGGATAGGATTTTCTTGTATGAAATAATATTTCGTTGGTTTTCTTCATTCTGTCAATTTATTTCCCTTCTTCTTATAATACAACATTTGTATGGGGTCAGTTGGTTCGATTGGATACTAGGAACTTGCTTAGGAGTAGGCATTGGCAACATCGACTTTATAACTCTGGAAACATCATGCATGGTGGGTCGATTAGAGGGCCATTCCTTGGTGCAAAGCAAGGACAACTGGAAGATTTGTCTTACAATCCCAAGATCCCTGCAGGTTGCTGCAACTTCTGTATCAACAATTTCCCCTTCTATTGTATTCTTGCATTCCATGGTGTCTTTTTATCTTAGATTGCATCGTTGTGAGTCTATGACCCATTATTTTTTCTCTCTCTTCCATTAAACTGTTACATCACATTGCATGGTGTGCATTGGGTTAATTCCTTGCATTCTTCCATTTTATTGCACATTATATTGGATTCTCTTCCACTGTAGTAAAAATTGTATTTTATCCTTTAAAAAGGTTGGCTCACATTTTTTGGAAGTTAGGTAACAGTGGAGATGTTTGGCCTTCAAAACTCTATGATGCCCTTTGTTAGAGGAATAACAAACGTTTTGAGTCCTTGTTTCAGAATGATATCTATTGCAACCTTTAGAGGTCGTTATGCATCACAAATGACTTTTATAGGTTCGAGACATAAAAAATCCCATTTGGGATGAGATGAACTAGAGGTCCTCATAGAGAACTATTGCATGGAATCTGAGCTTCCTTGTTTTGATTAGAAAGATTAAACTATCAAATTTAATTTTCTAGAATGTTTATCTAACCTAGTGCATAATTATGATTGAATAATAGAAATCTATAATCATCTTATTTCTATATTTTCCCTCTTAAGGTATATAGTTTTTATCATCATATCAAACATTGTTAGATGATATAATTTTATTATATCTGAATCTATACTTTATTGAAAATGAAATCATAGTTTTATACAATATAGAGTGTCAATAAATACCACCGAAAAAAACGTGATAACAAATATTTAACGTATAAGGGGGAACACTAATAACGTTGATAGCAAAATAGTGAAGACATGTAGTGATACACGAAATATAGATGCCCTGATAAAGTACAGCATTAACAACGGTATATGAGAAACGAAACATTGGAAATATGTGATATTCTCATAAAACATAACCCTTCTTGTATGTAAACCAACAAGAAGTGGTCTATCGTAAATAATTGAAATTATTAGCAATCTCATAAAACACTGTAAGAAATGATCGGGAAAGTTGAATTATCATAGTAATATTCGCATATAGAGAGAAAATGCTAGTTTTCACTTTTAACATTCAAGGTCAGAATGGATACTATATATTATTAGGATTAGATTTGAGACATAATTTTTAATATATATTTGAAATGCTAAATAAATAATTTAAAAAGATCTTATGTTTGGCTTCCCCATGTTTCAATGTTAATCAAACAAATTTAGTTCATATTACTTTAAATGTTTCACTTTTCATAATATAGGTGTAATACTTTTCAACTAATTAAATGTATTCTCATTCTAAAAGATTAAACTATTAATATTTTCCAAAGTAGATAGACTTATTCTAAATTTCAAACATATTTTAACAATATCCTAAAGTAAATAGTCATACAAGTTATAAATTTGAATCATACAAAATAGTGTCTATGTATAATTCATTTAACTCTGTATTAAAGACTATAGTGTGCATCTAATTTAAATAATAAATAATGTATATATGATTACCTAGTGTAAAAAATATTAAGAGGATTATTTATACTTTCTAAATACAAATCATTATAAAATCATAACATATATAAATTAAAGAAATTAACTATCATTATCAAATCATAACATATATAAATTAAAAAAATTAACTATGTAATTTTACATTGTATAAGTAGAAAATTTTATGTTTTATATCCGTCAGCATAAATTGATGATAGAAATGGTATAGAAAATTGCAAGGCATCAAATGTAAGTTGTGAATATATGTCATGATGCTCAAACGTGTTTGCATTAGCAATTTTGAAAAAATAGAAAAACGAGCAAGTTTTGATGAGTTTGTAAATGTAGTGTAAAATTTTCCCATTTTTCCAATTTATAATGAAGATTTTTCAAAATTATTGTAATTGTAGTACAAAACATTAGACACACATGACCCTCCAGATCCACTAGGGGAGATCAAGGAGAATGTATCCTCTATCTCTCTATGAAAACATTTAGTTTGGCCAATCAAATATGTTGAAGATTATCTACTGGGTGAAGTAGGACCACATGATGATAAGAATATGATAGAGTGGATAGTCGTCTGAAAATAGGTTCTTCTAGAAAGGAGTTAGCTCCTCTGCAAATAACTCTCTAGTCGCATATGATTTCTTCATCTTGATTTCAATTTTGTTGTTTTCTAATTGTTGGTTGATTTTTTTTTTAGCTGTCTTTGTGTTGAGTGGTAGTTGTTTTAGTTTTCTCATGTATTTTTTTGAGATAATGGATGTATCTGGGAATTGCGGCCTTTTTTTATGTAAGAGGCCTAAGTTCACAAAAAACAACCTTTTACTAATATCTTACAAAAGTAATTTTAGTAAAGAAAATTCAATCCTAAACGAAATCCTCTAAGCAAATAAAGACAAAGAAGAATTTGTTACACAAAATGAAAGGAACACAAAAACTTGTTATATTTCCATAAGCAAAGAGAAAGTCAAAATTCTCATAATCAAAGAGTGTGTAAGAATTCAAATCTGAACATTTCACTAAATCAAGATCTTTTTCCCTTTTGTAAAAATTTGCATCTATCAGAATCATTCATCTGTCATGGGTCAGTGTTAATTGTGGTGGTTGAGATTATATCTCTAACACTCCCCCTTAATCTCAACTCATTGTCATCCTTCTCAGAACTGTCTGTATGTTGTCCATAGTTGTTGCCACCATTTCCAAAACATCCATTCTTTACTTCATCTTCAGCATAAGCACCTAAACAACTTCTTAGATATTCAAATGCATCATTTCCCAATGGCTTGGTAAAAAAATCAGGAAATTGATCTTGTGATCAACAAAATTCTAGACATATTTCATTTTTGTTGACCAATTCTCTTATAAAATTATATCTAGTGTCTATGTGCTTGTTTCTTTTATGGAAAAAATTATTTTTAGACAATGAAATGGCTAAGTTATTATCACAGTAAATCTTTTTTTCTTCTTCTTGTTTGTGCATCAACTCATTAACATTATCCTCATTTATATGGCTTGACATGTTTTACCATTTGCGGCCACATACTCTGCTTCTACTGAAGAATGAAATACAATGGGTTGTTTCTTTGAATCCCATGGTACTATCCCTATTCCAAAATGAAAATTATAACAAGAGATAATTTTCCTATCATCAACGCTACCAATAAAATCTCTATCTATGTATCTAATAACCTTAAACTTATCTAAAGTTGAATACAAAAGCCCATAGTTCTTTGATCCACAAAAGAACCTCAATATTCATTTTTTAGCTTTCTAATAAGAGTCTTTTCGAGACTCCGTGAATTTCTAAATAATTCACACACCATACATAATATCATATCATGTGGCTTTCAAGTACATGAGACTACTAACTAGTCTTTCAAACAATATAGGATCAACAATTGAATCACTATCTTGAATGTTCAACTTCATCCCTATAACAACTGGTGTAGGAACTCACTTACAACTCAATATATTAAATATTTGCAATACATTACTTGCATACTTTGATTAAGAAATAAAAATACCTTCATCTAATTTATTAACTTTCTATTCCCAAGAAATATTTCATGAGACCAAGGTAAGTCATTTCAAACTCTTTCATCATGGTTGCCTTAAATATTTTTATAAAAACATCTCCCATGAAAATTAAGTCAACTACATAAAGGCACACAATCAGTACTTTACCTTTCTCATCCATTTTGATATGAAAATTATGCTCATTTTTGCACCTACTGAATACATTTTTAATTAAATGGGAATCAATGTGGTTGTATCATGCTCTGGGAGCTTGGTTGAGTCAATAGAGTGTCTTTTTCATCTTGTATATATTTTCTTCATGACCTGAAATTTCATATCCTTCAGGTCACTATACATAAACTTGTTCTTCAAGATGACCATTTAAAAACATGATATTACATCCATTTGAAAAATGGGCCACTTATTTTGAGTTGTAATGGAAAAAATGGTTCTCACTGTATCCAAATGTGCTACAGGAGCAAATGTTTCATTGTAATCAATACCAAGCTGTTGAGTAAAATATCTAGCAAAACATATTGCCTTATGTTTTTGCACTTTACCATTCACACCATGTTTATTTCTGTAAATCTATTTTACAATTATGATGTCCTTTCCTTGAGGATAAAACCCCAACTCCCATTTTTTGTTTTTATCAATAGTTTCAATATCTTCATCCATTGCTACTACCCATGCTTCATCGTTTATTTCTTAATTAGAATACATTAGATCAAAAAATTATTAAAATAAATCAAAAAAGAGAAAGAATTTTCAGGATCAACATTAAAATATGATTAATAAATATCTTTTAAACTCCTTGTTTTTCACTGTAATAACCTTGCCAATATAGGATATGATAAACTACTACTATTAATTGAGTATAGTGGACTAATTTCGAAAGACGCCATAGTTGGTGTTTTTGGTGAACTCTGCTGCCCTAGTGTAAAATTCTAATTTCCTGAAGATATCCTTGTTGTAGATGTAGGCGTACCTTGTGTTACAACTTTTGGTATACTTTTGGGAGTGGAAGAAGGCATTTCTTATGGAATAACTTATTATTCTATCACTTCATCACCCATATCATCAAGTGAGTCAAATACTACTATACTTATTATTTTTTCTACACTTCAATCCCATGATTTATTATCAACATATTTTACATACCTTTTGATTATAATTTTTCTATTACTTGGATTAAATAGCTTATAAGTCTTTGTATATTCTAAATACCAAACAAAGATCCACTTCTCACCTCTATTATCCAACTTCCTTTTTAAAGTTGTAGGAACATGAGCATATGAAACACACATGAATTCTCTAAATTGTGCAACACTATGCTTTGTACCACTGTAAGCCTCTTGTGGAATTATGTTCCTTACACTTTTAGTTGGAAATTTATTTGAAATATAAATTGTAATGCCTCATTCAGTGTTGAATTTTGTTCTTTCTTCTTTAATCCTTGTTGCTAAATGTCAAATGTTTATATGAGTTCCCTTTTGATCGTTGGGTGATTGCGATCTTATTGCAAAGTTATTTTAACATCTTTTCTTCCTGTCGTACCTCTTGGTGCCATCATAAATGTTGGCTAGTTGTTGAGGGTGTTTCATAACATCTTTTACGAACATTATCATTATAGGGTTATCATGTTCTCATTTAAAAAGATTATGTAATGACACTATTATTTAAAGTTATAAAGGATTATTCAATTTCCTTTTAGTTGTCTAGGCGTATTTAAAAACGTACCTAATATTATTTTATTCTTAATTTCTTTCCCCGTGGGCCTAACCTCGGTTTGCATGGGAAGGATGAGTTTTTTTTTGGTGGCACCTTTGTTAGGAAGTAGATTTCCTAATGATCCATAGGGAACAAAAATGAATCTACTTCATCAAAACAGTCAACATAAAGAAGGAAAAATAATACATGGAGGTTCTGTTTGTATAGTAACAGGAACATCACCATGTGCAGGGTGGAAGTTATAAAACCTCCGCCCAACCAAGGCGGTGGTCCTAGGACCATCGGTCTGCATTGGATGGTGGTCCTGGATCTTTCGGATAGAAAATAAAATATGAACTGAAAAACCTTAGAATTTGAGAGGTTATTCGTGGCTCTTCTCCTCCATGACCTTTTCCATTCTCAAGTGCATGGGAGGACATGAGAAAGGATATAAATATGTGTTTATAGAAGAGAATAGGGCATCGAAGCATGAAAGAAAGTGAGCAAGAAGTTCTTAGTGCTGGAATTGTGTTTTGTATAAGAAAGGAGTATGGAGATAGAGAAAGTGAGTAATTGGGAGGAAGTGTGAGATATTATCAACTTCCCTTCCATAATTATTGCAATTTCTATACTTATTGTTGAATTGGCCAGTAAATGAGGGAAGAAAAAGTAATTTCCCTTCTCGAATGGTTTTTCCTCCTCTGGGGTTTTCTAGCATAAAAGTTTTTGGTGTTTATGATTTTATATTCTTTCTTTTCTTGCACTAATGAATTCTAAGCATAAGAAAAATTAATTCACTAGCTATCTCTATCCTTTTCTAATAGAAATTAGAACAACAACATTTAATTTGTGATTCTGTGAATAATTACAAAGTTTAAGATTTTACAAATCATTTTGGTATCAGAGCTAACAAGTATCCAGGATTTTTGTATTCGTTCTTGAATTTGTATGAAAGTTTTGAGATCTAAAGGTGAATAGGTTTTACCTTGCGATTCAAAAATATCTACAAGGAAGTGGAAAAAGAAAATTCAGGGAAAAATGGAGGAAGAGAACTTGGTCCGTAGAATTGAGATGCTGGAAACCATGATGGATAGGATGTTTAGAAGCCAAAAAGAACTTGAATATTTGCAGAAGAGAAATTATATCAAGCAAGACTCCATGGACTTAGTGGTTTGAGGCTTAGCTGAAAATTTTAGTATAGGGAAGAGCCACCATGAGGAAGACTATGGGGAAGAGCATGAAGAAGAGACTTCAAACAGAAGAGAGAAGGTAAAATCTGATCATACTCCTTTTAAAGTTGAGACGAAATTTGAGATTAAAATATTTGAATTACAAGTAGATGCAGATTTTCTTAATAAATGGTTAAAACAATTATAAGTTTATTTTAACATCCATAATGTCACTGAGGAACAAAGGATCACCTTTGCACGTCTCAAAATGGAGCGACATGCTTTGTTTTGGTGGGAAACGAATCTAACCACTTATGAAAAGAATAAGTATCCTATTATGAAATCTTGGAAAGAATTTAAAGAATTACTTGAAGCTAACTTCTATCCTATTGGCCACAAGAGTGACCAAATGATTAAATGGTAGTATTTTAGACAAGGCAGTGGTGAAAGTGTGCGGGACTATACTAAATTTTTTTGGAGGAAAGCCATGTTGCTTAACATGGACTTGGTGGATGAGGATATTCTGACTAAGTACTTGGGAGGACTTCACACTCACCTTCAAAGAAAATTCACCTCCACAAAGCCCAAAGATCTCAACGAAGCATGTTTACAGGCATACTACATAGATGATGAAAAGAAGCAAGGAGAAGCAGAGCCAAGGGTAAAGCAATCGAAAAATTGGCAGAAGAAATATTATGGGAAAACAAGTAACAAGAGTAAGTGGAAAGGGAAAGGTAAACAAGATGCCACTACTTTAAATACTTGTAAATATCCCAAGAATTTTTGGAAGAACTGTGATATCAATGGTCATACTGATGCTACATGTTGGAAGTTGCATCCAGAGTTACATCTGAAGAACCAAACCAAGGACTCAAATACGTCCATGAAAAATGAAAAAATAGAAGGGGATGTGGAAATCAAAGATGACTCTGATGTAGATTAAAGGCTTGGATGCACGGACACCAACATGGACAGCCAGGAAGAGGAGATGAGTAGACTTTACCAGATAAAAATCCATATCAAGAGAACTAAGGTAAATGCTTTGGTTGATACCAGTTCTCAGTCTCATTTGATTTTAGAAGCAATTTTAAAGAATATTGGTCTTGAGACATACAAGAATCCACACCCTTATCCTTTGGGTTGGGTGAAGAAGGGTGTTGAAATTCGTAACAATAATATTGATCCGAAAATAATCAGATTATTACGATCTGATCTCAGACCCTTATAGGCTTTAATTATTTGCCGATAATTTACTCCTTTTAAGTAATCAATTTAAAAAAAAATGCAAGACAATAATGACAATTGCACATAGATTGATTACGGAGTTCGGCAATTGCCTACGTCTCCGGGTTCGTGATCGAACCGTTCCACTAGTCAAAACTTGTAAGTTACAATAGTACTTTCACAAGAAAACCTAATGGAATTTTACTTGCCTACCATTACACCAGTTCTTCAGACGACAAGGGTGAAAAATAGCACCCGACTTCCACCTTCCTGACGTACAATCTCCTTCGGCTATGATCGGCCTTCCCGATGCAAATAATGTGAAGCTAGCACTCCAGTCGACAATCCAGGATTTGCAAGTAATTGGTGTGGCGCTATGGGCCGACTAGGTAGTTTGAATAACTCCTAGCCACAAATATTTCATTTAATATTGCCTAAAATAATAGGCCAATAGATAACACTTGTCGACACATCCCACAAATAAGCTTAACAAATAATAAGCTCGGGCATGTGTCCACCTTTTCCGTGCTCTGGCAATGAGCTTCTCCGTGGCTTCGGTGTGTGTAATGTGTGTCCTGTGTGTTTTTTTACAAAGGAGAGGAGTCCCCTATTTATACAAAAATAGGGCCCCAAAATAATGGAATAAAATATTATCTAAGGCTATCATAAGCCTCATCCCGTAAAATGAATGGGATCAAATATTCCAAAAAAAATACGGTTTTTCATGTTTAATGGGATTAAATCCCAAATGGAGCCGTATTGTTTAAAGGAGGGAATAAATCCCACATTTGGCGTGAAATGGGATAATATCCCACATTAGACGGCCTTAGAAATATTCAAAGGTTTTTAAACCTTTGATTTTACCTTACCTTACATGGACTCCTCACGCATGGGCTTAGGCCCCCACACCATCGCTTCATCTCCCTCTTCCACGTGGTAGGGCTTAATGCCTCCCAAACAACCGCTTCACCACCCACATGGTCAGCAATAACATGGTTTAATATTAATGTTTTAAACATTAATATATATATATATATATATATATATATATATATATATATTATATACATATATATATATATATGGCATTTGAAAAGTGGCCTTACCAAAATAATATTATTTCGACCCATACAATGTGGAATAGAAATAATCCTGTAGTTCACTTGTCGTCTCCCGATAGGAAAATCGAGTCAATTCGACAAGTGTTGGCAAGCCATGTGTCACAGTGCGATTCGGTCCAATATTGACCAGTTGACTAGAGTTGACCCGTTGACCAAACTTTGACCGAACATATCTAGAGCTCCCGATGTCCGTTTGTTGCGTTCTCACAGTCGTTGGAAAGCTCTCGAGATGATCTTCTGCACTGACACCATTTAGAGATGTTTAGGGAACTTTCAGAAATGATCCCCTGATCACACCTCCCCACTGAGAAAAGCTTTTTGTCCCAAAAAGCTTCCACACTGTCCTGAATCTGGAATATCTGCTGCCTCCTCGGAAGTGCTGCTGTAGTAGACCCTTGGGTCTTTTCCTCCAACCTTCTCACTTTGACAACTCTGCTCCGATCCTAGAACTTGTGGGTTATGTGTCCACGATGCTTCCGCTACGCCACTCTGATATCCGAAGAATACCTCAATGCCTCCGCTTTTTGGTGCTAAGTTTCTGAATGAAACCTCAATGCTCATTCTGTGCGGTGCTAAGCTTCTTGGTATCTGACAACAAGGATCTTCTTTTACTCTATAACACAGCTCCTGGCTCCGAGTTGATTCTGCAGAATCCGAACTGGTTTGAAGGAACTCCATGTTACGTAGAGCTTTGATTGATCCGATGTCGGTGATGGACAATGCCTTGTCCCTTTACAGACCTCAACGCCTCCGATGCATGATGCTAAGCGTCTTTCAAGACCTCGAGCCTCCGATGCATGATGCTAAGTCTATTACAGACCTCAACGCCTCCGATACATGATGCTAAGCCTTTTTCAAGACTTCGAGCCTCCGATGTATGATGCTAAGTCTTTGTAGACCTCAACGCCTCCGATGCATGATGCTAAGTCTCTGTAGACCTCAACGCCTCCGATACATGATGCTAAGCCTTTTTCAAGACTTCGAGCCTCCGATGTACGATGCTAAGTCTCTGTAGACCTCAACGCCTCCGATACATGATGCTAAGCCTTTTTCAAGACTTCGAGCCTCCGATGTATGATGTTAATTCTCTTGATCAGCTACCATTCGTATGTGTGGTCACAAATCCTTGACATCGAATGATGTTCTGAGCTGATCCTTTGAGAGCTCCTCTTGTAGACATACTAATATCAGGTACCATTCTGCTGCACGGTCGCAATGCCTCTACACAGAATGAAGTTCCAACCTGACGTCAATGCCAACGGTGATTCAGCTACCATTATGCTGCACGGTCACAATGCCTCTACACAGAATGAAGTTCCGAGCTGATCTCTGCGAACTCTACTATCTGCACAAATGGCAGATCAATCTCCAAGCTTTATATGAGTCAAATCCTGTATCCAAGCTGTAACAGGTACTCACCAACTGATTAGGAGATATATTTGGAGCAATAATCAAATTTTCTAAGTAAGAAAATCCACTGAGTATTGTAAACCTTTCTCTCAGCATTTTCTCACAAACTCTGATCTCCAAACTTAATACTGCATACGATCCATCAATCTGAATTATGCAATATATAATTGAAAAATTGTTGACTTACCCATTTGAAAGGACTTTCACTTTCAGGTATTACCTGGTCTTGGGTTGACTTGTCAACTAGTGGTGGAGTAGAAACTTCCTCTGCCTTTGCAATAGGCCTCCATTCCATCTTTGGCTTGCCATTACTCTGATGACAAGATGGATGCAGTTTCCAGCAATTTTCCACCTGATGCCCATTCCTCTGGCAATGAGCACAAAAATTCCTCTTAATCTCCTTCTTCTGGGATGAGGAACTCTTTTTGCAATTTCTCGACTCTGCATGACGAGATTGGTCTTTCTGATTTGCCGTGTTCCTGATGAATGGCATCAACTTCTTCATCAGTGTTCTTCTCTTCCAGCATCTGGCCACTGAATGATTATGCAATCCACAAAAAGTACATAGAAAATAATTCTACATCTTCTGAAAATCATAACCATACTTCTTAAGCTGAAAAAGTGGATCATAAGTTTTATTGTGCTTACGATTATGGTAAGAAACTGGAGGTGGAATCTCATTACCTCTTTGTTTATTTCTCTTACCACATCCTGCCTGTGACGAGGAAGCACAACTTTCCTACTTAGAATCTTCTTGCAGGACTAGTGGGGTAATCACTTTGCTTTCGGAAGCTTGTTTCCCGTCAGCGTTCTTGGAGCATTCTCCAATTTCCATTCCCACACTAGGATAACCCAAACCTACAAAACGAGGGCGATCCTCGACCTGTATTGGGTTAGCAATGCCTTGGCCATTTTTACCAAGACCTCTTCCATCAAATCCCATTTTATCTAGTAACTTGGATCCAATGCCTCTAGTACGCTTTTC
Organism: Taxus chinensis; assembly: GCA_019776745.2. NCBI lineage: Eukaryota > Viridiplantae > Streptophyta > Pinopsida > Cupressales > Taxaceae > Taxus > Taxus chinensis. Next base: position 358,787,004 of record CM034155.1, read on the forward strand.
AAACAAACCAAAGACTTTATTACCTGAATCCGAAACCGAATGGGAGGAAGAAGAAGATTCCCGTGGTGAACAACTTACAGTGCAATCATCTGCCATGGCCTTTGCATCTGAAGTAGAGGATTTTTCCTTCCTCTGATCACCACATTGCAACCTTGCCAAGAGCTCATCCTTGGTTTTTAGTTCCAATTTCAAACGAGCATACTCCTCTTCCAAGGAGGAATACATGGATCGCAAGAGAGAGTTCTCTTCCTGGATCTGGTGATTATAAGCTTCAATCTCTTCGAGCTTCGCATGTTTAGACATCTTGCTCTTAGTGCACTTGTATCCTGTTCACACAAAATGAACTAACTGCACCAACTTGAAGAAATCACTCTGTTAATCAGATTTACCATCTCTGATACCAAACTTGATCCGAAAATAATCAGATTATTACGATCTGGTCTCGGACCCTTATAGGCTTTAATTATTTGCCGATAATTTACTCCTTTTAAGTAATCAATTTAAAAAAAATGCAAGAATATAATGACAATTACACACAGATTGATTACGGAGTTCGGCAATTGTCTACGTCTCCGGGTTCGTGATCGAACCGTTCCACTAGTCAAAACTTGTAAGTTACAATAGTACTTTCACAAGAAAACCTAATGGAATTTTACTTGCCTACTAGTACACCAGTTCTTCGGACGACAAGGGTGAAAAATAGCACCCGACTTCCACCTTCCTGACGTACAATCTCCTTCGGCTATGATCGGCCTTCCCGATGCAAATAATGTGAAGCTAGCACTCCAGTCGACAATCCAGGATTTGCAAGTAATTGGTGTGGCGCTATGGGCCGACTAGGTAGTTTGAATAACTCCTAGCCACAAATATTTCATTTAATATTGCCTAAAATAATAGGTCAATAGATAACACTTGTCGACACATCCCACAAATAAGCTTAACAAATAATAAGCTCGGGCATGTGTCCACCTTTTCCGTGCTCTAGCAATGAGCTTCTCCGTGGCTTCGGTGTGTGTAATGTGTGTCCCGTGTGTTTTTTTACAAAGGAGAGGAGTCCCCTATTTATACAAAAATAGGGCCCCAAAATAATGGAATAAAATATTATCTAAGGCTATTATAAGCCTCATCCCGTAAAATGAATGGGATCAAATATTCCAAAAAAAATACGGTTTTGCATGTTTAATGGGATTAAATCCCAAATGGAGCCGTATTGTTTAAAGGAGGGAATAAATCCCACATTTGGCGTGAAATGGGATAATATCCCTTTGAAGCGGCATTTGTTAAGTTAAGTGGGTATATCCCACATTAGATGGCCTTAGAAATATTCAAAGGTTTTTAAACCTTTGATTTTACCTTACCTTACGTGGACTCCTCCACGCATGGGCTTAGGCCCCCACACCATCGCTTCATCTCCCTCTTCCACGTGGCAGGGCTTAATGCCTCCCAAACAACCGCTTCACCACCCACATGGTCAGCAATAACATGGTTTAATATTAATGTTTTAAACATTAATATATATATGTGGCATTTGAAAAGTGGCCTTACCAAAATAATATTATTTCGACCCATACAATGTGGAATAGAAATAATCCTATAGTCCACTTGTCGTCCCCCGATAGGCAAATCGAACGAATTCGACGAGTGTTGGCAAGCCACGTGTCACAGTACGATTCGGTCCAATATTGACCAGTTGACCAGAGTTGACTTTCTCGTTGACCAAACTTTGACCGAACATATCTAGAGCTCCCGATGTTTGTTTGTCGCATTCTCACAGTCATTGGAAAGCTCTTGAGATGATCTTCTGCACTGACACCATTTAGAGATGTTTAGGGAACTTTCAGAAATGATCCCCTGATCAAATATGTAAGGTCAAGTTTTGGATAAATTCCCAGTATATTGATATTTTGGAAGCTGACGTTATAACACTTGATGCTTTTGATGTTGTATTTGGGAGTTCTTACTTGTATATTAAGGATGCTATATTTATGAGAAAGGAAAACCGGTACAGATGGGTCAAGGATGGGATTGAAGCTACAACATTCGGGCACACTAGTCTAAGACACAGGTTACTATGGTAAGTGCTAACCAAGCAAAATGACTTATTCAGGAAAATCATAATCAGTTTTGTTTACTTTTGTTAAAGGATAAACAAGAAGTGGTAGAAGTTATTGAGATTTCTAACTAGAGAAACCATGATTTGGATAGCATTATTTAGTCTTTTCATGAAGTATTTTAGGCTCCTAGTGGGATATCACCAAAATGGGAAGTAGAACATGAGATTTAGCTATTGCATGAATCCCCTCTACCAAACGTCAGGTTGTATAGGAAATCCTTTCTTGATAGTATTGAAGTAAAGAAACAACTCCAGGAACTACTAGACCAAGGGGTGATATTTCTGAAAACCTCACCATGTGGTTTGCCTATTGGGATGATGCCAAAGAAGGATGGTTCTTGGAGAATGTGCATTGAATACCGTGCCTTGAACAAGATCACCATAAAGAACTGATATCCACTTCTCTGCATAGATGATCTATTCGACCAGCTTCAGCATTTGAAATTCTTCACAAAGTTGCATCTCAAGTTAGGTTATCACCAAGTTAGAATGAAAGAGGAGGATATATGGAAGACTGCCTTCAAGACAAAATAGGGTTTGTATGAATGGTTAGTACTTCCTGTTGGGCTATGCAATGCACCTGCTACATTTATGATATTGATGAATGATGTATTGTGGGATTTCATAGATTCATGTGTCATTGTATATCTAGACGATATCTTGATTTTTAGTGCCACATGGGAAGAACATCTAACTCATTTACAACAAGTCTTGTAAGTTCTCAGGGAGAAATAACTACTTTGTAATATGAAGAAATGTGAATTTTCCAAACAATCACTTGTCTATCTTGGGCACGTGGTTGGAGGAGGAGAGATACGAGTGGATCTAAAGAAGGTGGAATGCATCACTAATCAAGTCCAACACCAATAGTAGCCACAGAGACCAGGAATTTTTTGGGAGCGATACAGTACATGCAGAAGTTCATTTCAGGCTTCTCCACAATTGCAACACCTCTACACACAATGGCCGCAAAGAGTAACATTTTTGACTAGGGTAAGCAACAAGACAAATCCTTTAAGTTATTAAAATACAAGATTAGTCATGCTCCAGTACTTTCTCTTCCTAGTTTCCAGTAGCCTTTTGAAGTAGAGATCGATGCCATTGATTACACTATGGGTGTAGTGTTGCTTCAAGGAGGTAAACCCGTATGTTATCATTGAATCTTTAACTTTAGTAGTTAAAGGATATTCAGTATATGATAAGGAAATGTATACACTAGTTCAAGAAATTAAAAAATGGAAGTATTATTTGTTGGGTAAAGAATCTATTGTGCACACTGACCACAAACCTCTCCATTATTTGGAAGCACAATCTAAATTACAGAAGCCAAGGAATTAAAAATGGATCGGTTTTCTTCAGCAGTTCCATTTGGTGATCAAATACAAGAAGGGTAGTACAAACTTGGTGGCAGAAATGCTATCTAGGCCACCCACACAGGATAATTTCTCCTATTTAGCCACTATCTCTCAGATCGATCCCTTCATGAAGGAAGCCTACAGAGAGGCATATTCCCAGGATAGAGACTTTGGGTGACATTTTAGAAGTTTCAGTCCTAAGGGACTGAAAGGACATGAATTGAATATTGTTATCTCAAGGATGGGCTGCTCTACCAATGGGGGAAGCATTTTTTGCATAAAGAAGAAATACTTCTATTGATGAGGGAAGAAAATACCTCAAAAGTAGCAGGACATTTCGGTGTTGGTAAGACCCTAGCCCACTTATAAAGGTATGTGTATTGGCCCAATATGCAAGAAGAAGTATCAAAATTTATACGTGCATGTAAAATCTATTGTACTAGAAAGCCTAAGACTAGGAAGGAAGGTTTTTATATGTCTTTTCCAGTACCTACTCATCTGTGGGAGGACATTTCTATGGATTTGGAAGGAGTATTACCTATGTCTAAACATGGCCATGAATATCTCTATTTTGTTGTCGATAGATTCAGTAAGATGTGTATTCTTATGGAATGTAGAAAGATAGTAAAAGCACATGAGGTAGCAGATCTTTTCTTTGCTAATGTATGGGGGAATTTTGGCTTGCCAAAGTCTATTATTTCTGACATGGATTCTAGGTTCTTGGGGAAGTTTTCGACTACTTTGTGGGATAAGATGAATACCAAGTTACAAAGGAACACAAATTTCCATCCATATAAATATGGACAAAAAAAGGTGGTGAAAATGACATTGGTACAATTGATCAGAGGGTATAACAACAAATACCTAAGGACTTGGGATGAGTCCTTAGCCTACATTCAACATTCCTATAATCGAGCAGTACACACATCCACTATGAAGTCACCGTTTGAAGCATGATTGGGATATCTACCTACAAATCCGCTGGACATAACAGTTTGGCAATAGGATGAGAAGGAGTCATAAGACACAGAGGTGACTACATCAAAAAAATTCATTGAGAGTGTTGGTGCTCGATTTGATCATGCCCTAGTTTTCTTTAAAAGTTCTTCTATCTACATGCTCTGTCGTATTTTCTATCTCCTTGATTAGATCGTGAAAATATTCTCATTCATTTGTATGCCTTTGAAAATCCTTCTCCATTGTCATGGATTGCTTTGGCCAGGTTTTATTTGAAAAATTATTTTCCCTTGGTGAAAAATTCAAATTCTGGGCACAAATGGTGAAGTCCCATGCATTTTAATTTTTGACAAGTGTATTTTCCCCGTCAAATTTTATCTCTAATCATTTACAGATATGTGGCATTTTTTGATTGGTCGTGGCTCGGTGGGTGTACGTTATGAACTTGCCATTTTTGGCTATGTTTGCAAAAATGTCAATTTGGCCCCATGGCCCTGATGAGTTATAGTTGCAAAAGTCAAAGTTATGGGGCGACAAAGAAATTTCCTACTTTTTTCCCCAATGATGTCTATGTGTTTGTTTCTAATAGGTTGTGGCTCAGTGGGACTATTTTATATTCTAAGGCACTATGTTAAAAAAGGTAAAAATTTGAGAGAAATGTTGAAGGCCCATAGGAAGACACGTGGTAACTTTTAAATCAAATGCGGGGATGCGGATCAGTGGGCATTTTTGATTTTTTTGGCTTCATTTTGTAAAAAGAGTAAAGTTACAAAGTGAATTGTGACTCCGCAGTGAATCAGAGAAGGACATGTGGTAGGCAAGGAGATGGATGGGTGGAGCAGTTTGAATTTTTTGGCCTATTTTATGAAAAGGGGTTATAATTTTGAAATGGGCCGTGACTCCACTAAGGATAAATTAATGCCTTGGTTGAGTTATGTTGAAAAGTCAAATGCGGCTCGGCGGGTCACTGAAGGTTTTTGAAACTTTTGCTTTATTAGTAAAATGAGTAAAGTCACAAAGTGAAGCACGAACCCACCAACAAATCAAATAAGGACACGTTGCAGTTTGAAAAGTCAATGGCGGAGGTTCGGGCTGTCAGAGATTTTTGAATAATTTTGGCTTTTTGTGAAAAGGAAGTAAAAGTATAAAAATGAAGCACAGCTCCACTGCAAACAAGAGAAGGACATGTGTCAGTTTGAAAAGTCAAGGGTGGAGCGCTGGGGGAAATTTTGAAATTTATCCTTTTTTGTCAAAAAAGTTAAATTTGCAAAAGTGGGCTGTGACTCCATCGACGCCCAGGATTAAGCCACGTGTAGGGCCTATATTAAAATCAGAGGGGCGGGGAAAAGTGTTAAAATTGTGCATTTTCTCATAAAGTTATAAAAGGAAAGAAGGCACCCCCAAGACCGTTTTAAGTGAGACCTTTCCACGTGGATGGCCCAAATTGAAAAATTTAAAAGGGAAAGTAATAATTACGATTCGAAGCATCTGGTTTTTTTCCATTAACATTCCATGATTTTTGGAAAAGCAAAAAGCGCATCATTTTTAATCACTTTTTGATGAAATTCCTTGTCATTTTTGTCTACAAAGTGCAATTGGATGGATTTAGAGCTATATTTTTGAATCCAAGAGATGTTTGTTAGCATAATTTAACATAGGCATATTTATTGCATTTTATTGCATTGTCTTTTATTTAATAATGTGCAACATGTGCACTCTAGTCCTAGTAACTTACATTCAATATTGTTATGTTGGATAACATTAAATATTGGTATTAGTAGTAATTACATGTGCATATGAGATGGGTCTTCTCATCTCATAGTTGGTGCCTGATAGGGTGTCATGTCTATCCATATGAGGCTATCTAATATCTATAAATATTACAGCTCTTACATTGTTATGTAATCTGATTTCATGATCAATAATATTTGTGAGGCTTCCATCCCTCTTTGGTCATTGTAATCTAATTCTATTCTATCATTTGGTATTAGAGCAGGTTCTATCCAAGCAAGGTTGAATAGGAGCACTATTGGAGAGGATCCATTGAAGAAGAAGATCTGCATCAAAGGAGAGCCATTGAAGCATCCCGCAGCCTCCATTCCTTCCAAGCATCCTTCAAATAAAAATTTGACCTATCCACTTATTTGGAAGGTAATTTTTTTTTTGATTGGTCATTGGCATAGCCCAATTGATCCAACATATTGGCAGAATATTTCAGATTTGGAGATCTTTAAAAAAAAAGATCTTGAAAAAAAAAAAAATTTGTGAAAAAAATCTTTAAAAAAAGGAGAAAAGATCTTGAAAAAAATTGCAGATATAAAACAAAAGAGTGAAAAAAAAAATATCAGATCTAAAAAAAAAAAATCAGATCTGAAAGTGGAGGTGTGAAGAATTCGGGAGCAAAGGTTGAAGCAGTCCCGTCAACAAAATTCCAGCAGATAGCTCTTAGAAAAAATGACGTAACTTTTTCACACAATGTCTTATTGATGTGCTGTTTTTTTTACTAGAAAGATAAGAAGGAGACACACAACTTTGTGGTTTACATCATATTCATATTCAACATCTACATGTGACAAAAATTATGTACAACGCGGATCATTTTTTCTGAATAAAGATAAGATCTAGCTGGTAAATTGGTAAGATCTCAAAAACTAAGATTCTGATTCTTCTGAAATTTTGTGGGTTTCAAGAAAAATATTTTATGATTCTATTGTAAATTTTTTAGAAAAACTTAGATCATGGTTTGTGAGAAAAGGTGAAAACAATATTCACATTGTTTGTTTGGATCTTGGGAACATACAGGTCAGTGGTTCAATTCCCACTCTCTCCATATTTTTTATTAAATTGTTTTTTTTAGAAAATTTGGAGAAATTACTAAATTTAGAAGCTCACCAAACACATTTAGAGCCACCGCTAAATTTAGTGGAAAAACACCTATTAGGGGGTAAAAAATATTTTTGGCCTAAATTGTGTATTTTGTGATTCTAGACCCTTTTTTCTAAAGAGGGTGGACACAAAAACTTGATTTTGATGTATTTTTGGAGAATTTTGTACTAATCTTGGTGCATAAAGTGCAAATAAAAAGAAAAAAGAAAAAGTGCAAATTTTTTATTTTATGTTTGGTTCTATCACACGAGATCTTTGATCTCATAGAAACGTTCAGTATATACGGTGCCTCTGGGAAGCGCTTACAGGTGATGCCATCATGACTACTACTGCACTTAATGCCTAACACAACTGCCTAAATTTCGTCTGGGCATCGACCCTATAAAATAGACAGGGAGTAATAAGGACACAATACACACACATTTGAGCCCTCCCATCCGTTTGTGCTTACACAAACCCCTCTCTATACTGTCTACGTACCACATACTAAATTCTTTCATGTGCGTTAACACCTCTTTCCGTACTGACGGGTATATTGAAAGGGTGATCTTCTTCCATGTACCGATGGGTATATCAGAAGGGAGTGTATATAGAAAGGTTCGGTATATCAGCCTGACGGTATATTGAGAGGGATACCATAAACCTGGAGTGATAAGAGCCTTACCCTTTGTCAGAAATTCTGGTTGCAAAAATGGGTGCACAAGCATCAAAGTTCTTCTTGCCAGATTCACAACTGCTTAGAGGAGATAACTATGCTACATGGAAACCGAAGATCAAGATGTTACTTGAGTTTGAATACCTATGGACAATTGTAGATGGAACACCAATAAGATCACTTGATGATGGAAGAAAAAAAGTTCAATTTGACAGGGCCAATCAAAAGGCCAAGTTGATCATCTTTTTATGCCCCACATTAGAGATGCCACATCAGCTAAGGATGCATGGGATAAGTTGAGTACAGTCTATGAGAAAAATAACAAGAATGCCATCCTAAACCTACTATAACAACTGCATACTCTCAAGTTCAAGAACAAAGAGAAGGTTGAAGTTTTTTTGAGACGAGTTGCTACTTTGAGGTCATCTCTATTGGCATTGGGAAAAGAGATAAGTGATGAAGACCTCATACCAATTATGTTGCGAGCACTTCTTCCTTCCTACAGAATCTCCGTGACAACTATTAATATGAGGCAACACACAATAACCTTTGAGAAGTTGGTCAATCTACTCCAACAAGAAGAGGTAATGAACAACAAATATTATGAAGATGGGCAAGCACTATCTTCCAATCATAAAGGAAAGGGGAAATTTCAGTCCAATAACAAGAATTCCCAACAAAATCAAACTCAACAAAGGGACCAAAGTCAACGAGACAACACCAAGAAGTGTCCTATTTACAATAGAGGCGGACATGACATCAAATATTGTTGGTACAATTCCTACAAAAAGGGTTTATCAAGAAATTCAAAACCCAACAACCAATAGGGTAACAACAATTCAAATAAGGGAAGTCCAACAACAACAACAATCAAGGGTAGAAAAATGGTAATTGGCAAAGAAAACCTAAACAACAAGGGTACATTACCGAACATGAGGATGATTTAGATAAAGGACACCACATGTATTCTGCTCAATTTGATGAAGAAACCCAGTCCACACAAGATATCTAGTATATTGACTCGAGTGCAACTCGACACATGACTAGATGCAAGGATTGGTTCTAAACACTACGTGACTCACCTAACAAGAACCATGTGTCATTAGGTGATGACTCATCATACAATGTTAAGGGGATCGGAAACATTTCACTACCTCTTGGAAAGCATGATTACAAAATCACAAGTGTATTGTATGTTCCTGGGTTGACCAAGAATTTGCTATCAGTTATTCAACTCCTTGATCACAACTTGAAGTTGGATTTTGACAGTAATAATGGAGAAAAAGTGTGCTTGATAACAGATAAGTAAAGAGGTTCCAAGATTGTAGCAAGAGCCTCCAATATGGGACGCATGTTCCAACTTGATTTTTTCCGCAAGGATGATCAAGCTCTAGTGGCTAAAGACACACAATCTGCAGAACTATGGCATCGTAGATATGGTCACATCAGTTTTGGCTATCTCCAAACACTTCAAAAGGGCAACATGGTGAAAGGATTGCCTATACTCAAGCACAACACTGATAAGTGTCACAATTGCCTAGCTAGAAAGAAACACATAGTACCCTTCCAGAAGAACACATATAGAGCTAAGGGAAAGCTTAATTTGGTGCTCATCGATATTTATGGGCCCATGTAACCAAGTCATTCTAGATTTCAATACTTCACGCTTTGTTTTGATGACTACTGAAGAAAAAAGTGAATATATTGTCTACGAAACAAGAGTCAAGCCTTTGAGACATTTCAGAAGTTAAAAACACTTGTTGAGAATGAAGTTGGTCGTAAGATCAAAACTCTCCACTCAGATCGAGGGGGGGAATTCACAAGCAATGAGTTCAAGACTTACCTAGAAGCTCATGGGATTTCGTTGACAAAAGCCTCCTACTCACACACCACAGCCGAATGGTATAGTTGAGAGAAAGAATCATACTATCATGGAAATGGTGTGATGTATGATTGATGACTCAGGTTTAAAAAAGACATTTTAGGCAGAAGCTGCAAGAACTACAGTCTATTTGTTGAACAGAGTGCCCACAGTAGCTCTTGAAGGAGTGACACCTCAAAAAGCATGGTCAAATCAGAAACCATCAATTGCACACCTAAGATTATTTGGGTGTAAGGCTAGCATGCACATACCCAAGAAGAACAACAACGAGTTGGATATAAAAGCTAAGAAACTGATATTCATTAGATAAAATGAAGAAGCACTTGGGTATAGATTATGGGATCCGAAAGCAAAGAAAGTATACACAAGTAAGGATGTTGAGTTCTTTGAGAAGAAACAAGCAGATGCTCCACTCAACAACTCAACAAACATGCATAATACACCTCTTGTGAAGATAGAATTTGATGTTCCCACTGAAGATGACAGTGATGAATTGGATGATGGTGAAAACTTGGATCCACCACAAGCCAATGGAACAGCTAAGAATTTACCTAAATGGTATACTCAATTAATAAGAGATACAAATTTGGATGAAACACCTAGGACATCATCCAATCCTTGACCTAGAACTCACAGTCAAGCTCATGAAGAGGTCAATTATGCCTTAATGAGAAAAGTTGTTGAAACAGTTGAGCCATCTACAGTTCAGGAAGCCCTATAATCAAAATATTGGAAAGATACCATGGATTTAGAGTATCAGTCAGTGATGAAGAACAACACATGGTAACTTGTCGACCTTCCACCAGGGAAGAAACCCATTGGATGCAAATGGATATTCAAGACTAAGTACAAATTATATGGGACTATTGAAAAGTATAAAGCAAGGCTTGTAGCAAAGGGGTATGCACAACAAGAAGGCATTGATTATGAGGAGACATTTGCTCCTGTAGCCAAGATAAAGACAATCAGGATGATCTTTTCTCTAGCTGCACAATTTGGTTGGAAAGTCCACCAAATGGATGTGAAAAGTGCCTTTCTTAATGGAGATTTGCAAGAAAAAGTCTATATGAATCAGCCAGAGGGTTATGTAATACCAAGAAAAGAGATGATGTTATGCAGACTCATAAAATCTCTATATGGCCTAAAATAGGCACCTCGGTCATGGTACATCAAAATTGATGAGCATCTCATAAGTCATGGATTTTAAAGGAATCCTTATGAACCCAATCTCTACCTCAAAAAGTAAGGGCGGAGATTGTCATTTTGGTTGTTTATGTCAACGATCTAGTCATTACAGGTAGTTCTATGAAGATGATCGATGCAACAAAGAAGGATTTTAATCAATCGTTCGACATGACAGATCTCGGGCTCATGCACTATTGTCTTGGGTTGGAAGTATGGCAAAAAGAGAATCATATCTTTGTGTTGTAGTTGAAATACACCAAGACAATGCTTGATAAATTCAAGATGATGGACTACACTCCTATTGCTACACCTATGGAAGTGAGACTTTAGTTATCTCGTTCCGATCCATCACCACTGGTGAATGCAACTATCTATCAGAAGTTGATCGGGAGTCTCATTTACCTGACATATACTAGACCAGATATTAGATTTGTAGTCAGCTATTTATCACGGTTCATGCAAGAAATGAAAATATGTCATTGGAAAGAAGCAAAGAGAATACTGAGATATCTAAATGGTAAAGTTGACCTTGGTCTAGAGTACAAGAAGAATGACAACTTCTTCTTGACAAGATATTTAGATTCAAATCATGCAAGAAACATGGATGATAGGAAGTCAACATCAGGATTCATCTTATTTATGGGATCTAGACCGATATCATGGGGAAGCAAGAAACAGAACTTTGTTTCTCGCTCTTCTATAGAAGTAGAGTATCAAGCTGCAGGTGAAGCTGTTTGTGAAGCAATATGGCTACGCCAAATACTGGAAGGAATTGGTCTACCACAATATAAATCTACTCCAGTATATGTTGATAATGAAGGAGTTCTGAAGCTTGTTCGCAATGCAGTATTTCATGAGAGAACCAAGCATATTGAAGTACAGGTTCATTTCATACACGAGCATGTCTTGAAGCACAACATACATCTCTAGTTCTGTCCTACAGTTGAACAGAAGGCAGATGTTTTCACTAAGTGACTTGCACGTGACAAATTCACACTATCCAGAGAGTTCCTCTCCACTTCATTAGAAACTATGCAAAATTAATGGGGGAAATGTTAGCATAATTTAGCATAGGCATATTTATTGCATTTTATTGCATTGTCTTTTATTTAATAATGTGCAACATGTGCACTCTAGTCTAGTGACTTGCATTCAATATTGTTATGTTGGATAACATTAAATATTGGTATTAGTAGTAATTACATGTGCATGTGAGATGGGTCTTATCATCTCGTAGTTGGTGCTTGATAGGGTGTCATGTCTATCCATATGAGGTTGTCTAATATTTATAAATATTATAGCTCTTGCATTGTTATGTAATCTGATTTCATGATCAATAATATTTGTGAGGCTTTTGTCCCTCTTTAGTCATTGCAATCTTATTCTATTCTATCATTTGGTATCAGAGCTATACCATTATTATCAATGTAAAGGTTGATAATTTTTAATCAATATTGCTTGCCCACCTAGAGAAAAATTCTAGATCCAAAGGAGTAAATTTGCAAAGGAAAGAATGGGAAAAATATGAAATGATGAAGGTTGTATGTGCAAAGGAGGAAAAATGTGCTGCCAGTTAAAGCAATGATGGAAATATTCGCAATGATTCATTTTTTGAACAACTAGAAACTTTTTGTTGCAAATCTGTTAAACATCATTTACCAAAATCATGAGAAAAAATGTAACAAACAAATGTGCCTCGAATATTATTTTCTTGAGGGGAAATCTTGGATGTAATGTGAATGTTATAAAAAGCATCCTTTAGTCATGTAAATGGTCGGGGTTAATTTGTGCGAGAAAATTTGAGAAATCCCATCTTTCTGAGACACCATCTGAGAAACCTATTAATATCTTATGTGTTAGATTTGATCATGTCAATTTTGTTGCGAGTGTATAACCATTGAAAATCTCTGCGATTGTTCAAGAATATTTCCCCTACTAATGAATCTAATAAAATTAGAATTAATCCGTGTTGATCTTGGGCAAAATTGTGTCTGCTTTACTTTAAGAATGTCTACATATAGTTTTTCTTATTCATATTACAATCTTATATTAAAATATCTTTGAAATCACACAAGGGCTCATCCCTTTGATAGTTTATTGCAATTTCATTACAAGAAGATCCATCATTTGGTAATGAAATAAACAATTTAAAATAACTTTACTCTCATTTGTTGACAGAGATTGTTTGTAAGTCTTTAAGTGTATCTCAGACATGATAAACCAGAGATTGATAATGTTTAATTGAGCCTTTTAACTTGAGCCTTCATGTTAAATTCTTGAAGATTGTGTGAAAATGTGTAAATATGGGCCTCTATTAATGCACACCTTCTTGTTGAGGGAATGTTTTAACTATTATGAAGCTTTATGCTGTTGAGTTTTCCAATTGTTGTGAAGGTTCTCAAAGATTTGGAAAAATAAAAGTTTATCCTGCTTAATATCCCACCAAAAAAATATTCAAACAATGAATCCTACCCTGAACTACCCCTGTTTTTCCCTCTATGTCCACAAATGCAAAATTGTATTGTCAAAAACACGCAGAAGCAATCAGGTTTCGATTTCTTTAGTAACCTAAGCCTAGTTTAGAAAATATCTCCACTATTTAGAAGTGACAACTCATGAGGGTTAAATTATGGTGTATTTATCATATTTTCTCAAGGTTTCCTTTCAAATTTGTGAAAATAAGGATGTCTTTGTTGTCCTTCACCAAATAGAGATTACAAAAGGGTCCTCTCACCCTAGTTGAAAGGCACAACCTAAAGTAGTGAGGATAGATCAATTCCTCTTGAAGGTGTTATCCATTTCTCTAACATCTGAGTGATCAATAGCCCATTGAATCCTCTCCCAACTACAAAATGACATACATGATGATTTATTTGTCTCTAAGTTTCTTGTTAAATCAATGATGCTGCTTATCTTGCAAAGGAGAATAAAATTGGATACCAACACCAGACTAGTTCCATTGTTGTGGATTCTTCTAAGAATTTGAGCATTCCAAGCCCTAGTAATTTTTCTTGCATGTTTCAAGATCTAATATGTTTGTTCAGATGTCATCCTGAGTTGAAAATTGTAAGAATTGAGTGAAGTTACAAGTTTTGTGTGCAATATTTCCAGCTTCTACAGTTATTGCACTAAGTTTGTATCATCATTGATAAATCTAGGTAAAGGAAGGTAAGATTTGTAAATCTTTGCATGAATTTAGTGTAGAGAGACATTTGACAAATCAATTTACTGCATTTGCACAACTAAGGTGAAAATCCTTAGTGATGACTCCGTGTTGATCTAATTTTTGGTAATTTCCAGTGTCTTAACCTATGTCAATTGAAATTTACCACTAATCTTTGCAAATTTGGAAGGAAGAAGATCTTTCTTCGCTAAAGAGCCTACTAGAAGGTTGTTTCTTGAACTGGGAAAGATAAATTCTGAAGAATCTGGAAAGTTGTTGGAGATCAACAATCGAGAAAATAGATCTCCATTGTTGAAATTTATCAGCTTGTCATTGAAGATTGCCATTCATCCTCAAGTGATTTTGAATCATGTATTCTTTTTGTAGAGTTGAATTTTCCATCTAGTGAGGGGCCATCATTTGTATTTGAAAAGTTTTCTTCTCAATCTGCCCCTCTTTTTTCCAAAGCTAATAGGGTCTTCTAAGAAACAAAGTCATTAGGGGATATTCATGCTCCCCAAAGAACTCTCAGTCCTCATCATTTTGTATCTCCTCTAAGATCACCTCCTCAAACAATACGGCCCAGACCCCACCCTAAACCTCTAGTTTTTGTTAATACGTTTGGTCCTATAAATTTTAGAGGTATGGATGGATATCCAAATGTTGTGCCACAAGATGTAAGAAATAGATTACCTAAGTTTCAAGGAAATAATGCTATAACTGGTGATCAACACTTAAAGCTTTTTGTCAATATGATTGAAGAATTTGAGATAGAATTTGAGGATGTGTATATAAATTTTTTTATTCGCGCTCTAGAGGAGGATGCAAGGGACTGGTATAAATATTTGCTAGACAACTCCATAGATTCATGGATAGAAATGAAGAATTCTTTTAGATTTCAGTATGGAGTAAAACTGACCCTAGGTTTCTTTTATTAGAATTTGAAAATATTAAACATAACCATAATGAATTTTTTCATGACTTCAATACAGGATTCAATTTTTTTTTGAGAAGGTTACTTATAAATTTAAGACCATGTGATGAATCTTGTCTTATAAAGTATTTTGAAACATTTTACATAAAGAATGCATATTATTTGATGGACAAAAACCATGGAACTTTGAGGCAGGCCTTTACCATGGCTTTGCAAATTGAGAATAACATCAAATCAATTGGTAAACCTCCTAAAAGAGAAGGTATTAAGCTGATAAATAAAAATAAGCCTTAATAAAACAAGTCTATTGATTTGGAGGAAGTTGTAAAAACTTTGGCTAGTGTTGTTAAGGAAATATCTTACAAGTTAGCCAGAGTGGAGAAAGGAGTTGGAAAAACCTCCCAAGGTCGGCATATACCACAATGTCAAGAAAGATTTGGAAGTCATCCTAAGGGTGATCAGATATCTAATGACAAATGTAAAGGGCCCATGGGGTTGGGAAATAGACATCCCCAAGCTCGTGAAAATAGAATGATTCCAGAGCCTTTGACTGCCAGAGTTGCTGTTATGGAAGAGGCCAATGAAATTGAATGGTGTGATACATGATTCTTACCCCCATTCTCCATGCGAGGTAAACAAATAGGTTTAGGAGGATGATGATGATGTGTGCATGTTGGGATGCTATACAAGCTCACAACAAGGATCAAATTCAATTGAATTAATCATTGCCAAAACTGCATCAAGTTTTTGGGATTGCTTTCACCCGGTATTTCCTCTTCCTCCCTCTCATACTCTTGAAATAGATATGGTGTAATATTTTGAATTTCACAATAATGATTTTAAATACTTAAGGGCTTTAGTGATTAAAAATTATGATGGAGGAGTCCCTTCTGAAGAGGATAGGAAGCTTTTAATGAGTGTTGTGATTACCTAGGAAAAGGAATATAATTCTAGGAGTAAATTTGTCAAAGGGGCAGGGCCTCAGACCAAACCAAAAACTACAGTTCTCACCAATATCCCAAAAGATAATCCTAAGAAAGATGCATCTGGAAAAGGCCTTGTTTCCCAAAATAAAATTTGTATTCCTCCCCATGCTCAAAATGAAAAGAATCCCATGCCATCAAATAAGTTTTTCAGTCTTCCTCCAAATTTTTCCTTTCCCAAATATGTTCCTTATGACATTACCCAAGTCTTGAGACAAATAAAAATTTCTATTCCAATTATTGAGATGTTAAAGATTCTTGAGCTTCTTAGCTTTTGAATTTCCCAATAATGCTTTTGAGTACTTAAGGTATTTAATGATTAAAAAGTATAATGGAGGAATCCCTTCTGAAGAGGATAGGTAATTGTTAATTAATTTTGTAGTTACCCAAGAAAAATAATACAATACTAGGAGTAAAGTTGTCAAAGGGGCAGGGGCTCAGGCCAAACCAAAAACCCCAGTTTTCACCAATATTCCTAAAGAGACCTAAGAAAGATGCATCTTACAAAGGCCTTGTCACACCTAATAGAGATTATATTCCTCCCCATGCTCAGAATGTAAAAACTTCCATGCCATCAGATGAGATTGTCACTCTTCATCCCAATGCTGCCTTGCCCAAATACGTTCCTTATGACATTGCCCAAGTCTTGAGTCATATCAACATTTTTGTTCCAATTATTGAACTGCTTAGGAATCCTGAGCATAAGAAAAGGGCCTTTGAGTATTTGGGATTGAAAGAAGAAAATATTACCCAAGGTAGAAATGTAAAAAATGTTGAGACTCCTCCTACCATTGCAGTGTTAGAAAAGCCCCAAGTACTGGAAGAACTAGGTGAACCACCTAAAGTCTATTTGGAAACATCTTTTGTTGAGTCCCAGCTGAACGTAGATCCACTTTTCACTACTCTGATTATTAAGGATAGGCTGTTAGATAACTGTATGTTTGATTTTGGAGCATCATGCAATGTTATGCCTCTTGAGTTCATGAATGAGTTAGATATCAAAGTGACAATAGATTATGGGACGTGTATTGCCATGGATTCTAGAGAGGTGCCAGTGGTTGTATTTGTTAAGGGTTTAATAGCACGCAACTTGCAGCCTACCCAGGAAAGAACTTAAAACTAGATGTTGTTATTTTTGATTGCCTTGCCAAATGGGGAATGTTGTTATGAAGAAAATTGCAGCCAGTGTTGGTGGTAGTGTGAAAATGGACATGTCTTATGCCACTATCCCAATTGAGTGCAGCCATAAAGTTGTATGGTGAAAATAAGATGCTACATCTCATTGAGGATCCCAATAATGCTTCTTATGAAGTGTTATACACGGATGTTGATGCTGATAAATTTGTTGGATTTGTTGATGGTAAAGAGAACAAAATTGATCAATGCGTGTCTTGAACAAGTAGGTCCTCCTTGGAATTTAATGTTTGATGGGTCTGGCTCTATGTTTGGAAATGGTGCTGGTGTTGTTCTGATTTCTCTAGGCCAGGAAGAGTTTTTTTTTTAATTTTAAAATCAACATTAAGTGCACTAACAATATTGCAGAATATGAAGCACTATTATTGGGTTTAAGAATTACTTGGAAATATGGTGTTAGAAACATCATTGTCAAAGGAGATTCATAACTGATTGTCAAACGAGTAAGAAAACTATATGCAATAAAAAACCAGAGAATGAATAAATAC
The DNA here is from genome assembly GCA_019776745.2 of Taxus chinensis. Taxonomy (NCBI): domain Eukaryota; kingdom Viridiplantae; phylum Streptophyta; class Pinopsida; order Cupressales; family Taxaceae; genus Taxus; species Taxus chinensis. The sequence continues at coordinate 358,804,799 of CM034155.1, forward strand.
AAGCCTGCAGTCGAGGATTTCATTTAGATGTTTGACTCTTTTAAAATTATACATCATGATAGGAAATATAATACTATGGCTGAAAAGCTGACAGTATTGGGATCTAGATTTGAAAATTACACCGTATCCCCATATTGTGAGTATAATATTAAGATATTAACTAGGCCATCTATCCCTAACAATGTCAAACATTGGCAAGTGTTTGAAGATGATGCCCAAGTCCAAAGGTTTTTGCAGAACCAAGGAGAATTTTTTGATCAACATATAGATTGGGAACTAATGGTCTGTGTAGTTGAAGGGAAGGAGACATTATTTGGCAAAGACATCATTCAAATGAAGACTAATATTATTCCTAGAGGGTTGGTATCACTTGAATCAAACTTTGATAATACTGATTGTATTGTCAACAGACACATAGAAGCCTCAAGGAATGTTGAAGAACATGACCTAGGCATGAAGGAGAAACCAAGGAAAATCTAGTTAGGTAGCAATTTCAGCAAGGAAGAAAAGCAGTCATATGTCCAACTATTGAAAAAGCACCAGGACTGATTAGCATGGTCATACTTAGAGCTGAAAGAGTATAGAGAAAATCTATTTTAGAATTAAATTCCTATAGAATCTAATGCCAATCCATTCAAGAAAAAAAAAAGGCCAATTAACCAACTCCTTTCTCTGAAGATGCAATAAGAGTTGAAAAATTTGAGGGATGGAGGGATCATTCAGCCTACGAGATATTCCTCATGGGTTGTAAACTTGGTACCTGTCAGAAAAAAGAAATGACCACCTGCAACAATTAGAAAAAATGCTGATAAGATGCGGTGAGTATGGCATTTCATTGAATCCTAAGAAGTACCATTTTGGAGTTCAGAAAGAAAATCTACTTGGACACATTGTTTCAAATGAAGGGGTCATGATTGATCCTGAGAGAGTGGAGGCCATCAGAAAAGTGCCAATTCCAAGAACCAAGAAGGGAATTCAATCCTTTTTTGGGCAAATTAACTTTATTAGAAGATTTATTTCTAACTTTGGTGAGTTGACAATCCCAATTACTAGGATGCTAAAGAAAGATCAAAGTATCAGATGGGAAGAAGATGTTATTCAAGATTTTGCTAGGATCAAAGAGGCATTAAATAATGCCCCTATTCTAGCAGCTCTAGACAATAAGAAGTCTTTTCAAATGTTTTCTTTTGTTTTAGACAATACTATTGCATCTATTTTGTTGTATAAGGATAATGAAGGAGCTGAAAGACCACTTTATCCTTTTTTAGTAAGGCATTACAAGGAGCTGAGATAAAGTATACCATCATGGAGAAGCAAGAATTTTCTTTAGTAAAAGCCACTAAGGTCTTCACGCCATACATTCTGAGTTCTAAATTCATAGCCGATGTTACCCACACCATAGTGAAGGATATCCTATCAGAGAGGGAATTTTAAAAAAAATATGTAGATGGGTAAACAAGTTACACGAGTATGATATGGATATCCAAACAACTAAATTGTTCAGAGGTTTGGGCCTGGAAAAGCTGATGGCAGAGAGAAACCTGCAAACTATTGAGGTAAATGAAGTTGATGAAGAAAGGTTGAATGTCCTTGGAAAATTGATACATTTTGAATGGTACAAGGATATTGTCTTTTATCTCAAGCATTTGTAGTGCCCTAAACATTTGAGTAAGAATCAAAGAGATCACTTAAGTTGGCTTCCTAAAAATATGTTATTACTGATTATGGGTTAGCTTGGAAGAACCCTGAGGGAGTTCTCTTCATATGTGTCACTGAAGATAAAGCCCCCAAACTAATTTTTGAGTTCCATGGAGGATTTTTTGGGGGACACTTTGCTGGAAGAGTCATAACTCACAAGATTTTGAGGGTTGGATATTGGTGGCCAACTCTTTTCAAAGATATAACTTTTTTGGTTAGGAAATGTGAAATTTGTTAGCACTTTTATGGAATAATGAAAGCTTCAGGCTCCCTCCCTTTCTAGCTTGTATCAATTGAAGCCCCATTTAAGTAGTGGGGAATGGACTTCATTGATAAGATTTTAGATCCTTCAAGTGATAGACATAAGTGGATTCTAATAGCCACTAATTACTTCACCAAGTGGGTGGAATCAATCCCCACAAAGAAAGCAACTCACTAAATTGTCATGGACTTCATTCTGAATCATATCATCTACAGGTTTGGAGTGATTGCTAAGATAAATGCTGATAATGCCATGAGCTTTTGAGATAAACCTTTGGTCGCCATGTGCCATGAATATGGGATCAATTTGACATATGCTTCCAATTATATTCCCCAAGGAAATGGACAAGCAAAGTCCAACAGTAGTAATATGTTGAAGATAATTAGAATAAAATTGGAGTTGAACAAAAGGAAGTGGGGTGATCAGTTGATGTTTGTTGTTTGGGCTGATTGAATAACTGTTAAACAAACTACAAGAAAAATCCCATTTGAGTTGGTGTATTGAACTCAAGCTTTGTTTCTCCTCCATATGCAATTGTATTCATTTGAATTTCTTCAACAAATGGAAGATCAAGAGATTAGTTTCTATGATGCTTGCATCAATCAAATTGTTGAGTTAGATGAAGAAAGAAGGGCATCCCATTAGAGCCATGTAAAATTCAAAGAGAGATTGAAGAATTTGTTTGATAAGAAGGTGATTCCAAGAGATTTCAATGTGGGAGATCTTGTTCTATTATGGGATAGAAGACACAAGGATAGGGGAAAACATGGAAAATTTGATGCATTGTGGATGGGCCCTTATTCTATTGACATTCAAATTAGTGACCACACCTTTTTCCTAAAAGACCTAGATGGGGAATTGCTTGAATTTACAATTAATGGAAGGCATTTGAAACATTTTGTTGATTGATTTCTCAAAATCAAGGTATACACCATTGTATAGTGTATAATCTTTTGTTTTTATTCTGTTTTTGCATTTTCTCCATTTTGGGTTTGTTCTGGTCCTTGGCAACTGATTTTGCTAGTTTCTCAGATTGCTCATGGAGGATTTGTTCATGAATTTGTTTTCCAATGGATTATTTTAGCATTTGGTCTACTTTTTTGTTCTTGTGGAACTTGCTGAGAGTGCCCATCCTTGAGTCAGAGCCAATGTTGGTGCTCGATTTGATCGTGCCCTAGTTTTCCCTAAAAGTTATTCAATCTGCGGGCTCTTTCGTATTTTCTATCTCCTTTATTGGATCATAAAAATATTCTCATTCATTTGTATGCTTTTGAAAATCCTTCTCCATGGTCAAGGATTTATTTGTCCTAGTTTTATTTGCAAAATTATTTTCCCTTGGTGAAAAATTCAAATTTAGGGCACAAATGGTGAAGTCCCCTGCATTTTACTTTTGACGGGTGTATTTTCCCCATCAATTTTTATCTCTAATAATTTGTAGATACATGTCATCTTTTGATTGGTTGTGGCTCGGTGGTTCTACATTATGAACTTGTCATTTTTGGCTATGTTTGTAAAAATGTCAATTTGGCCCCACGGCCCCGATGAGTTATAGTTGAAAAAGTCAAAGTTATGGGGTGGTGGAGAAATTTCCTAAATTTTTCCTTGGCGATTTCTACATGTTTGTTTCTAATTTGTTGCAGCTCAGCGGGCCTATTTTATATTCTAAGGCATTATGGTAAAAAAGGTAAAAGTGTGAGAGAAATGTCGAAGGCGTACAAGAGGACACATGGAAAATTTAAAATCAAAGGAGGGGATGCAGATCGGTAGGCACTTTTGAGTTTTTTGGATTCATTTTGTCAACAGAGTAAAGCTACAAAGAGAAGCGTGACTCCGCAGTGAATCAGAGAAGGACACGTGGCAGGTGGTGAGATGGATGGGTGGAGCAGTTTGAAGTTTTTGGAATTTTTGTGAAAAGGGGTTAGAATTTTGAAATGGGTTGTGACTCCACTAAGGATCAATTATTGCCTTGTTTGAGTTATGTTGAAAATTCAAATGCGGATCAGCGGGTTGTCAGAGGATTTTGAGACTTTTGCTTTATTTGGAAAAATGAGTAAATTCAAAATGGGAAGCATAACCCTGCCAGCAAATCAGATAAGGACACGTTGTATTTTGAAAATTCAACGACGGAGGTTTGGGCCGTCAGAGATTTTTGAAGAATTTTGGATTTTTGTCAAAAGGAAGTAAAAGTATAAAAATGAAGTGCAGCTCCGCTGCGAATAAGAGAAGGACATGTGTCCATTTAAAAAGTAAAGGGTGGAGTGCTAGGGGAAATTTGGAAATTTCACTCTTTTTTCAAAATAGGTAAAGTTGCAACAGTGGACCGTGACTCCGTCGATGCCTAGGATTAAGCCACGTGTAGGACCTATATTAAAAGTGGAGGAGTGGGGCAAAGTGTTAAAATTGCGCATTTTCTCCAAAAGTTATAAAAGGTAAAAAGGCACCCCCAGGCCCATTTTAACTCAGATATTTCCATGTGGACGGCCTAAATTCAAAATTTTAAAAGGAAGAGTAATGGATATGATGTGAAGCATTTGGTTTTTTCACCATTAATGTTCCACTATTTATGGAGATGTAAAAACGCATCATTTTTCATTGTTTTTTGATGAAATTCCTTGTCGTTTTTATCTGCAATGTGCAACTAGATAGATTTGGAGTTAAATTTTTGAATCCAAGAGAGGTAAAGGTTGATATTTTTTAATCAATATTGCTTAGCCACTTGCAAAAAAAAATCAAATCTAAAGGAGCGAATTTGGAGAGGAAAGAATGGGAAAAATATGAAATGATGAAGGCTACATGCATGAAAGATGAAAAACATGCTCCCATTTAAAAAAAATGATGGAAATATTCACAATTATTCACCTTTTTGAACAATTGGAAACTTTTTGTTGTAAATCTGTTAAATGTCATTTTTCAAATCATGAGAAAAAATGTCACAAACAAAGTTGCCTCGAATATCCTTTTGTTGAGGGGAAAGCTTGGATGTAATGTGAATGTTATAAAAAGCATGCTTTAGTCATGAAAATGGTCGGGGATTAATTTGTGCAAGAAAATATGAGAAAGCCCATCTTCCTCAAAGACCATCTCAGAAACTTGTTAATCTCTTATGTGTTAGATTTGATCATGTCAAGTTGGTTGTTAGTGTACAACCATTGACAAACTCTGAGATTGTTCAAGAAACTTTCCCTTGCTGATGAATCTAATCAAATTCAAATTAATCTGTGTTTATCTTGGGTAAAATTGTGACTGCCTTACTTTCAAAATGTTTGCATATAGTTTTTCTTGTTCCTATTGCAATCTTATATTAAAATCTCTTTGAAATCACACAAGATCTCATCCCTTTGATAGTTTAGTGGCATTTGAAATTTCATTACAAGAAGAGACTTCATCTGGTAATGAAATAAACAATTTAAAATCACTTTACTCTCATTTTTTGAAAAAGATTATTTGTATGTCTTTGAGTGTATCTCAGACGTGATAAAACAAAGAATGATAATGTTTAATTGAGCCTTTTAACTCTAGCCTTCGTGTTAAATTCTTGAATATTGTGTGAAAATGTCAAAATTTGGGCCTCCATTGATGCACACCTTCTATTTTAAGGAATGTTTTAACTATTCTGAAGCTTTCTGATATTGATTCTTCCAATTGTTGTGAAGGTTATCAAATATTTGGCAAAGTCAAGTTTATCCTGCTTAATCTCCCACCAAAAAATTATTCAAGCAACGAATCCTACCCTGAACTACCCCTATTTTTCCCTCTATGTCCAAAAATGCAAAATTCTACTATCAAAAATATGAAGAAGCAATCAAGTTTTAATGTCTTTAGTAACCTAATCCTAGTTTAGAAAATATATCCATTCTTTAGAAGTGACAACTCATGAGAGTTTAAATTGTGGTGCATTGATCATATTTTCTGAAGGTTTCCTTTCAAACTTGTGCAAAGAAGGATATCTTCATTCTCCTTCACCAAAAGAGGTTACAAAAGGGTCCTCTCACCCTTGTTGAAAGGAACAACCTAAATTAGTGAGGATAGATCAAATCCTCTTTAAGGTGCTATCCATTTCTCCAACATCTGAGTAACAAAGAGCCAGTTGAATCCCCTCCCCGGCTACAAAACGACATACATGATGATTTATTTGTCTCTAAGTTTCTTGTTAAATCAGTGATGCTGCTCCGCTTGCAAAGGAGAATCAATTTGGATACCAATAGAGAGGAACCAAAAAATCCATCTCAATGTCAAAGAACAACGAGAGAAATCTCAATCCAAGTATAAATATAGGCATGATCATCATAGGAGAGAACATAAGCTCCATGTTGGAGATATATTTTTTCTTTAATTGAGCAAGGAGAGAATACAAGGTCAAGCATGGAATCTTAAGACACTACGATATGGACCCTTCACCATATTGGAGCAGGTTGGAGAAAATGCTCTTTGACTTGATCTACCATCATTTATGAGGATGTACTCTATAGTAAACTATGAAAACTTGCACCTATATGAGCCATCCATGCTAGATGAAGATGAAGAACTACAGTTACTACCTTCCATTAACAATTGCATCTTGGACTCATGAGGTGAATTAGAGGAGGATGTGGTGCTGCAGCAGGAGGTTAGAGAGACTAGGAGAGGTCTGCAGGAGTCTTGGTAGATTGAACTGAAAGGAAAGACTCCAAGGCAGACCAGGTGATACTTAAAGGAGCAAGTGAGGGAATTATTTCCTCATCTACTCCCCAACTAAGCTTTTTTGGGACCAAAATCCTCCTAAAAAGGGGAGTTGTGATCTATAGGGATCAAAAATGACTCTACTTCATCAAAATAGTCGGCACAAAGAAGGAAAAATAATCCGTAAAGCTTTTGTCTATATAGTAACAGGACCGCTGCCCTGTGAAGGGAAGCATTTATAACACCTCTGCCCAATCAAGGTGGTGGTCCTAGGACCGCCGGTTTGTATTGGGCGGTAATCCTTGATCTTTCAGACAGAAAATAAAATATGAAGCGAACAACCTCATAATTTGAGATTTTTTTCATGTATATTCTCCTTCATGACCTTTCCCATTTTCCAGTGCATGGGAGGACATGAGAAATGATATAAATATGTTTTAGAAGAGAATAGGGCATGAAAGCAAGTGAGAAAGAAATTCTTAGTGCTTGAATTGTGTTTTGTAGAAGAAAGGAGTATTAAGACAGAGCAAGCAAGTAATTGGGAGGAAGTCTGAGATATTATCTACTTCTATTCCATACTTATTGTAATGTCTGTACTTATTGTTGAATTGGACAATAAAAGAGGGAAGAAAGAGCAATTTCCCTTCTCGACTATTTTTACCCCATCTAGGGGTTTTCCATCATAAAAATTGTTGGTGTTTATGATTTTATATTCTTTCATTTCTTGCACTTATGAATTCTAAGCATAAGAAAAATTCATTCACTAGCTATCTCTATCATTTTCTAATAGAAAATAGAACAATGAAATTTAATTTGTGATTCCGTGGATAATTCCAAAGTTGAAGAGTTTACAGATCACTTGATCAAGTTTCGATTATAGTTTTCAACCACCACTCCACCTTGGCAGTGACTAGCCTCCTCCCATGTCTCCTCCTAAATAAGAAAAATTAATGGTGAATTTAATACATGGACCAATTGATGCTACCATTCTTTATTATTATTAATGGGATCATTCTTATCATACGTTCTGTGGGGCTAAATGCCAAGTTGGATGTTGGTCACCTATTTTTTTATTGTTCTTTGATTGTAGACCTGTTCTGGCTTTTTTGGTGGTTGGATACACCATGTCTAGCCATTTGATATGCTTTGGGGGGATTTGTAGTATGGAGTTTGTGGAAAATTTTTGGATGCACCCAAACAAATGCAATTTGTATGTTTTGAGCCTCCTGTAACCACTTTCTCCCAGCCTGTGCTAAAACCTAGCTGTGAAATAGAATGTGGACATCCTACAAGCTAAAGAAAAGAAGTTTCACCTTGTGTTGAAGTTACTAGAGCCTGGTATACGTGGTTGTAGGCTGGAGGTGTATAAATCAGGCCCTTGAAATTTCTTGTTATAATAATAACAGTTTTGAAATATTAGTGTTGGATGGCTTGAATTTTTCGGTATTTGGTTGAAACGTTGGGAAATCATAAGTTGATTTTCCTAAGCAAATCAGTGGCTTTCTGGTATTGGTACATGTTGTAGGTAGTTAATTTTCATTTGATTAATCGAACCCTGTTCCTTTGATTTCATGGTCTCTCCTATTTTGAGTACCCATATTATATTCAGGCATCTGGAAATTTTATTTTATATAGAAATACTGTTTAAATTACGAGATTTAGTGGAATCTATGTAGCTGTGTAATTATTTTGAATCTCTGAATAATGGGTAAAGGCTTTTAGTTATTACTATGGGGCTGGTAGTCAGATCTGTGTTTTTTATTTCTAAAGATTGCTGTTATAATTGCAGAAGTTGGTAATACTTTAGGTATGTGGAAACCCCGTATACTTCATTGTTATGTTTATTTATGTGGAATACTATGTCAAATCTGGATTGAGTTGGGTTTTGTGTGTTATTGTTTTGGGTGTTTCCACACGGTTTGAATACATTGATCCTTATCCTGAAATCAGGTATATCGATTTGATGAATATTTTAAAATCTTAGGGACTTACCAAGTGCTTGAATATTGATGTAGAGACCCAACCATTAAATGGGTATGAATTGCAACTTGTTGAGGTACTGGATAATTTCCTGGGATATCTGTTAATTAAAATTTTCTAGCTGATTTGAAGTTGGGGTTAAATAATAAAATTTTAATATTAAAGAAAGCCACAAGGGTTTAATTTGGTTCGATCACTCTCATTATTTTTCTCAGCCTACTATTCTCTTATGCTGCTAATGGACTTTTGTACAATTTTTTCATTTAACAACTCTAAAATTTTGGGTTAGAATACTTGTTTTTTTGGCTCTTAAATGATCACATATTTGTTGTTGGTATTTTGTAGTCTTTTGAAGAAAGATCCAAGCCATCGTAGGGATGAACATAAGTCATATCCATCTTATGGTATGAATTCTCTTTTTCATACTCTCCATTTCATATTTTGTTAAAAATAAGGAAGCATATCTTTGCCTCAATATTAGCAAACAACTAAACTAACCTTGTTTAGAATATGGTTTCATAGTTTTGTTATCAAGAAGAAAATTTAAGAGATATTTTACGATGGTCTGTGAAGGGTTCTTGTCCTTGGTATTAGATTTGGAAACCAGGAACGGTATTGGTGGATTTTGATGATCACAGTAATCATGATCTTATAGGAAGACTGTTAATGGTTGAGATAGTAACCATTCCCTTGACCTTATCGAAAAACCCTTGCCAATATTATTGAGGGGTATTATTGGATTATATATATGATATTTTTTTTTACTTAAGCATATAGGACTGACCAATGTTGCCTTTTGGAAAATTCTTGAGTTTATGAAAATAATGATTGACTATTTGAGTAATGGATTTAAATCATGTAATCTATATGATTAAATGATTGAAATCCCAATACATTTGACATTTTGTTTCTAACTTATAAGGGGTCCCTTATTAAATGATTGTTAAACTATTGTCATTTTAGAGACAATGATCATAACTAGTATCTATGACTTCTCTAAAAAAGTAAAGATTAATGGTTTGAGTATTAGATTTAAATCATATAATCAATAGGATTACATGATTGAAATCCCAATACACTCAATATTTTGTTTCTAACTTAAAAGGTCTATGGTCTTACCTGATTGGTTGTTAAACTCTTGTTGTTTTTAGAGACATTGTTCATAACTGAAGCATATGAATTCCCTCCTAGATTGACAGGGTGGAAATTTTATTTTGACTTAGGAATTTGTTAGTGTTTAAATCTTATATTAATTTCTTGAAATAGAATGTTTCCTTTCATGATATTATTAAATAGTAGCATATTTTTTTTACGTGTAGTTCTTATCATGCTCAATTCTCGTGAGATGACTCAGGCTATAAAATGTGCAGATGGCCTTCGTGAGTAGAAAAAAGGAATGGATTATAGAGAGTTGCATCAGTTTTTATTATGAAGTTATTTTTCTCGAATGCTTAATGTGTTGAAAGGCTCTGGAACGGTATTTGTGGAAATTTTATAAGGGCTCAATGCTTTAGTATTCTTTATTTGTGGAGTAATGTTCTCATAACCAGCTGAAACTAAAACTTGTAAATATTATTGTGAATGATAAAATCTGATCACAACATTGTTATGAGTATTTAATTTTATTATAGAAATTTTTAAAGATAGCTTAGCTTGGATATGCCTAATATTGTTTACCTCTTTCTTCCAAGTTAAATTCCATTAGAATATTTTTGCCCACTTTGGATTTTGTGTCATGTTGGATATTGAATGCACCTTAAAATTTCACAAAGAAAACTACAAAGCTAAACAAGGAAGGATAACACCATCGCCACCTAATTAGCTAGGGCTCTAAGTCTAGGAATGAAAACATTAAGATAGAAGCTTAAACAAATGCCTATTTTGTATGGAAACAATGCAAAACTAACTAAACATGCCTACTAATATGATTAATCACCTAACATGGGCCTAAATAGACCTAAACTACAATAAAATGGTTTTGGTTGCTACTCAAACAATGGTGAAATGACCTCTCTAAATGACTTGTTAAGTCACTTTAGATTATTCATCTACTAACCTTGTTGAAGGTTTTAAGCAAGGATTGGACTTGGCTTTAAATCATATGTATTATATGAGATGCAAATAAAAGCATGGTGTGTGTGTGAAGGAATGAGGTGCACCCTTTTAATAGTTTTCCTTTTGCGAGAAACTTTTATTTTGGTGCATGTGGGACTAAAAGCCCCAAATTAGTTTAGAATCGTTAATTATGATTATGCCTTGCTAATCATAATTAGTGAATTACCAAGTGATTAAGAGGTGTGGAGCCTTAATCGACTGCTTAGGGTCAACTAGGAGGCTAGGATAGGCTTTGAAAGCTTGCTGATACATTGTGGAGGTGAATGGGGTAATTTTGAGTTGTTGGAAGAGAGGTTTGTGTCAATACTAAGGCATATTGACCATATCAAGGGAAAAATAGGCTTAATTAGCTTATAAATGCTAATTGTCTATTTTGAAGAGGGATTTGGATTACGATTCACAGTAAAATGGCATCCTGAATGTGAACTAGATTTGGTGATCAACAAAGTGCTCGTTGACCAAACAAAGTGGAGAAAAACGTCAGTTAATTAGTAAAGATCACTAATTATAACGAAATTGAGAAGAATAAGAGTGATTTGTGTGTGTGTTTAGGAAATAATATTGCAAAAGCATATTTTAGGTGTCTACATTTGCCCCTGTTTGAGGTGAAGTTAGCGACTTTACTTCAAATATAGTAGAAAAGCATAAATAGATAAATTTTTGAAGAAAAATTAGCAGGATGAAGGATACCCCCTCAAGTATTGATGGGGTGATAGAATAAATCAATCAATGATCAAAAATATGATTTGAAATGGATAGAAGAAAATGGGTTAGAATTGGCACGAAATCCATAGGTATTGGAATGAATAAGGATAGGGATAAACATGGATGTTTATTTCCCTGGATGATTCACAAGAAAAATTAATAATGGTAATAAATGATAATGGAGAAGAAATGATTAATGGAGAAACATAAGACAAGCCCAATCTTTGCCTCCAACCTTTCGATAAGCAACATGTTTATGTAATTTTGCCCCTAGGTTTACATCATCGGCCTTTATTGACATGAAAAAAAATGTAAAATAACATGAAAAGCTAAATTACCAACATTTGTCCATTACTACGTAATTCCATGCAACATACCTAATGTAATGCAATACGAGAACATAAAATTATATATAACTCCCTACAACATATAAAATGCAATGCAATATGAGAAAATAAACCAACTAACTTAACAGAGAAACTAGTACAATCACACGTACTCAAACAAACAACATTCAAGAAAGTTGCACCAATGATTTTGTTATCAAGATGCAATTCCTGAATGTTCATGCTGTAATGAAAAGGGTTAAAAATGATGCCCTAAGCAATAACACATGCGAGGGAAAAATAGAGGACAAAAGTATTCCCATGGAAAGCATTCATGTATTATGACATAGTACCTGAAAACTCATTGTTGCACGAGAGTACCGATATAGTAAATAGACCGAAATTTGTTAATGGAGGTAGATCATGATTATCTACATGCCATTTGAGATAATAAAAAACAAGAACGTCATAAATTTTTTCTTTCGTAGGACCAATTTTGATGTTGAGGATAATGCAGGTGATATAAGCTTCGGTTGTATGCAAGCCATCTACAAAAAATGAAAAACCATAAAGTTTAGATATATCTAAAGCTAAAATTAATAGTAACACTGTATAGATCGCTTTAATACCTTTCCAACACAAAAAATGGAGTTGTTTCGAGGTCGGGAGAAAAAGTTATGGTTTGCACAATTTTTGTTTTAAAAATAAAAAATGCCTTGGGTACTGGAAAAAGCCATCGGGAAGAAAAAATATGCGCCGGCGTAGAAAAAACATGCCGAAAATATATTTTAAAAAAAAATCATCGTGATCAGTGCATGATGAATTTTAGAAGATAAATGATGGTCTCAAGCAACTTTGGGAGTGAGAAACACACCGTGGGAGGTAAAAAAGAGCATATAAACCACCACAAAAACTCATTTTACCACATTTGATTACCATTTAACTTCTGAATTGAGCTTTGACGTACGAGAAGAAATGATGAGAGTAGTGAATTGAAGGCATCATGCAGATCTCATGAGGGAGTACCTGAGACTTCCAGCGGATGGACCCCAGGTACCCAATACTCTCCTTTACCCTGACAGTTCAATTTTTTAATTTTTAAAATACAAAATATGCTTTTTAGGTTAAATTTAGGGAAAAAATAGAGGGCGTGCCTATGTTCGGTGTGTTTGTTAAATTATTATTATTTTATTTGCCAACATGGGTGCTTGGGCACCTATGCTGAGAACATTCTCTTTTTTTTGAAATTTTTGGGCCAGCATGGGCACCTGGGTGCGTACACTAAGCCATTTTTTAGAAATGTTTTTGTGTAGTTGGCCAGCATGGGCGCTTGGATTCCTATGTTGTGCCACTTTGTGGGTTTTTTGCATTTTTGGGCTAGCATGGGCTCCTGTGCTAAGCCACTTTATGGATTTTTTTACATGTTTGGGCCAGCATGGGCCCTGGGTGCCTTTGTTGAGCCACTTTGTGAATTATGTTCCATTTTTGGTCCAGCATTGGTGCTTGGGTGCATGTGCTAAGCCACTTTGAGGAATATTTTCCATTTCTGGGCTAGCATGGGCACCTAGGTGCCTTTGCTAAGCCACTTTGTGGATTTTTTGCATTTTTGAGCTAGCATGGGCGCCTGACCGCCAGTAATGAGCCACTTTGAGGAATTTTTGCTTTTTTGGGCTAGCATGGGCACCTAGGTGCTTATGCTAAGAAACTTTGTGATTTTTGCCATGTTTTTGGGCCAGCATGGGTGCCTGGGCACCTTTACTAAGCCACGTTGTGATTTTTCTTGCAATTTTGAGCTAGCATGGGTGCCTAGGTGCTTGTGCTGAGCTACTTTGTGATTTTTTCCAAGATTTTGGGCCAGTATGAGTGCCTGGGCACCTGTATTGAGCCACTTTGTGATTTTCATTGCAGGTTTAGGCCAACATGGGCTCCTAGGCACCTATGCTGAGCCACCTTGTGATTTTTGCTATTATTTTTGGCCAATATGGGCACCTGGGTGCCTTTGCTGAGCCACTTTGTCAATTTTGCACTTGTTCTGGGCTGGCATGGTCACCTGGGTGCCTGTGATGAGCCATTTTGGTAGTTTTACACTTGTTTTGGGCTAGCATGGGTGTTTGGGTGCCTATGATGAGCCACTTTGACATTTTTGCACTTGTATTGGGCCAACATGGGTTCTTCAACGTCTATGCTAAGCCACTTTGGTAGTTTTGCACTTGTTTTGGGCTAGCATGGGCGCCTGGGTGCCTGTGCTGAGCCACTTGGTAGTTTTATACTTGTTTTGGGCTAGCATGGGTGCCTGGGCACCTGTGTTGAGCCACTTTGGTAGTTTTTCACTTGTTTTGGGCCCGCATTGGCATTTGGGCACTTGCGCTGACCCACTTTGGAAGTTTTGTACTTTTTTAGGGCCAACATGGGTGCCTGGGGGCCTGTACGGAGCCACTTTGGCTATTTTTCAACTTAACTTGGCTAGCATGGGCACCTGAGCACTTGTGCTGAGCCACTTGGGCCTTTTGGTGACCTTGTTTGGCTAGCATGGGCACTATGGTGCCTGTGTTGAGCCACTTTATTTTTTTTATTTTTGAATGTGCATGAACACGTAGGCGCCCATGCTGAGTTCTTGGTGTTCGTAAAAATACATGGAGGGGTACTTATTCATAAAAGGAACTCTTATATTTACTTTCTCTACCAAAAAACTTAGTAAACCCCACATAGAAGAAAAATACGAACCACAGAGAAATTTAATGATGGAAATAAAAGAATAACACATTAAAACTTTAACACTTTTAGAATAAATTTTATGATAAAATAGAAAAATAGATTGCAACAATTGACTTACCTGGCTCTGCAGCTGTTTCTAGATGTGCTAGGGACACGAAAGCGGAATGCACGACTTTAGACCTTCAAGGCGGCGCTTGGATGTTTTGACCGAGTCTTCCTAGAGATCACTTTTGAGGTGAGAAACTTATCTTACATAGATCACATGTGCCATTTATAGTTTTGTCATAGCTTACTGACAGATTTAGTTGAGAGATGGCGTAGTGAGAGTCAAACTTTCCGAATTCTGACTGGTGATATGAGTGTGGCATTAGAGGATGTTTGGTGGATCCTGCGAGTGCCGATCCAAGGTCATAGAATTTTATTAGCTATGACGGTCACCCAAATCAAGTTGAGTGCTACATAAGCATGATATTTGGATTGATTGGCATTCCCTTCTGAGGCCTGATAATTGTGATTTGGAGTTGTATGGATGATACACAGATAGGACAGGTTCCTTTCTACTTATTATCTATTTTAAGTGGCATGTTGCTTCCTGACAAGACTGGTGACCGATTCTCCCTGGGTCTCATTAGAACGATCCATGACCTACTTCAGGGCAGATTCTAGTACTCGGTTCAGTGTATACTGGCTCACTTATATTCAAGCTTACATTTTATTTCCTATCATGGTAAAAGGAAATTAGGCCCTGCTACTTTTCTATAGATGTGGGATTGGGAAAATATTGCCATTAGACATCCCTTAGGAGCATTGTGAGCTCAAGATCTTGGAGATCCTTTTCTCATGGGATGGGTTCCTGATGGAGATGATGTTTGCAGCCACATGGGAGACATAGCCTACTTCTGATGAGCATTTAATGCCTTGTAGTCCCACATGATCACTTGGCAACCATATAGGCTATATCATTGGCCACATGATGCAGATGAGTTGGGGACAACAATAGTAGATCACTTTATTATTTGGAGTAAGAGTCACATTACAGAGTGGTATAGGGTGGACCAAGTTAAGTGTCAACTTGGTCTTATTTAGGGGATTCCCAGTCATGAGATGTTTTATACGCACTGTTACAGAGAGATTTTTGATATGGGACCACATATTAGGTTGGAACGAGCCCTTGCTAGATTTTCATAGGTATTTTCACAACCTTTGGTACAATGGGTGTATATTGTAGACCTAGGTACAATGAAAAATTATGGCGTGTGGTATGCACTAGGTTTTCCATGTCAATTTTCTATTCCTCAAGAGATATTGATCGTAATGGATCATGATGAGCAGGCTCTAGATCAACCAGTAGAGGCACCAAAATAGAGCTAGGTAGTACAATATATGGGGGTACCATTAAAAGATCGAATGTAGGGACTTATATCACCTCTTCACGTGATCCCATGACATAGCTCACTAGGGGGTGGAGGAGGGTATTGGTATGATGAGGATATGGAGGAGGATCTTCAAAATATTTAGGATATACAGGATGCACAGGCTATACTAGATATAACAAATATACTAGATATACAAATTACTACCTTGCAGCACCAAATTCAATAGGTGATAGTTGTACAACTTTAGATGGCAGTTGAGAGGGATCAGACTATTGTAGATGGGGATTAACTTGTGATAGAGGTAGACCATGCCAAGACTGGGCAAGATCAGGCCTTTTCAAAGTGAGATTGAGTTATTATAGATAGCCTACAGTCATAGGTAGAGAGAGATTAGGCTATAGTAGAGTTAGATCAGCTACAGCTAGAGTGAGATAATTTACAGGTAGAGTGAGATCATCTACAGTTAGAGCGATATCAGCTACAGGTAGAACAAGAACAGATATAGATAGTTGGACTGAGTGATAGTAGATACCCTACAACTACAAGTGAAGATAAAATAGATTATGGTAGAGCGGTATTAACTGTGGATAGAAATAGCTAGCATTAAGGCAAAGTGTGATACATTATAACAGGCAGATAGGTCCTTAGGGATATAGTTGATGATTTTTCATAATGCTACTGTAGAAGGTGAGGCCACTTACTATAGGATGTAGTATTCTACAGTTGTTCTAGCCGATTGGAGAGTTCCTGAGTATAGTCACATAGTAGGTAGCAGGTCCCGATCTAGATCCCATAGACCATCCTAATTAGTGTGATCCATAGAGGGTCCTCCAAGATAGGTAACTTCAGAGTAGCATAGGTCAGTCTAGCTTGGGTTAGTTCAATCTGATGTAGTTTATCCCGATGTAGCTCTTCCTACTCGCCCATTACCTCGGATGCCCCCACTTAGCAGTCTTCTTGGACTCAAAAGTCCTGGCATGGGTGAGAGTCGTGGTTGACTATCTTATTGACATATAAGATGTATTATTTTATTTTTGGCATATTGCCACATGATGAAGGCATACTTTTATATGCATGTGTATGTATTATTTTTTATTATGCCTTATGATGAAGGAAATTTTTTGTATAGATTCCCATGATGAATTTTTATATCCAATTCATATGGACACTTATGTTTTCGATGATATATGATGATAGATGGATTACCGATGTATCACATGTTGCTTATGATATATCATGATTAATCTTTTTTCTTTATCTTTGTATCACACGTTAGATTATGAGATATCCTTAGCTGATATCATATTGTATGTTAATGAGCTACTTAAAAAAAACATGTTTATATTTTTGATATTACTGTGGGGGGGATAGATTTGTGATCATGAGTAACCCCTCTTACCCCATTGGTGATATGGTATTTGATGATTATATTTTACTATACATGTGTGATGTAAACTTAGCATTTGTTTTTTGGATATATGATGTATAGATGTGATATAATGATGAAATGATAACAAACACAAGTTTAAACAAATCCAATAAAAACAACACACTTATTTACAAGTATGTAATACAAAATGGACTTAATGCAATACACTATAGACTAAAGTAATTATCAATCTAAGTAAGAAAGTGAATCCAATTTAAAGCATACAATATGAAAAATAAATGCAACTAAAACCATATAAACCAACAACTAAAAGTGAGCAAACCATTACTTTTTTATGGGGTAGTTTTGGGACAATTTTCTATTGTTTTAGTGTTTTCAAGGAATATATCTGTATGTTTATGGGATTTTCAAAAGTTATACGAATATTTTTGATATTTTCTCAATAGTTTTTTGAAGTGAACATGCAAGGAAATGAAGAAACGTGGATGCCCCCAGCATTAGATGGGATTTACAAGGGCATAATGCCACATGTATATGAAAAAAGTAACAATGTGATGTTTCCCCAACATGAGATGCACTCATTCAATTGTTAAATTCTTCATAGTCTTAAGGTTAGATTAGACAGATTAAGGAAAATAAGGATAGGCCCACAAGAGACTTATATGAAAGTAAAGATCAAACTAGGAAACAGTTGTCGTACTCCTAAACCTAAATTTCTTGTGAATAACGGACCCTCCCTTGGTGTCGGAGAAAGGTTTTCATCAAAGGATGTGTCGAAAGTGCCACCATTATGTGGTTTTCACTATTGGATGCACCTGTTTATTTTTATTTTTCTTTTTCCATTTTTATACTTTTTTCTCTCTCTTTTTTTTTAATTATTTAGTTTGTTTTGTAGAAACTTCATACTAAAGCATAGAAGTGCTTAAGATGCATTACGTTCATGGGTTCTTGAAGCTCTTGTCCATCTACATGAGCTATATTATAAGCACCTGAACCAAACTTGGTGACCACAAAATATGGTCCCAGCCAGTTGGGTTCAAATTTCCCTTTCTTTTCACAATCCTTATTGGCGTTCTTTCATTTTTAGTTTAATATCATGTCACCTACCTAAAACTGACGAGGTGTGAACCTTTTATTATAGCCTCTCCATACTCAATATTTATACACTTTAAGGTGATTGCGAGCGCACAACTGTTTCTCGTCTAATAGCTCCAACTCTGTCAGTCGAGCTATTGTGTAGTCCTCCTCTTCATTCACATATTCCCTTACCTCAATGCGCAAAGAAGGGATATCTATATCTAAGTATAGTGTGGGCTCAGTGCCAAATAATAAGGAGTATGGAGTTACACCTATGGGGATGTAGATAGACGTTCTAAATTCCCAGAGGGTAGAGTGAATTTGAAAATTCCAATCACGACATATCTTTTTCACCATCTTCTCCATAATACAAATTAGGATTTTATTGGAGGGCTCGAATTTCCCATTACCTTGAGGGTAATAGGGGGTTCAAAACTTAAGGGATATCTTAAAGCGTTTACAAAGTGCTTTCACATTTTTATTCTTGAATGACTTACCATTATCAGTGATAATAGAATAAGGAATACAATATTGATAGATGATATTATTCATTATAAATTTAGAAATTCGGGGACCTTCGGTATAGGTAAGAGGAAAAACCTATACCCATTTTGTAAAATACTCTGTGGAAGTTATAATGAACTTATGACCATCTGAAGAGACAGGATTGAGTTTTCCAAAAATGTTCCAAAAAAAAATCAAGTTTTCATAATTTTTACAATCCACACACTTATTCAAATGCTGACAACAATCATGCTCCATGGTAGGCCATTTATATCCTACCCTAATATTTTTCTTAGCAAGAACGACCCCATTAGTATGAGCTATGTAGATGCCTTTGTGCACATTTTTAATTGCTTGGATAGATTCATACGAATTTAAACATTGCAATAGATTCCCTTCATAGCCTCGGTGGAAGAGGTTTCCCCCAAGTAAGGTATAATGGGATATGCACTAGACGAGGGTGCATTTTTCAAAATGGGTAATGTTAGTGGGAAACGTTCCATTATGATGGTAATTAAGGATGTCAATGTACCATGGTAAACAGGGACCAACAAACTTCACATGCCAAAAAAGATTCTGGTATGTCATATGCCGACGTTCTGCATATTTTTAACAAATAACATCATGTCATTATATCCTAGTGGAATAATCAGCATGGATCCCACTATAGCCATAACATCGGCTGCCTTGTTACGTGCTTTGGGTATTTTCTCAAATGCTATTTTCTCAAAGTATTATTTTAAAGAATCTACCATCCTCTTGTATGGGAGAAGATTCTCTGCATTTACCTTTTATTCATCTCTAACTTGTTTGATAATGAGCATTGAATCCCCAATGTAATTTACTTGTTTAATATTCCACTTGATAGCTAACTTCATTTAAGAAATAAGAGCTTGATATTCTGCTATATTATTTTTGCAAGGGAATCCAAGCCGGAATGCTTGAGGAACCAAATCTCCCGGTGGGAGTAACTATCACTACTCTAGCACCTGAACCATGAAAGGTAAATAATCCATCAAAGAATATTTTCCAAATGATAGATTCTTCAAGGTACATGATGGACACATCTAGTAATTCTAAACTCAAGGGTTCAGAACCTAAAAATGGATCTTCTGCTAGCTGATCTTCTAAAACTTGTCCTTTTACTGATTTTTGATGAACATACTCAATAAAAAACTCACTTAATAAGATGATCCAATTAGACATCTTTCCAATCAAGGAATGTTTTGAAAATAAGTAATTTAGAGAAGCGATCTTTGAAATAATTATGATTTTGTTGTTGAGCATATAATGTCATAACTTTGTGAAAGCAAACACTACTGCTAGGAAATCCTTCTTGATATGTGCAAAATTGAGCTCATATGCTACCA
This sequence comes from Taxus chinensis, assembly GCA_019776745.2. Classification (NCBI taxonomy): domain Eukaryota; kingdom Viridiplantae; phylum Streptophyta; class Pinopsida; order Cupressales; family Taxaceae; genus Taxus; species Taxus chinensis. The sequence goes on from CM034155.1 coordinate 358,824,976, forward strand.
GTGTCCTGCTTAAATAGTATACAACTTTTTCTCTCTCTCTTCTTTATCATATTGAGCCAATAATGCCCTAATTACAAAATTTCTAATAGAGATGTATACCAACAAGGGTTCTCTTTCTGTAGGTGGCATGAGAACTAGGGGTTTATCCACGTATTCCTTTAGTAAAGAGAAATCCACTTGTTTCTTCGTTCCCTTGTTTAAATCAACATATTTTTAAAGGTGATGTGTGAATGTATGACATTTGTCTACTAGATGTGAAATAAACCTTCTAATGGCTTGAAGTTTCCCCTGTAACCTATCCAGTTATATGATATTCTTAGGAGGTAGAATTTCTATGATAGTCGTGACCTCTATAGGGTCCACTTCTATTCCTCTTCTTGACACAACGAACCCTATAAATTTCCCTGATAGCACACCAAAGACAAATTTCTTCAGGTTAAAGAAGACTTTGTAATCCCTTAAACATTGAAAGATACTCCTCAAAATTTATAGGTCTTCCTCCTGAGTTCTAGACTTCGCTAGTATATCATCTATGTAATCCTCCATAATGTCACTTATCATATCATGGAAGATTACAGTTATCTCCCTTTGATACATAACACCTTCATTTTTAAGACCAAAGGGTATGAATTTGTAATAAAACATTCCCCAAGGGGTTGTGAAAGATGTGTTGTTTTGATATTCTTATGTAATTTTTATCTGATTATAACTTGAGAAACCATCCATTAGTAAGAACATCTCATAACCAGTAGTAGAATCGAAGATCATGTCAATATTTGGAAGAGGAAAATCATCTTTTGGAAAAGATTTATTTATATCTCTGAAATCAGTACATACTCTGATACTAAATAGCATTTTCTGAACTAGTACCATGTTAGAAATCCACTCTGAGTATTTGATAGGCCTGATGAAGCCTACTTATAATAATTTTTCTAACACTACCTTTATCAATAAGGCAATGCGGGGATGCATCTTTATGAGATTTTGTTTTATGGGTTTGGTGTCTTGGTGTACCACTAGGTTGTATACTACTAATGCAGGATCAAGTCCTGACATGTCAGCATAAGACCAAGAATAGATGTTCACATATTCTCTCAATATTCCTATAAAATATTTCTACTCCTTGGCTGAGATTGAGGCTCCCAACTTGACTATCCTTGGCATCTCCTTTGTACCGATATTAATATCTATCGTATCTTCTACTAGAATTTTTTTCTCGTCCCCTACGTGTGTAGGATCACGAGGGAGATTGAGATCCTCTTATAGAAAAAATGGTGCAGGGATATGATCATCATATTTATATGGGTTGACTATTTTTTCTATAGGTGGTTTTACTTGTTTTCCCATAAGTACCTCAAAGTGGTTTTCTCTATAGGACTTTCCTTTTTTATTTCTGCAAGGCCTATCTTTGGAAATTTTTCCCTTGCTCACTTTTTTGCTTAAGTTTCCACATGATTCTACCTATTCTCTAAAGTATGCACATGCATTAAGAAGATTTGAGAATCCTTTCTTGTGATCATTTCTTGGAATGTTATCTCTGATGCCTAAGAACTCACAAATAGCTTCATCGTTCTAAAACATGGAAATAGGTATGTGTTGTTTTTGATCCCAATTCACAAGTGATGGTTAGATAAGAGTTAATGTCTGGGTTATAGGGGTAATGGAAGGTACAAAAAGGTTTATGATAAGGATAACCATGTTAGAGAATATGTTTTTGGAGGTGAGGTCTTTATAAAGACTACATCGAGAATCTATTTCACTTTCAATTTCAGACAAACTATCCTAACTTTCATAAGAAATATACTCATTATCTGAAGAGTGAGAATCATACAAATGGATGCCTACACCTGATTTACCCATTATATAATGTGGTATTGGAAGAGATTATAATGGGACGTTCTCGTAGTGGCCACAACTACATCCTTGATATATCATAGTAAACATGATTCTATTCAAAATTATGTATTTAGATGATTTGTAACATAAACCCATTTCATCATCTTGAGGATGAAATATAACGTCAACCTGGATTCTATAATCTTATAACAAGCCACCATAAATGAAAATTTCAAAAGGGAAATCCTCCCTTGATCTTTCGAATTTGTAGCATGGTCTACCATGCACTTGGGCTGGTAGCAAAATGCTTTTGATCATAAGAGATTGCTAAAGATTATAATCTCCACAACCATTATTTTCAACCTTCATCTCCCATGTAGAAAAAGGATATTCCAATCTAGCTCTACCATTATCACTAGGAGTCAGGGTGTTTGGATCCACTTGTGAAGCGAGGGCGTAAGACTGAACATGCATAATGATCTGCATAGAAGGACACTCATAGATAGTAGGGAAGTAACCTGAAAATGATCTATAATGAGCAAAGGGCTAGGGATCTACTTGTATAGTAATCATTTTTCCCTCATACTGCAACTTTAAACATTGGTAATAAGTAGATGGTATGTCTTGTATGGCATGAATCTGGGTCACCGAGAAAGATATTGTAAGGGAGCTCCAAATCCAAGACATGAAACTTTGTATCATGCGTTATGGGACTTACTTCTAATGAGAAAGTAATAATTCAAGTTGATTATCACTCTTCATTTTCATACACCTTTATGATGATAACCTTTGTTTCCAAATTATCTTCTATGCAACCTAGTTGGCAAACCATTTTGAGAGTACAAATATTGAAACCCAATCTGCCATCCACAAGAACTGTTTTGACCTTATTACATTTTATTATTACCTCAATATGTAAGGGTAGGTTAAGGAAGGGATTTTCAGTCAAGCCCTCTGTCAGAATAAAGGTTATATGTCATACGGGAGTGATTTGCACTACCATAGCCTGTAAATGTGTAGGGTCAACATCAATATATACTCTTGATCCCTGTAAGGTTTTGCAAAGTATGTATTAATAGACGTTATAGATATTTATGAGGTCTAAGATTGAAATAGTAGTTGTTGTTTTCTCTAATTGATCTAATACATCATAATTACTCTCTTGAGGAGGAGGGGGAGTAGGTTCGAAGATAAAAAGTCGAGCCCACCGTGTTGCCACAACACATTCTCTTGTTTTAGTTTTAATCGTATTAATTTTCTTAATAAGTGGATCAACACAACCTATCAAGGAATCAAAATTGTCTTTATTGGACACACAATTAACATTATTATTTTGAGATGATTGTCCCTGATCCGGATTTTTCATTTGATTATTACTGGGAAAAGGTTCTTTTAATATCCCTAAGTTTGTGTTTGGAGACTTGGCTATAGTGACGAAATATACTTCTATATCACCACTATCGACTTGGTCTTGAATGTAGTGCTTTAATATTAAAGACTTCTCAGCTTTCTGACCTGTTACACGGTGAAAGTCAAAAAATTCATTATCTCTAAACCATAAAGACTTAGGTTCATCATATCTATAGGGTTGTGTTTCAAGGTACTTAACCATGTTAACGACCTCTAAATGCTTTAATATGGATGATATTGATTCAGATCGAGGTGTGAAAGTATGGCGTTTATATTCCATAGGTGGATTACCTTTTTGCAAGCTTTAAAGGTGCATGATTCTCAATGGCTTGCACTCACTTATAATCCACAATTCCATCACTAAAGACATCTTTATTTTTTTATGACCAAATTTTATTTTATCACAAGATTTCAAATTGTTATGATCATGGGAGATAGGTTTTAGAATCCCCTTGGCTAACAATGCTTTTTTAATTTGGCTCCCCTTTTCGATAACCCATTCAAACCTATTGCCATAATGGATTTGTAAGTGGAACGTAATTTCTAGATGGAGGTTAGGAAAAATTATGCCTAATATTTTTTTTTGGTTATGGAGAAGGGAAAGTGGCTAGCTAATCCTCTCCATCATTGTAAAAATGCAGCAAAGTTTTATTGTTTCGTTGCTTGGAATTACAGAGATATAACATGATAACATATTTTTATATATTGAAATACAAGTGTCTTACAGAGCTCTCTGCTAGTTCTAGCCATGTTGATATGGATCCCTTAGGGTTTTGTACAAACCATTCTAGTGTCGTTGCTCCAAAATTTCCTGGAAAGAGGTGCAAAAGATAATTTTTGTTGAATGCAACCTCTTGACATGCCATATAAAAATCTTTAATATGGTCTTGATGGTCACCTTTTCCCTTATAATTGTCAAATTTTGGAAAATCAAAGTGTCGTCGGAAAGGTCCTTGTAGCATGGATTTGTCAAATGGGTAAGTACATAACTCATCGAAATGATATTTCTTGTTATTGTTACCAATTTGGACTTCTTGTAACACATGGAGGGTGTTCTTCATTATTTACCCCTCTTGATTGAAAAGTGGATCTTGCATGGGTGGCATAAGCATATATGAAGGATTAAATCTAGGTGTATTCCTAACCTTATTTGTTATGAAAATATCTTCATAAGGATCTCTTTGTACCTCCCATAGAGGAGTGTTTATTGAGAATTCGATAAAGGAAGCCTTAGAATTTTCCTTTGGTATGGCTTGTTTCAAAACTTTGGGTTTTTCCCTTTTTATATAAGATTCCAAACTTGCCAATTGGCAAGTGAGGGCTTGGACCTGTTGTTATAATGTGACCTCTTTAATAGGTATTTAGTGCCAATATTTTTTAGGAGAAGGTTGCACATGATGAACATGGTCTTCATGATCTTCACAATGTATCCTAACAATAGGTATCCTATAGTCTCCATCATTTTCAAATGATGTTTTCTCATTATTCTGTGCTATAGAAATAAAGGCGTGACCTAGATTTAAAATTTCATTAACAGTACAATGAGGTCATTCTACCTACACTTCTCCTTGAGTCATTCCAAAAATGAGAGAAGGGTCTACTGTTCAAGGAAACTTCGTGCCTAGTTCCATAACCCGTATATGAACCTCATGTTTGTTTTGGAAAATGTAATCATCAAAATTGGTAGGACGATGTTCTAGATTTAGACCAGGAGAATCTTATTCTCCACCACTATGGTCAACCATGAGATTATCCTCTAAAATAGGGTTATCACATCCAAATTTATTAACTTCTAATCTTCGGGATCCCATTCTTGTAGTAGCCATTTTTTGGAATAGGAAGTACAACGTGAATTATTTTCACTAAGGTTTACTAATAATGTACTTTAGTGAAATTTACATAGCGTAACGATGCTAATGTTATAAAAATGAATGGTGACTATAGAATATTCACAAATATACCATCTCAATCGTAACCTAAAAACCAAAGAATACACAATTAATTCAATCACACAAGTCTATCTTGACTAATAAAATGATATACAATGCTCAAATTTTAGTCACACCCAATAGTCTATTTCTCAAGATATGTCTAGATAGGTTTACAACCAAATAGAGACAACACAAAAAGCACCAATTAGGTCAAGTTTTCAACAAATAAGGCCTAAATAATAAGGAAATGTTGACGTGAACTTCTAAGAAAATATACTAAAAACTAGTTTCTAAACACTAACAAAGTCTAAATCTTGTAAAATGGATGATAAAAATGTGAGTAGCGTAATGAAACTATTTGGACACGTGAACCAAGATATTGGAAAAGAAATATATTTACTGTCAAAATGATGTTATCAAGATCCTAGAAATATATCCTCAACACTCAAAAAACTTAAGAAAATAATAGGATCTAAAAATTGTGTCTAAGTATAATTTTTTTTTTATAAGTGTGCAAACAACGTAACTCTACAAGATAGATATTTAATCCTAATTTCACAATGGAAACAAGATTTAAATATCTCAATTGTATAGCTAAAATGTAAGAAACATAACAAGTCAAAAGAAGACAAGTTTGAAATAACTTAAATATAATGATAATAAGTCACAAATATGGGTCTTTGAGATAAGGGGGCCTACTAGATCATTAGTAAATACCATGCACACTTTCAATACTTGCACTCTAGCATTGCAACCTATTCACCCAAGTAGAATACAAAAGTGGTGGACATGTGATATCTAGCGGTATCCGATATATGTTGCTTCCTTTTGTCCAAAAATGGGCAATAAGAAAACAAAGGTGTAGACAAAATGGTGTTGAAATAAAATTGGTGTTATTTTGGAAGAGTTTCGCTTTGTCTTAGGATATATGAAAAACTATGAAAAAAATGACACTAAGAAGATTTCGTGATGAAATTTCATGTGGTTTCAACTTTAAGAGATTAATTCCCTTTTTCAAAAAACAAAAGTTTGAATCTAAATAATTTTTCACTTTGTGAGAGTGCTCGAGTACACTATCTAAGACAGAAACATTGGCTCCAAGCTGGAAAGCATTGTAGGTGGTTCTCTCTCTAGGTGTCACAAGATATCTGTGGAGAGCTTGATTTACCCAAAAATTCACACTAACTAATTTGGGAGTATCTCAGCTTTAGTTTACCCCATTTAGTATAATGAGAACCAAAATGTGTTCAATTATACTTTTACAGGGGTCGCCATATGAATATCTTTGACTCTAATCTCACCAAGGCATATTAGACAAGTCAGTATTGTTAAGAAATTTCCTGTTTCATTCACAAGGTTCCCACTTGCATGACTACTTTAGGGTTTCTAGGACCACCCCCATTGTTGTAGTTTAAGTCTTACACCAAAGGGGTTATGTCCTAGTTAAGGAGAAGAGTTGTAGCTCTTAACAGAAACCTACAAATCAATTTTTTTGTATAGTGGTGTACTTTCTATCTTTTGGATTAAGTAATGTGGTTTTTATCACACTCCTTTTAGCAAACTATAATCACACGTGTAGTTAGAAATTTTTTAGGTCCTCATTTCTTTGACTAGCGTTAGGTTCTTCAAAAAATGGTTAGTAGTTTCAAAAATATTTGCAATATCATAGGAAACTAACAATGAAAAATTCTTCTAAATAAATTAACTACTATCAAACTTTGCCAAGAAATAAGGTTTATTCCCAATTAATCCAACTGATTCTTAATGAAAATACTAAGATTTATTTTGTTTCCCAAGATCACACTAGGTGTAAGGGAAGAGCATACACAAATTTTAGTCTTGATTTTTATCAAATGAAAAATTTCTTAAACTAAAAGATCAAACACATGCCAAAAAATGAAGGCTTATTCTCTTAAGCACAAAATGAATGATAATTGTTCCTACTTATTCCCAACAAGCAAAAATAATGGTTTAGAGGTGCTTTTGGTTCTCAATATCACACTAGATGTAAGAGAAGAGCATACATAACTCTATTCCCAATTCAATCAAAGTATGAAAACACATTCACTCTTAAAATCCTAACTCAAATTTTTTAAAAGACCCTTTATCAAACCTTAGGACAAATTTGTGAAGAATATTGCTCTAGAATAAATAATTTGACAAAAAAAACATCTAAAAACCCTTTAAACCTGATAAGAATCATAAAATTGAAGTTATGGAATTAAAGAAAAAATTACCTTGATGCGGAGGCTCCCCTACTACTACACAGATGCTCATAGTTATGCACATGCACTCACAATTATGCACAGGCGCCCCTCTATCATTTTTCACATAGTTGAATGCACCCTAAACTTTCACAAAGTAAACTACAAAGTTAAACAAGGAAGGATAACACCATTACCACATAATTAGCTAGGGATCTAAGTCTAGGAATAAAAACATTAAGATAAAAGCTTAAAATAATGCCTAATTAGTATGGAAACAATGCAAAACTAACTCAACATGCCTACTAATATGATCAATTGGCTAACATGGCCCTAAATATACCTAAGGGGAAATCAAATGGTTATGGTTACTACTCAAACAATGGTGAAATTACCTCTCCAAATGACTTGTTAAGTCACTTTAGATTATTCATCTACTAACCTTGTTGAAGGTTTTACGCAAGGATTGGACTTGTCTTAGAAATCATATGTATTATATGAGATGTAAATAAAAGCACGGTGTGTGTGAGAAGGAATGAGGTGAACCCTCTTTATAGTTTTCCTTTTGGGATAAGCTTTTATTTTGGTGCATGTGGGACTAAAATCCCCAAATTAGATTAGAATTGCTAATCATGATTAGGCCTTGCTAATCATAGATAGTGAATTACCAAGCGATTAAGAGGTGTGGAGCCTTAATCGATTGCTTAGGGTCAACTAAGAGGCTAGAATTGGCTTTTGAAGCTTACTGAGACATTGTGGAGGTGAATGGGGTGATTTTGAGTGGTTGGAAGAGAGGTTTGAGTCAATACTAAGGCATATTGACCAAATCAAGGGAAAAAATAGGCTTAATTAGTTTATAAATGCTAATTGTCTATATTGAAAAGGGATTTGGCCTACGATTCACCGTAACATGGAATCTTGATTGTGAACGGGATTTGGTTATCAACGAAGTGCTTGCTGACTTACCAAAGTGGCAAGAAACGTTAGTTAATTAGTAAAGATCACTAATTATAACGGAACTGGGAAGAATAATAGTGATTTATGTGTGTTTTTGCAATAAGATTGGAAAAGTATATTTTAGGTGTCTACAAATAGGAAATTTTTTAACCATGTCTATTTTTCATAAAAAGGGAAATGGGAAACTTTTTGAGTTATAACTTTGTGTATTAAATCCTTCTAGGTTATGGAAATAATGTAATTCTAAGCATAATAGAATGGTATGGTAACCCTTATAACATTTATACAAAAAAATTGAGGTTGTTATCATTTATATTAAGTCAAATGTCTTTAAGTGGAGGAAACCTAATACTATCTAGTTGTGTTAAAAATAATATACCTTCTTACCCTTAGGCTATACTGATAAAATTTATCCTTAATGTTGATGGGGCGTAAAATGTTATTAAAATGTAAACAATGTTTAAATTTTGGAGGATAACAAGGTTATAGCAAGTAGCGGTAATTGACCAAGAAATAATTAAATCTAACTTATCTATTTTAAAAAAATGATTTGTACTCTTTTGACGAAATTAATCAAGAGAAGTCTAGTTAAGGCTCTTACCCCATCCAAATTGATTTATAAGTTTTAATGAACAACTGGTTAATGAATAATGAAATCTTGAAGATGAATTCAAATTGACCTTACCTCTAACTCTTGTGAGGGTACATTGTAATCCTTTCTTAAGTGATGTTAAACATTTTGATCCTTACATAAAGGAAGTTATAGTTCCAAACCTAAAAAATACTTCACCTCAATTGGAGCTTGCGCTCGTCTCTTTGTGTAATGGAGGTGTGAAACAAGATTCAATAGCTTGAGTATGGATAAATAACCTTGTGAGAAATTGAAAACCCCCTTTTTTAAACAAATGAATTAAACAAGTAATTGACATATTAGAGATGATCCTTAATCAAGAATTTTTATCTTAAGATAAATATTCAATAGTATAAAAGAAAGAAATCTATCGTTATAAGAAGAATTATATGAATCATAACATGAGTCTTCTAGAACTTAAGTTAGGAATTGAAATATGTTGTTAGTAAATAAGTAACCTTAAAATATTCTTCATCATGGGAAGACCCTAACTGTAAGTGTGTATTGTGGTTGGGATATTATGTTGTGCCTTGTCAAAAAGAAAAGTGAATTGGTCATGATGGGTGTTGTATGTTCCCTTGTTTCCTATGTGGGTCAATGTTATGTCAAGATTATCATGAGTTGTGTGTAGTCCTTTGAGATCATCTTTGGTGTCGTATAAACTTTAGGAAAGTTTAAAAAAATGTTATCCGATATTTTTCATGTTGTCCTTATGTGTGTTATAGTGGGTGTTACACTTGGTATTAGAGCGGAGGTTCATGTTGTCGAACCTCTAGGATAGAGTGGAGTCACACTGGTTTTGCATGGTGTTAGTGGTGGATATTGGAAGAGTAATGTGATATAAGCATGATGTGAATTATGTCGTAATTGTGATATTGTAAAATCACATGTTGTGTATATCACTTAGTGCGTAATTTTATGTAGGATGATGTGTTGTACATGAGAGTATTCTCTATCCTTTTCATGAATTCAATTAGTATTTGAGTGTGATGTGTCATCTTGTTGAATGTGTGAAAGGAATGTTATTGTAGATTACGGATTGTTGGAGCCTTTTGGCATTTATGATATGTGGGTGTGCTGATGTGTTGTATGACAAGGTTGGTGTATAGTGAACTTGATTGCATAGTGATGTTGTCATCATGTTATGAAGAAACATCTATATCACCACCATTGTATTACAATTGAGTGTATTTTGTAATTGTGATCATCATAAGTATGATTCATGTAATATGTAATGGTTCATGTCATGATTTATGGGAATATGGTGAACATATGATCCCTATTGTGCAATGATTTTAATTTGGGTGTTGTATGTGGTAATGTGATGTATTGTGACCCGTGAAAGTAATGAATTTGATATTCCCTAATTATGTACCATGTGTGAGATGATATTGTAATTTACTTGAACCACCCTTGTGTTAGTGATGTAGTTTCGTGTTATGTTATGAACCTTATGCTAACCGACCCTGAGGGAAATAGGTAAAAGTGTATGTTTGGAGTGAGGGAATGTGGACCATGGGCCAGTAACTTGATCCAACCTTAGGCTCGGTAGATGATGACCTGTGATCTATTTTTTCTCTACCTATATGGTTTTCATATGGATTCAAACTAAGTTTAGCTATGAATATTTTTAGCCTTGTCGAAGTTGTGGTGCGATGATTCAAATAGAGATTATGACAGTTGTATTATTGATATGTTATTTTGTGCCACCAACTCATTGAGTACCCCCTTGGTGTCCATATTAGGCCACATAGTCATCATAATGTGCTATTCCTATATATGTATTTTATTTGTAAATTGAACTTTTTCTTTTCTTTCTGCAAGGACTAACAATTTTCTTGATTGATGTGTTTTTATATTTTGGGCATTTTCCTTTGTTTTTTGTACTAACATGTGGATTTTTGCACTAACTATGGCTACTTGGCCATTTTTTCCTTAGATTTGGATCTTATTTTAAATTTAAAAATTTTACAACCTAGACCAAGGCTTGGATGTTTGCCACTTGGCATTTAAAACAGATTACTATGTTGGTTTATTGTCGTAATGTGTGGAATAGGGTCATGAGATGCACCATTTAATCGTTAAATCCTATGGACCCCGTTTCATTGTATGTGGGTACATCTGAATGAGTTATAGATAACTTCGGGGTTGACAAACCATGAGTTATTATGTCACTTGGGTTAGGGGTGTTCGGATTCTCTGTGCCTAGGGCCATAGGGTGACCGACCTCTTTGGAGAGTGAAAAGGAAAATTTATATTTATATTACTACTTGAGGGAGGCATAAGATATTTTAGGGAGGCATAAGAGAATTGAGAGAGGCATAAGATATTTTTGTGTGTGTGATTTGTACTTGGGAGGTATATGGAGTTGTCGTGTGATGCTTTGGGAGGTATACAATTTTTTTTGTGATGATTTGGGAGTGGTGTTATTATATATGTGTACTCATGCGAGTTTGGCCATGTTTTGTGATGTTGTGATATGGTTTTGATTCCTTTGTTTACTTTATATATCTATAGTTATTGTTTTGAGTTGTGTGAAACCTTCATATGTGGGGGAATTTCATGTTGTTATAAAGAACTTATGTCTAAGAATTATTTTATCTGTCATATATGTGTGATAAGTGCTATGTTATTTAGATCATGTATGTTCCTTCCATGGATTTTTTAAGCTCTTGTGGTGTCTTACAGTTGTGAAATTATGTAAAATTATTCCTATGAATCATTTAGTCTTGCGTATAACAATGGTATGGTATTGTGATAGTGGTTCCTGTTGGCCACCCACAAGAATAAATAAACAAAAAATTTACAAAAATCAAATCTTAAGGACTTGAGTTAGGAATAATGTAAAGGAAAAGAGATTAATTAAATAATGAAATAATAAAGAACTTATAATCTTAACAGAACATTGAAAGTTAAATAATTTGCTAAATTTTTTAGTCCACCCTAAGGTTGTGCTATAACGACATAAATTTTAAGCATAGGAATAATCCTTGGCTTTACCTGTCCTTTGTTTCTTATCCCTTTTGCTTTCTTCAGTGTTATATCGCATTGAGGATGATGTTTTCTTAAGAGGAGGAGAATGTAATTCCTCGTTGGGTGTCGAATTATGTTCTTACTTCTTTGCACCCTGTTGCTAAATGTCAAATGTTCACATGAGCTCCCTTTTGATTGTTAGGTGATTATGATCTTTTTGGGAAGTTATTTTAGCATCTTTTCTTCCCTTCGTATTATAATTCATTTCCCCCCACATATTTTCTTTATAGATTGATAATGAGATTTTGTTCCCTAAATATTGTTCCATTCAGTTTTACCTAGTAATTTTTTTGGAAGAAAATAGGTCAATCAGAAAGTGAATTTGTCTTTTACAAGCACTCATTCATGGAAAATATGATCTCAAACACTCCCTATAGAAAAACATTAGTAGCCTACAACATCAACCTTATATTTTGGACTTTTATACCCCTTCTATTAATCATAGTTCACTTCCAATTGCTACTCCCACACCAACTTACCTTGTTTTATTAGTTTTTAATTATTATCCTAATTATGATATTCCTAAACCTATATGCCTTGTTACTACATGTTCTACTTCTGCACCTAAGTCTATTAGATTAACACACTTCATGTATCCTACTTCTGATCATATGCATGGCTTGTTTGATAATTATACCACTGCATTTAGTTCTTACATGCTCTGTTCTATGGGTTTTACTGGTAGAGGTATTAGAATAAATTCATTGGGTAGTGCTTCCCTTATTCCACCTATTAAGTGGAATTATCACTATGTCATTAGTTTTTTAGTAGGAAATTCATGTGGATCACACCTTGAGAGAGTTCCTTTTTTTTTCTCTTGACTCTTTCATAGGATCGTGAGCTACACACGTGTTATGGACCTTCACTTAGGATTGAAAAACCTTAGATTTCAGATTACAAATATGATCAACCTGACATATATTCCAATGTTCCTTTGCGTGACCCCACTATGCATTTTACACTGAATCATATGGAGAAATTTTCTTCATCCATTTGTGTTGATTTAGGGTGGATTTATGATCACTCATGGTGGAAATATAAAAATTCATTGAGAGGACTCTATAGGCATGGCTCCTCTACAATTTGGCCTCTTTCTCCTCTTACTATACCTTATGCATTGTAATTATTCTTATTTTTATAAATTTTCTTTGGCATGTGTAGTATATCTCTCTCTTTTATTGAGGTATTTTGCATCTTTATTTTCAACATTTTTTGACATGTTGATAGCCTCTCTTATGGGTGAGCTATTTTTTGAATCCTAATGTTAGCTTTTCAGTGTTCAAGTAGTTTTATTGATAAATAATACATATTTTTAGAGTCAATCCACCCATTTAGTAGTATGGGATTGTGTGGTGTTGATCCCACTTCTTCATGTTTTATGTCCTTGCCTTATTTCCTTGGTTATTGCTCTTGAATGGGGACATACCTATTTGTAGCAGTTGATCAAATTATGCTTGGTGTTTTTTTCAATTTCAACATAACTACATTAATAGACTCCTTGTATTGAGATATCCTAGTGAAGCCTAGTTTTAGTAGTTAATTGATTTTTTTGATTGAGCGGTGGATTGAAACTACAACACACACCAAACTTCTTCAACATTATATGAGTTTTATGAGCCAATTTTATTGGGATTCCTTGTAGCGGGTTTTTTATCCCTACTTTTTTGTTACTGGTTTTGGGTAGCTTATGGAGCCACTTTTTCATATTTATTATGCGTGGGTACCTCATCAATCCTTATTTCTAGGAACCACCTTATTTTCATTCCACATAAGCTATGCTTACAAGGGGGTGTTAGAATAGGTTATCATTTATCCTTTTATTTTCCTATTATGGTAATTCTTACACTTTTGTTAGCTATACACTTGTTGTGTTAACTTGTTTAGGTGTACATGTTGTGTTAAGTTAACTTACTAGTTATGTGGAGTTATCTCTGCTTCCAGTATAAGTTAGTGAAATTTATTCACCATTAATCTAGGATGTTGTTTCACTTTCCTCCTACTATATGTAAACAAATTACATCGATCTATAATGAAGCTTTGAGTTTATAGTATTTATAATTTCATGGTTGTGGTATTGTTTACTTTGCTGGAGTGATCCTGGGATGAGAAACATTGGCTTCTTTGACAAAGTCTTCTGGCTCAAGTAATGATCAGATAAAGAACAATATGAATATCAAATAAATTAGGAAACATAATACTTCAAGGTATAAAAATTCATTTGATGGATATTTATTTACTTACAATGGATTTTTTCATAGGGAAAAGGATTGTATAAGGTTTGTTAGAAATGATCATCCTTAGAGGGATACTAGAAGTGAGATGGTAAAAAAACATAGATGTTTACAACTATCATGAGAGAGGTCATGCTTCTAGGTATTGTTTGTATGAACCATCAAGTCAAAATTGAGTTATTGAAGGCTAAAAAGATATGATTTTAGTTGTAATGTAGTTGGACATATTGACAGATATTACAATCAAGGGAAACCAAGAAAAGGTTGGAAAGATAAAACTCCTAAAGGTATGAATCATACTAATTTATTCAAAGGTAAGAAATTTAATCACATTGAAATATATTATAAAACCAAAATAAACATCTTCAAGAAGAAGGATGATTTCAAGACTAGACATATTGAGAGAGAAAAAAAAGAACTCAAGTCTACTCCCGTGAAGAACGTAAAAGATGATACTAAAGTTTCTTGCTCCAATCATGATGAGACCATTTCTCATAGAATTATTTTTTGCGGTTGTTGAACCTCAAGATTTGTTTCTATCTTCTCAATAATACCCCAAAGAGGATAAAAATGAAGGAAAGACACAAAAGATAAGAAAATTTATGAAGAAATTTGGTATCATGTCCCAATTGGACATGGATGTCCTAAAATACTAGGTGAATGTTGATGTCATTTGTACCTCCATTAGGTTATATATAACCATCTTCCTATGTGATTAAAACATGAAACAAGTAATTATAGTCTATACAAGCCAATTATTAGTAAATTTAGAACTGAGCCTTGTCATCTTTGTTGTGCAGAGTCCTTATCTTATTATAAATGATGATTTTATTGGTCAAAGAAGGTTATTTTGGGAAGATTATAATCTTAGAAAAATTCTACTTGAAGAGGTTTGTCATGTGGTCAACACATGTCATCATGTTTTAAGCGTCTTTTTCTTGATCCTTAAGGTATAAGTTATTATCTTCATGTGAGTAGTTATGTTACACATGGTTTCTGGTCTATGTGTGAAGTTGTCAATTTTTTTTATGTTCTATTGAGTGATGATAAAGTCGTATTTAAAAAGTAAAGATAGTATTTGATATACTCATACTCTCATATATCTTTATACAAATCGGAGGGATACATTAAGAATAAAATATCTACGGTATAATTTTTCTAGTAGTAGAAACATAAGAATAAGTTTTTGCTAATGGTTTATCAGTGGTAATGAGTCATTGTGATCTCTAAAGGCTGAGAAAAGTGTCGATTTATCATTTTGTTGAAGGAAGGATTGCAAAATGGTTTGAAGTATGTCAATGTAGAAGTTTATGTGTGTCTATAAGGTTTCTTAGTCAAATTTTATGAGCCATGAAGTCTATGGGTTAGTATGTTTTTAGATGCATCAACATATCTATAGGATTCATTTAAAGAAGATTTTTCATAGGAAAAAGGATAAAAAAAATATCTGTGGTGATTTTTATTTTTTATGATTGTACATTCCCTAGTCAGGGTAATAATTCTTGATACTTGAATCAAATAAAAATGTTAGAATGCATTCATAGTGTTTCATTTAAATATTACTAAAGGAGAATGTAATCCAACGTGCATCCAGAGATTGTAATGTTAGTTTTATGTTTTAAAACCATAGACTAAGAAAGTTATTATAACATAGATCTGAAAGTTTCAATGTGTTCTGAAATAGTACGTGTTTTTAAACACCATGAGGGATAATGTTAAAATGTGAAGCACGACGATCATGAGGGATATTGTAAACATCGATGCAAGTGAAAACTAGAAGCATGTTGAGGTTATGTAAAGGAGAGAGAATCAACCACAATGCATGTAAATATTTGATAAAGGTGCATAACCTCATTAATAAAAAACATTCCACAATATCATAAATATGAAGGGTTTGTACATATAGAAGGTGTTGGGAAACCCCCATTACATGTAATGATGACATCTCAAGTGGAGAGTGGGACTTACATTCCTGGAATGGGAAGTAACTTCTAATTATTTACTAATGTGTAAGGGCATCTCATGATCAGAATACAATGAAACCTAGACCTATGACCTCATCTATGTAAGATGAATTGCCTAATGATGTGGAATATGAATCACACCAACATGCCCCTTCATCATTACATTGGATGAGATGGAAAGTAAGAAAAAACAAATGGTTCGCAAGACAAATTGTTGATGAGGTACCCATGCACAACTAACAAATAAAGGATTGAAGGAGAACCTAGAGGGAAAAATATCCACCACAAGAGAGAAAAAAACAAACTTTCTAATATAAGAAATATTCCAAGGATGGGTCTCTACCACTTAGTATCCTGATAGGATACTAATATACAAAATATAAATCTCTCGCAAAGAATATAAGAGAGAAGAAGAGGGAGACAAGAGGAGTGCAGAAGATGTCATGGGAAGATAGGAAGTCTACAACTCTAAGAATTCTCCCAGATGAGTATTGATAATGTGGTCCTTTCCATGTGGAATAAAGCAGAACCATCTAAACTAAACTGTGTGCTTGACCTTCAGAAAAACATAAATAAAGTGTTGGAAGTCCACCAACTCAGTGAAGGAAACAAAAGGTAGAACCAAAAATAAAAATGATTCTGGTCCACAAAAGTGTGACATAGGTCTAGTAAAGGAGTACTAAGGAATGAAAGGTTTATACCTGGATGAATTATACATGTCTAACATAAATTTTCTATTTATTAACAACCCTCATTGGGACAACTTTCTGCAAAAACTTGCTCATCTTTTCTTAGAGTCCCCTTTTGATGCACTATAAGTTCCTCATCCTTCTTTAAATGTTTATAAGGATTCCATCATATATTTTTTTGAGAGTGCCCCTTCTGTGACTCTGATCAATTCCATTGTTTAGGAGATCATCATTGATCCACCCTTGCTTATAGATACCATTTCAATTTTGGGGGTTGTTTTCTTTCATTCACAACGCTTGAACATCCTTTCTGTGTGTCTTCCTCTTCTATGATCTAATAGTTCTATGCATTTAGCATACATCTTGATACAATTATATGTATGTCCCTCTTTAACTTTTGCCAATAATACTTTTCTACAACAAGAGATAATGTCTTACTTATAATAAAGTGTCAAGCCAACCCTCCACTATGCAATTCACTTACAATATTTTCTCTCATTGAACCAAAAGGGATGTGCAATTTTTTTCTCTTCAATAAATACCCATCAGGTATCAAATAATCATAAGAACCACTACCCACTATAGGATTCTTACATTCTCTCACAACATAACAAAAATTTTGTTCACCTTCTTATAATTCCTTAGCTGCCTCAAACACTACTACCTTATTTTCCATTATTGTCAAAAGTGCTACATGCTTACTCAAGGCATTAACAACTTGATTTTACTTACCATAATTATACTTTAACATAAAATTATATTATTTCAAAAATTAAATCCACATTGCATGCTTACTATTTAGTTTCTTCCATGTGTTTACATACCTCATGGCTTCATGTTCAGTAAAGAGTACAAATTTCTTAGCTACTAAGTAGTTTCTCCAATTCCTTAATGGCTACACAATAGCATAAAATTCCATAGAATAAGTAGAATATTTCCTCCTGACTTCATTTATCTTTTAAATTAATAATGATACAGGTCATCCTTCTTCAATCAGTGCAGCTCCAATCTCAACATGTGAGACATCACAATCAGCCTTAAAGACCTTGATAAAATATAGAAATACCAAAATAGGTGCCTCTAAATCTTTCTTCTTTAACAATTAGAATCTATCTATTTCTTCCTTGGTCCATAAAAAATCCTTCCCCTTCGTACACTTAGTTATGGGTATAATAATGTTATTGAAATTCCTGATGAACTTCCTATAAAAATTTACGAATCGATGAAAACTATGAACTTGTGTCACATTAATTAGAATAGAACATTCAAGAATTACATTTACATTTTCCTCATATAACCTCACTCCATTCTTTGATATTAGAAACCACAAAAATACTAAAATTTTCGGAAGAATTCTACACTACTTTAAGTTTGCATACAAACTCTCTTTACATAAAAATTCTAACACCAATTTTAGATGTAACAAATGTTCTTCCACTTTATTAATGAATATAAAAATATCATCAAAATAGAAAACAAAAAAACTTACGATTGTATTCTCAGAGTACTATGTTCATCAACCTCATGAATGTACTGGATGCATTAGACATCCTAAATAGCATCACCATCCACTCATACAATCCATTTTTATTTTTTTATTTTTTTTGATTCATCCCCTTCATGGATTCGGATCTTGTAGTACCCATTTCGTAGGTCAATATTTCTAAAATATCAAGCTCCCTTTAGCACATACATCATATCATGTAATATTGGAATAGGGAATTGATACATAATTATGATTTTATTTATATTTGTACGATCGACACACATTCTCCACTCTCCATAATTTTTGGAATCAATAACACTGTAGTTGCACATGGACGCATGCTTTCTCTCACTAACCCTTTTTATATTTTAATTTTCCCTTTCCTATTCAAATCCTCACTCTATGTTAGACTCATCCATTAGGTTGCTTGATTCGGAAGGTTTGATCTTGGGATCAAATCAATATAGTGTTTTATATCTCACTTCAGAGGTAGCCCATCTGGTAGGTCATCTTATATGACATTTTTGTATTATTTTAGTAACTATAGTACCATAATATGTATATTGAATTCCTCTATTTCATCCTTCTTCTACATTAGTGCATAACACTATTAGAATTTGAGGATTCTAATAAATACATATTTAATCAACTTACATATTATATAATGTTACAATAAGTATTTAAATAAACATTACACCATGACATAAGTAAATAAATAAATACTTACATGGAAATAAATAACATAGGTGACACAATATTTATAGTGAAAAACTCCAATAGGGTAAAAACCACTTTGAAAATAACCTTTTACTTCAGAGAACTTATTTTACATCTAGTAAGATCACCTCCTCCTTAAAACCCTATTTACCAAGGGTAAAACCAAATCACTTAATTTTCACAACCTTTGATAGCCTTTGATATATTCTATTGAATATATCAAATAAGGACCTAAAGTCCTTTTTATATAAGGTGATCGGTTATTTCTCCCAACCCCACCTTTTCAACCTAAAATGATTGACACATATACCTAGGTGAGTGTATCTAATAAATATAAACATAAATGATTGACATTATTAAATACTTACCTAATGTATATTACCAAGGTATGAATATTTAATAATATAAAAGTATTTAATATTATTAAATATTTAACCTATATAATAGTGATGGACCCATATTAATTAAGGGTTGACCAGAACACTTAATCATGATGTTCCAACAGTCCCCCTTAATGTTAAGTGGGATAACATATGCCAATAGATTAGCTTCCTGTGGTACACTATTGGATTTAGAATCCTTAAACCATAAGGTTTTAGGATAACATATCGGGTGAAGGAATTATAAAACCTTCATTGTACTCAAGTTATCTTTTGGTAAAAAAGGATTTGGGAATCCCAAAGATCATCCCATGATCTAGTGGCTATGTATGATTTGTGAGTTTTAGATACTCTCACAGGGTTATCATAAAAGGTTATTGAACCCAAACATATAGGATCCTTGTATAACCAAGGACCTCCTTAATAATATGCTTGTACTGGATGTTTACCAGTAAACTCAATAGACACTATAGAGTTTACTAAAGACCCTCCTTTAAGATCTGTTCTACACTTCTTTCTAAAAAATAAGCTGAGGAGGTATACATGCACAAATGTCTTTTTACACTTGCCCGAAGGTCTTTTTTACAAATTTCCAAAGATCTTTTTACAAAAAAAAGTTCCATTAGGCAGTGAAATTTTCATGCACACTCCCCCTCAATGGAAACTCCAACAATCCAATATTTTCATGAAAGTGAAAAAACTTTGCAGCACTCAGGGGCTTTGTGAAGATATGAGCAACCTTCTCTTTATTCAACATGAACTTGAGATCTATCTCACCAGTTAGAACACTCTCACAGATGAAGTGTATATGTATCTCAATGTGCTTCGTCCTCTGATGTTGTACTGGATTATGTGCAAGAGCTATGGTGCTTTGGTTGTCACAAAACAAAGGAACACTATGTGGATCCTTCATATTTATCTTATCGAACAACTTGTTGGTTCTCAATTTGATCATACCCTAGTTTTCCCTAAATGTTATTCAATCTGTGGGCTCTGTCCTATTTTCTATCTTCTTGATTTGATACGTGAAAATGTTTTATTTTCACTTGTATGCCTTTTAAAATCTGTTTCCATGGTCATGGAATGCTCAGAGCCTGGTATTGCTTGGAAAATTCTTTTTCCTTGGTGAAAAATTCAATTATGGGCGCAAATGTTTAATTTCCTCTGCAATTTTCTATTTGACGGGTGGATTTTCCCCATCAAATTACATCTCAACATCTGTGGCTACATGGTCTCTTTTGATTGGATGAGGAAGGATGGTTTTATTTTATAAACTTGTCATTTTTGGTGACTTTTGAAAAAGGATCAATTTGGCCACAAGGATCCATTGAGTTGTAATTGAAAATTCAAAATTATGACATGGTGGAGAAAATTCTAACTTTTTTCCCTCAAGGTGTACATGTGTCACCAGTTGAGAAGTTGTGGGATGGCGGGCCTTTTTTTTCTTTAAGGCATTGTGGTGAAAAGGGTTAAAATGTGAAATAAATTCCTAAAGCCCGTAGGAGGACACGTAGCCACTTCTAATTCAAAGATGGAAATGCGGATCGTCGGGTCACTTTAAAGTTTTTTGGATTTATTTTGTAAAAATAATAGAGTTTAAAAATGAACTTCAGCTCTGTAGGGAACCAGATAAGGACACGTGTCAGCTTTGAATAGTCAAAGAAAGAAGGTGGGTCGCCGAGAGGTTTTTGAAACTTTTAGCTTTATCTTGTAAAAGGGATAAAGTATAAAAGTGAAACATGGCTCCACCAATGCCTAGACGAAGGGAACGTGTCAAGTTTACATCAAAAGCGGGAACGAAGGCCGATAAAGAACTTTGAAGATTTTTGTCTCTATTTAGTAAAGGAATAAAATTGTAAAATGAAGCGCAGCTCTGCTAAGGATCAAGTAATGCCATGTTTTGAGATATGTTGAAAAGTCAAAGGTGGAGGCGCGAGCCTTTGGAGGAAGTTTGGAAAATTTTGAAATGGAAGTATAAAGTTATAAATTAAAGCGAGGCCCCACCAGTAACCAGTCAAAGCAAGCATTTTAAAGTCAAAGCGGAACATTGGAGCATCGGAGAAACTATGGAAATTTTAAATTTTGGTAAAAGAGGTAATAGTTTATAAGTGAAGCGAGGTCCAGCTAGGACCCACTTCAAAAGCTAAAAGCGGGAAAGCAGACCTCCAAAGTAAATTTGGAAATTTGTTCTTTTTGTAAAAAGGGGTAAAATTGTTGAATTAAGATGCCACTCTGTCAAGGACCTTTTTAAGCCACATGTTAGACCTGTATTTCAAGGGTGGAGGGGCAGGAAAAAATGTTAAAATTGTGTTATTTTTCCAAAATTTATAAAATGAAAAAAGGTGCCCCCACACCCGTTTTAACTCAAAGACTCCATGTGGAAAACTCTTATTTAAAGTTGTAAAAGGGAAGGATCAATGGTTGATGTGCATCTCATCTGATCTTGCCACCATTAATGCTCCAAGGTTTCTGGAAATGTGATTTTCACATCAATTTTCATCGGTTCTTGATGATTTCTTGTCATTTTTATGCACAAAGTGCATTTAAATGGATATGGAGATTGAATTTATGAATCCAAGGAATGTAAAGGTTGAGATTTTGAATCAAATTTTCTCAGGAACGTGTAAAAAAATACCGGATCCATAGGATAAAATTGCAGAGGATCAAAATTGCAAAGGAAAAGATGTGGGGAACGATGCTATGAGCATGAAGGATGAAAAACGTGCTCCCAGTTAAAAAAATGATGGAAATATTTAAAACTATTCAACTTTTCGAACACCTAGTTAATTTTGGGCGTAAATATGTTAAACATCATTTTACAAATCATGATCTAAAATGTAACAAAAAAAGGTGCCTCGAATATTCTTTTCTTTGGGGGTAAGCTTGGATGTAATGTAAATGTTATAAACAACATGAATTTTTCATGCAAAAGGTCGGGGCTTGAAATTTATTTTAAAATTTGAGAAATCCCATCTTTCTGAGTGACCATCTGAGAAACCTATTAATCTCTTATGTGTTAGATTTGATCATGTCAAGTTGGTTGCAAGTGTACAACCATTGACAAGCTCTGAGATTGTTTAAAAAAATTTCCCCTGGTGATGAATCTAATCAAATTTGATTTTTAATCTGTGTTAATGTTGGGAAAAATTATCTCTGCTTTATTTTATAATGTCTGCAAATAGTTTTTCTTGTTCCTATTGCAATCTTATTTTGGAATCCCTCTGAAATCACACAAGATCTTATCCTTGTGACAGTTTAGTGGCATTTACAATTTCATTATGAGAAGAGCCTTCATCTGGTAATGAAATAAACAATTTAAAATCAATTTACTCTCAGTTTGTTAATAGAGATTGTTTGTAAGTTTTTGAGTGTATCTTATATGTGATGAACTAGGGATATTTAATGTTTAATTGAGTCTTTTAACTCAAAACTTTGTGTTAAATTATTGAAGAGTGTATGAAAACGTGCAAATCTAGGCCTCCATTTATGCACATGTTCTGGTTGAAGGGACATTTCAACTATTCTGAAGCATTCTATCATTTAGTTTTCCAATTATTGTGAAGGTTCTTAAATATCTGGTATAAACAAGTTTATCCTCCTTGATCTCCCACAAAAAATTTACTCAAAATAATGAATCCTACCTAAACTACCCCTGTTTTTCCTTATATGCACAAATGCAAAATTTATGCTTCCAAAAATATGTAGAAGCAATCAGTTTTCAATGTCTTTAGTAACCTTAACTTTGTTTTAGAAAATCTCTCCATTCTTTAGGAGTGACAACTCGTGAGAGTTAAATTGTTGTGCATTTATCATATTTTCTCAAGGTTTTTTCTTAAAAATTTGTGCAAAGAAGGATATCTTTATCTCCTTCACCAATAGAGGTTACAAAAGAGTCCTCTCACCCTGGTTGAAAGGCACAACCAGAATTAGTGAGGATAGTTCAAATCCTCTTGAAGGTGCTATTCATTTCTCAAACATCTGAGTGACAAAGAGCCAACTAAATTGCTTTCCTTGGCTACAAAACGACATATATGATGATTTATCTATCTCTGAGCTTCTTCTTAAATCTATGATGTTGCTCAACTTGCAAGGGAGAATAAATTTGGATACCAACACCAGATTGGTGCCATTTCTGGGGAATATTTGAATAATTTGAGTATTCCAAACCCTGGTAATGTTTCTTGCATGTTTCAAGTGCTAATACATTTGTTGAGATGTCATCCTGAGTTGAAATTTGTAAGAATTAAGCAAAGTTACAAGTTTGGTGTGAAATATTTCTAGTTTCTACAGTTATTGCACTAAGTTTGTATTATCATTGATAAATATGGGTAAAGGAAGGTCAGATATGTGAATCTTTGCATTAATTTAGTGTTGACAGACATTTGACAGATCATTTTTAGTGCATTTGCACAACTAAGGTGAAAATTCTTAGTGGTGACTCCGTGTTGATTTGATTTTTGATAATTTCCAGTGTCTTAACCTTTTTCAATTGAAATTTATCACTAATCTTTGCTAAGCTATAAGGAAGAAGATATTTATTCACTAAAGACCTTGCTAGAAGGTTGTAACCAGAACTGGGAAAACAAAATTTCTAAGGGAAGAAGAATTTGGAAAGTTGTTGGAAATCAGCAATCAAGAAAAGAAATCTCCATTGTTGAAATTGATCAACCTGTCATTGAAGATTTCCATTCATCCTCAAGTGTTTCTGAATCAGGTAGTCTGTTTGTATAATTGAATTCTCCATCTAGTGAGGGGCCATCATTTGTATTTGAAAAGTTTACTTCTCAATCTTCCCCTATGTTTTCCAAATCTAATAGGGTCTTCCAAGAAATAGAGCCTTCAGGGGATATCCATCTTGAAAATTGCAATCCTTTTCCCAAAATACCTCTCACTCATCATTTTTTATCTCCTCCAAGACACCTCCTCAAAACAATATGGCCCAACCCCCACCCAGACCTCCATTTATTGTTAATACCTTTGGTCCTATAAATTTTAGAGTTATGGATTGATATCCAAATGTTGTGCCGCAAGATGTAAGAAATAAACTGCCTAAGTTTTAAGGAAATAATGCTATAGCTGGTGATCAGCACTTAAAACTTTTTGTCAATATGATGGAAGACTTTGAGATAGAATTTGAGGATGTGTATATCAAATTCTTTATTCACACTCTAGAGGAGGATGCAAGGGACTGGTATAAATATTTTCCAGACAAATCCATAGATTCATGGAAATAAATGAAGAATGCTTTTAGATTGCACTATGGAGTTAAAACAGATCCTAGGTTTCTTTTATTAGAATTTGAAAATATTAATAAAAATCCTAATGAATCTGTACATGATTTTAATACTATATTCAACAAAACCTTGAGAATGTTGCTTGTAAACTTAAGCCTATGTGATGAATCTTGTCTTATAAAGTATTCTGATGCATTTGACATAAAAGATGCATACTATTTGAGGAACAAAAACCATCAAAATTTGATGCAAGCCTTTACCAAGGCTCTGAAAATTGAAAATAACATTAAAGCAATTGGAAAACCTCCTAAGAGGGAGGGCATCAAGATGATTAGTCAAGAAAATCCTCAATCAAGTAAATATGTGGATTTGGAGGAATTTTTAAAGACTTTGGCTGGTGTTGTTAAAGAAATATCTTATAAACTTTCCAGAGCAGATAAAGGAATGGGACAGAGTTCCCAAGGTCAACATAAAGCACAAGGTCAAGAAAGGTTTGGAAATCATCTTAGAGGTGATCAGAGATCTAATGACATAGGTAAAGGACCCATGGGATCTAGAAATAAATAGCCCCAAGCTAGTGAAAATATAATGTTGCCAAACCCTCTGACTGCAAGAGTTGCTACTATGTTGTGAAAATAGAATGTTGCTAAACCCTCTGATTACAAGAGTTGCTGCTGTGGAAGAGACCAATGAAATTGAAAATGTGTGATAGATGTTTCTTGCCCCATTCTCCATGCGAGGTAGAAAAAGAAGTTGAAGAGACTGATGATGATGACACTGATGATGATGTGTGCATGTTGGGATGTTATACAAGCTCACAACAAGGAGCACCTTCAACAAAATTAATCAGTGCCAGAAATTTTGCAAGTTTTTGGAATTGCATTCACCAGGTATTTCCTCTTCCCGCCTCTCATACTCTTGAAATATATATGGTGCAAGATTTTGAATTTCCCAATAATGATTTTGAGTACTTAAGGGATTTAATGATTAACAAGTATAATGGAGGAATCCCTTCTGAAGAGGATAGGTAGTTATTAATGAATGTTGTATTTTCCCAAGAAAAAGAATACAACCAATAGGAGTAAAGTTGTGAAAAGGGAAGTGGCTCAGGCTAAACAAAAAAACCCCAATTCTCACCAATATTCCTAGAGAGATCCCTAAGAAAGATGCATCTTACAAAGGCCTTGTCACACCTAATAGAGCTTATATTCCTCCCCATGCTCAGAATGTAAAAATTTCCATGCCATCAGACGAGATTGTCACTCTTCATCCCAATGCTTCATTGCCCAAATACATTCCTTATGACATTTCCCAAATCTTGAGTTAGATAAATATTTATGTTCTAATTATTGAACTATTTAGGATTCCTGAGCACAAGAAAAGGGCCTTTGAGTATTTGGGATCAAAAGAAGAAAATATCACCCAAGGTAGAAATGTAAACAATGTTGAGACTCCTCCTACCATTACAGAGTTAGAAAAAACCCAAATACTAGAAGAACTAGGTGAACCACCTAAATTATATTTTGGAACATATTTGGTTGAGTCCCAGCTGAATGTAGATCCATTTTTCCATACTCTGATTATTAAGGACATGATGTTACAAAACTATCTATTTGATTCTGGAGAATCATGACAAAGTTATGCCTCTTGAGGTCATGAATGAATTAATTATCAAATTGACAAAAACTTATGGGAAGTGCACTACCATGGCTTCTAGAGAGGTTTTAGTGGTTGAATGTGTTAAGGGTTTAATAGTGCAACTTGTAGCCTACCCAGGAATGAAATTAAAACTAGATGTTGTTATTGTTGATTTCCCTGAAAAATGGAGAATGTTGTTATCAAGAAAATGGGCAGATAGTGTCGGTGGTAGTGTGCAAATGGACATGTATTATGGCACTATCCTAATTGACGGAAACCTTGTAAAGTTGTATGGTGAAAAGAAAATGCTACATCTCATTGAAGATCCCAATGATGATTCTAATGAAGTGTTATATACTGATGTTGATGCTGATAATTTTGTTATATTTGTTGATGGTAAAGAGCACAAAATTGATCAATGAAAGTGTCTTGAACAAGTAGGTTCTCCTTGGACTTTAATGTTTGATGGGGCTTGCTCTAAGTTTGGAAACAGTGCTGGTGTTGTTCTGATTTCTCCAGGATAGGAAGATTTTTTTTTCTTTTAAAATCAACTTTAAGTGCACTAACAATATTGCAGAATATGAAGCACTATTATTGGGTTTAATAATTTCTTGGAAGTATGGTGTTAGAGACATCATTGTTAAAAGAGATTAAGAATTGATTGTGAAATAGGTCAAAAAACTATATGCAATAAAAAATCAGAGAATGAAGCAGTATAAGCATGCAATCTAGGATTTCATTGAGATGTTTGAATCCTTTCATATTATACATCATGATAGGCATTATAATACTATGGCAGAAAAGTTATCAGTATTGGGATCTAGATTTGAAAATGATACATTATCCCCTTATTGTGAGTATAATATTGAAGTGTTAACTAGGCAATCTATCCTTGACAATATCAAACATTGGAAAGTATTTTAAAATGATGCCCGAGTCCAAAGCTTTTTGCAAAACCAAGGATAATTTTCCAATTAATGTATAGATTGGGAGCAAATGGTTTGTATATATGAAGGAAAAGAGATATTATTTGGCAAATACATCATTCAATTGAAGACAAACTATTCCCAGAGGGCTGGTTATTTTAGAATAAAATTTTGATAATGTTGATTGCATTGTCAACAGACATATATCAGCCTCTAGGGATGTTGAAGAACATGACCTAGGCACCAAGGACAAACCACGTAAGATCTAGCTAGCTAGCAATCTGATAAAGGAAGAA
The DNA here is from genome assembly GCA_019776745.2 of Taxus chinensis. Lineage (NCBI taxonomy): Eukaryota > Viridiplantae > Streptophyta > Pinopsida > Cupressales > Taxaceae > Taxus > Taxus chinensis. Next base: position 358,852,539 of record CM034155.1, read on the forward strand.
AAGCAGCCATATGTCCAACTGTTGAAGAAATATCAGGACTTCTTAGCATGGTCATATTCTGAAATGAAAGCATACAACGAAGATCTATTCCAGCATGAAATTCCCTTAGAGACAAATGCCAAGCCATTCAAGAAAAAATAGAGGCCATTCAACTCACTCTTTTCTCTAAAGATTTAAGAAGAGTTGACAAATTTGAGGGATAGAGGGATTATACAGCCTACAAGGTACTTGTCATGGGTTGCAAACTTGGTACCTGTCAGAAAGAAGAATTGTGATATAATTTTGTGTGTGGACTTTAGAATCTTGAATAGAGCATCAATGAAAGATAACTACCCTCAACCAAATATGGACAATATGTTAGAAATGGCTACTAGTTCAGAGATGTTATCTAGCTTGGATGGTTTATTTGGCTATAACCAAGTAGTTGTAAAGGAATCAGAGTGAATCAAAACTATCTTTACCACTCCTTGAGGAACTTATGTCTATGTCAGAATGCCTTTTGGTTTAATGAATGCTGGAGAAACCTTCCAAAGAGCAATGGATGTAGCTTTCTTTGGTTATATTAATGATTTCATTGCTATATATCAAGATGATGTGACTGTTTTCTCCAGGAAAAGAATTGATCACCTGCAACACTTGGAAAAAAAGTTGATAATATGCAGGGAGTATGGTATTTCACTTAATCCTAAGAAGTTCCATTTTGGAGTTGAAAAATCAAAGCCGTTTGGGCACATTGTGTCAAATCAAGGGTTCATGATTGATATTGAGAGAGTCAAGGCCATCAAAAAAGTGCCAATTCCAAGAAATAAGAAGGGAATTCAATCCTTTTCTAGGAAAATTAACTATATTAGAATATTTATTTCTAACTTTTCTAATTTGACAATCCCAATTACTAGCATGCTGAAGAAAGATCAAAGTATCAAATGGGAAAAAGTTGTTATTCAAGCTTTTTCCAGGATTGAAGAGGCATTAAAGAATGCTCTTGTTTTGGCAGCTCTAGATTATAAGAAGGCTTTTCAAATGTTTTTTTTTGCTTCATAATATACTATTGTATCTGTGTTTTTGTAGAAGGATGATGAAGGAGATGAAAGACCAATTTAATTATTCAGTAAAGCACTACAAGGAGACGAGTTAAAGTATACCATCATGAAGAAGCAGGAATTTGCTTTGGTAAAAGCAACGAAGGTTTTTAGGCCATACATTTTGAGTTATAAAGTCATTTCCTATGTTCCCCACACCATGGTGAAGGAAATCCTATCAGAGATGTAAGTTTCAAGTAAGAGATGCAGATGGCTAAACAATTTACAAGAGTATGATATGGATATCCAAACTACTAAATTGGTAAGAGGTTTGGGCCTGAAAAAGATGATGGCAGAGAGTAACCTGCAAACTGTTGAGGTAAATGAAGTTGATGAAGAAAGGTTGAATGTCCTTGTAAAATTGATACATTATGAATGGTACAAGGATATTGTCTTTTATCTCAAGCATTTGTAGTACCCTGAACATTTGAGTAATAATAAAAAGAGAGCACTTAAGTTGGCTTCCCAAAAATATGTTATTACTAACTATGGGTTAGCTTGGAAGAACCCTGAGGGAGTTCTCTTCATATGTGTCATTGAAGATGAAGCCCCTAAAATAATTTCTGATCTCCATAGATGAGTTTGTGGGGGCATTTTTCTGGAAGAGTCACAACTCATAAAATCTTGAGGGCTGGTTATTGGTGGCTAACTCTTGTCAAAGATACTACTCTGTTGGTAAGAAAATGTGAAATTTGTGAGCACTTTTCTGGAAGACTGAAAGCTTCCAGACCCCTTCCTTTACAGCCTGTATCAATTGAGTCCCCATTTAAGAAATGGGGAATGGACTTCATCAGTGAGATTTCCGATCCTTCAAGTGCTGGCCATAAGTGGATTCTAGTATCCACTGATTACTTCACCAAATGGGTGGAGGAAATCCCCACCAAGAAAGTAACTCAGTAAATTATCATGGATTTCATTCTGAATCATATCATTTACAGGTTTGGAGTGCCGGCTAATATAGTTGCTAATAATGTCATCAGATTTTGAGCTAAACCTTTGGTGGACATGTGCCATGAATATGGGATCAATTTTACATATGCTTCTAATTATAATCCCCAAGGAAATGGAAAAGATGAGTCCAACAATAAAACTTTGTTGAAGATTATTAGAAGAACCTTGGAGTTGAACAAAAGGAAGTTGGGTGAGTAGTTGAAGTTTGTTGTTTGGCCTGATCGAATCACTATTAAATGAGCTACTGGAAAATAAACATTTGAGTTGGTGTATGGAACTCAAGATCTACTACCCTTGCATATGTAATTGTCTTCATTTCAATTTTTTCAACAACTAGAAGATAAAGAGGTTAGACCCTATGATGCTCACATCAATCAGATTGTTGAGTTAGATGAAGAACGAAGGGAATCCCATCAGAGGCATGTAAACTTCAGAGAGAAATTGAAGAAGTTGTTTGATAAGAAGGTGAATCCAAGACCTTTCAGAATGAGAGATCTTGTGCTATTATGGGATAGCAGACACGAGGATAAGGGAAAAAATGGGTAATTTTATGCATTATGGATGGGCCCTTATTCTGTTGACTTTCAGCAAACTATGTCTGACAACCAAAACATGACCAAACATGCATTTTTAAGAGGCTATAAATACCAAGGTGCAGGGCATCCAAAATTTACCTGATTTTTTAAAAATTTGGCATCTGGTATAGTATTTTTTAACTATTTATTTACTAGTCAGATTTTAAAATATTTATGGCCACAAAGTGGGACACACTTGTATGCTTTGACCCATACCTAGATGGGGAATTGCTTGAATTTTGTGTTAATGACAAGCATTTGAAACATTTCCTTGATTGATTTATCAGAATCAAGGTATGCACCATTGTATAGTTTATAGTCTTTGGTTTTCATTCTGTTTTTGTGTTTTCTCTGTTTTGGGTTTGTACTGGTCCTTGGCGGCCATTTTTGTTGGTTTATCAGATTGCTTATGGAGGATCGGTTCGTGACTCCATTTCCCAATGGATTGTTTTGGCACTTGGTATGATTTTTTGTTCTTGTGGCACTCACTGGGAGTGCCAATCCCTAAGTCGGAGCTGATGTTGGTGCTCAACTTGATCGTGCCCTAGTTTTCCCTAAAAGTTCTTCAATCTGCGGGCTCTATAATATTTTCTATCTCCTTGATTTGATGTGTGAAAATGTTTGATCTTCACTTGTATGCCTTTGAAAATCTGTTTCCATGGTCGTGGAATGCTCAGAGCCTTGTATTGCTTGCAAAATGCTTTTTCCTTGGTGAAAAATTCAATTATGGGTGCAAATGGTGAAGTTCCTCCACATTTTTCTATTTGATGGGTGGATTTTCCCCATCAAATTATATCTCAACATCTACGGCTATGTGGTATCTTTTGATTAGATGAGGCACGACGGGTTTATTTCATTTTTGGCTACTTTGGCAAAAGGATCAATTTGGCCCCGAGGCTCTGTTGAGTTGTAATTGAGAATTCAAAATTATGATGTGGTAGAGAAAATTCTTACTTTTTACCCTAAAGGTGTACATGTGTAATCAGTTGATTAGTTGTGGGATGCTAGACTTTTTTTTGCTTTAAGGCATTGTGGTGAAAAGGGTCAAAATGTGACAATATTATACTGCTCACACAATATTATAGAAGGCTATTAAATAGCCAAGAATGTAGTTTGAACAACTTTCTGTAAAATAGGAAGTATACAAACAATAACAAACCCGTATAATATATTGTTATATAATTGTTATAACAATATATCAAAAACCTTACAAACTAATTACCATATATCGTGAGTAAGGACACAATGGCATCACACTCTAAGTCAAAGATGGAAATGTGGATTGTCAGGTCACTTTAAAGTTTTTTGGATTTACTTTGTAAAAAGAGTACAGTTAAAAAATGAACCATGGCTCCACAGGGAACCAGAGAAGGACACGTGTTAGCTTTGAAAATTCAAAGAAAGAAGGTGGGTCACCGGGAGGTTTTTGAAACTTTTAGCTTAACCATCCCTTGAGTCTACCTCAAAATATTCTCCTGCTCCCCAAAAATGAGTATTTATCTTGTAAAAGGGATAAAGTATAAAAGTGAAACATGGCTCCACCAATGCTTAGATGAAGGGAAAGTGTCAATTTTACATCAAAAGAAGGAAGGAAGGCCAACAGAGAACTCTAAATATTTTTTGCTCTATTTTGTAAAGGAATAAAATTGTAAAATGAAGCGTAGCTCCGCTAAGGATCAAGTAATGCCATGTTTTGAGATATATTGAAAATTCAAAGGAGGAGGCATGGGCCTTCGGAGGAAGTTTGTTTTTTTTTGAAATGGAAGTATAAAGTAACAAATTAAAGCAAGGCCCCATCAGTAACTAGTCAGGGAAAAGCAGAACATCGAAGCATCGGAGAAACTATGGAAATTTTAAATTTTGGTAAAAGAGGTAATAGTTTATAAGTGAAGCGAGGTCCAGCTAGGACCCACTTCAAAAGCTAAAAGCGGGAGAGCGGAGCTTAGAAGGAAATTTGGAAATATTTCCTTTTTCTAAAAAGGGGAAAAAATGTAGAATTAAGCCGTGACTCTATCAAGGCCCTTGTTAAGCCACATGTTAGGCCCGTATTTCAAGAGCAGAGGGATGGGAAAAAATATTAAAATTGCACATTTTTTCCAAAAATATTAAAATGCAAAAAGGTGCCCCCAAGTCTGTTTTAACTCAAAACCTCCAACGTGGAGATCTCTAATTTAAAGTTGTAAAAGGTCAGGATCAATGGTTGATGTGCATCTCATCTGATCTTGCTGCCATTAACGCTCCAAGGTTTCTTGAAATGTGATTTTCACATCCATTTTCATCAGTTCTTGATTATTTCTTTTCATTTTTATGGGCAACGTGCATTTGAATTGATATGGAGCTCGAATTTGTAAATCCAAGGAATGTAAAGGTTAATATTTTGAATCAAATTTGCTCAGGAACCTACAGAAAAATACCAGATCCAGAGGATGAAAATTGCAAAGGAAAAGATGCGGGGAAGGATTCTACGAGCATGAAGGATGAAAAATGTGCTCCCAATTAAAATAATGATGGAAATGTTTGAAATGATTAACCTTTTCAAAAACCTAGAAACTTTTGGGTGTAAATCTGTTAAACGTCATTTTCCAAATCATGATCTAAAATGTAACAAACAAAGGTGCCTTGAATATTCTTTTCTTAGAGGGTAAGCTTGGATGTAATGTAAATGTTATAAAGAGCATGAATTTTTCATGCAAAAGGTCAGGGGTTGAGATTTATGTGAAAATTTGAGAAATTCGATCTTTCTGAGCGACCATCTAAGGAACCTGTTAATCTCTTATGTGTTAGATTTGATGATGTCAAGTTGGTTGCAAGTGTACAACCATTGACAAGCTCTGATATTGCTCAAGAAAATTTCCCCTCTTGATGAATCTAATAAAATTCAAATTAATCTTTGTTAATCTCGGGCAAAATTGTCTTTGCTTTATTTTTAGAATTTATGCAAATAGTTTTTCTTGTTCCTATTGCAAATTTTATGTTGGAATCACTCTGAAATCACACAATATCTTGTCCTTGTGATAGTTTAGTGTCATTTGCAATTTTATTATGAGAAGAGCCTTCATTTGGTAATGAAATAAACAATTTAAAATCACTTTACTCTCAGTTTGTTGACAAAGATTGTTTATAAGTCTTTAGGTGTATCTTAGATGTGATGAGATAGGGATCTTTAATGTTTAATTGAGTCTTTTAACCCAACCCTTCATGTTAAATTCTTAAAGAGTGTATGAAAATGTGTAAATATGGGTCTCCATTTATGCACACCTTCTGGTGGAAGGAACATTTCAGCTATTCTGAAGCATTTTTTCATGAAGGTTCTCAAAGATCTGGTAAAAACAAGTTTATCTTGCTTGATATCCCACCAAAAATTTATTTAAAACAATGAATCCTACCTAAACTACCCATGTTTGTCTTGTATACGCACAAATTCAAAATTTATATTGTCAAGAATATGCAAACTCAATCATGTTTCAATGTCTTTAGTAACCTTAACCTTGTTTTAGAAAATATCTCCATTCTTTAGGAGTGAAAACTCATGAGAGTTAAATTATGGTGCATTGATCATATTTTCTCAAGGTTTTCTCTTCAAAATTTGTGCAAAGAAGGATATCTTCATCTCCTTCACCAACAAAGGTTACAAAAGGGTCCTCTCACCCTTGTTGAAAGGTATAACCAAAAGTAGTTAGGATAGATCAAATCCTCTTGAAAGTGCTATCCATTTCTCCAACATCTGAGTGACAAAGAGCCAACTAAATTGCCTTCCCCTTCTACAAAATGACATATATGATGATTTATCTATCTCTAAGCTTCTTGTTGAATCTATGATGCTACTCATATTGTAAGGGAGAATAAATTTGGATACAAACACAACCTCTTTAGCCATAGAGACTCTTTTTCAGCTTCCATTTCACTTCTATACTCAGCTTTTGTTGAAGAGATAGAAACAATTGGCTGATTTTTGTTGCACCAAGTAATGACACATGTACCAAATTTAAACACATAACCAGAAGTAGATTTTCTATCCAATACATCACCAACATGATCAAAATCACAAAATCCATATAAGTTTGAATTTTCATTCTTAGTATAATACAACCCATAATTGATTGTACCTTCAATATATCTAAGAATTTTTTTTACAAGATTCCACTGATCTCTATAAGGTTCCTTCATAAACCTAGAAGCAATTCCTACTGCATAGGAAATATTTGGTCTAGTCATAGTTAGATATATCAAACTAACAACTAACTTCCTATATAAAGTAGGATCAAATTTTTCACATGCAGGTTTAGGATCAATTTTCAGTCCAACTTCCATAGGGGTAGAAATTGGTTTACAATCAATCATGTTAAAATATTTCAATACATTGGTTGCATATTGTGCTTCAGAAAAAATAATAGAATGTTTATCTTGAAATATAGCCATGCCAAAAAATGATGTAAGAGACCTAAATCAATCATTTCAAAGTATTGTTTCAATTTTTCTTTAATTCTACAAATTAAAGCAGGATTATCACCAGTCATAAGCAAATCATCAACATATATACAAATAATGATAATATGTGATCCTTCTTACTTAATGAATAGATCATTGTCAGAAGAACAATTAGCAAATCCTAACTGTTTAAAGAAAGAATTAATTTTTTCATACCAAGCTCTAGGAGCTTGCTTTAAACCATATAAGGATTTTTTCAATTTATAAACATAGTTTTCTTTACCAATTTCTTCAAATCCTTTAGGTTGAGACATGTAAAGTTCTTATTTTAAATCACCATTCAAAAAGACATTTTTCACATCTATTTGGTGGATTTCCCACCCAAATTGAGCACCAATTGCAAATAAGGTCCTAAGAGTACTCATTTTAGCTACATGGGCAAATGTCACAATATAATCAATACCAGGTTTCTGAGTGAAACCTCTAGCAACAAGTTTAGCTTTATGTTTGTCAATACTACCATCTTTATTATATTTTACTTTTTATAACCACCTAGACCCTATAATACTTCTTTTCTCTGGAGGTGGAACCAACTCCCAGGTTTGATTTTGAATTAGGTCATTATATTCAACTTGCATTGCATTAATCCACTTCTCATCCTAAGAAGCTTCTTCAAAACTTTATGGCTCAGGTTCATACAAGGTCATTAATGCATGGTATGTATGATGGATTCTGGTTATTTTCCTAAGATCAATAGGATTAGAACTCTCTAACAAAAATTGAGCCCATTTTTGGTTTCTTAACTAGGAAGTTAGGAGATTCAGAAGCATCTATAGTATCAACACAAGAAACATCATCATGACCATTTACTATATTCTCATTATCAGAATCATAACTATTATTAGAAATATCGATAGAGTTAGGAACATCTTTACCATTATCAGATGAACAAAATAATTTTTACAAAACCACCACATTGCGGTTTTCAGTTACTTCCCTTTTTACAGGGTCATAAATCCTTAGACCTGCAAGTGTTAATACCATATCCAATGATAACACAAGAGAAAGAAGTCATATCAATTTTCTTTTTTTTCTTTTTAGGAATGTATAAAGAATCAGGACTAACAAAAACTTTTAGATGAGGAATATCAAGTTTTTTATTGGACCATTTTTCTAAAGGATTTGAAAGATGAATAGATTTTGTGGAAACCCTATTAAGAATGTAGACTGTTGTGTTCATTTCTTCTACCCACATAAATTTTGGAATACTAGCAGAATGAAGTCATAGTGTGAGACATATCTAAAATAGTCTTATTCTTACGTTCTAGCAAAACTATTAGATTGGGGAGAATGAGGAGAAGTTAATTCCCTTTTAATACCACAATCAATAAAAAAAATTCAAATGCTTTGCTAACTTATTCACCCCCATTATCTGTTCTAAGTCTCTTAATTTTATAATTTGAAGAGTTTTCAACAGATGCTTTAAATTCCTTAAATTTCCCTAGTACATCAGATTTATTTTTAAGAAAATATGACCAAATCATCTGAGTGAAATCATCAATGAAAGTAACGAAATATAAAGAACCATTTCATGAAGCTACTTAAAGAGGTCCTCTAACATCACTACGAGTAAGTTCTTGTGGGGAAGACAAATTCTCTTCAAGATGTGAGTGAAAGGGTTTAACTCTTTGTTTTGAGTGTAAACACCCTTCACACGCATCATGAGAAGAAGACAACATAAGAAAACCTTTCACAAGATTATATCTAGCCATTTCATATAAACTTCTATAATTAACATGTCCTAATATTTCATGCCATAGTTTTGAATTATTCAAACTTTGAGAAATAAAAACAGGATGCAGAATGGAAATCATAAAAAATATACAAACCATTTATTTGAATTCCTTTAGCTATTATATTATAATTAATATCCTTGATATACCAAGTATCTTTGAAAATTTTGAATAGCCAAACCATCATGAGTTAATTGAGAACATGATAAAAGGTTCTTTTTGAGCTTATGAACAAATAAAATATTATTCAACACACCATTAAAAAATTTTACTTTCCTTTCTGTATTGCTTCTAAAGATGAGTTATCACCAAGATACACACATTCATTAATTTCCACAACATCAAATAAAGAATTTGAAATAGCATTCATATGATTTGATGCACCTGAATCTAGAATCCATTCAGAATTAGAGGAAGAATACAATGCAACATATAATGCAATTGTTTTAGGAATATCATTAGAGCTATCCTTTTTCCTTAAATTGTATTTTGAAGAAACAATTTGTTTTTTATTTTTATGGATAGGTTTCTTAGTTTTGAAATCTTCCTTTTTATGTCCAAATTTACCACATTTGTGACATTTACCACTAAAGCTAACACATAATTGATCAGAAGAAAAACTTTTCTTATCAACAAAAGAAGATTTAGATCTAAATTTTTGATCTAAGAAGGGCTTGCGAGGTTTGAACTTTGAATTTTGAGAAAGAAGTTCCTGAGAGGCATTCTCCTTAGAGTCAAAATTCATCATCACTTGCTCTTCATGTATCAAAAGTGAACTTAAGGTATTTAAATCAGGTAGATCATTTTTGTTTTGATATTTAGAGTTCAAGATAGAAATAAAATTCCTAAATATTTCATGTATATTTAACTGAACAATAAAGTAGATTAATTTTTCACCAATTAAATCACAATTGCATCTATCTAATTGTGCTTTAATATTTTTAATTTTGGCTAAGAAATTAACTACTTTTTCATCTCCTTTCATAGGAGTTGTAAGCAATTCTAAAACTAATTTAATAATTTTAGATAAACACATACCTTCATGCATGGATTTTAGTTGTGTCCATACCTCTTTCAGATGTTCGATATTACCAATGTGTAGAAGGTACTCATCGTTCACATTGCGTAAAATCATGGAAAGAGCCTCCTGCATTCATTACGAGAATGCATTCATGTTATCTACAGTTGCTTGACGACCAGTGGGAGCAACCTCAGATCCAAAAACAATTGTCCAGAGTTTCCTTGCCATAAGTTCTTATTTGAACCTGATCTTCCAAATGTTGTATTTGGTTCCATTCAGGATCTGGGTTTTGTCAAGACAAAAATAGCTGGACGTCATTATTTTCCTTGAACCTATAAAATACACCCCATTATAATATACAATGTACCATAAAGTTAGATACATTTTTATAAAAAAAAGTAACACTTTTAATAGAAATAGATCTAAATTTTATAGATCTACATAAAATATTTAATCATAATTAATTTTGTCATTACAATGCATATTAATTAACCTCCCATAATAACTGGTAGTATAAAGGGCTTTGCATTATACCCCAAACTTATATATAAAAAATTCTAACCGTATATAAGTGAAGAATAAACCCTTAAGAATGCAAAACTTCAAATTTCTGGAAAAAAATAATGTAGACAAAGATCCATCTAGCTTAAATTTGACGTCTAAATGACCGTCATACTGCCTTATGTTTGGTCTATCGTGACGGTCATTTGACCGTCAAATTTAATGGATTCAAAACTTGCTATGTATTTCTAGAATGTGAAATTCCAGAATTTCTTCTTCTATATAATATTAAGGAGGTTATATTTTAATACATTATATTAACCTATTATAATTTATAATGTAAAAATATATTCACTTTAAAAAAGAGGTATATAGTTTATATAATGTAAATAAAAAACAACATATAGTCTATAAAAAAATATAAACTATAGTATATATACTTTAAAAAAAAAAAAACACATATAACCCTTATCACGAGCCCCCTCATGAAAAAAATATTTAAAACATTTACCAGGCCATGTAATTTTAAATTCTACATAAACCTTAGAATTTACGGAGGAGACAACATTTTTCACACATCCAATGGAAAAATTCCAATCCTATTTTGATGGAGCTTTGTCTCCTCCTTCATTTACCATTGAAAAAATTCAACATGCACATATTAAAACTATAGAAAAAAATATTTCAAATATTTTACCCTTACCTGTACACAATTTTTCACGGAAGGTAAGAAGTTTCAAAAATTTCCACCCGTGAATTCAACTTGATTCTTCACAAAATAAAAATCATAGGTAACATTAAAAGAAGGGGGAAAACCCACAATTATTTTAAATACCCTTCCAAAGGTTGGTTTGAAAAAACACGTAAAACATAAATAAATAAAATACAAAAAAACCTTAATTTATTTAATTTACCTTTCTGGGTTGGTTTGAAAAAAACCATACAAATTAAATAAATAGAATACAAAAACATTTGATCTTACCTTTTATTTAATTTACCTTTCCGGGTTGGTTGAAAAATACATGTACAAATTAAATAAATAAATATAAAAACATTTGATCTTAATTTATTTAATTTACCTGCTCTGATACCATCTTAGAATTTGATGATTCATAATAAATATGTATTTAATCAACTTACATATTACATAATGTTACAATAAATATTTAAATAAAGATTACATCATGACATAAGTAAATAAAGAAATACTTACATGAAATAAATAACACAGGTGACACAGTATTTATAGTGGAAAACCCATATTAATAGGGTAAAAACCACTTTGAAAATAACCTTTTACTTCTGAGAAATTATTTTACATCTAGTAAGATCACCTCCTTCCTTAAAACGACTATTTACCAAGGGTAAAACCAAATCACTTGATTTTCACACCTTTGATATATTTCGTAAATATATCAAATGAGGACCTAAAGTCCTTTTTATATAAAATGATTGGGTATGTCTCCCGACCCACCTTTTCAACATAAAATGGTTGACACATATACCTAGGTGAGTGTATTGAATAAATATAAACATAAATGATTCACATTATTAAATACTTACCTAATGTATATTACGTAGGTATGAATATTTAAATAATGAAAATTATTTCATATTATTAAATATTTAACCTATATAATAGTGATGGACCCATATTAATTAAGGGCTGGCTAGACCACTTAATCATTATGTTCCAACACCAGCCAACTTCTTCCATTTATGTAAGAAACTCTTTTGTAGGCAACAAGCCCTCACTCTTTTCTTCTTCCTTTAAAGGTAAAAAGACAACTTGGTTACGTGACCATCCTTCTAAAAAATATAATTTAAGGGATCTCCCTCCATCATGCATAACTATTTCTATCATATTAACAAGGCATCCCTGTGTTAATGGCATGCATCTATTGGGATAATATCCACCTCATTCATACTTGTAGGTATCGCCCATTCGAAAATTAGAAGACGATAATGGATCTATGCCTTAAGTTGTGTGATAAGGTTTGACCTTTCTTGAACCATGAAACGATAGATATTGGGTGCTTTTTACATTTCAGATTAAGGATTTCAACCACCAACTTGATGGACCATAAAAGGATGGTGACCAACCATTATACCATCAATGAATTTTATAGGACCTGGCCTCTAGGTTATTTGGCACCTATTTCGGATGTTTCTAATATAGGCCTTTTTCCACACTCATAAAAACACGAAGGCATACAACAATCTTTCAAGATTCCTTGGAATGGTTCAATAATAACCAGGAGGATTGGAGAAATTAATAAAGCCTTTTAAAGGCATAGTGTTGAGAATAATGTTCTATCATTATTTATAGGATTTTTTTTGTAATTAAGTCCTATTTATTGGCCCTATTCAAATTGGTGAGAGATCATGTAGACCTATTTTAATAAGTGACTCCATTAAATTATTAGGCCTATTACTACCCAATAGGCCATATTTGAGCCACACAACTTATGTACACTTAATATTCCTTCCCCAGGATTAGTTAGTCGCTGATCATCAATGTAGAATCAAATTCCTGGTGCACTCATTAGGCAAGTTGATGTTTTCACAGTTTTTCTTCCTAAACACTTCCTAACGTACTACAAGTTTTAATGGAATGGTTCAATCATCAGAACCCAAAGACTAAATTCTGGAGAATACGCTGTAATAATTTCGAGTATAACAAATTTACATTTTTTCATCCTTATGTTTTTCAAGTTTTCCTCCCTTAAAAAGTGAACTAATTTATTGATAATTTCAAAGCTTATTGGTATCCATAATCATTATGAAATCCTTGACCTAAATTTTAGGTTTTCAAACCCAACAAATATTTATGCCTTTAGGAACTCATGGCCACAAATTTCCCATGAACTTCTATACCCTTTAGCTTAGGACCTTTCCCATGTCATTGGCTTTGCCTTCAAATAAAGTGATTAATGACAATCCCCATGTCTAGCTATTCTCATTCACCAAACTTAACATTGTTCCTATAACTTCCATTGTGGTTAATATTGCTACTCACATCCAACTTCTCCATGTGATTTGAACAGTATGAAGATACTCTCTAGTAACAACCATCTATCATAACTATACTCTTAATGTAGATGGCATTATAGTTCAACCAACTATTTGATCCTCCCTTCCAAAAATTGTATCTCATTGAACACTTCTCATGATTCTTTTGATGAATCATATCCTATCCTTTAAATCCAAGCATTTGGGTACCTTTGAGGAGGACATTTACATGGCTGTATCCCCAAACATGAACTCGCATTCTTGAGCAAGGATAATCTTCAAACTTGATCAAATAAAGCAGTATCTGAATAAATCCTCCATATTGACAAATCTAGAACGTTATCTTCAATCGTGGATAAATAACTCCACCCATCCGCTTCATTTTTCAAACAAATCCTACATAAGGGGGTTTAATTAGCTAGAATATCCTAACTATATTCCTATTGTAGAATAACTATAGTTTGATAGATAAAATTAATATATTACTCTCATTAGACTATTCCTGGAAGATTAAAACCTCAATGAATACTTATATTCAAAACAACAGGTATTGTGGGTAGGGTAATGAATGACAAACATTAATGTAAGTATCTCAAGTTTCGCATTCATGACATTGATAAGTTTCACATTTTAAATACCTTATTAAAATAAAATATACTTGATTACCTTCTAATTGGATAATCCTAATGCTAACCCAATACCTTGCATGAGTTTTAAACAAATCATTCCCCAATCCAAGGGGGTTTAATTAGCTAGACAATATCCTAGCATGTGTATTCAATTGAAATAAAAATATGATAGAATCAAAGTCACCTAGGATTGGTAGACATTAGGGAAGTTAAAGGATTTAATTTCACATATTTTGAATTATTTGGGGGGTAATAAGGAGGTTAGCCTAAGAAAGGTGGGATTAAATTTGGCATTATATTAAAATAAAATATATTGAATGGCTAGTTTTTAAAAATATTAATATTGCATAGGAGAAATACATTCATGAATAAATTAAATATATTTTTGAATAAGGAAAACATGATATAATTCTTAACAAAGAAATAATGTTTAATATAGAAAAGGGTAGGATAAAAAGTTGATTCATTTGAATGTAAATGATATTATTCACCATCTTAATTATTTGAATATTGTATTGATAAATGATGAAAGTTGAAATTAACATAATTGATAATATATAATTGAATGGATTCAAAATATATTTATATGAGAAAATACATACCTAAAAAAATAATTATTGGAAAACATGAGTAATTTGGTAGATATAGAACGAATATGTTTTATTACCATATATTATTTAGTCTTAAAAAGGGGTGAATAAAATTGTATGGAAAAATGGCTATGTAGGGTACATGGAAAAAATAGGGGTTATTTTCATTCTAATAATATAACGGGAGGGGGTATTATTTATTGAAAAATTGGAGGTAAAAAATAACATTAAGGGTATTCTTGAATACCCTTTGAATCAACGTGTTATACTATAATTTTATTAAGTGAACCACATGTGCCCCAATCATCCATCAAATAATATCAAACTCCACCCCCCAAATCTCAAGCACACCGAATGATCATACTGGCATTAATTTTTAACCTTAAATGAAGAACCTATCAATTTCCTATATCCACAACCACTTTTAATGAATACTACATTTACCTGACAATAGTTTTAAATTCTTCTCTCACATATACAATTTTCAATAATTCCACAATATTTTTTATTTGTGAAAACTTATCACTCTTCACCGATCATTCTACATTTATTACATCTTTTTACAATGGTATATCGTTTACACCCACAATTCTCTCCACTCACATCTACTTGTCCATTTTTATAGTGCCCAAGACTCTTACCTACCTTAGTTTCTTTGTTGATATATTAATTTTATTTGAAGATAGATATGGAATTTAGCCTTCATTGATTAATGTACTAAATGGTTTCCTATATATACTCGTTATTTTGAAATTTTGGCTATTTGGATCATTGCAATATGTGACCAAGATTGAGTTGTGGTTATTTCTAAGACCTTATATGTTATTATGTTTTGGATATAAACATTATGTTATAGTTGAATTCAATACACATGTTAGGATGATAATTTTCACTATATTTACTTTGAAGTTATCATTGAATAATTATATGGCTAATTGGATCATTGCGCCAATGTAAGGGTCAAAAGATGGTTAATTATTTTTGCATCTAACATTGATGTAAATGTTTAGTGTTAAGGTCATTTTCATAATATATTCAGATTTGGAATAGTTGGCATGATACATCCATGCTGGATTTATTGAGATTGTTGTAATAATTACATACTAGCCTTTTTTTAGAAATTGTCATGTTTGAATGTTTTCCTTATGTGTGTAGCTTACAGGGTAGAGGAGAACATGGGTTTCAGGACTACAATTCAGATTTGAACAAGTGGCTAAATGGGCCGTGTCCTAGCCATTTTTGTTTTGTGAATTCTTTTTTTTTCTACATGTCATGTTTGGGTACTATGGGTGTCCCCCTTATTGGTAGATTTTCAATTCCAAAAGAGGCTACCTGATTAAGAGTCACTTGAATGGTATTCTTCAATGATAGGCCAATCACTTTCATTAATGCAGATCCCTCTTCTTGTCTGCTAACCTCTAACAGCTCTCCAGGATTTTCTTCCCTCTGATTTTTCTTTTCCTAGTTCTACAAACAATGTCTTAGGTGGACTCCACAACCTCAATTGTTGTGCCATTTATCCCAAACTCGGATTTTGGCTAAAAGAAGCAATTTTGGTGATCACTTTTCATTTTCTGATCCTCCCTATCATGGAAAAGGACCACTTGGACCCTACCTATTGATAAGGGGGTATATTTTCGAGACAAAATGGGAGTTTCCCTACCATTTTACCCCTCACACATCATTTTCTTGTGAGTTGGTTTTTCTGTTTTTTAAATTTTTTAGAGGTTTTCGTTTTAATCACATTTTAGAAATTTGGAGTTTACCTCCAAATTGAGAGTTTTTTTATTATTATTTTTTGGTTTTGGAATATTTTTGTGGAAAGATGAGAAGGGTGAAGATGAGAATTCCCTCATGGAGAGAGGTTGGGAATCGGAACATGGTGCCACTAGTGTTGGTATGAAATTTTTTCTCCTTTTCAAGCCAAGCAACATCATGGATTTGACAGGGGGCTAAGAAGATAGATCACATCATGTATGTCATTTTGTGAACGGGGAAGAAATCTAATCTGTCCCTTGTTAGCCCTCAGATTTGGGTTTGAAAGGAGATGGATAGCACCTTCAAGAGGATTTGATCTATTCCTAACTATTTTAGGTTGTGCCTTTCAACCAAGGTAAGAGAACCTATTTTGTAACCTTTGTTTATTGAAGAACAATGATAAATGCTTCTTTTGCATAAATTTTATAGAGAAGACCTTGGGAAAATATGATCAACACACCAGATCTGACTCTCACGAGTTGTCACTTCCAGATCATGGAGATATTTTCACAACAAGGAAAAGGTTACTAAAGACATTTGGGACCCTGATTTCTTCTGCATGTTTTGGTAACAAAGATTATGCATTTGTATACACACAGGACAAACAGGGGTAGTACAGGTAGGATTGGTTGTTTTTGAATGAATTTTTGGTGGGAGGTGAGGCAGGGTGAACTTGATTCACCAGATCCTTGAGGAATCTTACAAAATGGAAGGTTAAACCAACAGAATGCCACAAAATAGCTAAAATGTTTCTTTAACTAGAATATGTGCTTCAATGGAGGCCCATATTAGCACTCTTTCACACAATCTTTAAGATTATATCATGAAGGCTCGAGTTAGAAAATCCAACAAAGCATCAAGATCTGAGTCAAATCACACCTAAGGTATACCCAGAGGCTTATAGACTATCTCTATCAACAGATGAAAGAAAAGTGGTTTTAAATCATTTATTCCAATCCCAAATGAAAGCTCTTATGAGAAATGAAATCAAAGATGCCACTAAACTTTCACAAGGATTGATGGTTGTGTGATTAAATAAGATTTAATACAATATCGAAACAGAAACAAGAAAAAATATTTTCATACATTCAAAATTAAAATAAACACATTTTCCTCAAGACAACACAAAAATAACTTCGAATTTGATTAAATTTATCAGGACAGGGGAAAGTTTCTAGAACAATCTCAGAGATTGTCAATGGTTGTACACTTGCAACCAACTTTGACATGATCATATTTAATACAAAAAAGATATACAAGCTTCACAAACAGATTCTCAAAATGATGGGCTCTGTAAAGCTTTTTCTATTAAAAAATTCAGTCCTAACCCCTAACACTCCAACCTCTAACCCCTTTGCATGATAAATTTGTGCCATTTATAACATTTACATAGAGCCCCTTCTTCCCCAAAAGACAAAAATGTTTAATGCACCAGTGCCCACCATGATTTCGATCGCGATCCTCAAAATTAGATCTGTAAAAATTTACCAGGTGCTTGAGGGGGTAGATCTCATCGAATATCTCTCACATTCAACTCCTTCCTCTGGTAGATCACTCTTTCTTTAATTTTCCAACCACTTCCACCCCTAATCTATCAAATTTGGCTCCTTGCATGCTCGGGAGAAGAAAAATGGAAAATCTGATCGAGCATGATAGTCAGACCATTTTAATGGCTAAAAAGATGTCCTTCCAGATCTTCCAACCAAACTTCAGATATCAACATTAACTTCCTTCTCTACTTGGCATGTAGAAAATACCAAGAAATCATGGATATTTGCACTTCCAGACGTGTTTCAAAGAAATGGGGGGAAAAATCATATTTAGACTCACAACAGTTATTGATCTTTACTTTGAATTTGGGATGTCCATGTGGCATATTCAAACTTTAGAACAGACCCAGGGGCTTCCCTTGAATTTTTACAATTTTTTGAAAAAATGGGAAAAAATTCCATTTTGCTCCACACCTCCTCCCTCGTGATACGTGCCTGACACGTGTCCAAATGTGATTGGAATAGAACCAGGGCCAAATTCTACCATTTTTCTCTCATTTTGTAAAAAGGAATTTTTTCTAAATTTTCCCCATAGCTCTGCCCTTAGGAACGAGCCTGACATGTGTCCAAATATGATTGGAGTAGTGTCCACGCTTCCTCTTTTACTTTTGACTCTTTTTTCTCAAAATAATTTTTTTTCAAATTTCCCCCGAGATCCCACACCTCTGTTGTTGACCGGGGAAAAACATTGACTATTTCCCTCATTGGGCTTGCGGGCCATTTTTAAATTTTAATCCTTAAGGAGGAAAAAAATCCAATTTGTCTCCGATGGCCCACCTCCCTATCATTTTGACTTTTCAAACTGCCATGTGTTACCCTGGCGCATCTTAAGGTGGTTCCAAAAGTTTGATACCTTGAACGAAGCGCGGGATCGCCATGTGTCCTATTCCATCAAGGTCTGTTTAAATACTTGAAGCTCAGTGGAAGGTAGCACGTGTCATGCTCTGAGGAAGTCTCCTTTTGGTTTTTAAAAAGTCTAAGTAAAATGCAAAGTGAGCCGGGGCCTCCATGTGTCATCCCATAGTTTCTTTAGAATAAAACTTAAGCGTCGGTCCCCAAACATGAGCGTGGTTCCTCCATGTGTCTCCCTGGCACAACTTCAATATGGTGCCTAAGGTGGAGACTCTGGATGAGCATGAGCTCGCTATGTGTTCTATTCCACAAAAATGCTCCAATTGCATAAAAAATTTGTCTAAGTCCGGGCTAAACATCGGAAGCCTCCACGTTTCCTCCTGACTGTTACTCCAAGGCAAAACTCAAAAGAAGATCTTTAAATGAACACCAGTGCCTCCACGTGGAGACATTTTGAGTTGAGGCTTTTGTATGAATTTTATAAGTACCCAGCTGAGCCACGTCTAACCAAAAGGTACCATGTCCCTTGCCGATGCTAGAATGCATGTTTGACCAAGAGAAACGCCCACCAAACCATAAAAAATAGAAAATGGATTATTTGAGCCTGGAAATGAAATTTTCTTCAAGGATAGAATTTTTTTGAGAAATCTTACAGGGCTCAAATACGTTCTTCAGGGATGCATCAATTCACTCTTCATCAAGTACTTAGGGAATAAATCGACAGGGAAGACGAATCCCTATCGGTGGAGAATAATAAAACATGGGGGAGGAAATTCATGTTTTTGAAGGAACAGAACATGGGAGAATCAAAATATAGAATTTTAAGTTATTTACAACCTAGAAACCAATTAAAATGGCCATAAAGATTAACCGGGCACAACACGAGGGAAGGGGGAAAATGATAGAGGTCATAAATCAATAAATTTTCAGAGGCAAATTGGTGTGAGAAAATTTTGAGCACCAACATTGGCTCTCGACTCAGGGATGGGCACTCCCTGCAAGTGTCACTACAACAAAATTAGACCAAGTGTCCAAAATGTCCATTGGGAAATGAAGTCATCTTGTGGAGAAAAGAAATAGAGCCATCATCAAAAATAGACAGAGAAACTATCAAAAACACGTCATTAAGGACCAAAACGAGCAAAAAACACAAAAAATAGGGAACAACCAACAAACTATACACTGTACAAAATATTCATGCCTTGATTTCAGGGGGATTAGTCCAGGAAATGATTCAAATGCCTACCATTAATGAGGCAACTCGAGTAGTTCACCATCTAAGTCTTTGAGGAAGAAGGTATGCTCCCCAATTCTAATGTCAATAGAGTAAGGGCCCATCCATATTGAGTCAAAATTTGCCAGTGCTTTCCCTTATCCTCATGTCTACTATCCCATAGCAACTCAAGACTCCAACATTGAAGGATTTGGGAGTGACCTTCTTGTCAAACAACTTCTTCAGTTTCTCTCTGAAATTTTATATGCCTCTGGTGGGATGCCCTCCTCTCTTCATCAGCTCAAACAATTTGGTTAATACGAGCATCATAAGGACCTACCTCTATATATTCTAGCTACTGGATGAACTGATAGGAAGATAATTGCATATGAAGGGGTAGCAAAGGGCCTGAGTCCCATACACCAACTCAAATGGGAATTTTTCCAGTGACCCCCTTGACAGTGATGCTATCTGCCGAAACAACAAACTTCAACTGTTCACCCCACTCTGGGGATCAACTTTTTATTACTGGACTTATCTTGTCCATTTCCTTAGGGATTGCAGTTGGAGGCATATGTCAAGTTGATTCCGTATTATTTGCACATTGCCACCAAAGTTTTAGCTCTGAAGCTCATGGCATTATCAGCTATAATCTTGACCAGTATCCCAAACTTGCAGACGATGTTGTTCAACACAAAGTCCATGACAACTTGGTGTGTTGCCTTCTTGGTGGGGATTGCATCCACCCATTTAATAAAATAATCAGTTGCTACAAGAATCCATTTGTGGGCATAACTTGAAAGGTATGAAATCTCATGAATGAAATCCAACCCCAATTGCCTAAATGGGGCTTCAATTGATACTGGATGCAAAGTAAGGGAGCTTGAAGCTTTCAATCTTCCAGAGAAGCGTTGGAAACTTTCACATCTTTTAACCAATAAGGTTATATCCTTGAAAAGACTTGTCCACCAATAACCATCCCTTGGGATCTTATGTGCTATGACTCTTGCAGCAAATTGCCCCCCAGAAAATCCTCCATGGAGATCAGCAATTATCGTAGGGGCTTCTTCTTCAGTAATGTACCTTAAGAGGACTCCCTCTAGGTTCTTCCAAGCTAACCCATAATCAGTGATGACATATTTCTGGGAAGCCAACATAAGGGCTCTTTTTTGGTTCTTACTTAAATACTTAGGGTAGTTTAAATGGCTGAGATAAAAAATCACATCCTTGTACCACTCAGAATTCATCAACTTTTCAAAAAAACTTGCCCTTTCTTTTTCTACCTCATTTACCTAAATATTTTGCAAGTTTCTCTCAGCCATAAGCTTATCCAAGCCCAAACCTCTAACCAACTTCATGGTTTGGATGTGCATATCACATTCTTGCAATTTTTTCACCCATATACATCTTTTGATTGAGACTTCCATTTCTGATAAGATGTCTTTTACCATGGTCTAGGGAACATAAGCAACAATCTTTGCATTTAGAATATAAGTCCTGAAAACCTTTGTTTCTTTTACGAAGGAAAATTCCTACTTTTCCATGATAGTGGACTTCATTTCAGCCCCATGCAAGGCCTTCCTGAAAAAATCAATTGGCCTCTCAGCCCCTTCATCATCCTTCTACATCATGACAGAAGCAATAATATTCTATGAACCAAAGGAAAACAACTAGAAAGGTTTCTTATAATATGGGGATGCCAAAATAGGGGCATGCTTTAATGCCTCTTTGATTCCATTGAATGCTTGGATGGAAGCCTCCTCCCATTTGATGACCTAGTCCTTCTTCAGCATGGAAGTGATTGGAATGGTCAGCCCAAAAAAGTTTTATATGAATATTTTAATGAAGTTTATCTACCCAAATAAGGACTGAATTCCCTTCTTTGTTATTGGGATTAGGACATTGTTGACGGCCTCTACTCTTTCTGGATCAATCATCACTCCTTCTTGTGAAACTATGTGACCAAGCAACTTTGCCTTCTGCACTCCAAAATGGCATTTCTTTGGATTAAGTGAGATGCTATATTCTCTACATCTCATCAACATCTTCTCCAAGTGCAGCAAGTGGTCACTTCTCTTCCTAGAAAACATTGTTACATCATCCTGGTACACAACAATAAACTCATTGATGTAACCAACAAAGGCAACATCCATTGTTATTTGAAATTTATCTCCAGCATTCATCAGACCAAAGGGCATCTTGACATAAACATAGGTCCCCTAAGGAGGAGTGAAGTTTTTCTTGATCCTTTCTAATTCCTTCACCACAACTTGGTTGTAACTAGAGAAACCATCCAAGGTGGAGAGTAACTTAGAACCAATCACTGACTATAGCATGTGCTCCATGTTTGGTAAAGGATAGTTTTCTTCCATTGAAGCTTTGTTTAGATTCTTGAAGTCCACACACAACCTGATGTCACCATTTTTCTTTCTAACTGGTACTAGGTTTGCCACCCAAGAGGAATATCTCATGGGCTAGATAATCCCTCCATCTCTTAGTTTCTTCGGTTCCTCTTGCATTTTAAGAGATAGAAGTGGATTGATTGGATTTTTCTTCTGCCTAAATGGTCTTGCATTGGGCTCTTAGGGAATCTCATGTTGAAACAAGTCTTCTCTGTATGCTTTGAGCTTAGAATAGGTCCAAGTCAGGAAGTCTTGGTATTTTTTCAACAGCCGGATGTATGAATGCTTCCCCTCCTTGCTAAGATTACTACATAACCAAATTTTCCATGGCTTCTCCTTTGTATCAAGACCATGCTCCTCAATATCCCTTAAGGCTGCCATACATCTATTAACAATGCGATCAACATTATCAAAATTGGATTCAAGATCCACTAGCTCTCTACGAATAGTGTTTTCCTTCAGTTGGATGATACCCCTGCCAAACAAGGTCTCGTATCCCTCTGTTATACACAACATTGGCTCCAAATCAATGCATTGATCAGAAAACTCTACGTTTTTTTGCAGAAATCTTCTGATCTAAGAAACATCATCTAAAATCTGCCAATGTTTAATATTATCAGGGATAGAGGGCCTTGGCAATACCTCAACCTCATACTCACAATATGGGGGCACTATAGAACTGTAAAAGCGAGACCCCAATACTGTGAGGTTTTCTGCTAAGTCATTTAATCTCCTATCATGATGCAAAAAATTTGAATGATTCAAACATCTCAATAAGATCTAAAACTGCATGTTTATATTGTTTCATTCACTGATTTTTTGTACCATACAGTCTTTTAATTTGTTTGACAACTAACTATGAATCTCCCTTGACAATAATGTTTTGACACCATACTTCCAAGAAATTCTTAAACCTAGAAACAGTGCCTCGTACTCAGCAATGTTGTTAGTGCATTCAAAGTTCATCTTGAAGGATAAAATAAATCTTTCCTGGCTAGGAGAAAGTAGAAAAATACTAACACCATTCCCAAATTTGGAGAAAGATCCATCAAACAGCAGATTCTAGGAGGAGTTTTTTTGTTTAAGACATTTCCATTTTTCCATCTTGTGCTCCTTTCCATTAGAAAATCCCACAATGTTGTCTACATCAACACTTGTGTACAATACCCCATAGGAAGCATTGTTGGGATTCTCAATAAGATGCAACATTTTCTTTTCCCCATAGAATGTAACAAGGCTTCCCTCAATTGGAATGGTGGCATAAGACATATCCATTTGGACACTCCCATCAACACTTGCAGACTATTTACTTGATATCAACATATCCCACTTGTCTGGGTAATCTACTATGACAATATCAAGTTTTAATTTTTTACCTGGACAAGCTGCAAGCTGCACCACCAAACCCTTCACACATCCCACTACTATAACTTCTCTATAGTCCATGGAAATGCATTTCCCATAATTTTTTGTTAGTTTGATGTTTATCTCATTCATGACCTCCAAAGGCAAAAAATGAATGACATTGCATGATGCCCCTGAGTCAAACATGTAGTTTTGCAACAATCTATCCTTTATGATCAAATTGATGAAGAATGGATCCACATTCATTTGAGAGTCCACCAAGGATGTTCCCAAATATATATCCAGGTGGTTCATCTAGCTCTTCTGATGCTGGTGGTGCTTCTGGTTCTTCAATTACTGGAGGAGTCTCCACAATATTTAAATTTTTGCCTAGGGAAATTCTTCTCTTCTTTTAACCCCAAGTATTCAAAATCCCTCTTTTTGTGTTCAGGAATCCTAAGCAACTCAACAATTGGGATAGAGACTTTTATTTGACTCAAACCTTGGGAAATATCATATGGGACATTTTTTGGCAAGGCAATATTGGAAGGAAAGCCAACACACTCATTAGATGGCACATGATTCTTGACAACTTGGGCATGAGGAGGAGTATGACTCTTGTTTGGAACTGCAAAGGCTTTTGGCAGATGCCTCTTTCCTAGGAGCCTCTTTAGGAATGTTTCAAAGTAAGGGAGCTTTAGGCTTGGCTTAAGACCCTGCCCCTTTGACAACCTTACTTCTTGTGTTATATTCCCTCTCTTGACCAACTACGACATTCATCAGTAACTGCCTATCTTCCTCAGATGGAATTCCTCCACCATAATTCTTTATCTTTAAATCCCTTAAATATCCAAAGTCATTATTGGGCAGTTCAAAATATTGTACATTATCTACTTCTAAAGTATGAGAAGGGGAAAGAATATGTACCATATGAATGCAGTCCCAAAAAGTGGCAGCAGTTCTAGTACTTATCATCTCAGTCAAGGTTGCCCCCTGTTGTGAGCTAGTGTAACAACCCATCATGTAGACATCATTATCATTATTATCAGGTTCTTGTTCTTCTTGCTGATCTTATTCACAAGGAGCATGGGGCATGAAAAATTTGTCACACCAATCAATGACATGTGTCTCCTCCACAACAACAACTCTAGCAGCTAAAGGATCAAGTACCATTCTGTTATCCCTGGCCTAGGACTACCTATTTCCAAATCCAACAGGTCCCTTGCCTCTGTCATCAGATATTTGGTGGTTTGTGAACGTATCTTGGCCTTGCTACTTATAATGACCTTGTGAGCTCTGCCTAATTACTTTCTTATCTTGGGCTAGTTTGTATGAAATTTCTTTGGCAGCCCTTGCCAAAGTCTTCACAACTACCTCCAAATCAACAACTTTTCTTGTTTGAGGTTTCTTTGGGTTAACCAGCTTTACACCTTCACTTTTTGGAGGATTTCCAATTGCCTTTATGTTGTTATCTATCTGCAAAGCCATGGTGAAGGCCTGCCTCAAATTTGTAGGGTTATTGTCTCTTAAATAATATGCAACCTTTTTATCAAATGCATCACTATATTTGATCAATCATGACTCATCACAAGGCCTTATCCTGGAAGGTAATCACCTCAATTTATTATTAAACCTTGTGTTGAAATCATGTACTGACTCATTAGGGTTCTTCTTGATGTTTTCAAATTCTGTCAAAATAAACGTAGGGTCACTCCTATCACCATACTGCAATCTAAATGCATTACTCATCTCAGTCCAAGAATCAATAGAGTTATTTGGAAATGCTTTATACCAGTCCCTAGCATCCTCTTCTAAGGTATGGATAAAAAACTTGATATATACATCTTCATGTTCAATCTCAAAATCTTCCATCATATTGATAAAAATCTTTAGATGTTGATCACTAGTTATAACATTGTTTCCTTGGAACTTTCGCATTCTGTTCCTTACATCTTGAGGAACTTCATTTGGGTAACCAGCCATTCCCACAAAATTTATAGGTCCAAAGGTGTTTACAACAAATGGAGGCTTGGATTGAGCCATATTAATTTGAGGAGGTGATCCTGGAGCGGTGACAAACTGATGGGGGGTAGAGGGTTCTTGGAACACAAGAGTGTAATTTTCAAAATGGATACCCCTCAAAGGCCTTGTTTCTTGAAAATATTTATCATCCACTGAAAATATAGGTGCATAGTGTGAGGAAAACCTTTCAAAGTCAAATGAAGTCCCCTCTCCAATTGGAGAGTTCAATTCCACAAAGAGGCTGCCTGATTCAGAGTCACTTGAACGTCAGTCTTCAATGATAGGCTGATCACTTTCATCAATGGAGATCCCTCTTCTTATCTGCTAACCTCCAACATCTCTCTAGGATTTTCTTCCCTCTAATTTTGCTTTTCCTAGTTTGAAAACAATGTCCTAGCAGGATCCCTAGAAAAGAAATATCTTCTTCCTTCTAGCTTGGCAAATATTAGTAATAAATCTAACTTTGACAGAATTTTAAGACACTAATACTTATTAAGATTCAGATCAATAGGGAGTCACCATTAAGGATTTCCACCTTAGTTGCACAAATGCACTAGATATGATCTGTCAAATGTCTTTCAATGAAAAAAACTGGGAATGGAAAGATTCTGACCTTTCTTTACCTATATTTTTCAAATAAAAGCTTGTGCACTAGGTGTGAAGACTGAAGGAACTGAACACAACACTTGCAACATACAAGAAGTGTTTTACCAGGTTCTTGATTTTGAACTAAGAATCTCTGGCAATGGCACCACTAGTTTTGGTATCCAAATTTGTTCTCCTTTTCAAGCCAAGCAACAATGCAGATTCAACAGAGGGCTTAGAGGTAGCTAGATCACAAATATATGTCATTTTGTAGTAGGGGAGAAAACTAACTATCCCTTTGTTACTTGGATTTGTGGAGAGATGGATAGCACCTTCAAGAGGATTTTATCTATCCTCACTATTTTAGGTTGTGCCTTTCAACTAAGCTAGGAGAACCTATTTTATAACCTCTGTTATTGAAGAACAACGATAAATCCTTCTTTTTCATAAAATCTATAGAGAATACCTTGAGAAAATATGATCAACACACCAGATCTAACTCTCACGAGTTGTCACTTCCAAATCATGGAGATATTTCACAACAAAGCAAAGGTTACTAAAGACATTTGAGACCTTTCTTGCTTCTATATGTTTAGATGATGAGGATTGTGCATTGGCATACACACATGACAAATAGGGGTAGGATGGGTAAGATTAGTTGTTTCTGAATGAATTTTTGGTGGGAGGTGGGGCAGGGTGAAACTAGATTCACTAGATCCTTGAAGAAACTTACAAGATGGAAAGTTAGACCAACAGAATGCCACAAAATAGCTAAAATGTTTCTTCAACTAGAATATGTGCTTCAATGGAGGCCCAAATTAGCACTCTTTCACACAATCTATGAGATTCTATCATCAAGGATCGAGTTAGAAAACCCAACAAAGCATCAAGGAATAAGCCAAATCATGCCCAAGGTACACCCAAAGGCTTACAGACAATCTCTATCAACAAATGAGAGAAAACTGATTTTAAATTGTTTATTCCAACCCAAATGAAAGCTCTTCTGAGAAATGTAATCGCAAACACCACTAAACTGTCATAAGGATTGAGGCCTTTGTGATTGAATCAGATTTTAACACAAGATTGCAAACGAAACAAGAAAAACTATTTTCATACATTCAAAAGTAAAATCAACTCATTTTTCTCAAGACAACATAGAAATAACTTGAATTCGATTAAATTTATCAGTATGGGAAAGTTTATAGAAAAATCTCAAATCTTGTTAATGGCTGTACACTTGCAACCACCTTGACATGATCATATTTTAATACAAAAGAGATATACAAGCTTCTTGAATGGTTTCTCAAAAGGGATGGGCTCTATCAAGCTTTTGATTAGAAAAATAAGTCTAGAGCCCTCACACTGCAACCATTTACAGAAAAAATTCCTTTCATTTATAGCATTTAAAATAGATCCTCCTCTCCCTAAAAGAAAAAAATGTTTAATGCATCAGTGCTCACCATGATTTTTTTGTGATTTGCATAATCGGATTTGTAAAAGTGTCCAAGTGCTCGAGTGGGTATATTTTGTCGAATTCCTCCCACATTCAACTCCTTGCTCTGGTAGATCACTCTTACTTCAATTCACCAACCAATTCCACCCCTAATCTGTCAAATCTTGCCCCTTTCATGCTCGGGAGAGGAAAAAAAGAAAATTTGATTGGGCACGAAAATCAGACCATTTTAATGGCAAAAGACGTCCTTTAGATCTTCCTACCAAACTTCAGATATCGACATTAACTTCCTTCTCTGCTTGGCATGTAGAAAATACCAAGAAATCATGGAGATTCACACTTCCAGATGTGTTTATGAGAAATGGGGGGGAAAATCAGATTTAGACTCACATCAGTCGTTGATCTTTACTTTTAATTTGGCCTGTCCATGTGGCAGATTCAAACTTTAGAACAAACCTGGGGGCTTCCCTTGACTTTTTACATTTTTTTGAAAAAATGGAAAAAAATTCCATTTTACTCTGCACCTCCGCCCTCGAGATACGAGCCTGACATGTGTCCAAATGTGATTAGAAAGGAACCACATCCAAATTCTGCCATTTTACTCTCTTTTTGGAGAAAGGAAAATTTTCCAAATTTTCCCCATAGCTCCACCCTTGGGAATGAGCCTAACACATGTCCAAATGTGATTGGAGTAGTGTTGTGCTTCCTTTTTTACTTTTGACTCTTTTTTCTCAAAAGGAATTTTTTTCAAATTTCCCCTCAGAGATTGCACCTCTGTCATTTGAAATTTTTTCAAATTGACTATTTCCCTCATCGGGCTTGTGATCCATTTTGAAATTTTAATCGTTAAGGAGGCAAAAAATCCAATTTTCCTCCAATGGACCACCTCCCTGCCTTTTTGACTTTTCAAACTACCACGGGTCACCCTAACGCACCTTGAGGCAGTCCTAAAAATTTGATACCTTGAACGAGTGTGGGATCACCACGTGTCTTGTTCCGGAAAGGTCTGTCTGAATGCTTGAATCTTAGTGGAAGGTGCCATGTGTCATGCTTTGAGGTAGTCTCCTTTTGTTCGTTGAGAAGTCTAAGTAAAATGCAAAGTGAGAAGGGGCCTCGTTGTGTCATCCCGACGTTTCTTTATAATAAAACTTAATGGTCGATCCCTGAACATGCACGGTTCCTCCACGTGTCTCCCTGGCGCAACTTCAAGATATTGACCAAGATGGAGACTTTGGATGACCATGATCTCTCCATCTGTTCTGTTCTAGCAAACTGCTCTAACTGCATAAAAAATTTTCTAAGTCCGGGCCAGCAACGGAAGCCTCCACGTGTCCTCCCGGTGCTACTCCAAGGAAAAACCCACAAGTAGATAATTAAATGAGAGTTGTGCCTCCACGTGGACACATTTTGAGTTGAGGCTTTTTATGAATTTTCTAAGTACTGAACTGAGTCGTGTCCAACCAAAAGGTGCCACGTCCCCTGCCGATGCTAGAAAGCAAGTTTGACCGGGAGAAATGCCCGTCAAACCGTAAAAAATAGAAAATCGTTTATTTGAGCCTGGAAATGAAATTTTCTTCAAGGACAGAAAATTTAGAAATTTTACAGGGCTCAAATACGTTCTTCAGGGATGCATTAGTTCACTCTTCTTCAAGGACTTAGGGCAGAAATGAAAAGGAAGATGAATCTCGACTGTGGAGGACAGAAAACATCTAGGAAACTGATTTTTTGAAGGAACAAAACACAGGAGACTCAAAATATAGACTTTTAAGTGATTTACAACCTAGGAACCAATTAAAATGGCCATAAAGATTAACCAGGCACAACACAGGGAAGGGAAAAATGACAGAGGCCGTAAATAAATAATTTTTCAGAGGCAAATTGGTACGAGACAATTTTGAGAACCAACAGAACTACCTTCCCTTTGTGATGCATATATTTCATCTTTATCAAGAGCTCACATCCCAATGTCCCAAGGATGAACTGTGCAAGTGTTCTTCGAATTACCCTATTTGATTGTATTATGGACATTTTATTTTTCCATGTCCCGCATGTCCCTACTACTTCCTGACTTTCATTTCCCCATGAACCCATTTTTGATGCACTCCATTTACCACCGATATTTCAGCTTTTCACATCCCAAGTGTCCCAAAGTCACATAGATTCGTTGTGCAAAAATCTTTCACCATATCTGTATTCCACAGTATTGAGTCAACGTTTTGTGACCATGTTTATCTGTTTTCCTTAGTGCATCAATTATTACATTTAATGCCCACCACCGACCTACTCAAAATGGAATGTGTGTATAAATACCTAGGGTAATTGGTTGTTTTTAGTAAACTTCCTATAATTGGCTTCCATTTTTATTCCGTTCACCCTCTCCATTGTTTGTAGTCATGACAAAGCCTTTATTATTCTTTTTTTTTTAAATTAGGTGCATCGTATTCTAGCAGAGGTCTCAAATCGTCAAGAGAAATATTTAGAGGATTGAGAAGTTCATTGCAGGATCTTTCTATCCTTTCCACATAAGCCTGATGGTGACTGTACTAGTATGTTGTTCAAAATTCACACTCACTATGAAGATCCATTATAAAGGGCATGGACATGTTTCTTTATTGGAAATGAACATACCTGAGATAGGAGATAGTGATGCTCAACACCTTGACCTTGATGATATTTTGGTGCGGCTTGACTACAAAAATACTTCTCCTATTGCTCAATTAATCAAGGAAAGTGGAATTGCTAATCTGGGGGTTTTTCCATGTTTCTGTTCAATGTGTTGACACTGTGTTAGCATGTGGCTCCTGTTTCAATATAGGAACAAAGGATTCCATTGATCCTCATGGATAGGTGGTTTCTTGATTATATGCTAATTGTATCAGTACTGCCATTAGAATCCCAGTGATGGAGGATTCAAATAATCTCACCAAAGCTCAGTTCCAAATTCTATTTGATCAGGGTAGCGAATAATACAAGAGAAAGGTGGCCAAGTAATGGTTTAAAAAATCAAAGAAAGGAGCCTCAAGACTACCAAAAACCATATATATAATTGATTTCAAGGAAGATATGTCATATGTCATTACCCTTCTTGCTAGAATAATGGGGTTGCCCTCAACTAATGAGTTCAAGTTTTGGATATGTCCTTATATCAACATCCTATGTGAAGGAAAGAAAAGCCTCAATTAGGGGGAGATAGTTTGTGATAATCTCATTCAATAGCTTGCCAATGTTAAAAGGATTAAAATTTTCTATATGAATTCTTATTTGATGTACACTATTGCAGCATACAGGGAGTGGTTTGGGTTTTCTCATAATGAAGACAAAAATGATGCTCCTATATATGAGTATTGCCCATAGTTGACTTTTAAAATTAGTAATCATCATTTCAAAAGGGTGAATGATGACTTGACCATGTATATTGTTGGGTTGTTAGATGGCAACACATCTCAGAGATTCTGGGAGGAGGATAAGTAATTGATTGATTTATATGGGAGCTATTACATTCAATTCAGGAAATTTTATTACATACTCTTAGCTAGATTAAAGGGGACAACACTGAAACTCCCAATGTATTGTAGTGATAAAATGGATCTAGTAGAAGTCTGCAAGAAGTTGGATAAACTTCAAAAAAATTACAGAAAAAAGAAGATTACAACCATTGTGTTTCTAATCAAATTCGGTAACTACACTTAAAGGACTACTTTGGATGCCTAAAATATTGACAGGACAATTGCTCCCCTCACACTTCATTATTTCAAGCCAAGGAATTTATTTGACATCAAGGATTTTATTACTAATACTTTTAGAATTGGTTTATATCATCTTGCTGATAGTAAATATTATTGTGCTGACTACTCTAATGATTATGAAGCCAAAAGAAGGTATTACGGAAGATTTTCTCTCAAGTAAATCAAGGATTTTGATGTGTATATTGTACTGGATGAACTACAAGATGATGATCAGGAGCTATAGTCTCTTGAATATGAAAAGCCTATCAGACATAATCCTAATGAAACCATTGATTCATTTATTAAGGAAAGGGATGATTTGAAAGAACTCATAAACCTTGTCTTGGTGAGGACAAAACTTTTTTTTGATAGGAAAATGAAAATGTTCAACACAAGTAAGTCAAAATCTTCCTCTCAAGAATCATCCACTCCTCAGAAGGATATGCTTGTGGTAACTGTTGTCTAAAATATGCTCATGCTTATTTTTGGGTCAACTAAATCCCTTTTCACCCCTTTTTGTGCTTCAATACAATTTTTTAGATATTAAAAGAACTTAAGGTCCCCTGAAAATATTTCCATTAGATAGGAAATTTCTTCCCCTATCCAGAAATATAAAGAAGTCCTTCTAACTCTTCGTATTTTGTAAACTACGGGCCGACGAGCCTTGGAAAGATTCTTTTCCAAAACCAAGCAGGCGGGTCTAGGGAATAGTTTTTGCCAAAGGGGAGAATGCAAGCTACGGGCATGGGGAGATATTTTTGGCACTTAGCACTTTTCGCTAAAAAGGGAAATTTTTCAATTGTGGGTCCACAAGCACAAGGATGTTTTCTTTTGCTAAGTGAATATGCGAGGCTGGGGAGGAAATTTTGCCCAAGTGTAAATTCAGGCCGGCGGGTATCCGAGATAATTTTTGGAACTTTTGGAAATTTTCGTAAAATGGCATAGTTTTTAAGTACATGCCCACGAGCCCATAGAGGTTTTTCTCCAAGTGCAAAATTACAAAGTTGCAGAGTCACAAAGTTTTTTTGCTAAAGAAAACATTCGAGCTTGCGGGGTCTTTTCACCAAAAGTAAAGTTTCAGGGGCATGGGTCTGCGGACAATTTCTACACTTTTTGCCCCTTTTGCAAAAATGGTGCAATTTACATTTTTCTGGTACGCAAGCTTGGAGAAGATGTTTTCAAATGGAAAAATGAGAAGCTTGTGGGCTTGAGGGAGACTTTTGCACTTTTTCCCTTTTGTGCAAAGGGGGCAATTTCAATTTCGGGTTTGCGGTGGCTTTTGGGAAAAAGGTGATTTTTGAGCATGTGGAGATGTGGTAGGCTTCACATTTTTTTTGTGATTTTCCAAAAAAAGGGTGCCATTTCAATTTTCAGGCCATAGATCCACTTTACAAAAATTGCATTTTTGGCCATTTTTCATAGAGTTGTAGTTCGAATTTAAAATGACCATATCTTTCGATCCAGTACTCAAAATTTAAAAAATTTGGTACCGTTGGAAAGGTCTCAACATCCTCTTTACCATGGAAGCTTGAAATTTGAATTTTGGTAAATTTAGGTGGGAAAAATATATGAAAATGTCTCCAACACAAAAAAATGCAAAACTAGGCTTCCAACTACCAAATTTAATGTAGTATGGGACCCATTTCTTCTTCCAGAAGTTTGAATGCATTGGGGAATGGATTTTTAGAGGTGCGCTTGACTTTTGGGGGTTGTTTTAATAAATTTTATCACTGGATGGATGTAAAAATCAAGTTTCTCCTCTTTCTCTTTGGATTTCATTCTATATATTGTAAAGAGGGGATTTTTTAGAAAAGGTTGGTCATTTTCCTCTCTGCCCCCCTATATATTTCTTCCCTAGGGTCGAATTTGGAGTGTAAACCTCCTCCCTTTGCTATGTAATGGAATTTTCTTGCCTCTTTCCTGATAAAGATGTATTGTGTGAACTTCTAGAGCAATAAAATTCATTTTGTGATGCATTTTGTCCATCCTTGGCTCATTTTATCATCTCTTCTCACCTCTCACCATTGCAAGGTATTTTGTGCATATCTCTGATCTCCATTGCAGGTTTCGGGAGCTTCATTTAATATTTTTAAAATGGTTTTCTATGTGAACATCATCTTTGGTCTGTGATGCATCTTGTCCATCCTCTCCATTGCTCACCTCTCTCCATTTTAGGCAGTTGAATCTTTGATCAACATTTTCCTTCTCTGGTGTATGACCGCTTTAGTGTAGGCTCTATTTTTTCTTGCATTTTCTCTCTCCCTATCTCCTTGGAAGTTAGATTAGGTTTATAATAGTTTTCCTGCACTGGAGTATCTTATGGCAGGTAGTTTAGGAAGAGGAACCAACCTTCTCTAGAGTATCATCTTGAGTTTGCAAGTCCCACAACTTGAGAGATGATCCAATGTTGTGAAAATCACACTGGATGCCCCATTATCAAACATCAGATATGAGAGACATCCGGGGGTGTTGTGATTTTGAATCAATAGTAATCCCTAAGGCACACGTAAAATATGTTCCCTCTCCACTTGAATCTTGAACCCTGGTATACATTGAAAAAGGGATGGCTAAGAAGGATGGAAATACGGAGGAGGTAATTCAAGAAAGTGAGAAGTTTTCTTTCTTAAAGCAACTACAAGTGGTCTATGAAGTTGAACCAGTTATAGACCTCTTTAATGATGATAGTGATGAGAAAGTAACATGAGATTATGAAGAAGGTAACATTGAAGGAGGTATTATGGAGAAATAAGTGGAATAATATTATCAGCAAAAGGATCATACTTCGGAGGCAAAAGTAATGGTTTTCCTAGAAACCTCTACCAAATAAATTCCTAACAGGGAAGCACCTTCCTCTAAAGTTGAAACATCTATTTTGGAAGTATCTGTTGTAAAAAATTTAAGTACAATGGCACACTTGCACTTGGGCCTCTTGTTACCTCTACTTCTAGTTCTTTCTTTTCTTATGTGTAACCGTTGGTAGAGACCAAGAAAAGTAAAGCGACATCTCATATTGTTTCTTCAAATTTTAATGTTGTGGCAACCGTTCTAGGTACTCCTCCTTCCCCTTCCACAAAGAAGGCTAAAATCACAACCAGGTTAGTATCTGATTCTCAAGGCAAGCAATTTATGGAGATTGCTAAACCTAATATTGATAAGGATGAAAGAGATGTGGCTCTATGTGATTTGGAATTGACAAGAATTCCCCTATGAAAATATACACCTGAGAAGGAAGTACATAATTTGATGGAGACAATATCAAAATTAATTGAAAGGGTTGAGAAAGGAAAGAAAATACAAGATAAGCTGGAGGAACAGAACTAAATCCTCTCAAATTATATCAAATCCATATTATCAGAAGATAAGGTACTTGATCCAAATCCACAAGACTCAATTCCACCAACTGATGTTCTAACTAAGGATGAAGTTAAATCTATCAAAGACATCCATAAGCATTCTACTTATGGGAAGGAAATGGAAGCCTTGGTTGATGATATGATAATCACGGGATTAAACTTCATCGAAGAAGCATACAAGTCATATGATAAAGTCACTATGATACAACTGAATTTTATCACAACAATCAGTGGTTTAGATAGAGAATTAAAATTTTGGAGTGAATGCATTCAAGATCTTCGGTTGATGAGTAACACAAATGTGTAGGTTTTTTTGGTAAATAAAGTATTTGATGATGAAAATTTTAATTTGTCTAAGTAGTGGGTCTTAAAAATTTATTGGAAAATAAAATTCCTTGAGTAATTCATTGATGAACTCCAGAATATGTTGCAAAAAGGAGAGGCTTTTAAAGCATGTGTTATATTTTCCTTCCAAGATATTCACTGCCAAATCTTCAAAGAAAATTCAAGGGACAAATTCAAAGTCCAAGAGATTAAGTCTCAGTTCAGGACATTTCTTAAATAATATTTTTTTAAATAATATACTATGTTTAAGGATAAAATAAGGGAAATTTGTACACTTCAAGCAACCATCACGGAGGCCAACAAGGAGTTTCTAGAGAATGCATAATTTGGGAAAGAATTGGAGAAGTGCCTAAGAAACTGGACTCATGCGACTGTAAATACCACAATCCATCAAGGCATGGACATAGATGAATCATTGAAGAGATTCAGAAATCAATTACTCAAGGCGAATAATTCCATAGTCACTCCTTCGAGTGTCCTAACTCCTAGTTCTTAATATTTTCTTTTAATCGATGTATCTAGTTAACGTGGATATTTCCTTTCTAGTCATATAATAGGGAAGTAAAAGACAATTTGATGTTATAATTCTTAATTAGATATTAATCCTTTGATTAAAAGAAGGGGCACTGAAAAGACTCTTTTATAACCACCCATGAGGCTATTTAAGGGGATTTTCTTGTCATTTGAGGGGTTGGATTCTGATGTCTCGAATGTAGAAGCGCTGAATTGAAAATTAATACAAAATAAGTTCTATATTTTCTCGAGTTCTATATATCTCTTCCCTCTCTATCTGATTCATATGGATCATTATATGTTTGAATAGGAAACTTTGCGTTCTCACAGTTGATGTTATCTTTAGAACTTCGTGTCTATTGAATTGATGTCCTATATCCATATGTGTATAATTCATAAAGATATCATTCTGAGAGCTATGTATCTAAAAGTGATGCCTTCCTCCCGTCTTCAATCATTACTTCATCTACATTCTTTTCCTCCGTATTGAAAATCTTATGAGATGGAGACACTTAAAACATCATAATCCTCATTTTAGGTTGATAATTTGTATATTTGTAAATAAGTAGATTTTCTTGTTTATTTGTGTGTTCAATAAAGGAACCTCTCTCAAAAAGAGGAGAGATTTCTGTCCCTTGACTGTTTCTTGAACTAAGAACATATTTTACAACTAACCATAGCACTTTAACAAAAATATGACCATATCAAATGGCCATATATCCTTACCTTACCTCAAGCTCATGCCTCTCGTGAGGTTTTAGATTAGATAGTACAAACACACTTTTAGGATGCATCAGTTTGTCTAACTATAAAATGTCAAAAAGTTTTATAGCTTCAACCTCTTTCTATCAAGTAAGGTTGTTAACTAGCTCATATTCTATATGTTTTGGTTCTATAAATTGTTTTATAGATATTTTCTTGTTGATAAGGTTATTTAGGTGTTGATCTAGACCATCTACATGTATATTTATCCATGTAGATCATTGATAATTTCGTTGTTAATAAATTATTTCTCACAGTTGAAAAAATAAATTTGAGGCCGAAGTGCAGATATAATTAATCTTACCCAGAGTACACGAGGCCAAAGCACAGATATAACAATGAAAGAAAATAAAAACCGAAAAAAGAACAACAAAAGAAGAATACCACAAGGAAACAATAAAAAATACAGCTAAACCACAAGATAACATCAGAAGAGAGGAATCAAGGGAGCACAAGATCAAGATACCATTTGTACCTGCTCCTAATGATTCTATTGGAGATCAGAATAGAATGTTTATGTTTTTCTTTTGTGGAACGCATCCTGTTCTAATCGTCATTCACTTCATTCTCTAACCCTCCCCCAAACGATAATTTTAAGTACTCTCTATAAAATTACCTCTCCTGCAGAATTACAGGATTTTTAAGAAATTGGGGTCGATTAGGGGGAGGGGGAGCAAGACAATTATAGAGAAACCTCTAACTCACCCTTCCGTAAGCGTTTAACTTCCCACTTCCTGTGCATATCCTCGAATGATTCGGAAAATTATTTTATCCCAACGGAGGGATCCTTTGATGATGGTACAGACCAATCACAATCAACCATATGTATTTCTTCTTTAGTGAAAATTGAGGCTAAGATGCCAGGCATCTACGGCTCTAATGATGTTAATTCCTCTACCTCCGCATCAATCCTCCCTGAGGGCACCAACTCCAAACCAAAGTCTTCCTCATCCTCGTCCTCATTAACCAAGTCCACATCCAAATTTGGCTCTATATTCACATTTAACATCTTCTGCAATCTCGTCCTCATTAACCAAGTCTTATGAATGATCCTTCAAATTATCGTAGGCATTACCGCTAACATCAGTTTCTGAGTTAGTATTGTGTCGACAGGGTCCTCACATTTTTTCTTTCCAGAAGAGGTCTCCAAGATGATCGAATGCTTTTTCCTGACAGGAGACACTGTCTTCTTATCTTTGACAACAATTTGGGTAAGTTTTTCAATGTAGTGATATTTTCTACTATACTAAAGGATATAATTTGCAATTGACAATAACTATTTCTTACCTAAAAAAATCATGTTCTACATACTAAATTGGATTTTAACCTATCCATGAAAGTCGATGCAACAAGAAGAATTCAATTTTCTACGCATTGTGTAGACCATTGAAAGATCCATATATAAGTTACGGCAAATATGTTTATGATAAATTTCAGAAGAAGACGACACTTTGAGTGTTTAGATCTCAGTATTTGGAAATAAAATTCTACATTTTTACACATATCCTTAGTACTACTTATATGTAATTTTATTACTATGCTCGTTCCAATGCGTCATGATAATTTAGATAAATATCTACCTAATAGTTTTGAGGGAAAATACCAAACAAACTAGAGCATTTCATCAGTTTGTTTTCTCCCTCAAAAGAAGGATCACATGGACATAATTTATGTTTATAGAAAACCATTTCCATCAAACAATGAAAATGAAGGATATGTTGGAAATTTTGCTAAGACATATTAAATTGTTGCTAGACCACTTTACGGTAAAAATTGCTAGAAGAATGTTGGCCTCCGTACCTTATTAAGTTTGTATTGATTAAAAATGGAGAATATTGTTTTTTCAAAATATTTTGGGTTACTTACAAGGATATGAAACTATATCTCTAGTGTATTCAAAATAGATGTAGATCTCAAATATGGTCTCCTATCATTACATGGATTTGTATTCCACATTTTGAGATTCTTGCAATCTTCTCTCTTCATTTTGAGATTTTTGGAATATTATCAAGCTCAAACTCAAATTTAAATTTCAGAATTTAAATGTTAACTTTGGGTTTTAAAGGATACAATACATCCTTGAATATTTGATGATACAAATGCTCTTTCTTAAACCTCTAATTACATAACAAGAACAATGACACTGCTAAGTACTTGTTAGTGTAGAATCATAGCACCCCCAAAATGACCTCTCAGATCTGCAGTTGAGAAATGGGTCATTTGGTGTGATTTGCAGAACATTGAGCTTTCCCCAAAGTGTGAGACCTTTCAAATGGGAAAAGCTCTCTAGAGAAGGTTGGTTCCTCTTCCTAAACTACCTTCCACGAGCTATTCTAGTGTAGGCAAGCTAATCTAACTCTAATCTAACTTCCAAGGATACAAGGAGAGAAATAAAACAAGAAAAATAGAGCCTACACTAAAAAGGTTATACACCAGAGAAGGAAAACTGCTAATCATCAAACAAGACTGACATGAAACGAAGGGAGGTGAGCAATAGAGAGAATGAACAATTACATCACAGGCCAAAGATCAGATTCACACATAAAATGTTTCAAACCCAACAAACACAGCTCCCAGATCTACAAATGAACATCCCAAACATGCACAGATACCCTGCAATGAAGAGAGGTACGGAGAAACAACACAAAACGAGAAAAGGATGGAAAAATGTATCACAAAACGTGTTTTTATTGCTCTGGAATTCGCGTAGTCAGCATTATTGGGCAAAAGGCAAAAGACACCATTTACAAAGCAGAGGAGAAGGTTCGAAATCTATTTTCAACCTTGGGGAAGAAAGAGAAAGGGGGCAGAGAGAAAACAACCAAGCCCTTACAAAAGAGTCAAAATTGGCTTTTTATAATGAAGCAAAATGCAGAGAGAAGAAAAAATGTGGGGAAGTTGACTTGAAATCTCAACCACCCGACAAGAACCATTAAAAGGTAAGGGTACCTCTGCAAGTTCATTTTCCAATGTATTTGACCATGCTAGAGAAGGAACAAGCGCCATACTTAATCAATTTTGGTAGTTGTGGGTCAGCTCTGTATTTTTTTCTCGAACCGGGAACGTTTTCTTAAAAAAATTTGACCAAATTCTACCAAAATACAAAATTGAAGATTCCATCATGTAGAGGATGTCAACAACTTTACAATGATACCAAAATCATTGAAAACCGAGCTCTAGTTCGAAATATATGCCCCTCAGAAGATTTAGCACAAAATTAGGGCAAAAATCAGGCTTTCGGGCCGAATTTTTCCCCTTTTCCCTTTTTCACAAAATTGTAAAAATCCAGAAAGCCTCCACGGGCCTATAACTCCATTCACACATGGCATCATTTGATTGACTAATGGGTCGAAAAATAACATTTTACCTTTTAACACCAAAGTGCAAATTTTTCCCAAGGTTTCATGTGAGCCCATTCCCCACCGGTGACATGTCCCTCAAATGACATGTGGCATCATTTGATTGGTCTGAGGAGATGTGGATCAATTTCCATCTTTGTGTCCCTTCACAAATTAGGTAAAAACACAAAATTCTTCTAACGGCCCGCGCCCTGCCGATGGTCTTGACACGTGGCATCATCTAATTGGTCTGCAGGGTTGTGGCCCGATTTCATGCTTTGAACCCCTTTTTGACAAAAGCTAAAAATTGTAAGTTTCCTCTAACACCCGCTTTCCTGCTGCTGACATGGGCATGACACATGGCATTCTCCAATTGGTTGCGGCTCTCAAACCTTTTCTTTTCCCTTTTTTCCTTTGCGGGCTTATGGGCTGGAAATCGACTTCATGGTTTTTAGCCAAAAAGGCTAAGTGTCAAATTTTTCTCCGCCTTCTTGCTTTCTATAGTTGACGTGTCTGTTTCTGATTGGCTCGGATCCTTAAACACTTTTCTTCATCCTTCCATGGGTTCACGAGCCTGCAATTGAACTTGCGCCATCTAAGATGCCTAAACTCGTTAATGCCTTCCACCACTATGCCAGCCCAAGTTTCCTTGGCAAAATAATCTCCCAAGCTCCATGAGCCCACTTTGGGAAAATTTTCCCACTAAACTTTGTTGGTCCATAACTTAAAAAATATAAAGAGCTAACAAGAGTTCTTTACCTTTTTGGAAACGGGAAGAAATTATCTATCTCTTGGAGCCATTTTCAAAATTCCTTGAATGATTAAAACTTATGAAATTTTGATTGAAGCACAAAAGGGAGCAAGTTAACCCAAAATAAGAGGTATCTTATTTTTGTTAACAACTTTGGTAAATGACAAGGGTCATCTGCCTGTTAGATGAATTATCAGTGGCCTTTTGAAGCATCCATTGGGCATGGAGTCAAGCCTAATAACCAATTCTGATCTGAACTATGAAAATCTAACCTCTGAGGCACTTGGAAACCCACTGAAACTTGGAGTTGATCTTCACCAAAAGATAATGAATGAACTGTGAAAAAACAATAAAGCAGCACCTAAAACTATGTACAAACTGAAAATCATACATAACCCAAGTGGGATATGCAGAGCGTGAAAAATCACTTATTTTGCTGAAAGTAAACCTACCTACACTACTCTAATTGGAAGCAAAGGTGAGCTAAACAAACCCTACAACTGGTTGTCAATAATAGCTTCCTTTCTTCAAAATTGGCAGCCATGCAAATGATTTGGAGCTGAACATGGTTGTTATAATGAGTGGAAAACTAATAAGAGTTTGGTCCTCCACCCAAATCATCAAGGTGTCAACTGAAAACAAATTAAATACCTCTTTTAGTTTCTCTACATTTGGACCGAAGAGGCATTACAGTTGATCCTTGGTACCTTGCATATCATCCTCATGTCTAGAAGCAAACATGATTGGTGAAAACTCCTCCTTTGGCTCCAATGAAGCCAAATAGCTTATTGGGAAAGGTCTGATCCATTCGATATGCCCATAGCTCTAAATTTATACTCCAAATAGGGAGTTTCCTTCTAGATCTCCTTGAGTGAATGAGGTGGAAGGAATGGTGGAACTTTTCTGCTCTTTCTCTTCTTTCTCCTATGAAGAGCATGGAACGCTTAAATCTCTTAAACATGATTCCAAAGAGCTTCTATAAAATGTAGGCTAGTGCAATTGAAAGTTCTTCTTCACGAAAAAAGGTTCACAAGTTTGAAAGGTGGATGATGAAGGAGAAAGTGATAGAAACTCAACTGGTTCCTCTCCATCAAAACAGTCCTCCAAATTACACAAATAAATTGTCTCATTGTTGTCCTACTGTAAGTGCTCCACCTCTTCCAACGTGTTCTCTTGATCAGCAACTTGTTTGCCATGTTTTCCTTCATCCTGCAACATGAAGTTTGAAAGAGCAAACTCCTTTTCAACACTGAATTTCAAGAGAGATGAGGTGAGAGGAAGAACTGAAGGTTGTTCTATAGCCCATTTTGTGCTCAAAGCTTGTGGACCTGCATTATTCTCCTCCAGAGATGGAAAGCTCTCCTCTTCTTTTGGATTGGGAGAAGTTTCTCCTTCCTCTGCTTCTTGAAGACAATATTTCTCTTGAGTGATCTCTTCCTTTAACATGAAGTTTGACAAATCAAAATCTTCAATTTGCTCCTCTAGAGGACTAGTTAGGACTGCAATATCTCTTTGAGAGATTTCCTCCATCATGGATTCATTAACC
The DNA here is from genome assembly GCA_019776745.2 of Taxus chinensis. Classification (NCBI taxonomy): domain Eukaryota; kingdom Viridiplantae; phylum Streptophyta; class Pinopsida; order Cupressales; family Taxaceae; genus Taxus; species Taxus chinensis. The sequence continues at coordinate 358,894,630 of CM034155.1, forward strand.
AAATCATGGGCTTCGAATGAAACAAAGAAATTTCTAGTGATACCTTCTTCTTCTGCTGCTACAAATTCTAATTTTATTTCTTCCATTTGCTCCTCTTCAATGGGACTTGGAGCTGATTTTTCTTCCTCTGCCTGGGTTGATTGTGTAGTTTAAATTGGATCATCATTCCTTTCAAACAAAGTGCAAAAATGGACACTACATTATGAGAAAACTAATTCCTGATATTCTTCTTCCATTTCTACTGCTACAAACTCATCCATATCCAACACTGACTCTTCAACACTTACCTCCTCCGTAGGCTTAACCAGCAAGGTGATCTTTGTTATCCCTAATTTGAGAGCCACGCTTACTAAGATCTTGATCATTTATTCTTTTTTCACTTCTTCTTCTTGATGTATTTATTGACTAATTTTTGCAAAAAAAAATTCACCACATGGAATTGGGAAGGTAGGACAAGGAGTGGGTTAGGATTCAACCAATTGTGCATTTGTTTGTGGTGGTATAGGAGGTGAAACATCTTATTTCTTTTGAGGGGAAGGTATTTCATTTGGATCTTTTGGAGGGGATTTGGATTTGAAAGAGAAGAGGGTGTAAAAACAGAGATGAGATGGAAGACCAGGAGGTGGAGAAGAGGAATTAACATTTGGGGAAGTATATGGGAAGCTTGGAACTTGATACTGCTGAAATGACATTAGTTGAGAATGAGGAAAATAAAAATTATGAGGTGGTGTACTCACCCATTGACAAGGTTGTGTTACCTTCTGCTCATATGTCTTAATCTCCTAAGTCAACTTTACAAGTAATGGCAGCATTTCAACCATGAAGTCCATCTTCTCCTTAGGGCTGTAGTGTCTTGGAAAAGGACTTTCCCATGGACATGGTGCCTTTCTACCTATTCTGAATGCTTTCATCTGTGCTTTAGCCCTGGATTACAGCATGTTGCCTCCATTTTTTTTATTTTCTCTAACAGATCTGCCCTTTCCATTTGATTGCTATCATTATATGTATACCTTTTTGTTTGACATATTTCATAGCCAAACTTATTTTGGCATTGCTCATATGGGTATGCATATTGGTTTTGAATTTAATTAAAATACTGATCTGGAGGATTTTTAAAATATATTGGAGGTGGAATGCATTTCTCTTGTTACAAATGCAAATTCCATGATGGAAATGAAGCAATGGTTGCACAACTTCATGGAATGGAAAAGAATGAAAGATATGGAAAGAAAGATGAATGAAAAATGAATGAAAATGAATGGAAAGAAGTTCTACAAATTCAGAGATGGATTGTTGACTAGATGGAGTCACTAGATGTGCTTGCATGTGCCTCCAAAGGATGAAATCTTCACAGGAACACACCAACCTAAAAATAATGAAATGAAAGACCTCTTGGTCCCACCGGGCATGTCAAAATTATTAGTGCATAATCACAACACCCCCAAAATGACCTCTCAGATCTGTAGTTGACAAATGGGTCATTGGGTGTGATTTACATAACATTGATCTTTCCCCTAAGTGTGGGATCGTTGCAAATGGGGAAAAGCTCTCCAAAGAAGGTTGGTTCCCTCTTCCTAAACTACCTGTCATGAGCTATTCTAGTGCATACAAGCTAATATAACTCTATTGTAACTTCCAAGGAGAGAAGGAAAGAAAGAAAACAAGAAAAATAGAGCCTACACTAAAACGGTGATACACCAGAGAAGGAAAACTACTTATCATCTAACCAGACTGTCATGAAACGAAGGGAGGTGAGCAACGGGGAGGATAAAAAAATGCATCGTAGGCCAAAGATCATATTCACATAGAAAAAATTTCAAACCTAACAAACATAGCTCCTAGATCTGTAAATGAACATCCCAAACATGCACAAATACCCTGCAATGAAGAGAGTTAAGAAGAAACAACCAAAACAAGAAAAGGAATGGACAAATGCATCACAAAATGTGTTTTCATTTCTCTAGAATTTGCACAGTCATGATTATTAGGAAAAAGGAAAAAAATGCCATTTACAGAGCATGGGATGACGTTCGAACTCCATTTTGGACCCTGGGGAAGAAAGAGAAAGGGGAGCAGAGAGAAAACGATTAATCCCTTACAAAAGATCCAAAATTGGCTTTTTACAATGAAGAAGATCATAGAGAGAAGAAAAAACATGGGGAAGTTGATTTGAAAGCTCAACCACCTGATAAGATCCATTAAACAGTCAAGGGTGCCTTTGCATGTTCATTTTCCAATGTATTTGACAATGATAGAGAAGGAACGAGCACAATGCTTCATTCAATTTTTGTAGTTGGGGGTCGGCTCTACATTTTTTCCCATACCGGGAATGTTTTCTTAAATATTTCCCAACAAATTCCTCCCAAAAAACAAAATTGAATCTTCCATCATGTGGAGGATGTCAACATATTTCCAATGATACAAAAATTGTTGAAAACTGAGCGCGGGTTCAAAATAGATGCCCCTCTAAAGATTTAGGGAAAAATTAGGGCAAAAATCAGACTTGTAGGCCGAAATTTTCCCCTTTTCCCTTTTTCACAAAATTGTAAAAATTCAGAAAGCCTCTGTGGGCCCATAACTCTATTAACACGTGGCATCATCTGATTGGCTAATGGGTCAAAAAATAACATTTTACCTTTCATTACCGAAGTGTAAAATTTTGCCAAGGTTTCCCGTCGGCACGTTCCCTGCCAATGATGTGTCCCTGAAATGACATGTGGCATCATCTGATTGGTCTATGGAGATGCGGCTTAATTTCTATTTTTGTGTCCATTTGCAAGTTAGGCGAAAACTCAAAATTCTTCCGACGGCCCACACCCCACCGATGGTCTTTACCCTTGGCACCATCTGATTGGTCTTCAGGGTTGCAGCCCAATTTCATGCTTAGAACCCCTTTTTGGCAAAAGCCAAAAATTCTAAGTTTCCTACGATGCCCGCCTTCCTACCGCTGATGTGGGCATGACAAGTGGAATTCTCTAATAGGCTGCGGCTGTTAAACCTTTCCTTTTCTCTTTTTTCCTTTGCGGGCTTGCGGTCTAGAAATCTACTTCATGTTTTTTAGCCAAAAATGCTAAGAGCCAAATTTTCCTCTGCCTTCTCACTTTCCACTACTGATGTGTCTGCTTCTTATTGGCTCAGAGCCTTAAAGACTTTTCTTCATCCTTCTATGGGTTCACAGGCCTGCAATTGAACTTGCATCATCCAAAATGCCTAAGTGCCTTAATGCCTTCCGCCACTCCACCAGCATGAGTTTCCTTGGAAAAAAAACTCTCCCAAGCTCTGTGGGCCCACTCTGGGAAAAGTTTTCCTCTAAACTCCGCTAGTCCGTAACTTAAAAAATATAAGGAGTTAAGAGGTGTTCTTTACCTTTCTTGAAAGGGGAAGAAATTCTCTATCAGTTGGAGCCACTTCAAGAATTCCTTCAATTCTTGAAACATTTGAAACTTTGACTGAAGCAAAAAAGGGACCAAGTTAAACCAAAATAAGAGGGAGCTTATTTTGGTTAACAACTTTGGCAACTTATAGGAGTCATCTCCCTACTAGATGAATGATCAGTGTCCTTTTGAAGCATCCATTGGGCATGGAGTCAAGCCTGATAACCAATTCTAATCTGAACTATGAAAATCTGACCTTTGAGCCACTCAGAACCCCACTGAAACTTGGAGTTGATCTTCACCAAAATCTACTAAATGAACTTTGCAAAAGCAATAAAGCAACACCAAAAACTATGTACAAACAAAAAATCATACATACCTCAAGTGGGATATGCAGAGTGTGCAAAATCACTTCTTCTGCTAAAAGCAAACCTACATAGTCTACTCTAATTGGAAGCAAAGGTGAGCTAAAAAAACCCTGCAACTGGTTGTGCAAAATAGCTTCCTTTCTTCAAAACTGGAAGCCATGTAAATGATTTGGAGCTGAACATGGTTGTTACAATGAGTGGTAAAATGACAAGAGTTTTGTCCACTGCGAAAATCATCAAGGTGTCAACTGAATAAATTTAAATACCTCTTTTAGTTGGTCTACATTTGGATTGAAGAGGCATTACAATTGATCCTTGGTACCTTGCATATCATCCTCATGTCTAGAAGCAAGCATGACTAGTGGAAAATCCTCTTTTTGCTCTAATGAAGTGAAATACATGATTGGGAAAGGTATGATCTGTTTGATATGCCCATAGCTTTGAATTTCTACTCCAAAGATGCATTCACCTTGTAGACCTCCTTGAGTGAATGAGGTCGAAGGAATGGGTGAACATTTCTGTTCTTTCTCTTCTTCCTCCTTTAAAGAGCATGGAAGGCTTAAATCTCCCAAACTTGATTCCAAAGAGCTTCTATAAAATGCAAGTTGTTGCAAGTGAAATTTTTCCTTCATTACAACAGGTTCACAAGTTTGAATGTTGGATGATGAAGGAGAAAGTGATATAAACTCAACTGATTCCTCTCCATCAAAACAATCGTGCAAATCAGAAAAATACATTGTCTCATTGCTGTCATGCTGCAAGTGATCAACCTCTTCCATGTTGTTCTCTTGATTAGCAACTTGTTTACCATGTTTTCCTTCATCCTCCAACATGAAGTTTGAAACATCAAACTCCTTTTCAAAACTAGAGTTCAAGAGAGATGAGGTGAGAGGAAGAACTGAAGGTTCTTCTATGGCCTTTTTTTTTCTCAAAGCTTCTGGATCTGCATTATTCTCCTCCACAGATTGAAAGCACTCCTCTTCTTTTGGATTTAGAGTAGCTTCTCCTTCCTCTGCTGCTTGAGGACAATTTTTCTCTTGAGTGACCTCTTCCTTTAGCATGAATTTTGACGAATCAAACTCTTTAATCTGCTGCTCAAGAGGACTAGTTTGGACTGCAAGATCTCTTTTAGAGCTTTCCTTCATCATGGATTTATTAACCAAATCAGGCCCTTCGAATGAAAGCAAGAAATCTCTAATGATACCTTTTTCTTTTTCTTCTACGAACTCTAATTTGATTTCTTCCATTTTCTCCTCTTCAATGGGACTTGGAGATGATTTTTCTTCCTCTGCCTAGTCTGATTGTGTGGTTTGAATTGGATCAACGTTCCTTTCAAACAAAGCACCAACATGGACACTACATTATGAGAAAACTGATTGTTGATCTTCTTGTTCCACTTCTACTGCTACAAACTCAGCCATATCCAGCACTGACTCTTCAACACTTACCTCCTCTGTAGGCTTAACCAGCAAGGGGATCTTTGTTATCCCAAATTTGAGAGTCGTGCTTACTAAGCTCTTGATCATTTCTTCATTTTTCACTTCTTCTTCTTGCTTTCCTTCTTGATTGATTTTTGCAATTTCCTTTTCACCACCTGGAATTGGGAACGAAAGAGGACGAGTGGGTTGGGATTCAACCAGTTGTGCTTTTGCTTTTGTTGGTAGAGGAGGTGAAACATCTTGTTTCTTTGGAGGGGAAGGAATTTCATTTGGCTCTTTTGGAGGGGATTTGGATTTGGAAGAGAAGAGGGCTGAAAAATTGAGATGAGATGGAAGACCGGGAGGTGGAGAAAAGGAATTAACAATTGGGCCAGCAGATAGGAAGCTTGGAAATTGGTACTGCTGAAATGACATTGGTTGAGAATGAGGAAAATAAAAATTATGAGGTGGTGTACTCACTCATTGACAAGGTTGTGTTACCTTCTGCTCATATGTCTCAATCTCCTCAGTCCACTTTGCAAGTAATGGCAACATCTATACCATGAAGTCCAGCTTCTCCTTAGGTATGTAGTGTCTTGGAAAATAACCTTCCCATGGACAGGGTGCCTTGCAAACAATTCTTAATGCTTTCATATGTGCTTTAGCCCTAGATTGCACCATGTTTTCCTCGATTTTTTGGATTTTCTCTAATAGATATACACTTTCCATTTGACTATTATCATTATATGTATACCCTTGTGCTTGACATATTTCATCATAGCCAACATTATTTTGGCATTGCTCATATGGGTATGCATATTGGTTTTGAATTTGATTAAAATGTTGATCTGGAGGATTTGAAAAATATGTTGGAGGTGGAATGCATTGTTGTTGTTGCAAATGTGAATTCCATGATGGAAATGAAGTCATGATTGCACAACTTCATGGAATCGAAAAAAATGAAAGAGACGGGAAGAAAGATGAATGAAAAATGAACGAAAATGAATGGAAAGAAGGTCTGCAACTTCAAAGATGGATTTTTGACCAGATGGAGTTGCCAGATGTTCCTGCATGTGCCTTCAAAGATTGAAATCTTCACATGAACACACCAACCTGCAAAGAATGAAGTGAAAGACCTCTTGGTCTGACAAGGTGTGCCAAAACTGTTAGTGCATAATCATAGCACCCCTAAAATGACCTCTCAGATCTGTAGTTGAGAAATGGGTCATTTGCTGTGATTTGCATAACATTGAGCTTTCCCCAAAGTGTGGGACCTTGTAAATGGGAAAAGCTCTCCAGGGAAGGCTGGTTCCTCTTCCTAAACTACCTTCCACGAGCTATTCTAATGCAAGCAAGCTAATCTAATTCTAATCTAACTTCCAAGGAGACAAGGAGAGAAATAAAACAAGAAAAAGAGAGCCTCCACTAAAATGGCTATACACCAGTGAAGGAAAATTGTTGATCATCTAACAAGAGTGACATGAAAGGAAGGGAGGTGACCAATAGAGAGGATGAAGAACTGCATCACAGGCCAAAGATCAAATTCACACATAAAATGTTTCAAACCAACAAACACAGCTCCTAGATTTGTAAATGAACATCCCAAACATGCATAGATACCCTGCAATGAAGAGAGGTAAGAAGAAACAACACAAAACGAGAAAAGGATGGACAAATGCATCAAAAAACATGTTTTTATTGCTCTAGAATTCAGATAGTCATCATTATCAAGAAACGGAAAAAACCGCCACTTACAAAGCAGGGGAGGAGGTTTAAACTCTATTTTTGACCTTGGGGAATAAAGAGAGAGGGGGCAAAGAGAAAACGACCAACCCCTTACAAAAGAGTCAAAACTGGCTTTTAATAATGAACCAGAATGTAGAGAGAAGAAAAAATGCAGGGAGTTGATTTGAAAGCTCAACCACCTGACAAGATCCATTAAAAGGAAATCACACCTCTACAAGTTCATTTTCTAATGTATTTGACTATGCTGGACAAGGAATGAGCGCCATACTTCATCAATTTTGGTAGTTGGGGGTTGGCTCTATATTTTTTCCTGTGCCGGGAACATTTTCTTAAATTTATCTCACCAAATTAAACAAAAAAATAAAATTGAATCTTACATCATGTAGAAGATGTCAATAGATTTCCAATGATACTAAAATCGTTGAAAACCGATCTATGGTTAGAAAGATATGCCCCTCTAAAGATTTAGGGTAAAATTAGGGTAAAAATCAGGCTTGCGGGCCGAAGTTTTCCCCTTTTCCCTTTTTCACAAAATTGCAAAAATCAAAAAATCCTCCACAGACCTACATCTCCATTGACACGTGGTATCATCTAAATTGCTAACAGGTTGAAAAATAACATTTTAACTTTTAACACTGAAGTGCAAAATTTTCCCAAGGTTTCCCATCAACCCGTTCCCTGCCAGTGATGTGTCCCTAGAATGACACGTGGCATCATCTGATTGGTCTATAGAATTGTGGCTCAATTTTTATCTTTGTGTCCCTTCACAGATTAGGTGAAAACTCAATTGTCTTTCGACGGCCCGTGCCTTGCTGATGGTCTTGACATGTGGCATCATCTGATTAGTCTGTGGGGTTGCGGCCTGATTTCATTCTTCGAACCCTTTTTTGACAAAAGCCAAAAATTCTAAGTTTCCTCCGATGCCCGCCTACCCGCCACTGACGTGGGTATGACATGTGGCATTCTTTAATTGGCTATGGCCCTCAAACCTTTCCTTTTCCATTTTTTCTTTTGCGAGCTTGCGGGCCAGAAATCTACTTCATGTTTTTTAGCCAAAAAGGCTAAGTGCCAAATTTTCCTCTGCCTTCCCGCTTTCCGCTACTGACGTGTCTGCTTCTGATTTTCTCAGAGCCTTAAACACTTTTCTTCATCCTTCCACGGGTTCACTAGCCCACAATTGAACTTCTGCCATCCAAAATGCCTAAGCGCCTTAATGCCTTTCGCCGCTCCATAGGCCTGAGTTTCCTTGGTAAAAAACTCTCCCATGCGTCCACTTTGGGTAAATTTTCCCTCTAAACTCCTCCGGTCCATAACTTAAAAAATATGAGGAGTTAAGTGGAGTTCATTATCTTTCTGGAAAGGGGAAGAAATTCTGTATTTGTTGGTGCAATTTCCAGAATTCCTTGTATGTTTGAAACTTGTGAAATTTTGTTTGAAGCACAAAAGGGAGAAAGTTCACCCAAAATAAAAGGGAGCTTATTTTGGTTAACAGTACTACCGCGACATGAAATGTATTGTGCAGGATGACAGAATATTAAAAATGTCAATGTCTCAAGAGGAAACCCATGTCTTGGCTCATGATCACATTGGTTAAGATGATATTTTGTTCAGTCATTTTTTCAAACATTTTGTGTGCATATATGTGTATAAGAGCATACAAAATTGGCTAAACTTCATAGAATTTCACGTGATGGAAACTTAAATTCGCTATTATTGATGCAAGAAATGATTTTTATTACTTTGTGAAAAGGTTTTTTTTAAAGTGCAATTTTGGATTAGTGAAAGATAATCAGAAGAGTTTTCAAGAACTACGTGAAGCTAGTGCCTCTTTTAGCAAGCCTTCTCTACATTACGTTGTGATTCTAAGATTGAAATAGGCACTAGATGGAAAATGATAATTTTACAAACTTACAAGTATTTCAAACCTAAAATCACACCAATGTTTTTTAAAACAACGATTAAAATTAAAGTCAGTGTGCAAGAAAAAGGAGAGTCAAACTCTCTCTCTTTCATAAATGGAGTTAAAATCATACGGGAATGTGTACTTACCTGGCATGATTTTTACACGTTTCCTGAAAGGATACATGTTTATTTTTACAAATTTTATTATGGAATGACTAGAAGTCATGAAAAAGTTTTTATAATATCTTTAAAAATGCCAAAAACGTGCACGTTGTCAGGCTACTTACCCAACACTTGTATTCATCGCACTGAGGAAAGAGTTGAGATTGCATCCATTTTTATGGCTACTGCAAAGCAGTTTCCATTGCCACACATTCAATTCAAAAAAATTAGGTTCCTTCAAATGTAGCCACCCTGCCACACTCCTTAATTTGTCATCAATTAACATCCCTGCAACGATATCTAGATAGAGAGTGGAAAGGATAGTTTCCAAGGCTCTTGTTCCTCTGCACCACCATTTTCTAGAGGTTTGGGTATTAGTTTAGTGCCAGTGGGGTGGTTATTACAGTGTTGCAGGAGTTGAGAAAGAGGAAAATAATATTTTTACTCGAGAAGTGTTGATAATTTATGCGGCAAATATTTAAACCCAATGAGTGCACTTGAAACAACAGTAATGGCAGGAGGAGCTTTTGACAAAGAATTTATTTCTTTTGAGTTGCTGTGACTAGAACTTTTGACCTCCGGTTTGTTTGTGAGTATGGTTACATTCACCTTTACGCTGGAATAAAATTTAATATTGAGGAAGTTCTCTTTATTGCATTCATCGTATTTTCAAAATGTGTTGACTCTTGAAAACCTTTAATGATGAAATCCGGCAGGGGAGCCTTCCAATACAATATGTTTTTTAATTCCGCTAAATTTGTAAAAAAATTAAGCTTTTGAAGACAATTGTATAATTTATTTCAATACAATTCTAGTGTTTTCTTCACAGTGCAAAATGTAGGATATCTATTTCACTCAATTTTGAGGTTTTTTTGGAAATTTTTACCATGAAACATCACTACAAGAGCTCAATTTTTTTTCCATACGATTAATTTTTTTTCCATAATATTATGTTTATTTCATGGTGCGAAAAATGCATAATAAGATAGTTTTATATTTTCGGATTAAATTTTAGCGGATTCTAGAATTTTTAGCTAATTTAAAAAATCATTGAAGCTTTCAACTTGTAATTTATTTGTTATATTGCTATATTTTTTTATTGACTTTAGAAAACTTAATATGCAATAAATTTGCATAAAATATTGAAGGAAGGTTTAAGATGGATACACCAAAATAATACCAATTATGTATTTTATATATTGTCCAGATCTCTCGTGTAATACATTAGGCTATTATAGAGCCATATTGAAATCTTAACCATCTCCTAATAAATGGGAACAACATACCTGGTAATAGGCACAGGTAACAATAAACCTATGAGAATACTGTACAAATAAATAACAATATAATAATATACCCAAAGTAAAAATTGTTTCCTAGCATCCCCTTCCTTGGTTTTTACATTGTAAAACATATCTCATTCTTTGATTGTAGTGTTCCACCTCCGTGTGATCATGATCAAATTTTAAACTATGTATCATCGAGCATACACAAATCTCTCACATGTGCTAACGCATATTTCTTCCTCCTCTGATGGTTTTCTTCAACTTCTACCAACAACCTAAACTAATGGGTTTTGCAGTTGTACTAATAACCTTTCACAATTGGTTTTATAGGTTCACCAAAACCTTACACAATTGGTTTTATAGGTTCACCAAATTCCTTACATAATTGGTTTCCTTGGTTTACCAATAACCTTCACATTATGATTGCTACAATACATTTTTATTAATTTTCTACAATGTTTCTACAAAAGGGGTTACATGAGGAATACTCTCAAATGAATAGGATATTCATCATCTGTTCTTATTTTTATGCCACACTAAAGAACTAAAATATTAAACAGAAACAAATTTCATCATACTAAAAGTGTTGTCCCGTCATTGATGATAGAGGAGAGGTCGTTGTCTGAACTCTAGCCTCCATTACCTCTATCCTCTATTATAAAATCATCTAATAGAGAAAATATTCATCCCTTTGATTTTTTTTATGAGTTGTATTTCCTTCCTCTTCAATCTCTCCTTATTCATCAACAACCATGGCATTATCTTTCATTTTACAATCAAGTAAGTCTTGTGCTCTTTTCCTGTAATTTGTAGATATATGACTAATTTTTTTATAATAGTAGCAGGTAAGAAATTTCTTTGTACCTTTTCAAGTTGAACCATATTTCAATTTTTTCTTAACAAACTCTTTTTCTTTCCTATTCCTACCATACATTACAATTTCCTCTGGTTCAACAATACTAATTATTTTTTCTTCTTCAAGTAAAGAATAAATTAGCTCTTCTAAAGTAGGAATGATTTTACACAATGTAAAAACCATATAAGGATACCTGGTTGGCATGATATTAAATAAAACATCCTTTGCATCATCATTAAACACACATATTCTAATTCCAGCTAACTTATTTGAGATAGATAAAAAATTACTAATGTGCTCTACCATGTTGTTGCCTTCTTCCTATTGGAGTTGATAAGAACTAAGATGCCGGGGTGAATCGGTTCCCGATAAAAAAAATTCACTTGTGCTTCAAACCCTAACCACACAATCTCAAGTAGATATCATCAAAGCATATAGTTTTCTTAGTGAAATATACACAATGAAAAACATGTAAATCCACTTATATTGAGAATAAAATCATATCCACACACTTATCACGTTATTCAGATAAGATCACAAGAGTAATGCCTTCAACAAAGATAAACAAGATACAACAATATGTCTTAAGATGAACAATATAATCATATGAATATCAAAGAAGATATACTTCTTCCAAAGGTAAATACAAATCAATATCATATTTGAATACTCATTAGATACCTGAAAAATACATCAACATGCTATGGAGATAGCATTCAAACTCAAAACACAAAATTATACCCTACTCCAACTCACTCTCAAAGAATCAACACCAAAATTTCCTTTTCTCCAAATCTCCTCATGAAAACATAACCAAAAGCTGATGTAGAATAATATTCTAGGAGTTTTGGGCAAGGCCCAAAGGTTTTTTCTTTGCATCAAAAAGGGTTCTTCAAAAGAAGATAAAAGGGGTTATCAAACTAGAAGTGTTATGCCCAAAAGATCCATTTTATACACTTCTCTTGATTAGAACACAAAGGATATCAGTCCCTAATTTTAAATTCAACACATGCATATTTAAAAACATCTCATAAATTTTTCACAACTTCTACAAGTGACCCAAGTAGAGCAGCCTAGCAAAAAACCTTCATTTCATGATCCAAAATCACAAAACACATGCATTAGGATGCAAAAATTTTCCTTATTCCAAAACCATGCATAGCAAAAATACAATATTTATAAAACATGGGAAATACATCATTTAAAAATAAAATATGGTCACAATTTTCATGAACCAATCCGATTATTTCATTTAATGGGCCCATAGTTCTTTGTACTTCTCAAAATTGTTGTTTCATGCACCCTTGAAAACCCTGGAAACAACATACTGCCATCAAACTATTCATACTAAATGAAAAAATACCACCTAACAACTAAAAAGAAATGGTAGATCTTGTATAACACTTCTAAACTTTTTATAGGCCTTGAAACATCTTTTTGCTCAAAACACATCAAGATTTTCGTTCACCAAACCAACCTGCCAAAAACACTACTTTCAAAGGTTAACTCATAAAAACCTCTATACATATCACCAATACTTACAAATATACTAATGTTTTAAAAAAAACTCTCTTTCATTTTCCATGTGATAGGAGGCATCATTAAAACCATCCCATGCCTCAAATAGCCTCAAACTATCACAAATACATACCTGTCATGAACTGCTAAAATTGTTCCATCTGAAAGAAATCCCTGGAAGCCCTATCAAATAAACGCATCATGATAAAATATATACATCATTAGAAAATTATCTTAATATAGTTTCCAAAAAAATATGAATAATCTCAAAACTTCACCTGAATCTCATGTTATTTCATAAATACTGAGCACTGCTTCTTAAGAACCCAAAACTACCCTTTGACCAATCAACTTGTTTGATCCCCAAAACAACATGAACCTACATGAAAATTATTATAAACATTCATGTAAATCAATAATAACTCACATAAATCAAACATGATCAATTTCTTATATCACTCCTTTGGACCAACTTTCCCAGATACCTTCTTTTTTAGAAACTCCTATTTTTAGGTGGGGCCTACATATGGGCACAAGCTCAAACTTAAATTTCTGGAAATACCTTAGATTCCTCTACAACATTGAATCATCTAATTTCATCAACCAATCAAAACTGGGTCAGTATACTTTATCCATTGCAAATTGGTCCTAGCTAGGGTTTTGCTAGGGTTTTATACCTTCTTACCTTCTTAATGATCATTCATAAAAATGTGCCAATAAAATGACCTCATTTTTATTTTTAAACCTTCTTGAATCAATTTAGAATATTCTTTGAAATTCTTAAGGTCCCATGCAAATCACATGTTTGACAATGAGCATCTGAAGTTGCATTTAGAGCTAGAAATGCACTAGAATGTGACCCTATCTCATAAAAAATTTAATATCTTCAAAATTACTTTTTAGAATCACCTAATTTTTTTCATGAAGCACTATTACACACTATAATAACTATACATAACCATCTAATATCCAATATATACTTCAAACTCTCTATCCACAACTACTTATCCATGTTCACATGTTTTTGCTTCACTGTATCAACTAGCGTCAACTAAAATAATGTGATAAATGAACCAAAAACAACACAAAATTACCCAAAAATACCTCCACCACCATTATATACCTGAATTCATGCTTTCATGAGCTCATATGGCTCCAAAACACTTTGTCACACCTCTTAGTTATCATAACTGCTCTAAATATTAAGAACCTGTAAAGAAGTGAACCACATGTATCCATACCTTGCCACTAGTGAAAGTACTTAATCACCCTAAAATCATGTTGTAAATCATTCCAACATGATCAATAAGAATTCATGAAGCTCATACTATCAAGAAATTTCTCTAAGGCACCTGTATAGTCTTACTAAAGCAAACATGCATCACTGAATCTCACTATAGAATTTGAACCTTCAGGTTGTGTGTAGACTTTAGAAATCTGAACAAAGCTTCAATGAACAAAAACTATCCTTTACCTAACATGGAACACATGCTGCAGTTGGTGACTGGTTCTGAGTTACTTTCCACCTTAGATGGCTTCTTTGGTTATAACCAAGTTGTGGTGAAGGAATAGGAAAGGATCAAGACATCCTTTACTACTCCTTAGGGAACATATGTGTATGTCAGGATGCCCTTTGGTCTGATGAATGCTGAAGCCACCTTTTAAAAAGAAATGGATGTTGCTTTTGTTGGTTACATCAATGAGTTTATTGCTATGTACCAAGATGATGTAACAATGTTTTCTAGGAAGAGAAGTGCCCACTTGCTGCACTTGGAGAAGATGCTGATAAGATGTAGAGAATATGGCATGTCACTAAACCCAAAGAAATGCCACTTTGGAGTGCAGAAGGCAAAGTTTCTAGGCCACATTGTGTCACAAGAAGGAGTGATGATTGATCTAGAAAGATTGGAGGCCATTAGAAAGTCCCAATTCCAAGAACCAAGAAAGGAATTCAGTCCTTATTTGGGAAGATAAACTTCATTAGAAGATTTATATCAAACTTTGCTGAGTTGACCATCCCAATCACTTCCATGTTAAAGAAGGAAATGGTCATCAAATGGGATGAGGCTTCCATCCAATATTTGAATGAAATCAAAGAGGCATTGAAGCATGCCCCTGTTTTGGAAGCCCTAGATTATAAGAAACCTTTCCAGATGTATTCCTTTGCTTCAGAAAACACTATTGCTTTTTTCCTGCTATAGAAGGATGATGAAGGGGCTGAGAGGCCAATTTCCTTCTTCATTAAGGCCTTGCAAGGGGCTGAACTAAAGTACACTATCATGGAAAAACAAGCATTTTCCCTAGTAAAAGAAACAAAGGTTTTTAGACCTTATATTCTAAGTTCAAAGGTTGTTACTTATGCTCCCCACACAATGGTGAAGGACATATTATTAGAGATGGAATTCTCAAGCAAAAGATGTAGATGGGTGAACAAGTTGCAAGAATATGATATGGACTTCCAAACCATGAAGTTGGTGAGGGGTTTGGGCTTGGCTAAGCTTATGTCTTAGAGAAACTTGAAGACTGTTGAGGGAAATAAGGTAGAAGAAGAAAGGGCATGTGTTTTTTAAAATTTTATGAATTCTCAGTTGGTACAAGGATATGATGTTCTATCTCAGACATTTAAACTACCCTAAGCATTTAAGTAAGAAACAAAAAAGAGCCCTTAAGTTGGCTTCCCAGAAATATTTCATCACTAATTATGGGTTTTGCTTGAAAAAACCCAGAGGGAGTCTTCTTAAGGTGCATTACTGAAGAAGAAGCCCCCAAGATAATTGTTGATCTCCATGGAGGAGTTTGTTGGGGGGAAATTTCGCTGCAAGAGTCATATCACACAAGATTCCTCAGGGTTGGTTATTAGTGGCCAACTCTCTTCAAGAATGCAACCTTGTTGGTCAGAAGATGTGAGAGCTTGCTAACACTTCTTTTGAATACTAAAAGCTTTAAGTTCCCTTCCTTTGTAGCTTGTGTTAATTGAAGCCCCATTCAGGAAATGGGGAAAGAATTTCATTGGTGAAATTTCAGACCCTTCAAGTGATGGACACAAATGGATTCTTGTGGACAACTGATTATTTTAATAAATTGGTGGAGGAAATCCCAACCAACAGGGCAACTTACTAAGTTTTCTTGGATTTTCTGTTAAACAACATCATCTGCAGGTTTGGGGTACCAGTCAAGATTATTGCTAACAATGCTATGAGCTTTAAAGCTAAACCTTTGGTGGAAATGTGTAAGGGGTATGGGATCAAATTGAAATATTCATCCAAGTAAAATCCCCTAACGAAATGGACCAGCAGAGTCTAGCAATAAAGAAATTTCTGAAGATCATCACAAGAACATTGGAGAAGAACAAGAAAAAGTGGGGTGAATAGTTGAAGTTTGTTATTTGGGTAGATAGGATCACTGTCTCAAGAGGGTCACAGGAAATATTCCATTTGAATGGGTATATGAGACTCAGGCCCTGCTACACTCTTCATAAGCAACTATATTCTTATTAGTTCATCCAGCAGATGGAAGATCAAGAGATAAGATCCTGTATGATTCTCGTATTAACCAGATTATTGATCTTGATGAAGAGAGAAGGGGCATCCCACAAGAGGTGCATATAAAGTTTACATAGAAAATCTGAAGAAGCTATTTGACAAGAAGGTTATTCCTAGATACTTTCAATATTGGAGATCTTTTGATACTATGGGATAACAGACATGAGGAGATAAGGGAAAGTATTGGACAAGTTTGAGTCATTATGGATGGGACCTTACTCCATTGATATCATAATTGGTGAACACACCTTCTTCCTTGAAGGACTTAGATGGTGAACTACTCGAACTTACCTATTAATGGTGGGAATTTGAAGCATTTCTTGGATTGATGCTTTTTGGATCAAGGTAAAAATCTTCGTGTACAGTGTATAGTCAGTTGTTTGTTTCCTAATTTTGTGTTTTTTCTCATTCTGGTCCTTAGAGACCTATTTTTGTTGGTTTCTTTGTTCGTTTTTGGAGATGGCTTTGTTACTCTACCTTGCAAAGATGACTTTGTTAATCTACCTTGCAAAGACGGTTATTTTTGCCACTTAGTCTACCGTTTTTATTGTGGAACTCACAGGGGAGTACCCATACCCGAGCCAGAGCCCTATGTTCGTGCTCAAAATAGTCTCACCCCCATTTGTACCTCTGAAAATTTATTTATTTATGACCTCTATCTTTTTCCCCTTACCTGTGTTGCGCTTGGTTAGTCTTTGTTGTTATTTTTAGTTAGCTCCTGGGTCAAAGATCATGTATGGGTCCAAATTTGTCTCCTGGGTTCTTAAATCACTCTAAAGAGGTCTATATTTTGAGTTTCTTATGATCTGTTCCTTCAAGAAACTCATGTTCCCCCATGTTCTCTCTGTTCTCCCATAATCAAGATTTTTTTTCCTTGACATTTCTATCCCTAGGTACTCAAAGAAGACTGAATGGATGTATCCATAAAGAACGTATTTGAGCCCTGTAACGTTTCCAAACTTTTTTTCCTTGAAGAAAATTTTATTTCCATACTCAAATTTTCATTTTTCTATATTTTACGGTTTGATGAACATTTGTCAGTCAAATTTGCATCCTTATATCTACAGGGGACGTGGCACCTTTTCGTTGAATGCAGCTCAGCTGGGTAACTTACTTCAAAAATTCTATGGAAAGCCTTGAACTCAAACATTTGTCCACGTTGGAATGAACGGCGCCCGTTTGAAGATCTAATTTTTGGTTTTTCCTTGGAGTAGCGCTGGGAGGACAAGCGGAAGCTCCCGCTACTTGGTCTAGACTTAGAAAAACTTTCATGCAGTTGGGGTAGTTTGGTGAAACAGGACACGTGGCAAGCTCACGCTCATTCAGGGTCTCCACTTTGGGCAAAAAAGTTTTTTGGAAGTTGTGCCATGAAGACAAGTGGAGGAGAACTACGTGCATATTCGGGGATTGGCCCTTGAGGTTTCAATCTAAAGAAGCACGAATTAGGACATGTGGATGACTCCACTTGTTTTGTAGTTTGGTCGGAATTTTCTACGGCCAAATGGAGACTACCTCGAATCATGAAACGTGGTGCCTTCCACTGAGCTTCAAGCATTGAATTAGAAGCCTTGCTTGGAGCTAGGACACATGGCGAGACTTGCACTTGTTCAGGGTATAAAATTTTTGGGAACCACCTCAAGGAGTGCCATAATGACATGTCGCAGATTGAAAAGCCAAAGGAGCAGGGAGGTGGACGATCAGGAGGTAACTTGGATTTTTTTCCCCTTGACATGTAAAGGACTTAAAATTTAAGAATAGCCCGCAAGCCTGATGAAAGAAATAGTCAATGGTTTACTTCAGTCAACGGGAGAGGTGCAGGCTATCAAGGAAAATTTGGAAAAAAATCCTTTTGAGAAAAAAGAGTCAAAATTAAAAAAGGAATCACGGCCCCATTTGAATCATATTTGGACACATGTCAGACTCATTTCCTGAGGGACGGAGCTGTAGGAAAAATTTGGAAAAGTTTCCCTTTTCCAAAAAGAGGATTAAAATGTAAGAATTTGGCCACGGATCTGCTCCAGACCCACATTTGGACACGTGTTAGGATTGTTTCCCGAGGGATAGAGGTGTGGAGATAAAAATGTGAATTTTTTTCCATTTTTTCAAAAAGTTTTAAGACCTTAGAGAGAATCCCCCGGGTCTATTCTAAAGTTTGAAATCTGCCATTATGGACGACCCAAATTCAAAGTAAAGACCAACGGACAACTGAGAGTCTAAAATCTGATTTTTCCCCCCATTTCTCTAAAACATGTCTAAAAGTGCGAGTCTCCATGATTTCTTGGTCTTTCTCTGCATGCCAAAAAGAGAGGGAAGTTAATGTTGAAATCTGAATTTTGGTGTGAATATTTGGAAAGATGTCTTTTAGCATTAAAATTGTATGACTTTCCTTGGCCAATTCTGGTTTTCCATTTTCCTTGTCCCGAGCATGCAAGGAGTAAGACTTGACAGTATTAGGGGTCAGAAGTGGTTGGGAATATGTGAAGGAAGTGTGATTTTCCATAGGAAAGGAGTTGAATGTGGGAGATATTCAATGAAATATGCCCCACTCGAGCACCTAGAGACTTCTTGCAGATTTGATTCTGAGAATCACGAATGAATCATGGAAAACACTAGTTCATTAAACATTTTTTGTATTTTTGGGAGAGGAGGCTTTGTTGTAAATGTTATAAATGCCACAAATTTTTCATGCAATTGGTTGGAAGTTGGAGTTCAGAGTGTTAGAGGTTGAAGAAAATTTCTGAAGAGGAAAATTTGATTAAGCCCTGTCTTTTGAGAATCCATCTGAGAAACTAGGTTATCTCTATTTTGTATTAAATGTTATTGTGTCAAGGTGGTTGCAAGTGTACAACCATTGACAAGCTCTGAAATTATTCTATGAAACTTTCCCTTGCTAATAGATTTAATCAAATTCAAATTTTTCTGTGTTGTCTTGAGCAAAATGTGTTGGTTTTTATTTCTGAATGTATGCAAGTAGTTTATCTTGTTTCTGTTGCAATCTTGTATTAAAATCTGATCCAATCACACGGGCCTCAATCCTTGTGATAGTTTAGTGGCATCAACAATTCCATTTCTCAGAAGAAGCTTTCATTTGGGATTGGAATAAATTATTTAAAATCACTTTTCTTTCATCTATTGACAGAGATTGTCTGTAAGCCTCTGGGTGTACCTTAGGCATGATTTGGCTTAGATCTTGATGCTTTTTTGGATTTTCTAACTCGATCCTTCATGATAGAATCTCAAAGATTTTGTGAAAGAGTGCATAATCTGGGCCTCCATTGAAGCCCATATTCTGGTTAAAGAAACATTCTATCTATTCTGTGGCATTTTGTTGGTTTATCCTCCCATTGTGTAAGATTCCTCAAGGATCTGGTGAATCAACTTCACACTACCTCACCTCCCACCAAACATTCATTCAAAAATAACCAATCCTACCTATACTTACCTTGTTTGTCCTATGTGCACACAAATTCATAATCTCTCCTTACCAAAACATGTAGAAGCCAATCAGGGTCTCAAATGTCTTCAGTAACCTTTTCCTTGTTGTGAAAATATCTCCTTGATTTGGAAGTGACAACTCATGAGAGTTAGATCTAGCGTGTTGATCATATTTTCCCAAGGTATTCTCTATAAAATCCATGCAAAAGAAGGTTTTATCAAATTATTCTTCAATAAACAGAGGTTACAAAATAGGTTTTCTTACCTTGGTTGAAAGGCACAAACCTAAAATATTTAGGATCAGATCACATCCTTTTATGGTGCTATCTAGCTCTCCACAAATCCAAGTAACAAAGGGAGAATTTGATTCCTCCCCATATACAAAATGACATATATTTATGATTTAGCTGCCTCTAAGCTCCCTGTTGAATCTGTGTTGCTGCTTGGCTTGAAAAGGAGAACAAATTTGGATACCGACACTACATTTTAAAATGTGATTTCACTACAAATGAACCACTAAAGAACAAAATTATGAAATATAGGGAGATATGAACCATTCCTATGGAGGGAAGTCGACCAAAACTAAGGAATTACGTTTTGCATCTAAATCAAGCATTTCATCAAATGGTTACACGCAATCCCAAAAGATTATCCTTCTCCATTCACAGCTGCTCCACATACCTTTTTAACAAATATCTTGAGTCATTAAAATTATATTGGGTAGCAAGGTAATGATATTGCATAATAAATATGGTAACTAAGCTCAAATAAACGATATCCAAATGAGCAGCACACCGAGCTAGATCTCGATATGGGTATTCAATGCAAACAAAAGTGTTTTGAGCCCAAATGAAAACCTCCACAAACTCGAGTCAAACAAATGCAGACATCATATTTAAATAGCAAAATAGTCGTGTTTTGAATATATAGCGAGTTGGTGTTTAACCTGACTGAGATTAGATGAAACCATGCCCAAGAAATACATGACGATCTCGAATCAAAATATATCTTGCTAATCACAATAATAAATATCAAGCTACTAATAGATAACACAACGATTTCCATACATACGGTCTCCCCCCAATAATTATTATAGGATGTATTCGAATGAATATATTGTAGATGGTATGCATAGAGATGTTTCAGGAGCACAAACATCAGTTCTAATGGGCATTTGTTTCATATATTTGGTGAGGTGATTTCACAAAACACTGTTTGAATGGAATGAGATTGGACTATGTTGTGTCAGGAAGAAAATGCATCACCATGAGTCCTTTCTATCTGAGTTGTGCTTCTCTCCATGGTTGAGCCAATTTTCAAGAAAACAATGACCATATTTCTTGTAATAGTCCCAAAAAGCAGCCCCGAGGCCATTTTAGTGGATCAATATTGTGCATATCCTGCAGTCAATGCAGTCCCCATAACCATGTTTTTTTAAAATATTCTTTCAAACAGTTCACATGCTAACTATGCTTCCACAGTTTGCATACATGTCTGCCAGAGCTCATATTTTGGCACAGGCTAGGAATACGTGGCAATGTAAGCTGATCAAGTTGGAGACCAAATTGAATCACCTCATGACCTAATTTTCTTTTTCTTACACCAAATAAACAGCTATAGACAGAGGTCGTTTCCTCACAAAGACAAAGAATCTACTGTAACTATCCATTTCTACTAAATTTACAATTTTAACACTGGTCTCCTTGTGGTTTTGGCATTGGATTCCAAATAAAGTTCCTAAATTATTTGCAATGGAAGAGACATGTTTAAAAACCTTCCCACCTTCCACCCCTGACAGCCCATACTTCGCTCCTCCACTTGCCCACATTCCTTTCAAGTTTTCCATGCCTTCACGCCACCTCCCATCCACTCCTGTCATCTCTATTAACTTCCCCCCTCTTTTTAATTTAATTTTTTTGGTTAAAATATTAGTGCACTACAGTGACCGGTTAAATGATCGGCACAGGTCATCTGTGCATAAACTTTTTTTCAAAAAAATGTGTTTCCATCCAAAGTGATGACTTAAATGAATATATTTGTGAATAGTATGTAGATCTATGTTATTAATAGGTATATATATACATGTATATTCATATATCCATGCATGTATATATGCATATATGTGTATATACACCTGATATTAAATAAAATGGGATATCCCCAATGTTTAACTCAAGTAAATGTGAGCAAACAAATACCCACAACCATATCTTGGGTTGGATCGTTATAATAAAATAAGAGATAATCTACACATTATAATTCTAATGCACATAATGGAATAGAAACTAAAATGGAGGAAGGGTTTCCTCCCATTTGATAAACTTAAACCAAAAGAAATTTCTCCATGGTTTCTCCTCATGCTTCCATGACTTCCACTCCTCCAACCTGCAAATAAAAAATGAACAAATGAAGAGATTAGGGAAATGAAAAGAATAATAAAATCATCGTAAGGATAATTAAGGCTCTTTGGATAAAATCTAGATCTAAGGGATCATATTGATTAAATCGAAGTGCAGCGATTTAACCCTAAACATTTTAAGTTGTTGACATTTTAATGGGAATGAGTTTTAAATAAAAGGTATGGGTATTAAGTGAATGGGCCACTTCATGGGTTAGAATAAGCTGTGACTTTTCACTTTGGTTAAATAAATTAAAAAGAGGGTATTTTGACAATAGGGATTAAATAAATAATTTTTTGCATGGGTATGTTAGATAATGGTCAAATAGAACTACGCTAATTAAAATAGAAATGTATAGTTACTATAGTTAAATTATGGGCATGGATGTTAAGTTAGTATGTGAAGTACGTTTATACCAACTTAGGAATTAATTCTTTGTAAAACTTAAGAGGATTGTAATTGGGTAAAATAACGAGATTAATTTACTAATGGAAACCATAGAAGAGAATTAAATTCTGAAATTATTTTTGAAATTAATTAATAATAATTAATTATTAAATAGGTTCCAACTACCATATGAATGTGTAGAAACTATTAAAAATAATTCTCATTTGATCGCAACTAATGTTAATCACCTTTGCAACCTTTTAAACAAAAAGAATTCTCATAATTTTTCTAAGTAATTAAGAAGGTTGGAGATGGTTTTGTTGCGTAGAAATTTGTGGGCGTTACAATTTACCCTACCCAAAGCTATAAAAGTGCTTGAAGCTAAACTATTTTACTGCAAACAAGCATGAAAATGTTTAGAAAATGAAATAAAAATCTTGAAAGACATCCATTAATGGAGTATGGATTAAGTGTCCCACTGGGTTTGAAAAATGTGCTCATGTATAAATTTGTGTGCTATTTAAAAGAAGCTAAAATATATAACTTCAAAGTATGAATCTAATCTACACTAAACCATCATGATAAGAGATAAATAAGAGAAACTTCTATTATCAAATGAAACTTGATTAAATCTAAACTAACATATATATGCTACTCTCTATTCTTTAGATCACTAATTAAGCATTTAGCCTAAGAAGATAAATTTGGCAATCAAATGGGTGATTAGTTGTTTAGGGTTCTCAAAATTTCAAGAATGGAGTCTCACCATTAATGGATACAAGGCCATATGGTTCTCTCCATATTATTTAAACATGGATTGTGGATGCATTAATGAAGATATTAGCTCAAGATCAATGGAGGAGGGAAGGTTAAGATCAAATGTCTAATTAGCTTAAATCTAATACAAATGAGATCTCAAATCAAGGTTTTTAGATGTAAAGGTTTAAAGGTGTAATGTTCAATGGGAAGGCCTAGCCTTGTATTTATAGTTTTATCTTTGGAAGAGATTTGAAACTTTGGTGCATATGGGACTAAAGATAAGCCAAAATAACTTTATGATTAGAAGTGATACACATGTTTTAGACTAGTTAAGCTAGGTTTAGGATAGTTAAACTTGATTAACAAGTGATTAGAGACTCATTCAGAGTTAGGAGGAGTCTGATTAAATAGATGTGATTGATAGATAGCCTACGAAGCCTATAGATCTAATGTAAAGGGAAATATGAATATGTTTAGCTAATAAAAAGGGGGTTTATTAACCAAATGGGTTGAATATAGGAGGAATATGACCAAGAAGGTGTCTAAATGGGCATCCGAGAATGGAGCAAAGAGTAGCTAATTGATGAAGTGTCGTCAATTTCTTAAATTGGAGGAAATGCTATGTGTAAGAATATTTTAGGTGTCTACAACAACAACGTGGATGTTGGAATGTTTTTGGTTTTTATGGGGAACCATCACTATGATAAGAGAAGACGAGCCCATGTTGAAGATGATTATAACAAAATTCCATTTCAATGGGGTGAATATCATAGAGGTTGCATAGGTTGCGTTGGAGGAAGAGTAGCATCAACATTACCAGAGGGGGAGGTGATATGAGATATTTTAGAGAGATAATGTTATATTGTCAGTTTCCTTTCCTAATGTAGTAATTTCTCGCTTCATTGTTCCGATATCATAAATGTGCACTCACAAACAATTAATTTTTCCATTTTTTGTTCAATTTATTTTCACTAAAATTTACATGATTTGCTGTTAATATTTTTATAGGACTCTTGTGTTATATATTATATATGGTAGAGTAAAAGTTTAAAAATGAAAGATAGATAATTTTAAATATTTTGCACAATTCACATCAATTTATTTATTTACAATAAATTTAGGAGAATTGAAACATATTTGTTTTGAGGGAATGTGATGAATTGATTATTATTTCATAAAATTATCGAGCTCTTACCACGTTGTAATAAGAATATTAGGATTCCTAACATGTATATTATATTTGTGTTGTACAAGGTAATTTTCAGTATTTTCTTTTTAATGTTTTGTTAAATTTGAATGGAGGCTTAACGACATCAATATTATACCAAACACATAATAGATCAACCTATTTAATTTTTACATTAGAAACATACATGGTTTAAAAGTTAGAATAAAATACTTTTAGAGTTATCCCATGTTTTGCATTTTTTAGTTCTAGGATTAATTATCGTCCTTAACATTTTGATGTATGTAACCTATTTTTTAAAATTAATATCTTTAATATTTATGTTTATTTAATTTTTCATGACCCTTACAATCTATATCAAAATTTATTCTTAATATAACATGTTTTTACTATTTTGAAGTGCTTTCTATTTTCATTATAGAATAATTTAGATGTGTTATTTAAGCACTAGTATCATTAAAATACAAAATTTAATATAATTGAGTAATCCCAAAAAGATGTGATGTCATTAAAAAGGAAGGATTTGCTATGGAAATTAAGTCATATTTAATACTTAATAAATAATGCCTTAAATATGAAAATCATTTGTATTTATTATTAATAACTTTGTAAGATTATAGTTAAGACTGTATTGTAATTCAAATATTAATATGATCGTGTGGCCAACCAAAATAAAAATATTACAAGGGAAATACATATTTTTAGTTAAATTAAATTTGTTTTGTTCATGTACTCTAAATATTGTTTTTTTAATTATTTAGTGTACACATATTTAGACATTATCACAAGTCATGTTTATATGTTTACATGTTAATGTATTATCCTTATGTCCAACATCTTGGTTTAAATTTTTTGAACCCCTTTATATCCAATCGTGTTGTGCCCACCTTGTACAACATGTAACCTGATAATTCAACTAAAAAATAATATTATCAAATATTTTGTCAATTGTTTCTTGTGTGAAAGATCCCAATGAACAATTTGTGGACCCACAACAAAGTGATAGCTCCATACAATTTCAATTCCCTTATCAAATTCATCTCCATCTTATTTTGGGTCTGATTTTTGAATGAAAACTATTAACATGGATAACCACAATAATAATGGAATCATTTTTTCATTTATTTTAGGAAGTAAGAATGACAATATATAATATATATGTCATTGATCTCGATGCTAACATATTTTTCCATATGTACTTCACATACTCTACAACCCCTTTCTCCTTTGAATGGCTCAAACAAATGAAACGTAGTCTATATTTGACATACTCGAATATAGAAGACGATCATAGATGGAAGAGGATGGATTTGAGTTGTTGGGAGATTTCAACTAGACTGACCATCTCCATTGACTTCACCTGTCACGTCCTCTTTTGAATCCACTCATGTTGGGTGTGCCTCACGTATAGTGCATGACTAACTTCATTTAAAGTGTAGTCTAAGGCGTGAATTATCAATTATTCAACTTAAAAATTTGTTATCATTTATTGTTGAATTCCTTAAAAAAAATTCACTCATTTCTTTGACATATCGATGTAGTTGTCAAGAACAAAAGAAACATAAACTTAGCAAATAATGTAATACTCTTTCTTATTTATCCTCTCATTCTTTCATTCACTACGACAAACCTTCTATCCATGGCATTTTAAGTTCCTAAAAAATGCTTAGCCCTTATGAATGTGCAGAAAGTCATGAGATTCATCTAAAAACAAGAAAATAATAAAAGTAAATCAAGATTTCATGTTCAAACACTATGGATAACAATTATATCAATGGAAAAGTTAGTTAAATCATCTAGAGTATTGAATGATAAGGGATTTAATTTTAAAACTATCTCTAGAGTTTGTTGCCTCAAGGATTTGCAGCTATCATCCCTTCCTCCTTTAAGAAAGTTGAAACTACCTTGATTTTTTGGAATCAAATTAGCTTTTACCTAAGCGACCCACTAAACTCGATCCAATTTTCACAAACTTTTCCATTATCCTCTTTAAATTTTTACCTCCACACAAATGGTAAATCATCCATAAGTGACTTGTTATAAAAAATAAGCTCATGCTTATTTTCGGTTTACTAATTTTTCACCAAATTTTTGCCATTGTCCCTCGTTAAATTTTTTACCTCCACACAAATAGATTATATTCAATCCAATTTTTTAGATATTTTAAATCATCCATATGTGACTTGTTATCAAATGATAAGCTCATGCTTCATTTTTGGATTACTATACCCATTTCTTCCACCGTTATTGCTTCAATCCAATTTTGTAAATAAGATACTTCTAACTCCTCATACTTAAGGCAAATCCTGGGCCGGCAGGTGGATGAGAGCCTAAGAAGGATCTTCATTAGATTGCCAAATGCAGGCCGACGGGCCTGGGGAAGACTTGTAAATAAGTGCTTCTAAAATCCTCATATTTTGCAAATAGTGGGCAGAGTGGCAGGCCTAAGATACTTTGGCACTTAGAAATTTTTGCCAAATGCAGGCCGACGGGCCTGGGGACAGACTTTTCGGCCAAACGGGATGAAGTAGCCCCATAGCGAAGAATTTCCTTGCCAAGAGTGGCAAAATGGCAGGATGTGTGATACTTCGGGGCTGCGGAGGAAATTTTTCCAAAAGTGCACAAATTACAAGGCTCGGCCAGGTACTATGGGACATTTTTACGAAGTTTACGCTTTTGGAAAAAAGCAAAATTTTTTTGTTTTTAAATGTGGGCCTGTGTGATTTCCCGGGGCTGCGGAGGTTTTTTTTCCCAAGTGCAAAGTCGTGAAGTTCAGGCTGGCAGGCCTCATGAAGGACATTTTTACCAAGTTGTAATTTTGAAGCCGCGCGAGGTCTTTTGGAAAAAAGCCAAAAGTGAATTTTTAATTGTGGAGCCTGCAATCCCAGGCGGGAGTCAAAGGATGACTCATCACACACCACAGGTTTTTTTTCCAAGTGCAAAGTCGTGAAGGTTGTCACTCTTTCAGACAGTTTTTTGTGCAAATGACGAAAGTTGTACAATTTTGCATAGCCTGCAAGCCGGAGGAATTTCTTTTTCGCCAAATGAAAAGGTGTGAAGTTTTGGGAGCTTGCAGGAGACTTCCAAGACTGCATAAAGATTTCACTCTTTTGCATTTTTTTGTGCAAATGAGGCACAATTTACAAGTGCATACCTGCAAGCCGGACAAAACTTATAGGAAAAAGCCGAATTTCAAGGCCATGTGAAGTTACGGGCTATGCAGGAGGACTTTTGGCACTTTTGTAAATTTTTTGTGCAAAAGGCACAACAAAGAATTTGAATTTTCAGGCCACATGGATCCGTTATAGGAAAAAGCGAATTTCAAGCCATTGGAGCTCGTGGGAGGTTTTTCGCATGGATTTGATTGTAAATTTTGTTGCAAACGACACAATTTAAATTTCAGGATCCATGGATCCGTCTAAATTCGACAAATTTTATATTGTTCGTGATTTTTATCGCATGGACCTCCTCTGAGTGCCATGGAATGTTCATAACGACCATATTATTTCGATCCAGGATCTCTGATAGGTGAGGATCTAGAAAATTTTATATTCACACCATTGGAAATATCGAGATCAGATTGCTCCTCTATGCCATGGAATCATAAAATATTATATTCGATAAAAAGGATTCTGATCCTTCTCCAGGATCATAGAAAACATAGACATGGAGAAATCACACCCGATTAATATGAGATCAGATTGATTTACCAGATCATATTTGGGTGATTCGATCTAGAACCTTTCTTCCTTCTCCAACATGCCAAATAGACATGGAGAAATCCGACTGGATTTGATGGAACTGAGGACTTCATTTAGATCCACCATTTGTCCTTCTCCAACATGCCAAATTAATATGGGAGATCCGATTGCTTTGAAAACTACACTACATTCGATCCATCATTATTCCTTCTCCAACATGCCAAACAAACATGGGGAACCAGACTTGACAGATTGTAGGCGGATTTACAAGGCATTGATGATTGGTGGTTGAGTTTCCAAATCAGATTTCCCTCTTTCTCTCCTTCTCCTCTCTTCACTTCATCTATAAATGTAATATCTTGGCTCTTTAAACATAATAGCTTGGCTCTTTGTAAACGGTTGGAAATTTTGAAATTTCCCCTAGCTTCTTCTCTAGTCTGCAAATGAATTTTTGGAGTTCAAACCTTCCATTAAAACTGTAATGCAAACTTATGCCTCTTGGCCATTGTAATGTTCTGTATCAATCTGTGGCGATTGTAATGGGCCTGGGGAAGACTTTTTGCCAAAAGGGAAGATGTGTACCAGCGAAGTGGCAGGAGATACTTTTGGCACTTTGGAATTTTGTGAAAAAGGAAGAAGTTACAATTGCTGGCCCAAGGGCCTGGTGAGGTTTCCCCAAGTGGAAAATGTAAATACACAATTGCGCGTGACCATGGTGGAAAATTTTCCCAATTGGAAATTTAGGCTAGCAGGTCTGCGGGATATTTTTGACATTTTGTGGTTTTTACAAAAAACACAAGTTTTAATTACTGACCATGGAGGATTTTTTGCAGTGCAAATTTATGAAGTTGCGGGGGCCTCGGAGAGTTTTTGCCAAGTTGTAATTTCAAGCAGCGTGGGGTATTTTTTTCCAAAGTGTCAAGAGCGTGGGCCTATGGAGAGCTTTCACACTTTACATTTTTTGCACAAATGGTGTGAGTTGCAAGTGTGGGCCCATGAGCCAAAGGAAGGTTTTTTTTTCCAAATGCAAAGGTGTGAAGCTGCGGACTTGTGCGCTTGTGGGAGACTTATGCACTTTTGCAATTTTTGCGCAAAAGGCGCAATTTCAATTTTGAGCCCGCGGAGATTATGGGAAAAAGTTAATTTTGGGCCTGCAGGGCTATGGGAGGTTTTTGGCATTTTGCATTTTTTCACAAAAGGCGGAAGTTGAATTTTGGGTCTGTGGATCCGTTTTGAAAGATTACATTTTCACGATTTTTCACACATATTTGATTCAAATGTTCAAATGGCCATAAATTTTAATCCAGTGCTCGAAATTCAAAAGAAATTACACTGTTGGAAATATAGACCTCCTCTACGCCATGGAGGCATAAAATATCATTTTCCATAGGGTTTGATGGATGAGGATCTATAAAATTTCTTTCACGCCATTAATATGAGATCTAATTACTTTACCAGATCTGATTTTATTTGATACACCTTTCTTCCTTCTCCAACATGCCAAACAGACATAGAGAACAAGACTTGACAGATTGTTGGGAAGATTTACAGGGCATTAATGGTTGGTGATTGAGTTTCTGAATCATATTTCCTTCCTTCTCTTCTTCTCCTCTCTTCACTTCATCTATAAATGTAAGAGATTGGCTCATTGTAAACAGTTCGATATTTTGGCTTTTCCCCTCCCTTATTCTCGGTTATATAGATGAATCCGTGGAGTTCAAACATTCCATTAAAACTATAATGTAAGTTGTTTTCCTCTTGGCCATTGTATTCCACTGTATCAAATTTGTGGAGCACTAATACAATTCTGTGGGTGATTTTCAACCCTCTCTTATGGTCATTGAATCCTCCTGATATTTCATTGAAACCTTGGTTATCTATGCATGTTAGTTTACATTATATTTAAATGGTCTATGTTTGATAGAAAATCTAGTGTTCAACATTCCTTTGGTGCTTCACCTCTTTTATTTTAGGTTTAATTTCTTGCATCTTCTTAACCCTATCTCCTTGGAAAGTTAGAGTAGGTTTTAGAATAGATCTTCTATAAATTTTATGTGTGCACCTGAAGAGAGGAATAAGAACCAACCTTCATCCAGAGATCTTTCCTAATTGCAAAGTCCCACACTTTGGGAAAAGCTCCATGTTATTATATCACATTGAGAGTCTCCCCATTGAGTTGCAGACATTCAGAGGTGCTGTGATTTTACAATAACAGTTCTAGTACGCCTAGTGGGACAAGTGGTCTTCATTTTTATTGTAGCAAGATTGATGTGCACTTATTGTAAGTTTTCAGCTTGTAAAAAGATTTGAAATTGCACATATGTCGACTCCAAAAGAGGAAGAATCCACTTGTTTCAGAAGCCCAAGCTTGGTATATTTATGAGAAGAATTTAGACAAGGTCAAGAACGAGAGAAGAAGGATTGTTTTTCTATCTACACTTGTCCCTAGATAGAGGGAGAAGGGGAAGAAGAGCTCAAAGGTCTCCATCCCCACCAAATAAAACTTTGTCAACAACCCCACCTGGTAGGCCTTTCATTCAATCAATAAGGGTTCTTAGGCCAATCATAATGACACATCCACAGCCAAACCCCTATGTCAATTTCACTGGCAGCAGCCCGCTTGCTCTCAATGCACAAAATCTAGTTCCAGTTGTAGCATTGAAGAACATCCCATATTTCACTAGAGAGAACTAGACTACTTCTAGTGACCACATTCAAGACATTGCAAATGTCTATGCAATTCATGAAACTATTGAGATAGACATTACATTCAAATTATTAGCCTCTTAATTCAATGATAAATATTTGCAATGGTTCAGGAGTCTAACATCAGGCTCTATTAATAATTGGGACCATTTGTTCATAGCTCTTCACAATAAATTTGGAGAAAAGGGGGATAACCTATATCTATTGGAGCAATTGACAACCATTAAGAAGGATCCTAATGAACAATTGACATATTTCAACTTCATATTTCAAAGGACATGGGATAGGATTACATTGGCTGTAAGACCAATAGTCGAAGGTCATTTTCTATACTTTCTTAAAGCTTTAAATTATGATATTTCTATAATGATTCAATCCATGGGAGGTATAACTTTACCTGCAGCCTATAACATTTCCATTAGAGCTAAAAATTGTTTAATTCAGGCTGGTAAACTTGCACCTAGGCCACCTATGCCTCTATATCCAGAACTAGGAAGTCTAAGCACTAGTCAAAAAATGGTGTTGAATCCCATTCCACCCCTAGAAATCAAAGAAACAATGAGGCTTCTACTACTTCAAGCACTTCAAAAGAGTACCAGGAGCTCTTGAAACAACTGCAAAACCTAGGAAACGAACTAGTGACTATCAAGAGACAACAAGCTCAGAGCTCTAGGCCATATCAGCCTCAAAATTAGTATCAAGCTAGGCCCCCATACCAGAAAAATAAACCACCAAGTCATACCAAAAATCAAAATTTGAACCAAGGACAAACTCAAGCTGTCTAGGCCATTCTGACCATATGATTCAAATGCAGCTTCAACATCAAAATATTTAGTTCCAAAACAAAATAACATGGCACAAGAGTACGACTGGTGTTACTCATGAAGTATACCTCACAGTCAATCAACGTGTTTCAATGGTGCACTAAACCAGGCCTTGATGGTATAGACCATTGGTGTGTCCCAAGAACTAGGTCAATAGGAAAATCAGCAACAAGAAACCCAACAAGAGGCATCCCCAACTGAAACTATGTTGGTTAATTGGAAAATAGAAGACTTCTGTGGAGTTAATCAAGCCCCTTCTCAAAGTGTAGCTACCAATACATGGTCCAAGAAAAGGAATATTGGAGATGGACAATCATCAAATTTAAGTGATCCAAAACCCTCTATTACTCCAAAAGGTATTAGAAATCAAAGTGCAGCTCCCAATGTGCAAGGTCATCCCAAGCCACCTCCTAGACCAGCTCAAGTGCCAGTTGTAGCAACCCATGTGCAAGAGAAGAATATGCAAGGCAAGGGAATCAGAAGGATAGTTCATCTCCATTCAACATCATTGAGTAGATGAAGAAAATGAATGTAAACATCTCAATGTGGGAGTCATTGGCTATCCTAGGACAAAGAGACTTATGGCAAGCTGGTCAGCATCAAAATAGCCACCCAATCAACAAGAAAAGGTGCTTACCAATGCAGCTCAGCCTGGAGTAAATCATGGGGGACAACAAGGTAAATTTTTTAAGCCCCCAACAATGTATGTCTCATTGATAATTGAATATAAATTGATGCATAATTACATGCTTAATTCTGGAGCAAGTAGCTCTGTAATTCCAAAACAAATAGCTGATCAAATGGGTCTTCAATATGAATTCATTTCAAAAGGTGTGCTGTAATTTGATGGTAAAAAAATAAAAAAAGTTGTAGTAATCAAGGATTTGAGCCTCACATTGCATGCATGTCCCAATGTGACCGTTTTGCAAGATGTATCAGTCATAGACTTGCCACCACTCTTTACATTATGTTTTTCAAGAGACTTCGCTACTAAAATTGGAGGCTATTTGTCGGCTGATTAGTCACACATGTTATTAAGAACAAGGTATGGAGTTAAGGCTACAATAAGATCTGAGCCTATTGCAATCTTTCATATTGATCCTCATACACTAAGTTCAATCAATGTAAATTGTTCAATATTTGATCAAGAGGATTATCCAAACACCCATGAAGCTGATACCAAGATTGGAAGTATTCCAGACTTGGCTGTTGATGAATAGGAAAACAAGAGGCATTCTTTTGACCATTACAAAGAAATGAGGAAGCTGAATTAGGATTCTATTATTTGCATGAAGAGAATCATCCTCTCCCTGACATCATCAAACCAAACCACAAGAATAATAATGAGGTATGGTAGTTATTATTTGATGGCTCAAGAAGTAGACAAGGTACAAGAGAAGGAGATATGCGTGTTTCACCTCTAGGCACAAAATATTACTTAGCTTTTCACTTCAAGTTTTCTTTCTCAAACAACATAGCTGAGTATGAAGCCTTGATTCATAGATTTCATTGGGCAAGAAATAAAGGTATTGAAAACTTGCAATTCTTTGGAGATAGTGAGCTGATTGTGAACCAAGTTAAGAGAGAAAGTGCTGCTAGAAATGATCTACTAAAGAACTACAAGAGTCACGAATGGGACCTCATAGAAGATTTTGAAGCTTTTAGCATCAATTCCATTCCAAGAAAGAAAAATAAAGCAGCATATAGACCCACATCAATTGGGGCAGCATTTGATGTTGTAGAAAGTATAAAAAATGATAAGTCTTAGCCCCATATCAAGGTGCTTGTAAGGCCAACTATTCCAGATAACAACACAAGTTGGCAAGTCTTAGAGAATAATAAAAAAAATTGTCAAATTTCTTCAAGAAGAAGCTGAGTTCTCCTAAAAAATTGAGACAAATTGGAACAACAATATAATGACCAAGTGGTGCAGCTAAGAACTAACAAATTACCAAAAGGTATTGTAACCTTGTAGTAAATATTCAACCCAAATAATCAGTTCCGGAAGGAGAAAGCAAACATTTAGGTAAAGGGTGAAGATTTATAGCTTTTCAGTAGATGAAGGAAAAACATTTCAAATTAGAAAGGGAAGTACTCCATAAGAGAAAGTTGAATTGGTTCAACTTTGTCAAGAATTTCCAGATGTTTTTGTATGGAGTTATAAGGATTTAAGAGGTTTCAAGCCAATACTGGATGAGCATAGAATTGAATTAAATCCTAAATCCAAGCCTTTCAGACAAAAGCAAAGGTTAGTAAATCCTCACATTGAACCTCTCATGAGAAAAGAGTTGAACAAGATGATTGAGGCTAGCATCATATTCCCTATCAAGAATTCATGTTGGGTTGCAAACTTGGTGTCGGTGAGGAAAATAAATGGAGAAATTAGATTGTGTGTAGACTTCCATGATCTAAATAGAGCATCACTCAAGGATAACTATACACTTCCTTCAATGGAACAATTCTTGTAGGTTGTAACTGGTTCTGAAAGGTTTTCATTGTTAGATGGATACTCAGGCCTATAATTAAATAATGGTGAAAGAAGAAGATCAATTCAAGACAACATTCACTATGAAATGGGGTACATATGCTTATAAGAAGATGCAATTTGGATTGTAAAATTCCAGAGAAAAATTTCAGTGAGCTATGGACATAGAATTCAGAGGCCTAATCACCAAGGTAGTGTTTGTGTATCTAGATGATATCACCATCTTCTCAAAGAATGTAACAGATCACCTCTTTAACCTCAGGAAAGTATTTCAAAGATGCAGAAGATTTGAAGTGTCATTTAATACAAATAAGTGTGTATTCTTGGCACATGAGGGAAAATTATTGGGCCACATTGTCTTAACATAAGGGTTAACAATTGATCCTTCAAGAGTTGAAGCCATCCGAACACTTCCATTGCCACACCACAAGAAATATCTCCAAAGCTTCTTGGGAAGGATAAACTTTATTCATATATTTGTGCCTATGTTTTCCACTCTTGTGAAGCCTTTGACCATGATGTTAAAGAAGAGTCTTGCATCAAAATGGAAAACATAAGGAAAATAAGATTTTGAGGCCATCAAACAGAAAATATCACAAGCTCCAACTCTTATCAACCCAGAAATTTCAAATGACTTCATGTTGTATGATTTTAGAGGATCAAACACAATCTCAACTATCTTGGTACAACTGAATAGAGAAGGATCAGAACATCCCATAGCATTCTTCAGTCAAAACCTAGAAAATTACAAAGGTATTATTTTATTGAAAAACATGTCCTTATTGTCATTAGCAGTTTGAAGAAGTTCAGACACTTGGTTTTGAACAACAAGATTCAATTACCAGTGTGTCATACTGGTGTCAAGGAATTTCTCCTGAACAAGGACTTGAATGAGAGGAGATCAGGTTGGATCACCCATCTAACGGAGTATGATATTGAAATCAAGGTGACCAAGTTGGTTCATGGCAAAGGTTTGTGTGAGTAGCTTGCTTCCAAATGACATGATGAATCAAAAGGTGAATAAGAGGCTTTCCTTATACTATAAAATGATCAAGAACAACCAGAAAATGATGCACCTATTCCATGTTATACCCAAGACTTGGTGCATTATCTCTGAATAGGTTTAAGCCCTCCAGAGATGAGCAAAACAAAGAGGATATACTTCAGATTACAAGGGATCATGTATGTTCTTATTGGAGGTGTCTTGTTCAAGAAGGACATAAATGATTTTCTATTAAGATGCATTGGAACATGTCAAGTTAGGAAGATATTACATGAGTTCCATGATGGAGAATCAGGAGCCCACTTTTCTCCTCGAGTAACAACTCTCAAAATCATGAACGCTAGTTACTATTGGCCTACGATGTTTAGTGATTGCTACTCATGGATTAAGAAATGCATGAAGTGTGTATTATTCATAGGGAAAGAAAGGTTATCATCCCTTCCCCTTCATCCAATTTCAGTAGATCATCCATTCATGTAATGGGGATTAGACTTCATTGGATTGATCAACCCAAATTCAAGTCAAGGCCACAAATGGATACTTACAACAACTGATTATTTCACCAAGTGGACTGAAGAAGTGGCACTTAAGGAGAAAAATGAATCCAACATCTTATATTTCTATGAAGGAATAGTCACTAGGTTTGAAGCCCCTACCACTATCATATCAAATAATGCATTGGTATTTCTTGGTACAAGGATCACCGAATGAGTTGTCAAGAATGGTATATACCTCATCACTTCATCAAAATATTACCGTTAAGACAATGGCCAAGAAAAATCCACAAACAAAAAATTACTAAGAATCATCAGAAGGAAACTTGATGAGAATCAAAGAAGTTGGCACACAAAAATCAAAGCAGATCTATGGCTGATAGGATCACACCCAAGAGGTCTACAGGAAGCTCTTCATTCAAGCTTATATATAGAAAGGAGGCAGTGTTGCCTATATCATTAGATCTAATAACTTTAAAGATCATGAAATAGCTGGAACTAGCCAAGTTTTAGCCTATGGAAATCACTTATGTAGAGCTAATGGAAGTAGAAGAAACAAGAGAACATACAATGCAGATCATGGAGAAAGATCAAGCATTGATCAAGAAGAGCTTTGACGACAAAGCTAAATCTAGGACATTCCAAGTTGGAGACTTGATACTAAAGTGGGATGATTACTATGCAAAGCAAGGAAAGCATTGCAAGTTTGATACCATATGTGGTCCATACATGATCACCGAATGTAAAGGTAGCAATACCTTCTGGCTGGTTAAGTTGGATGGTGAAGAATTACATATTCCAGTCAATGGAATATACCTCAAACACTACTACTAGAAGGATAATTTCTCACCCTTGTAAATATTATCCTAGGTTTTCAATTCCTCAAAGTGTATATGCAAATTTTCTTGTTGTAGTTTAGGTTTTAATTTCCCTAAGTGTTGGTGCACATGTTGTATTGCTTCTAATGTATGTTTTTATATAGTTAATCTCACTCATGGAAGAGACTTGCAGCCACAAGGAATTAAATCAACAGATTATCCATATTGGAGTAGGTTTGGATGTTTTCATTGCAATCCAATAGACCATATTTGTAGAAAATCAATTGAGGGAAAAGTTTCCAACTTTTAGACAACTCTCTACTCTCACAAATCTTGAATCCAAGATTTCCTTACAAAGATAAGAGTGCATGCAATGGAAGGAAGTTCCAGAATAGATTTGAAATTACCAGATAGAATCCATGCCTAATGGATGTTTCAAGGCCATAAATCATATCATCTAGCAGGAAGATGTCTCCTATGAGTCACCAAATTGTTATCCAAAATAAAATCATGCTTATTTTTGGTTAAGTGCACCCATTTTACCTCCTTTAGTGCTTTAATCCAATTTAAATGATATTTTAAACACTTAAGGTTTCCAAAAATCATCTTCATTAGATGGGAAATTTCTTCCCCTTTCAAAAAATGTAAAGAAGTCCTTCTAACTCCTCGTATTTTGCAAATTGTTGGTCAGTGGACCTAGGGAAGACTTTTCACCAAAATGGAAGATTACGGACTGGTGGAGTAGCGGGAGATACTTTGGCACTTTAAAATTTTGTGCAAAATTCACAAGTTACAATTTCCAACTCGCAGGCCCGGAGAGGTTTCCTTGCCGAGTGGAAAATGCAAATGCACAATTGTGGGGCCACGAAGGAAATTTTACCCAAGTGCAAATTCGGGCCGGTGGGTCTGCGGTACATTTTTAACATTTTTGCACTTTTTACAAAAACCACAAGTTTTAATTGTGGACCCATGTGCCCAAAGAGGTTTTTTTCCCTAGTGTAAATTTACAGAGTTGTGGGGCCTCGGAGGTTTTTTTTCCAAGTTATAATTTCAAGCCGCACGGGGTCTTTTCACCAAAAGTGAAGTTTCGAGAGAGCGGGCCTACAGAGAGCTTTCACACTTTTACATTTTTTACACAAATAGCGCAAGTTGGAAGTGTGGGCCTGTGAGACTAAGGAATATTTTTTCACCAAATGCAAAGATGTGAAGTTTTGGGCTTGTGGGAGACTTTTACACTTTTTCAATTTTGAACCCTCAGAGCTTATGGGAAAAAGTGAATTTTAGGTCTATGGGGTTATGGGAAGTTTTTCACATTTTGCATTTTTTCACAAAAGGTGCAAGTTGAATTTTGGGCCCGCGAATCCGTTTTGAAAGATTGCATTTTCATGATTTTTTGTACGGATTTGATTCAAATGTTCAAATGGCCATAAATTTCGATCGAGTGCTCAAAATTCTAAAATATTTATACGGTTGGAAATATCTTGACCTCCTCTATGCCATAGAAGCATAAAATATTATTTTTAGCAGGATTTTATGGGTGAGGATATGGAAAACATCTTTCATGCCATTAATATGACATCTGATTGCTTTACCAAATAAAATTTTATTCCATCCACCTTTCTTCCTTCTCCAACATGCCAAACAGATGTGGAGAACAAGACTTGACAGATTGTAGGTGGATTTACAGGTCATTGATGGTTGATGGTTTAGTTTCTGAATCATATTTCCTTCCTTCTCTTCTTCTCCTCTCTTCGCTTCATCTATAAATGTAAGATCTTGGCTCTTTGTAAATGGTTGGACATTTTGGCTTTGCCCCTCCCTTCTTCTCTTGTCTGTAGACAAATTTGTGGAGTTCAAACCTTCCATTAAAACTATAATGCAAACTTATGCCTCTTGGCCATTATAATGTTCTGTATCAATCTGTGTAGCAATAAAATAAGCCTATGGATAATTTCAACCCTTTCTTATATTCATTGCATCTTATTAATCTTTCATTGCAATCCTGGTTATCTGTGTATTGGTGAGTTTATTACATTTCATTTTGGTCTGTGTTCGATGACAAAGTAGGTGTTCGACATTCCTTTGGTGCATCACCTCTGTTAGTTTAGATTTAACTTCTTGCATCTTCTTAACCCTGTCTCCTAGGCAAGTTAGAATAGATTTAACTTCTTGCAAATTTTATGTGTAAATCTGAACAAAGGAATAGGAACCGCCCTACATCCGAAGAGCTTTCCAGATTGCAAAGTCCCACACTTTGGGAAAAGCTCCATGTTATGCAATCACACTGAGAGTCTCACCTATTAAGTTGTAGACATTCAGGGGTGTTGTGATTTCGCATCAACATGACTTTTTAAAACAAGGAATAGGATCACCTGGCTTTTCCTCCATTATTTTACCTACACATATAATATTCTTCCTTTTATTTCCTTGTTCATCTCTCAACTTTCTCTACAATACTTCTCCTTTCGTTTTCCCTATCGACATATTCATTGGATCGCTTACGTGCAAAGTAAAAGACAACACTAAACTATATTACTAAATTCAATGATGGTTCAACTAAAAGCCAACAAGGACATATTATTTAATTGTTAAATTTAAGCTATAAATTTCCACGTTCAATGAAAGATATAAACTATTTTATAAATCTATACCCAATAAATAGTCGAACCAAACTCTTCAACTATCACACCAAATACGTCTTCAACAATTTAAAACCAGAGTCCACTTAAATGAAAGCAACTAGTAGGTAGGTAGTCTAATAGTGTCCCCTCAATGATTTTCAATTATGATTTGCCAAAGCCTTTCCACTCGTTTTTACGATGTGTCAGATAGATTAAACCCACCGCGTTCCTCACAATTTCCGCAGGTTCTATTTCTACGCGTCCGCTGACCTCATTTATTTGCCAAATCATCATCTCAATCCTTCGTCTTACATATGCCGTGATGTTTTCCCGAAGCCCGTTCACGCGTTTTAAAAAAGTCTTCGTAGTATTTACTTATTTATGAAGGCACCACCTTCCTAAGCATTTCCACTGCTTCTACACCTGAAGTACACCTGAGTTGGCCTAATGGTGAAGAACATGTGCTCTTAAAATAGAGGTCACAAGTTCAAATCCTGCAGGGGGTAGGGTATGTACGCCTTGTTTGTAGCAAAGTTTGTTGCCTCCCAAAAACAGCAAAGTTTGTTGCCTCCCAAAAACAGGCCGCCCGGCATCGTGGACTGTAAAAACCATTATTATTATTATTATTATTATCTATTTCATCGCGTCCGCTGACCTCATTTCTTTACCAAATTATCATCTCGATCCTTCCTCTTACAATACATTTATCTGTGCCGAATCGACGTCCACAACGCCCATATTCGGCTCTCTTCCGCTCTGATATCGATGGGAATTGGTTCGTATTCAACAACTCGTGATCCTAGAAATGCCTTTGATGAAATCGCACCAACCTCTGAAATTCATTCTGTTTCTCGTTCACCGGCATGGGACGTATTCATTAACCACCATGGAAGGGATGCCAAACGCTAACTCGCCAGCTCTATTTTCCATGTACTCGATCTCGTCGGGGTGCGCGCCTTTATCGATAACGAAGGACTTCAGCCTGGCGATATCATAACAACAGAATTACAACACGCAATAACTACCACTTCCCTTCACATTGCCATTTTCTCCCCCAACTATGCGGAATCCCCCTGGTGTTTGGCTGAGCTCTCCTTCATGCTCAAAACTCGAACTAAAATCATTCCTATATTCTATAATGTCCAGCCCTCCGACCTTAGATATATTGATAAAGGGAAAGGAATATATGCCGATGCATTTTCAAAGCATAAAAAGAAGGGTAGATATAGCACGGAAAAGCTTGAGGATTGGAAAAGAGCGCTGTACCTCATGTCATTTCATGAAGGCTTCATCGCTAATGATAATGAGTATATAGATCATACGAACTTATTATTTGCGTAATA
The DNA here is from genome assembly GCA_019776745.2 of Taxus chinensis. Classification (NCBI taxonomy): domain Eukaryota; kingdom Viridiplantae; phylum Streptophyta; class Pinopsida; order Cupressales; family Taxaceae; genus Taxus; species Taxus chinensis. The sequence goes on from CM034155.1 coordinate 358,934,963, forward strand.
TTACATATCAGTAGTTCCCTATATTAATCTGATAATATTTACAGCCGAGTAATGCTTATTTTATTTGGATTTTTAATCTGTTGTTCCAAATGTGTAGGGACGAAGGGAGGCTTTTAAACAATCTTGTTAATTCAGTAGAGCAATCCTTACCAGAAAATAGCAAACGTGAAGGTAAGGTGACACATGCCAGCAAAAGTAAACGCCAAAATAATGCCAAGTCCAGCGCTGCCATTGCTGCTGCGTGTGCTGTCGTTGGTGCCATCTGTAAATCAAGGCTAGCTGGGGACGATCAATGCCGTCGCTCTGTCCATTCTGTACATATTGTACAAGATGTGAGTTTGCTATTATTGAAAGTCTCGGATTCACCTAAAAAATAAATATTCAAATCGTGAGAGAATGTTTACTTCCTCCTATCCAGTGCCAGCAAGAAGTAGAGGATGAATGTAATAATTTTTCACAAGCGTTAATATTTTACGTTCTGTACTTATAAGTTTAAATTTATTTTGTATTTAATCGCATCTACTTGATCACGAGCTCTCGAGCTTTGGCTGGTTGACGACAGGTCAAGGCCTTGTTTGGGTCTTTCATATTTTGATATTACAGTGTTCCATTGTGTTTATAAAAATGTTCGATTGTGTTTATAAAAATTTACATGTTTTTCATTCAGAAATTTTGTCGGCATGGCAACTATTAGAATGAAAGGCCTATTTAATGCTTGTTTCACTGAGAGTGGTGCATACTATACTACGGCTTCTAATTAGTTATCACCTAATCATGGACGAGAGGTTTCGCTCATGAAGGGAAATTAAAGAAATTAAGATTTGAACGAGCACTTCTAAATGATAATTACAATAGGTACACGATATTGTTGGTCAGACAGGGAGGAAAGGGAATCGCAGGGGAAGCTACTATAATGAGCGATGAAGAGGCTGGGAGGATTTGGGGATCACCCATTAAGGAATAAACTCTGAAAATCTGTGCAATTTTCTCCGACCTGATGCAAAAGCAGTGCGAGGACATAAAATTGGTTTCCACGTAAGCATATTTATCTTCGTAAATGCAAATGAGATTTACTGAAATCAACAACCATTGTCCCATATGCCTTGTGGAATACGACCATAGCGAGTACCATTCATGGATAATTGGCCGATAGGCGTATCTAAAGTCGATTTTTTTTATAACTGCGGTTTTATCGGCATCGTCCTTCTGACAAATAAACTGTAACGATGCTACAGGTAATAATTGTTGGTAAGAGGGAGATTGGGGAATTGATGGTGTGGAAAATAGGCAACCCATTTTTATGCGGGTCTTCCTCCACTTATCTGTTATGGAAAATTCTTTCGTCCCTTACAACTTACATGCATATGTAGATTTATGTTATTTTGTATAGATATCGCTACGGTAGTATTGAAAGAGTGGTGTCTGTGTGTTGTGGTATAATAAATACAATCAATTGAATGATAACTAGACAAAATGATGTGAAGGGCCGGCCATTAAATGCCCATGAAATAAATTAGAGGAAAACACTATTTCCATGGACTACAGATATTAAATATGATCCAATGCAAACGACAGCATAGATTTTTCCTTTAATTGCTTCGTTGCAGGAGAATTTCTTCTGTTTTAATATGGAGATTAAATCCAGAAGTTGAGGAGCACCGAATTCGTTAAATTGAAACTTGGGCTGAGAAATTAGAATGTATAAACCGAGGGTTTCACGTAGAGGAAGAGTCAAAGAGACAAATCTTGCAGAGACATAAGTAGGATAGCAAGAAAGGGCACTTTCAATGTGTTAATCGCCCTGTCCTTTATTTCTTCTATCTTTGATGGTTTGCAGATTTTGACCACTGCATCTCTCAGCATATTACAAACTAGTAAATTGTATATCCTGTAGGAGAGCTTTCGTTTGAATCTGGCAAAGGTAAATATTGCTAAACCTTTATCATTTTTTATGACAGTCATTAGCTTTTACAATGTTCCTGTTTCATTTAGATTGTTGAAATTTTTTTGTTGTTTAATCTTTCTGTGGAAAATATTAATTAATGTTGGGTTCCATATTAATAAGAAAATATATGACGCCTAAATACCTGGCATTCAAGTCTTATAACCTTTTGTTATCTTAATTTTTTTAATTTTAAATCCCGGGCTCTTATTTTTTTGTCTCTGGTTTTCTTGTATGAGAATACAATCAGCTGCCGTTCCCTCTGATCTAATCACTGGGAAAAGTACGGAAATGCAATATTCATTTTCGGAAGTAAATTTCAAACTATTTTTGTTCTCAAAGTTAAAGCTACATAAGGCCATTTTGGCAGGACTGAAACCCCTTGCACCTCCAAAACAGACTAGCGCTCGGACTTCGATTTTTTATGGAAAATCTCTCCACATAAAACGGCAGGAGAATGGGGAGGGTATTTCTGCAGTATAAAATTGATCAATCCAGATCTGCTGAGGAGACCAACGCTACTATGCATTCCGTGTTAGAGGCAACCTATCATTTTCTTGTACTCTTCCTGATAGTTGTTTTCTTTCAAATAACTATTTTGGATCCAGATTATCCTCTGTATCGTCACTTGTGTGTTTTTAGTTAGCTTGGAATTTTGTTGTCTCCTCTAGCTAACACTTCTTTCAATTTTTTAATAATTTCAAATTCTGTAACTGCTTGTCATTTTGTTTGTTCTAACAAAATTCAAAATAAAAAGGTAAAATACTGGCTTTATTTATTTGTGCAGGGTTACAATTTTCCGAAAGCAAATGTCTTGCGATTTCGTTTTTCTTTATAATATGGTTGCTACATTATGAGAAATTAAACGCCTGAAAGTATTTCAGAAGATATTGTTTTTGAATGCCATTCTCGATTCCATTCAAAATTAAGTGGGAGAGTTGAAATTTTTTATCCAATGAGATTTTTTTTGTACTGCATAAAATCATCCATATAAGTCATTTGGTGGATTGAAAAATTAAATTTAAATAATTATTTAAACTACTGAGGTAATTAAAATAGATATCATCCTTTCTTTTCTTTTCTTTTCTCGTTTTTGGACAGCGTGCTAATCTGCAACAAAACAGATATTAAAGGCACGTGTTCTTCATTTTCCCATTAAATATTTGTTAAAGGGATTGATTGTACATGAAAAATAATATCTGCCTTATGGTTTTATTACATGCGAACATTAAATTTTAATCGTAAGCATATTTTTATATTATATTATATTGTATGTTATAAAAAGGTGAGAACATATCTTGTATGTGAGTTGTTACATAGTGTTTCAAGATTGAATAATTTTCATTACTAGTTTACAAATCTTTATTTTATGAAGGGAATTAAATAAAATAATTGTTTATTGGATTCAAAATCTATTGTTGTGAGATTATTTTTTATAATACATTTAGAATTAAAACTTTATATTATAATCTCATTGGATTGCCAATTTCGACAAGTATTTATGATTATTCTATATGTTAGTTGGTTTTAACCATTAATATGTGCCTATTGGGCTTCCACAATCACCCCTGGATGATGTTGCTAGTTAATACTATATGTTAGTAGCACTTTCTTTCAGTAGCACCTAACTACGTTAGCAGTAACATTAGAGGTAAATAAGGTTATTGGGGTTCGTTTACTTAGTTTTTGAAATTGTTTTAGGTGGTTTTGTTGCAATTCAAGGATCACCAAACTAGTTAACAAAAAAAAAAAAAAAAACATTAAAGATAGATTTAGTCACTTGTTCTATATATGTGTACAAGCACTACAACAAACAACCTTTTTTTACCACAATTATTCCACAATATTGCCACAATTTAGAAGAATTGTAGAATACTTGTAGAATCTCTATAAAAATTTTGTTTGGTCATTCTTGAATAGTGTAGATATTCTACAATTTACATATAGTGATAGTAATTAGTAGAAAAGTGACAATTCTAGCTATTATTCATAGAAGATCCACTATTTTAATAATATAGAGCTAAAATTGATCGTAAAATTATATTAATACTCAAATTCAATAATAAATAATTTCAAAATACCATGTTATTATATAGATATATATATATATATATATATATATATATATATATATATATATATATATATATTTGAAATATTATTTAAATCTAGCTATATTAAAATATGTTTAGTCTACTATATGTTAAAAAGTAGAATATATTTGTATCTTTATAATATTTTGTATTATTTATGTAATTATAAATATTTCTCTAAACATAGCTCATTCTTTTACTAAAAATAAATGTATAATTCAAATTCTATTTTTATTATTTTTAACCACAATTATTCCATAAAAAGTCCACAATTTGGAAGAATTTTAGAAAAATCGTGGCATCTCTATGAAAATTTTATTCATTCATTTTAGGTATTGTGGATATTTCACAATTTACATATGTGATAATAATGCGTAGAAAATCCACAATTTTTCAAAAATAAAGTTAAAATTTATCTTAAAATTTAGTTACCAAGTTACAAATAATATAAATTTATAATAATATTAAAATTCCATTTTCAGTCATTTAAAAATGCCATTTTAAATATTTTTTTATAGGTTTTAACAAAAATTATAACAAAATTAATTAGAATATTATAAAAATTTAATTGTATAAAAATATATAATTATTATAATATATTTTAAAATTAGTTATCTTAAATATATACTAAATATTATATATTTCAAAAACTAATTTGAAATATACATGAAATTATCACGAAAATATTATAATTCCATTAAATTTTTTTAAAATAAATAAAATTTGGTATAGGTAATTTATTGCAAATTTAAAAGAAAGTAATTTAAAATTTCTTACTAGCAGATTAATAGTTGTTTAGAAAATATTCTCATTCCTAGAAATACTATACGTGGAACTTTTAATAAGAATCCAAAACTCTGTCACAACGGTAAAACTACCATAAAATATATGTGCTGAAATCAATGAGGTAGTTGGATTATTTACTTTCATTAAAAAATTCTAAGAATTAAGAAACAACGTTCTAGCTCCACGTGGTTTAATTTCACGCGATGTATGTGGGTTAATTAATATATTAAATCTTCTACCCTCATTACTACCATGCAATGTGTGCACGTGGAGTGAATCCCTATACGTGCACCGTAATCATTCCCGAGATATATGGTAGATAATTAATGATTAACTGTAACGAGTTGAGTGGAGACATTTTATTGTTAAAGAATGACATATTCAAGTTTCTTAAATATCTCGAAGATCCACAATTTTTGGGAAAATTTTCAAGGGATTGCCTACTCATGATCTGATAAGGAGTATTCACGGTACGTAGAAGTTATAAATGTGAAGGATATTTTCCTACGCCTTGCCGAATGTGGACATATCATTAAGAAAAAGCACAGGTTGGGAGGCAACAAACACTGGTGTTCATGTGATATTGTTCCTTTTTGAACAAAGATGGCACTGATATAGAGATTGGTGGTGGTGTTGCAACGATGAAAGGAAACGACATCCCTTCAAGGTTGGCTCCTTAAATTTAACTCTATACTAGGCAGAGCTCAAAGGAACGCGAACAATGGAGGGATCCAATTGCAGTATGTTCATTCCAGGCTTAGAAAATATGTCTTCAACAACATCTCTCCTGCTGCTCTCTATAGAAGCATTGACAATTCAGGGGTAACCCCATTTATAATATCCTTTACTCTAACTTTTTCCATTTTTGTCTGGGTTTGATGATAGTATGGTAACAGTTGTTACCAACATTTTCAGGTTCATTTCATTGTTGTGAATGCTGATATGAGATGCCAAGAATGAAGAGAGATTTTATAATGTGTTGCTTAAAATGGATAGTATGTATTACAAGACATAACCTCCTATCGAGACCAATATGGACCCTCTTTTGATTTCTATAATCAATGATAATGAAGAGTTACTATAAAAAATCTTACATGAGTGGATGGTGCAGTTATTACTCGACTATGTGGTTGGATGTAAGCGAGGGGAATGTGACAAGGAGAGGGAGGGGGGATTCAAAAAGAGGATGGAAGGAAATAGATCATCCAGAAAGAGGCAAAAAAATATTTAAAGAGAGACACTCCCGTGCAAAGAAGAAAATATTTGAAGGGCATTCAAAAGAAAGAAATTACAATGTTTTCCACATAATATCATTAAGAAAGTTTGTCATTTTCCATTTTTCGTCTCAATTTTTAAAAGTAACAATTGTGTTACAAATGTTTGTCTTGTGTAAACAAAGGTTTACTTAGGGGGCTTTATAAAGACGAAGAGTAATGAAAAAGGATGGGAAAATTTTAAAATAAATGAAAATAGTCAAAAAAGTAATTTTTTTATAAGATTTTTTTTAAAACATATTTACTTATAGAAAAATATTTTATTTTATTGAACATGAATTCTTACACATTAATTATTTTATTTTTTAATACAAGAAATTCCACAACTATCAATAACCCATGAGAGGAGATAATACTTTTGAGGAAGAGATGATATAATATTACGTAGCTGAAAAAAGAGATGCACACAACAAATGAAAAAATTTAATTTTTACTTTTTGAGGATTTATGTGATAAAACAATAATTATGGAGTAAATTGAGTGTTTAGGTAAAAGTGGTTAAGGGATTCAAAAGGATTAAGAATTTATTTGAGAATTTATTATTATTTGACAATATTTTTGAGGGGGATAAAACAAACGGGGAAAGGAGAGAGCATAGGAAGGAAAATCCCGGGACGCGAAGGCGAAAATGGGGGCGAGGGAGGAAAGCGACAGGGAAAGTTTAAAAATAAAGGGAAAAGTTAAAAACTATAATATGTGTACACTGTCTTTAATAAATAAAAATATATTTTCTCTTCTATGCGATGATGTTTTTTAGTTGGTTATTTTATTATTGTGGTATTTTAAGTTTTTGTCTACTGTTAATTAAATTCTTGAAATTATAAATGAGTGCGTGCAATATAAAGGAAACAAATCGTTTAGATTTTTAAATAGTTTTTGTAGATCATTAATATGAAAGTAAACATTTCCTCTTAACATATTATTCAATTGAGCTCAAAGGAACGCGAAACAATGGAGGGATCCAATTGCAGTATGTTCACTTCCAGGCTTTAGAAAATATTGTCTTCAAAACATCCTCCTGCTGCTCTCTATAGAAGCATTGACAATGTCAGGGGTAACCCCATTTATAATATCCTTTACTCTAACTTTTTCCATTTTTGTCTGGGTTTGATGATAGTATGGTAACAGTTGTTACCAACCATTTTCAGGTTCATTTCCTTGTTGTGAATGCTGTATATGAGATGCCAAGCATGAAGAGAGATTTTATAATGTGTTGCTTAAAATGGATAGTATGTATTACAAGACATAACCTCCTATCGAGACCAATATGGACCTCTTTTGATTTCTATAATCACATTATCATGAATGGTTACTATACAAAATCTTACATGCATGTGGCTGGTGCAGATTTACTCGACTATGTGGTGGATGTAAGCGAGGGGAATGTGACACTGAGAGGGAGGGTGGATTCAAAAAGAGGATGGAAATATGATCATCCAGAAAGAGGAAAAAAATATTTTAAGAGACTCCCGTGCAAAGAAATATTTGAAGGGCATTCAAAAGAAAGAAATACAATGTTTTTCCACATAATATCATTAAAGCAAGTTGCTCATTTCATTTTTCGTCTCAAATTTTTAAAAGTACAATTGTGTTACAAATAGTTTGTATATGTGTAAGACAAAGGTATTTACTCTAGGGGCTTTATAAAGACGAGTAATGAAAAGATGGGAAATATTTTAAAATCAAATGAAAATAGTCAAACATTAATTTTTTTATAAGATTTTTTTTTTTAAAACATATTTACTATTAGAAAGAATATTTTTATTTTATGAACATGAATTTCTTACACCATTAATTATTTTATTTTCTTAATACAAGAATTCTCACAACTATTCTTGAGAGGAGATAATACTTTTGAAGGAGATGATATAACTATTCGTAGCTGAAGATGATGCAACAACAAATGAAAAAAATTCTTTGAGGATTTGAATAACAATAATTATTGGAGTAAATTTAGTGTTTATTAAAGTGTTCTAAGGATTCAAAAAGGATTAAGAATTATTTGAATTTTATATTTATTTGACAATATTTGAGGAAAGTTTAAAAATATAATTATGTGTACACTTTCTATAATAAATAAAATATATTTTCTCTCTATGCATATGATGTTTTTCTAGTTGTTATTTTATTATTTTGGATATTTTAAGTTTTTTGTTATACTGTTAAATAATTCTTTGAAATTATAAATGAGTGCATATATAAAGGAAACAAATCGTTTAGATTTTTAAATAGTTTTATGTAGATTACATATAATATGAATAGTAAACATTTCCTCTTAACATATTATTCAATATATAAAAAATGAAATATAATTTTTCTCTAGAAATATATTCCCATTTAATAATAAAATTATATATTTGTGTGTGTTTTAAATGTAGACAATCAACAAAAATAATTATGTAAATGAATATTAAATTGGTTGTTAATAGTAAATTTTCTACATATTTTTAAAAGATAATTTCACAATTATTTATTGTGGCAATCAAATTGTAGCTTCCACCTACAAGTTTTATGTGGTAAGGACAATTGTAGAAAAAAAAATGTTTAAATTTCCACAAATATAACATCGATGACAGATAAAAAATTTTAAATTGTGGAATTTCTACAAAGATTGAATCTATAGAAAAAAAACAGTTTGGTGAAATTTGTGGAATACTAACAAAAACAAAATTTGTAAAAAAGTTACAAAAATCACAAAATGTGGACAATTTACAATTAAAAATTGGAGGTTAGCTATAAATTTTATTAATTGTGGACCATCCACAATATAATTAATTGTGGAAAAACTACAATAATATATCCAAATGTGGATTTTCTACACTTCCAATGCCACAATTTTATTTTTTGAAGTATTACATAACCACAAAAATATTGTTGAAAAATTGTGGTAAAAGATCTAATATGTTGTAGTGAAGGCATATGGTAAATGGAAATGGAAAAATAATACACGTATTTTATTGGTGAAATTTTCATCTTATTTTTTTATGAAAATATTAAATAAGCCTATTAACTTAAATATGTATCATTCTATAACTTTGTGATATATTTGAATTTCCGGGAAAAATAGAGGGAAAGCTCAAACATAAATATGCTCGAGTACCAGAATGTGAGGACAACCATGAAAACTGTGATATGTTTACTTATTGAATTTCTATGCATAAAAACAATTGAAGAAAAACTTTCATGTATAAGTGTTATGCATTCACGCATTATGAGCATAACAATGATATCACTACGGATATATATATAATATATAATGCATTTAGATTACTACTTACTCTTTATAAAAGTGATTTTTTTTAGATCAATGCCATTAAATTAAAATCAACTTTCTGTAGTGCCCAATTCCCTTCGACAACTTTTTGTTATTGATTTCGATACTTTCGACTATACTTATGGACAATATTGTAGCTTTTGATTTAGCATAATGTTAGATATTAAAGAAATTTTATACTGATGTTGATATGCTATTGACATGGTTATATATATATATATATATATATATATATATATATATATGTTTCGGACATGCAATATTTATTTCATCATATTGAGTAGACCTAGATCACAATTGAACTAATCTTATGATCATATGGTTATTGATGAAATGTAGGACCGAGATGTTGTTAGAAATTGTAAATGATATCATTACTTGCTTAGAAGATGTTTTGATTCATATATATATAGATGATTGTGGAGTTATATTGTATATTTATTTTGGATGTTTTGATGCGGCCACGAGGCCAAAGGAGGTGTTATGTGTTTTGCAGTTAAACATGTCACAACAAACATTAGGGGGATTGGAGACAAATCATGTTAGAATGCTAGATGAATTCAATGAGGGTCACCATGACAATATGTAGTTTGTTATGTGTGTATGTTTGAATTGTTGATTGGGGGGTTCCCATGGGGGAATCACCTCCAATTGTGACCAAGGGGTTATGTGTTATTTTTCATTTAGTTTCCTTTATTTAATTTTAGTATGTGAATTTTTTAGTGATGTATTCTCCTTTTATTAATTACTTGATTTATGTCTCGATTAGTAAACTAATTATTTTACTAAACTAAATTATAAAAGGGTCAAAAGAATTCATTTATTATATTATATGGCTCTTGTATTATGAGTTGTAATATGAGTTCTTGTGATCTTGAGTGTTGTACACTCTACCCCTTCATGAAAATTCGAATTTGGCCTTAAGGGTCAGTTTTGGAAGCTTGTGGGACAAGTTAAACCTATCCCAAACCTCTTAAATTGGTATACCAACCCTACCTATGGGTTGGGGGGTCAAAATTAGGCCCCATTATGTGTTTTGGGAAGACAAATTGTATGTTTTTATTGCACATTATTATATGTAATTAATTTTAGTCATTAATGGGTGTGGGCTTGGATTGTGTGTGTATGTAAAATGTGATTTCTTCACCCACTTATTAATTGTGCTTTTGAGTTTGAGAGTTGAATTATGAGGTGGAGTTGAGGATGAGTGATGTGGCATCCTACATGGAGCCACCTCACCCTCCTCTCTCACTTTCTTATTTATTCTAGTGATTTTTCTTGTTTGGGGGTTACTTCATTTCCTTGTGTTGTTGCATTTTTGGAGAGTTAGAGGATTCTGGAATGCTTGTGGATTTGTTGGAACTTTTGGTGATTTTTTGAATTTGAAGAAGCTTGGTGTGGAACTCTTGGATCAAGCTCTACCATGGAAAGGTAGTAGCTATACTCTTTTAAAATAATCTCTTCTTTGTATTGTGTATATGTGCATGTTTGAGTGTTTTGGTATGCATGTTGGTTGTTTGGGTAGATTTCTTAAGTGTGGTGTAGGAGGGGACTATGGGGAACCTACATGTGGGGAGGCATAAGAGTTCTTTTCATTTTTTTGAGGGAGTTGGGTTGGGTGCCCCACCTTGGACAAGAAATTGCTTACATTTCTTATGGTCTATTTTTATGAGGGAGCCATAAGAGTTTGTAGGGAGGCATAAGAGAATGTGGGAGGTATAAGAGGTAATTGAGGGGGGCATAAGAGTATGTAGGGGTTTTGAGATGTTTTATTGGAGGGTTTTTAGGTGGGTACCCATTTCGCATTGGGAGGCATAAATGGCTTCCCCATAGATCTTACTCCTTTGGATTTTTCATGTTGAAGCCTTATGTATTTTGTTGTTTTCCTTATTGTGATTATTGTTGCATTATTTGGATTTTGGTATGGTTGTAGTATCTTGTATTGTGATGTGGAATCTTATTTTTTTGCCATGAGTTGTGTAACGCCCTCAAAAATGATGTTCAAGGAACACATTAAAATCTAACACGTATCTCGAAAGTTCTGAGTAATTTTATTTTTTTATTTAAGTTGAAAGGTTACAAGGGTGTTAGCCCCTAGGGTACGTTGTATTAACTTACACAACTAAACTCAACTTTATGACTAATAGGCTAGGTCTAGTTAAAATATTAAATATTAAAATTACTTTACCTCTAAGGTCGATTAATTAAAAGTCAACTAGGAAGGTGCCATAGTTTAATTTACTTGGTTAATTGTTTTCTCTTCTTTAGTTGATTTTCAATCATAATAGGGCTAACATCATGCTTAATTAATTTAGTTTCATTATCCTAATAGCTTAAAAGTCCTTTTTATTAAAATTCTAAAACATGCTAAGAACTAATAAGGACTTGGCACCCCAAGGCAATTAAATGGCCCCATTCATCCATCTACACATACCTTAAAATTTATATAAAATATTTAAAATTACATTCCTACCAAAAAAAAAGTAGGGTTGATCCTAGGGTTCCCAACTAACCCTAAAATTCCTTAAACATTTTTATTAAAAGATCTTCTTACCCTACTCTCCTCATTTGGTCTATTTTCTTTTGTTAAAATTGCAGGTTTGAGCAAAAGAAGCCATGGGAGAAAGAGAGGAAGAAAAATGGAGGAGTCTACAAGGAGATCAAGCTTAGATTAGTTTAGTTTGTAGTTTTATCATTGTTATGCCTTTCATTCAAGGATTGGGAGGGGTTTTCTTTACCAATCTAGTTTTATTTCAAAACCATGTGTATTTGGGGTTCTCTATTTGAGGCAAAACCTGCCCCATAAATATAAATGAGAAGGAATGTTTTTAATCTACCATTTTTAGGTTTAATTGCTTAATAAAACAAGATCTGAGCATTATTTGATTGTTAGTAGTTTCTTAGGTAAATTTGCAAACGTAAAATTTAGTATAAAAAGTTAAAAATTACATAGGCGTGGATCCGAGAAGTTCTACCGTAAGTGACAGAACCACCGCCCAACTTGGGTGGAAAACCATGAACCACTGCCTTACGAAGTGACAATTTTGAGACTGCCACCTTGCCTGAGCGACGGTTGCGAGACCGCCACTCTACATAGGGCGGTGGTCCTTTTTCTTAGAAACAAAACCTAAAATTCTAAGTTTTCTCAAAAGAAAAAAAGTTGCTAAAAAGTACTAAAATGTATTCTGAGCTTAATTTTATACACCTAAGGTTTCCAGTTATAAGATTTAGTTCCATTTTTTCATTTCTTAGTTAAAATTACTCATTTATAGCATTTTCAAATCTAATAGTAGCAATAACAACTACAAGATCTATTCCATTTTGTTCAACTAAATTTCTTTCAATTTCAAGAGTAAAAATGCTCTAAATCTACTTCTAATATTGTTATTTTCTTAATACAAAATGCAACACTTCCCTATCTCAAATTTGTTTTCTCTTTCATTTTCACTACAACTCATATATCCAAAATACTACAACAAATTTGTTATACATTCAAGCTTATTATGCATAAATTTTTAACATCTTACAACTTCTATATTTCTTCTTTCTCTTTTACTATAATACAATTTCACAATGAAAGTAAAATTTCTTTTCCCATTGAGCATAGCTTGTTTCTTGTAAAACAAATAACTTCCTTTCCCACAATAGAACCAAAACTTCATATAAAGATAATTACTCTCCTTTCTATTTCACAAAACTAACTTTACAACACAAATCTTTCTTTCTCTTTTTAAATATACAATAAAACTTTCATAACCAACAATTGAATGCAAATCTCCTTCACAGGATCAATATAATGTCTTCCACTTAAAGTGGGAAATCATACAAGAATATAAGCTAAAAATGGAATACAATATTACAAGTTCCTCCTCTCTAAGTGGAAATAACACTAAGGAAGTTTTATCACAAGAAGGATTTCATAAGGACTCCAACAAGAGCTCCAAGATTCACAACACCAAAAAAAGAGCTCCTTCATGATTTTCTTGGTCCAAAACAAAATGGGTGGAGAGGCAACACTCTCCACCCAACCAAAATATATAATGAGGATGAGAATCCATCCTCTTCATCGGCCTTCGAGCCCCAACCACAATATAATGAGAGGTGAATCCAACACATGGAAACAACAAGCTTCCACATCACAAACCAAGTATTTCACAACCATTCCAAGACACACTCAACTCAACTAAAAATACAAGAAAGGAAAAAAACAACAAATAAACAAGACTGAATAATGAAAGCTAAAGGACCAAGAACCTATGGGGAGGCCACTTATGCCTCCCAATAGTAAATGGGTGCCCACCTTAAAAAATTCCAATACATATCTCAAAGCCCCTACATAGTCTTATGCCTCCCTCAAGTACCACTTATGCCTCCCACATACTCTTATGCCGCCCTCATTCTCTTATGCCTCCCTCATACAAGAATAAGTAAGAAATACAAGCATTCCTTGTCCAAGGTGGGCCACCCAACCCAAACTCCCTCCAAAACATGAAATAACTCTTATTCCTCCCTATATGAATTCTCTCCATAGTCCCCTCCCACACCAAACTTAGGAAATATACCAAAGCACCCAAAAATCATTCCAAACACTCAAAAAAACAGGCACATAAACACAAAATAAGGAATAACATAAGAAAGAGTAAAGCTCCTACCTTTACATAGAAGATATTTTTCCAAGAGTAAATTTTCAAGATTCTTCAAACCCAAGAAATCACCAGCAAGATCTAACCAAGACCACATGAACTTTAAAATCCTATAACTCCCAAAAATGCAAGAGCACAAAATAATGAAGTAACCCCCAAAGAAGCAAAAAAAATTCAATAAATAGAAAAAGGAAGGGAGGAGGGTGAGGTGGCTCAATGTAGGATGTCACATCACAAATCCTCAACTCCACCTCCCAAGTCAAACCTCAACCCCAATGCACCATAAATTGGTGGGTGAGAGGAATGACAAGTTATTTACACACACAAACCAAGCCCACACCCCCTAAGGACAAAATTAATTATAGGAAATAAAGTGCAATAAATATTTTACATTTTATCTTCCCAAAACACACAATGGGGTCTATTTTTAATCCCCCAACACATAGGTAGGGTTGGTATAGCAATTTAAGAGGTGCGAGATAAGTTTGACTTGTCCCACAAGCCTCCAAAATTGGCCGTTAAGGCCAAATTCGAATTTCCATGAAAGGGTACAGTGTACAACACTCAAGATCACAAGCGCTTAACTTACAAAACATAATCCAAGAGAAATCTAGTCTAATAAATGAATAATTTTGGTCACATCCATAATTAGTTTAGAACATGATTAATTGACTTTAAATAAGACACCTAAACTTATTAAGGATAAAAGGGAATATACACTAAAATATAAATAATTAATAAAAGGATATTACATCACTAAAAATCACATACTAACATTAAATAAAGGAAACTAAATAAAAGACAACACATAACCCCTTGGTCACAATTTGAAGTGATCCCCCCATGGGAACCACCCAATCAAAATTCAAACACTCATACACATAAATACATGTTGCCATGGTGAGCGTTGTTGAATTCACCTAGTATTCCAATGTGGTTGTTCTCCAATCCCCCCAATGTTTGTTGTGAATATGTTTTCCTAAAAAACACATAATACCTCCTTTGGCCTCGTGGCTACATATAAAAATCTAAATTAAAACATGCAATATAAATCCACAATCATCTACATATGTATCAAATCATCGTCTAGGCAATTACAATATCATTTACAATTTCTAACAACACCTCTATTCAACATTTCATCCATTTCAAAATGATCACAAAATTAGTTCAATTGTTAAGGTCTACTCAAAATAATGAAAGTATCGCGATTCAAAATGTATATATAACTATGTCAATAACAAATAAACATCAATACAAAATGTCTCTAATGATCCAAACACATCATATATGAATCAAAATCAACAACGGTCTAGTATCTCTAACATCTAACATCATGCTAAATCAAAAATCTATAATAATATCCATAATTATAGTCGACAATATCGAAATCAAAACAAATAGGTGTTGAAGGGAAGTGGACACTATAAGTTGAATTCGTTTTTCATTGCAATGCAGTTGGGGCACAAGGGCCAATGAGGAGGATGACTTCTCCTCCTCATTGGAATTCTGGGTTGGGAGGAGAGTGTTGTCTCTCCCTCCTATTTTATTGTTGTGACAAAATGAAGCATGGTGGATCTCTCTTGTTGGTGATGTGAAGTATGGAGCTTGGTTGGTGTCCTCAAGAAATATTTCTTTGTGAGAAAACCTTCATGTTATTCTCACTTAGGGTGGAAGACTTGTAATATTGTATTCCTTTTAGCTTTCATTTTTTTAAATTTTTCCCACTTTAAGTGGAAGATGTTGTATTAATCTTTTGAAGGAAAGTTGTATTGATTTTTATAATCATAGTTGTGATGTATGTGGGAAGGAAAGACTCTTTAGTGAAGCTAGTTTGGATAATGAAAGTATGTTGTTCTAGTTTCAAAAAAAATACTATTGGAAAGTTGGTAGCTATCATTTTAAGATTCATGGAGAAACTTGGTTATATTTGTTTTGTGAATGGTTGTAAATTTGTAGTTTGAAAAAGAAAAGGAATTGTAACTTATTTTGTATTGCATGAGTTTTATGACATAGTGAAAGGGTCATATTTGTTTATCCTCTTATAGTGCTTGAAAGATGTTTTAAAATTTGTGTGTTGAAATGGAGAGAACTATACTGCCCACTTCCCTTCGACGCTTTTGATATTGTTTATAACGTTGCTGACCATATTATGGACATTATTATAGTTGATTTAGTATGGTGTTAGATGTCAGATCATGGAGTATTGTTGACTCTGATTCTTATATGATGTGTGATGATTATTAGAGACATTTTAGATATTTATGTTGATATAATGTTTGACATGGTTATATTATAGATGTTGTTCGGACTTGTGATATTTAGATATTTTGAGTAGATGTAGAAAATGAGAATTGAATAAAAATTGATGATGATATAGTTGTGGATGAAATTGTAACTGATACTGCCGATTGTCTTTATGATTGTCATGATTCATATATATATTAATGATCTTGAAATTATATTTATATTCATTTGGATGTTCTGATATGGCCACGAGGAAAAAGAAGGTATTTGTGTTTTACAGGTATATAATATCACAATAAACATCGGGGGATTGAAGACCTACCACTTTGGAATTCTAGATGAATTCAACAAGGTCACCATGGCAAAGGTATTTGTTTGTGTGTGTTTGATTGTGTTAGGGATTCCCATGGGGGGGATCACATTTAAAAGTGACCAATAGATTTTATGTGTTTTATTTTTTTGGTTTCTTATATTATGTTTGCATGTGTTTATTTTGTGGTGCATTGACCCCTTTCATTATTTACTAAATGGTGTGTTAATATTGTGAGTAATCATGTTGTTATGTTAATTAATTAAAATATGTCATAAGAAAGTAATTAATAGAGTTTTTGACCTTGAATTAAACTGTTGTAAGAAATGTGTAACAAATATCTAAGCTGATTTTGGAGTATGAAACACTTCATCTTCTTTGAAATTCGAATTTGTCCTTGGAGGATGATTTTGGAGGCTTGTGGGACAAGTTAAACTTGTCCCACACCTCTTAAATTTACATACCAACCTTACCTATGGTTGGAGAGTTAAATTTAGACCTTCTTTATGCATTTTTGTAAGTCATGTTGAATGTTTTAATTGCACTTTTCCTACATGTTTTAATTTCAGTCCTTATTGGGTGTGGGCTTGATTTGAGTGTGTAAGTAAATTGTCATATTATTCAACCACCTATTTAATATGCATTGGCGAATGAAGCTTGACTTTTGTGTTGAGGTTGAGGATATGTGATGTGGCATCCTACATGGATCCACCTCATCCTCTTATCTTCCCTCTACTATAAATTTGAATTCTTTAGCTTGTTTTTTGGTTGCTTCACCTTTGGATACTTCATTTGGGGAAAATTTGTTTTTGTTGTTTAAGAGATATTAC